>JAPFBL010000155.1:310000-1055000 GCA_026182355.1 Hermatobates lingyangjiaoensis
CTTCATCACAGTCAATTCACTGATTATTTCACGTGTTTATGTGTAATCTTGTTATTGATTATATTATATGTATTTATCAAGAAATGTAATTATATATTGATTACATTTCATTATAATTGGAATAATATAGTTCTGGCATTATTTAATATAGCCGTTGTCGATGTCCTTTGCGTATACCCAGAGTGTGTGATTGATCTCTGATAAACAAATACATATATCCGGAAAATTTTACCATATTCTAGAGGGGTTAGATGAGTTACAAATTTATGCGTCCCTTGTCGTGACTGCGGCAGCCATCACAATGACAAGTGAAATATTCAGAATTTTACACCACGTACAAACAAAACCTCGAGTTACGAGTTACATATTATGATGATAAAATTGGAACAGTTAGAAAAATAAAAAAATAATATGTTTTAAATTAACTGTTTACTAATTTTGACTTTTATTAAGGGCAAAAATATTCCAAATTTGACTGTTCTATGTCTCCCTTCTTCCTTAAAAAAATCTACAAAAGTTATTCTTTGTATATTTCCCCATACTTTTAGAGTACCCTAAGGTAAACAACCAACTAAACTCTTTTGTAATACGTAAAACACAGGACCTTATAGAGTACTAATTATATTTAACTGTTTTCATCAACAATAAGCTATTGTTTTGTCCATTATACAGATAAATGCTTAAATCAAAATCAAAAGTGTTTTGGATCGATTAGCGTGATCGGCATGGGGTCTCCTCATTGAGTCGCTGTTGATCACTGGCTTGCATGCGTATTCTAATACATCATGTATAATTCATAACTCACTGCATACAACAACAGGGTGTCTATTTCAATGATCGTCGTGTTTATTGTACACGATCTCGCTTCAGTTATCAAACATCTCCTTGAAGACTACCAAGTATTTTCAAAAAACTATTAACATAACAGAAACCCTCTTAATATTGAAAGCTATACACATAAAGATATGGATATATATATATATATATATATATATATATATATAAAGTTGAAAATTCAAGAAGAGTAAAAAACAGAGTAAGGAAACACACTTACAGACTCAAATTTTCGGGTAATCTGTCTTCAGGAGAAAAGAGAAAGGGAGACCAACGCAAAGGGAGCACGTTGTAGACGCAACGGCAAGTGATATATATATAATGTATTTTATATTTATATAAATAACTATAATTTATATTTATTTATATAACACATAAACACGTGTTTTTCACGTTTTTATGTGAAATCTTGTTATGTATGTAAATATATATACATATAAAACAAGATTTTTTTTCAGTTGGATTTTTGACTCTTACGAAGACCGCTTGTTACGGTTGAAAGATGTTAGTCTTGTTTCCCATTTCATATTGTGGTTGGTTCATTGATAATATATATATATCTTCACTTAATTAAACGAAACACAATCCAAACTAGACACAATACGAGTTCAAAATTCAAGAAGAGTGACACACAGAGTAAGGAAACATACTTACAGACTCAAATTTTCGGGTAATCCGTCTTCAGGAGAAAAGAGAAAGGGAGACCAAGCACGTTGTAGACGCAACGGCAAGTAACCCATATATATATATATATATATATATATATATATGTTTTCTATGAGTTTTCCAGGTAACTGGGACCGCACACATGGACCTACAAATTCTACTCTCCTATTGGTCATCATTTCAACGTATCATATATATATATAATATAATATATATTAATACAATGTGGGTCGCATTGTACATGTATACATATTAAGCAGTGTTGTGACATTCGAAACGTATGTCTGTTGATCACTGGCTTGCATGCGTATTCTAATACATCATGTATAATTCAGAACTCACCTTGATGACTTCATGGACTAAGAGGTGCAAAATATGTTTTCTGCTCGTCTTACACCCTGTATTCAATTATATAATTATTATTATTATAATTAATATATAATTATCATCGTCTAAACACAATGACGGTTTCAGAAAAGTAACCAAGATCTTTCAATCAGAACAAGTGGTTTTTGTCAGAGTCTCACTCGTACTGAAAGACGTTATAGAGGGTGTAATGGTGTGGTATTGACAAGGAAAGGAGGATAAGAGAGTCATTATAAAGGCGTAATAAACAAGAAATGGGAACAAGTCAAAGTAAACAAAGGGGTTCAGGAAAAAATAAGTAAAAGTTATCTGGTAGACAAAGCCAATGATCTTGTTAAAACTGACGTAACTTGAGTAAACCATTACCAATGTTTATAGTATTTGATTCATTAAATTTAATTAGGAAAGAATAAATATTTCTTGGCAACATTGATTTTTCATACGTCCATTTTAGCAGGATACTCATTATTTGTATGCAAGGCATACTTAGCCACATTCATGCAACTCAAGCACTGCTTTCTTCTCCTCATAAAAAACAAGTTCGTAAAATATACGCGTGTTTTTTTTGGCAACTATTTATGTTTTTTCTCGAGAAATAGCAACACACCACAATTCAATATTTCTACATCGTCGTGATAAGAAGTTTTATTCATTTGGTAAACAATAAGTAACCACTCAGCACGTTTGCTTATGTGATTTGTAGTATTTACGGCTCAGAAAGAAATAAAATAACTAAAATATAATATAATAATGTAAGAACAACGAAATTAAAAAGAAAAAACGAAAATTATAAAAAAAAAAATGAAAATATCGGTACAGATTGAGACAACTACCAGGACCTCTATGAATGGAAGGATATTATTAGTCTGAAATGTAGCTTTAATAGTTCTGGATTCTAATAAGGAATCCGCGGTTGTTCTTATGAACTATGGTGTTTACAACCAAGAGGTTATGTCACAACTCAACCTTCACTCAGTTCCCTCTAAACCAGGGGTTGCACCCTCCCGTGACCCATTCGCCCCTCTCGCCATTTCCTGCAATGTCATTCCCCCCACCTCCTCTTCTTTCCAAGGTATTATATACACTTTTACAACTTTACATTGATTATGTTTATAATAGAAGGATTAAATGCTAATTACAATTATTGATGGATATATAAAAATATTAATTCAATTATTTTTTTTTAAATTTATAATTAAAATGTCAAAACTTATAATAGCTTTCTTCTCTCTTTAAACTTACTTTAGTCACAATTCACCCCCATTGAGAACCCCTGCTCTAAATTCTACCCTAAAAGAATAAGTCCTTTTTGAACTTAAGTCATTATTCCCCATACTTACATTATTCCCCATAAAGCTGCCTCATACCTGTTGATATTAATACCGTTATCAACTCCACTGTTCTGTTTTTATTTACCTCCAAAATTTACAAGACCTGCCTCTGGAAGACCCTCTGTTTGAAGCTTTGGTTGTCTTAGCAAACTACGTCTTTTCACCGACTGTAAGGCCATATTCCACTTCACCAAATCCTCAATCACCCCTCCCTACCATCTCTTGTTCATTCTTAGCATGAACGACACTCCACTTTATATAAATATTAATTAAAGTGAGAGATCGGAAGCATTTCAATATTTTCTTGATCGTAAGGCTTATCCCAGTTCCTTTTCTCATTGGTTCAATTTGTCCTTAGTAATAATGCTTTTCATTTTTTGGTAATACCGTCTTAAGAAAATAAGACATCCCCAGAAAATAACTCATACCGTGATTTTCGGGACGTTTTAAACTATAAGCCCTCCCCTGAAAATAGGCCTTAGTTAAGATAATGTGAAAAATATAATTCGTTAAAAAATTGCTGTTGAATGTAGTAAGTATCTCTAGCTGTCGTAACATTTCAGAGAATTCTTTGGAAAAAAATATTCCAAGAAATTCCTTGTTTACCTCTTAAGTTCGTTTCAAGGAGGCTACTTAGACAAAAAGTATTAATACACCACAGCTATATTGCAAGACATGAGAGACACAGACCAATGATTCTACGGGAAATAGACTTGGAGGAAAATCAGAACGGAATTCAAAATTTTGATCATTTATGACGATGTTCCAGAAGATGACATGACTGTAATAGAATAAATTTAAATTTCTGTATAAAAAAAAATAATAATAAACGAAAATGTGTAAATCTACTTAATGTACTTGAAGCCCTCCCTCGAGAATAAGCCCTAGCACGGATTTTGACCTAAAAATAAAGTAAGACAGTGTCTTATTTTCGGAAAAAGACGCTAATTCTTTGGTTCAAATCAAACGTACTGCCCTGGATAGAATTATTAATGGTAGTAATGGTTTAATGGTATCTGTTAATATTAACAGAGCACAAAGTTATTTGTAATAATGTACTAGATAAGGAGTGTTTTTATTGTTTTAAAAGCGGAGATAATGAAATGCTCGTCAAGTAAAATGCACCGCAAGTATCACCATACAGTCAGAGTCAGTCAAGGGTCAAGGGTCAGCTAGCCATGCACAGCAAGGTGCATGCCAAATTAGTGGACAGGCATCTAGGTCTTTTATTACTTCATTCGCTCAATTAATATACATGGCGGGATTTAAAAAAAAAATTATCAGAATCAGTCTTATGATAATCGAAAATTTACTGGTTTTTGTCAGTCTCACTCATACTGAAAAACGTTATAGAGGGTGTAATGATGTGACATTGAAAAGGAAGGTAGGATAAGGGAGTAATATGCAAGAAATGGGAACAAGCTAAGTCAAAGTAAACAAAGGAGTTCAGGAAAAAATAAGTTTTTATTAATAACTTAATAAAAAAAATAAGATCTGCCAATCTGGTAGACAAAGCCAATGATCTTGTTAAAACTGACTGTAACCATATCATAATAGATATCCTAGAAAATCCTAGAAATATTCTAGAAAAAAAAAACGATCTAATCAGAAATGATGATGATGAGAAAATGGTTGAAATTCGTAGAAATGTATTTAGAGATTTAATTTGTTTTTAACCACAGAAGAACAAGTGTAAGTGAAAAAATTATGTGGGAAGACCATGAACTGACAACAAGAGAGTATTATTTTAGAACATTGTTTTCGACAATCTATAAGTGTAGGGGAAAGAGCCCAAGATTAGTTAACTTTGCTGCGACTTCAACTGAACTTATTCTGATATAAGATCTAAATATAGAAACATTTAAGCAACTGGGGTTGTTTTCTGAAAACAATCCTAGTAACAGATTTGTTCCTTCTTTCTAAAATTAATTTACATTCTACTTTACTTCAATATTTCCTTTTATCTTTACATCTCATTCTGGATTTATAAGAATGCCACCAAGTAGTTACAAGCAGTAATTATGATTAATATATTATTATTAGTTCACAGAAGGGGTTCTTGAGGAATTTGGTCATTAAAATTCAACTCATTATATGCCGAAGTTTCTTCAGAAGTTGTTTGGCATTTTCAAGGCTAAAAAACAATTTATTAACAACATAAGTAAAACAGGGCAAATAATCTTGGCGAATCGTCGGCATATAATCAGGAGTTGAATTTTTATGACCAAAATCCTCAAGAACTCCTTCTGTGAATTTGTAAAATCAATGGTCGAGAAGCTATATCAATGTATTATTATTGTTTTCTACAAAAAACCCCACACAAAACTATTTAATAATCTTGTGTGAGATGTCACACTTACTGTATATTTAAACAAATTTATCTTATTGAATATTTGAAGGGAAGTACAAGATCCACTCAAATTAGAAGTTAAAATATAAAGAAACGTAATAGTTGTTAAATATTGTCTTGACATTGATCTCTCAGTAACAGGAAGTAAAGTAATCTTCAGATACAAAGAATCATATTAAAGTTGAATATAGCTTTAGAGGCATAAAGACATTAAAAACACACGCTTACAGTCTTTAATTTTTGGTCTGAACTGTCTTTAGGAGAGATAAGAGAGGGAAACGAAGCCGACTGATTCAGAGACGGTTGGAGACCAATAATATTGCCCGGTAACAGAGAATAAGGTAGACAAGAATCAATTTAAAATTAACTATAGAATAGTAAATATGAAAAAATAATAAATAAAAAAAAATTAGAGGAAATGATACATAAATAAAAGTTAAGGACTAATAAAAATATATAATAGAATAAAATAATATTGAGAATAAAATAATATTTTTTATTAATACAGGGGACTCCAAAATGTGTATTTCCATTGAAATCTTGATAGGCTCGAACGCAATACTTTCATACTTCGATATTTCATAAAGACATTAAATAAAAGTAAAAAACTCGAGTGGCCTACACGCAACTTTACTATAAGTAAACCCAATTATCAAAAATTATAGGTAATCGATTTAATTAATTTCTGACTGTGATAGCTATCATTTTGCCGATCGCAAAGAAAATGTGACCAATTATTTACAACTCTTGAAATAATAATTGAAATCAGAGACTAAAGCTCTTTAAATCTCAGTAAATGAAATCTTAAATCTTCCAAAAGTACTGAAATAACAGTGAGTTATATGTAATTAAAACTGAAAGAAATTAGTTTTCTTATGGACATGACTCTGTTTTTTGTTACATTTTGTTTTGTTCGTTATTCGTTCTTTTTGTGGCACTTAAAATGACTTTTGGTTTCCCTGATGTATTGAACAACACACTGATTTAAAAAAAAAACACATATATAAACAAATGTAACATTTTTTTTTATATAAGTAACAAATGTAAGTGCTGTTATATTTGTAAAATTCCAAACTATCCCGCTACATTGGCAGAGTTAATCGGCGAGCTTACCTCATTACTAAACAATTGTATAAACTTGCTGCAATTAACGAATCTGCATATATTTAATACAAATCATTAACCGAATATGCAACAGTCATCATCAGCTGCAATTAACAGAATTAAAATTAATCAGCTCTAATTTCTTACAATAATATTCATGTAAGCCATATTATTGGTGTCTGCCCTTTTAAAAAAAGAAATAAAAAAAAAACATTTTATGATGACAACTTTGAATTGTGGTTGAAATAAAAAGCATATAAAAATTTCACCCAAAAGTATAATTATACTTAACTTTAATAGAGGCAACAGTAATCACTTGACTGTAATCCAGATTTAAATTCTGCATTAAATTTGGAATGCAATGAAGCTTCATAGGTAGATTTAATATAATTTTCAAATATAAGGTTCATTAAAATTAAAAGGTTCACAAACTTAACTTGGAAATAAAATCTAAGCCCCTAAAGAGCTGATATTTACCACAACCGCTGGTCGCACAAACTTGACCTGAAATCAAATCTAAGCCCCTAAAGAGCTGATATTTGTCACAACCGATGGTCACACAAATTTGACCTGAAATCAAATCTAAGCCCCTAAAGAGCTGATATTTACCACAACCACTGGTCACAAAACTTGACCTGAAATGAAATCTAAGCCCCTAAAGAGCTGATATTTGCCACAACCGATGGTCACACAAATTTGACCTCAAATCAAATCTAAGCCCCTAAAGAGCTGATATTTACCACAACCACTGGACACAAAACTTGACCTGAAATGAAATCTAAGCCCCTAAAGAGCTGATATTTGCCACAACCGATGGTCACACAAATTTGACCTGGAATCAAATCTAAGCCCCTAAAGAGCTGATATTTACCACAACCACTGGTCACAAAACTTGACCTGAAATGAAATCTAAGCCCCTAAAGAGCTGATATTTGCCACAACCAATGGTCACAAAACTTGACCTGAAATGAAATCTAAGCCCCTAAAGAGCTGATATTTACCACAACCACTGGTCACAAAACTTGACCTGAAATGAAATCTAAGCCCCTAAAGAGCTGATATTTGCCACAACCAATGGTCACACAAATTTGACCTCAAATCAAATCTAAGCCCCTAAAGAGCTGATATTTACCACAACCACTGGTCACAAAACTTGACCTGAAATGAAATCTAAGCCCCTAAAGAGCTGATATTTGCCACAACCGATGGTCACACAAATTTGACCTGGAATCAAATCTAAGCCCCTAAAGAGCTGATATTTACCACAACCACTGGTCACAAAACTTGACCTGAAATGAAATCTAAGCCCCTAAAGAGCTGATATTTGCCACAACCAATGGTCACAAAACTTGACCTGAAATGAAATCTAAGCCCCTAAAGAGCTGATATTTGCCACAACCGCTGGTCACACAAACTTGACCTGAAATCAAATCTAAGCCCCTAAAGAGCTGATATTTGCCACAACCGCTGGTCACACAAACTTGACCTCAAATCAAATCTAAGCCCCTAAAGAGCTGATATTTACCACAACCACTGGTCACAAAACTTGACCTGAAATGAAATCTAAGCCCCTAAAGAGCTGATATTTGTCACAACCGATGGTCACACAAACTTGACCTGAAATCAAATCTAAGCCCCTAAAGAGCTGATATTTGCCACAATCGCAGGTCACACAAACTTGACCTGAAATCAAATCTAAGCCCCTAATGAGCTGATATTTGCCACAACTGCTGGTCACACAAACTTGACCTGAAATCAAATCTAAGCCCCTAAAGAGCTGGTATTTGTCACAGAAACACTGGTTTTGTTCAATCCATTGATTTATTTTTCCGTTCCCTTTAGTTGATCATATATTAAGTATAAACTATTACCGTATTAAAACCATGATAATTATTTTTACATAAGTTGTCGGTATTGTATATAGATTTTTGTTTAAATTGTTTCTAACTAAAAAAAAAAAATTAAACACCATCACTTATTAAATTTATTTTCATGACACAACATTACTCTAATAAAGGGGTTCTTAACCTTTGTTTGCTTGTGACTCCCCTGAGAGCTGTTTTAACTTATGTAACCCCCCCCCCCCCCCCCCAAATGGATTCTTAAACAAGCATAATTATGCGAATTTTCAAATAAATATTTGTTTTATATAAATGAAAAGTGTAACTGTGAAATAATCTATTTACAACGTCATGTAAATTATAAATTTAATTTACTAAATTAATTAATAATTAATTAAATATTTATTTAATAATAAAGTAAATAATTTACATTATATTTTTAATGTGATGTCAAAATACAAAACAATAGCAAACTATTTCTGCATTGACATTTTATAAAGTATACTGAAATAAAGTGGAAAATATTCAGTTTTGAATATAACATAAACAGAATTGTAAACGAATATTTCAAAATATTGGAACATTATAACAAACAAACGAGGTTAGTAGGCCTTATGTTTTAATTATTATGTTTAAATATAATTACTGCATTTTGATATATTTTTGGTTATTATATCCTGATACACGCATTTAAACAACATGGACCACTAACTATGTGTTGTGGACCATAAAAATATTAGTTTTCCTTATGGACCCACAGTAATCCTCTGTGTAGGCCCCTGTGGGTCCATGTGGACCACGTTAAAAACTACTGCACTAATATAATTCAAAGTGCTTATTTTATTACTTTGATATAGTCATTATTTTATATAATTATTTGAATGTTTTCCTTATCTCGACCACATATATTTAACACTATTTTTCTTTTTTATGAAGGTTTAGTCTAGCTTCAATAATACAACACCTTTAAGCTGACGTTTCGTCTATATTTGTAGACATCTTCAGGTCTACATCAATATAGAATTTTAATTACGATTACATGAAAAGTAATTATATTACATTATTTAATTAATATAATTACTTTTCATGTAATTGTAATTAAAACTCTGTATTGATGTAGCCCTGAAGATGTCTACAAATATAGACGAAACGTCGGCTTAAAGATGTTGTATTATTGAAGCTAGACCAAACCTCGATAAAAAAGAAAAATAGTATAATTATTTGTATTAATAATTTTTGTTTTATGAGACACCTCTAAAGATTTATTCTATTCCACGAAGTAGTTTAGATCCTTGCCAATATAAACTCGCTTCCGCATTGCATCCTACAATAGATGTTACAGAAAGAATATCATACTATCCTGATAGGGCTATTAGAGACAATAACATTTATTAGGAAACATTTTATATCCACCATAAAATACTTTTTTCGTACTTTTACAGGTTAACATTAAATCTAATTTATAAATAACACTCAACTTAGTTATTTAGCAATAACTAAAGTAATTCGTATTATTTTTTTTATTTAAAATATAGAAATAAATAAAAGGGATAACTGTTCACAGGTAGAGCTTATATTACGTTGTGGAGGTAGACGACATCTTATAAGGCGATGTCTTATAGTTTCATTGCATTTGTTTCTTAGTTGCTTTGCTATATTATTACTAGCCCCATTATTATTTCAATAAGAAACATGGTAGGTTATGTTTTATGTTTTACATTCTTATTTTCACTATAATATAATTAATAATAATATTTTGATTAAAATATGTTATTTTTCTCTTCATACTCTTACTTAGGTTAAAGTATCAAGGTTCTACAAAGATGTTTTCAACAATCTGTTAATAAGTATATTTTTTTTTGCTGATGTTTGATATCTTATGATTAATGTGTTTTTTACTTTACTACGAATTAAGTTGTCAAAAACAAAACATCGTATATATGATAGCTATGTTTGAACCTGCAAAACAGATAGCTTACCATGTTATTTCTTTCCTGTGCATATGTTCTTTGAAATTATTTTGAAAAATAACATGTAATAAAAGAATAAGTAAAATATTTATAAGGGTTTCGCGTAACTGTATCAGAGAAAAAAATGGATATAGGAATATAAGGAAAAATAATAACAAGTACGAACGAATAAAAATATTCTTTTTGTAAGTGTAACGTGAATCGTTTGTGATTGAAAAGCCTACGTTTTCTCTTATTTTGTTTTATTTTATTTATGTCTTTATATTTCGTTTTCTTTAAATATGAACAACGTCTGATAAGGATCGTGTTTTCAAATATACTTCATTAAATTGAATAATTTGTTTCTTCTGAATTCAGTAAAAAAAAAAAAAAAATATTGCGCTTTTACTAATTAACTGCTCAACTAAATGTTTAAGTTACAAAGTTAGATTCCTTTTATTTTGCTGATTAAATCAGTAGCATTTGTGTGAGAATTAAATGAAACATTCTTGTAGTTATAAAATTAACATCAGGCGTCTACTACTGACAAAGTTTATGCCTTTGAAAAGGTCATTACTAATTGCGAACAGAGAAAGAAGAAGCGGGGGGGGGGTGAGACAGCAGATACTTCATTTTATGTGTATAATATTTCCTATTAAACTAGAAATTAAAGATACAATTCATCAACTAAATGAATAATTAAATAAACTTTATGGTTAGTACCATTAAGGCTTTAGTAATATTACTATAAAAAAAAATATTATTCTACTTCCAGTTAAGAAGACAGCAGACGAGGAATTGCGGTGCTTTTTCTAATGATTTAATTAAATAGAGTTTACTTTCGGAAAATAGTTGAAATAACAATAAGCAGTACCCATTAGAAGAAACTAATTGGAAGTAGAATTTGAACGATAACAACATAATTAACGGCTTAACTGCAAGGCACCATGGGAATGAAGAGTTAGAAAACGTGAAGTTTTCCCGATCTTAATTGAAGTGTTCGACAGTTTAATGAGGAAGTTATTGTCAGTCATCAATACAGTAAACTGACCTTTTGACTTTTACTTTACGTAAAGTAATCAAGAGAAAAATCGATTTCAAACTATTGGCAAATTTAAACATTTTGAAGCCCCCTGAGTCACATTCATGAAGATTTTTCGATGATACGTATCAATATATGTGTGGGTGGGTGTGTATCCAACACGGGTGTGTGTGAATTACATCCTTTGATTGATTAAATTTATTTTAAACCTAAAATTAGCTGTTATAACTCGTATAACTTCTATAGTTTTAGTGCAATATTCTTTTATAGCAAATCAATTTTATTGGCCATTATGTGTTTTTAGAAGACATTTTTTACCCCCAGAACTAAAATATCAATTTTTACATTGAATACTAAACTGACTTTACCAATAACTGAAACGAATTTAAGATTTTTATGATAAAATAAAATGTTTTGTTTACTACAAATATAAGTATTTATATTTACATAAGTAAAATATTTTATATTTTTATGTAGTTAATAAAAGTTTAATTTATATTTTATATTTTGTTAAATATAATTTTTATAAGTAAAATATAAAATTGTTTACTTAAGATTGAATCTGAAAACTTGTGAATTTGAATCTAGTCAAACCTTTTGATGAATGATTAAGACATTGGACAGAAAAATAGCTAACTTAATGGGAATGATCTGCATACAGTTTTTTGAAAAATTGAAATCAACAAAAAGGAATTATAGCACAATATTGTAAGTTAGTACATTAATACTTTATTAAAATAAAGTTATTTATTAAAAAATGCTATTTTTCTCCACATACTCTTACTTAGGTTAAAGTATCAAAGTTCTACTTGATGTTTTCAATAATCTGTTAATTCACTTTAAAAAAAAAAATCAGAAATTTTGAATATTGGAAGGGGGAAGATTGCACGGAAAATGAGAGCTATTGAGTGCATCTGGAGCAAGGGTCTTCAACAGGTGGGTCGCGAAAGGGTTAAACGGGAGTCGCGAAATATTTGAAATTGTTTATTTTTAAATAGAAAATAAAGGACTAAATTAAATAAATAAATTTATTTATTATTAATGCGGCACAGTAATTTCATTAAAGTTACTATTTATCAAATTTATTTTAATTTTCCCTTTTGTTAATCTTATTTTTGTTCTCACTAAAGAGTCGCGAATAAATTTTGGCGTCAAAAATATGTCGCGATGTAAAAAAGGTTGAAAATCCCTGATCTGGAGCAGGGCTCTTGAAGTGGGGGTCCCGAACCCCAGGGGGATCGCGATAGAGTACAATGTGGGTCGCGAAATGCTTCAAATGTATTATAAATGTATTGATATTTAAACATTTTAAACATGAAAATACCCATTTCACGTGATTTCTATTAATTGTTCTGTTATGTTTATGTTAGATATAGAATCATTATTGAGAGACGTCATCACCAAAATCGAACCAAGACGCGATCTCTTGTGCGAGAATATGCAAGCACATCCAGCTCATTAAAGCTAATGTCACTTTTTTGTTTTTTTATCTACTTAATTTCTGTAGCAATAAATATTACTAAATTTTTATTTTAGTCCCTAAAAGGGTCGCAAAAGTTTTTGAAAATGCAAAGTGAGTCGCGATGAAAAAAGATTGAAGCACACTGATCTGTAGGAACTTGTCAAATTATATTTCGTTGTAGCTGATAAATGGATGTAGCCATATTAAAATAAAAGACATTTAATAATTTGATGGTAAAATTAGAGTTTGCTAATACGTCTACAAACACAACACATTTGAATAAATCATTTTAATTGGTTTTCAGTTGGTCTGATAATATATTTAAATCGTGACTCCATCAGGTTTTCAGCTTCAAATCAAACTCTTAAATACCTCAAAACTCTCAAGTTTTTTTTCAAAAATATCTATTAACATATTAAAACATTTAACATGAGTTTAATGAAAGATTATGTTCTGTTAACATTGTTAGTCCTAAAGTAATATAAAAGTTGAGTTTTTCTTTTTTAGTAAATTTTTAGTCTTGCATATGAACAAGATTTTAAATAACAACCTAAAAGTCGGCATTTGAGAGCTTGATTTGAATATTGAAAACTGATCGATTACCGATTTGTTTTGGTACTATAGTACTATTCTACTAGACAGCCGATATATATTTGAATTGTTAATATGTTTAGTTATAGTAGGTTAGGTTAGGTTGCAGTGGTTGCAGACCCACAAGGGAACACACGTAGGCTGACCATTGGCCCTTTGTGATACTCGTATCACACAATGAAGATTGATTCTACAGTGGGAGTCCTACATTTTACCTAACTCAAGTGTGTTTAAAGTAGGGCTCTTTAACGAGTGCCTGACATCGTACAGGCTCGAGACCGACGGTTTAACATCCTTCTCGGAGGGACGACGTGTTCAGATTTATTCACCTTCCGCGTGAATAAATCGAAGGCCAGGTGGGGATCGAACCCCGGTCTTATTAGTTCAGAGGCGAGTACGATAAACACTGAGCTAACCTGACCCCCTTAGTTATAGTAAACTTGAAGGTAAATACTCTTTTTTTTCTTTTTTAATAATACTACAAATCACACAAATAGCATAATTCAAACAAGAAATTGAATAAAAAAATGTTTATTCAAAATGTAATTGATACATAGAACAAAATGAAATGTACAATCCATGCATATGTTTATTTTCGAATTAATATGGAACAAGAATGAGGAAACTGTAAAGTTGTTGAAAAGACGAGTGATAAACAAGATGTCAAGCTTACTAGCTTTCGATAAGAAATCTTATTCCTCACAATGACAAAACTTGTTTGATACAATCTGCAGCCGTCACAGTCTCCCAACTGACTGCAAGTAGAACAATGCTCACCAACAACATTCATCAAAACAAATTAACTTCTCCGAGCATTATTATACTGAGTGAAATGAACAACCGGAACTACACACTGTCTAGTGCTGGTTAAATATCTTCACTTATTCATCAAGACGATGAGTTTATATATCACCACAGTTTCATTTATATATTACTAACAACCTTGTTAGTACAAACGACAATATCATCTAACATAATAAAGTTGTAGAATCTGCTGGTTTGATTGTTATCAAACTCCCCTGGGGATTTGAAATAGACACCCCCCCCCCCCCACCACCAGAACCATATAATTTCTAAAACTACTTGAAACAGACTAATTGTATACGTATGTTTTATTTGAGCATTTTATGTGTGTATTGAATAATGACATCACATGCGTTATTTTGTATAATAATTTCGCTACATACACTGTGTCTGGGCTAGTAATAAACAAAATAAGTATTGCTAATTACGTTTAAAAGAGTTTTATGTGATTATGTGCCTCTAATAGACTCTAGCGCTCAACTCCGACTTTCGGCCTTCGCTAGGGTACCCTGTTAACCTGCTATATTCAGGGACAAACAAAAGAGGAGAGAAGGTGACCAGGGATGGGCCTGACCACCTTCGTTTCACATCCTTCCAACTTCCCAAATCGTCTCCTCTTATTACAGCCCCAATCCAAGACGTTATGCGATCCCTACCGAAGGATGGATGATACAGGGGTTACTGTATTACGAAAAGAGCCTCAAGGGTACCAGGCAACGCCCTTGAGTAAATAGCCTTACTCCGGTATGCGGTGTTCTGCGGGAGCGGACAAAACAAAAATCGACAGAGCTTCAGGGATTTTCCCCTGTATGATACTATGGAGAAGGAAGTCCGGAGACTATCCTCCGGAAGCGCAGAGGGTCCAAAAGTGCTAACTAGTGGGAGCGCTTACCTCCCACAAGTGCATTTAAGGACCCGAAGGAGGAGAAAGGAAGTTACTTTCTCACGAAACGTAGGGACCCTGAACAGGCATTATCAATGATGGTTTGTACAGATTCTGCAAAGAAGAGGAAGAAACCTTTGCACCTGCTGGCTGACTGTCAGGCAACTTTGCTGCACAGAAGTAGGTGCTTTGGGACACTGAAAACCATTGAAAAACTTTTACCGCTAGACCCAACAAAAGTGCTGAGCTTCTTGGAGGCGTTGAAGCTAACTGCTAGGGTACTTTAGTACAGACGCAGTGCTATAGTTACTCTCAAATAATAATAACAGCCTTGTTGGGCCTTCCATCATCACTCGTGATTACTAATTGAACATTGGCATATTCTACCCAAGTTGCACACAATGTAGCAACATTACACAATTTTATTAATTACTTATTAATCACTAGTATGTTAAGTTGACTGTGTGGAGGTAAATCAAATTGCTTTTCAGCTAAGTTAACA
Organism: Hermatobates lingyangjiaoensis; assembly: GCA_026182355.1. Lineage (NCBI taxonomy): Eukaryota > Metazoa > Arthropoda > Insecta > Hemiptera > Hermatobatidae > Hermatobates > Hermatobates lingyangjiaoensis. Next base: position 325,726 of record JAPFBL010000155.1, read on the forward strand.
CCTTCTCTTTGAAGATATAATATCTACAAGTAATTATAAATAGCTTGAGTAAATATAGATAAAAGGCAATTAACTATTTCATGTTACCTTGAATCAGTTCTGTCATTCAGATCTGATTCATGTAGACGTTTAAAATTAACGCGAGATACAAGTAGCAATTATGTTGTAGATAAGTGGAAACATTTGCAAAATGAACTATTATAATGATTGTGTCAATCAAATGCCTAGTGTATCTCAGCCTTGTCATGTGATTGACAATCAATCGTAGTATCAATCAGCATATACAGATAAGAATAAGTTACACTAATCATCAGAATGATATGACTTAAAAATAATGTCATTGCCCTGCAATTTTCTTAAAAAAAAAGCCTTCAACAGCCCCTAAACAACTGCATTGAGAACTTGATAAGCAATATTTTGCATCTATTCTAATTTACTCAATACTTTTAAAGATTATAGTGTTGTTAACTACACACAGGTTGCACATATGTATATAATCTATTGAAAGAAATAGCAATTTCCAGTTTCACATATTTTCTACTTTTTTCTCGTATGACTTCGATAAATTTGGAACAAGATACACAAGTTCGCCAAAGTTTTTATTTTTATAATTCGACATGTTTCGCTCCCCTTAGACCATTTTCAAGGATTTTATAACAAAACAAGTTTCATTACGTCAAGCTATCACCATCAATTTGAAGATAAAATATTTTTTTTACCTTTACCTATGAAAGGTAAAATATGTCAAAAGAGCTTGCCGGTTGGATTGGTCTGTCATCATTTGTTTTGATTGTTTCCTAATATTTGTTCCATGTATATAAGGTTTATTTAATATTTTACTTATAGTCAGCCTTTCTGAAGTGAGTGTTTAGTATCTTTCGGTTGACAACGTTTGGCTCACGGTAGAACAAAAAAAGCAAAAGACATTAAACACTGAATGTAAGTAAAGAAAGATTTCACTATTTAGAAGCCGAAGGAAAACTGCAAGAAAACTATCTTCTGGTCCATTAAAGAAAAAAAAAACGTTTCAAATAAATCTCTTGAGTTAGTATTTTATTTATATTATAATAAGTTATATTAATATTTTAATAAAAATTAATAGTTATTGATTTTAAGTAAACAACTTTCAGAAACTCTTCAAGATAGAAGAGAAACAACTAGATGTTAAACAACAAGCTCTCTACAAGAACAACAACGCAAACTTCAATGACATGTCGGTAAAATGTTACTTAAAATTCGTCATCAAAACTTTCAGAGTTTGTGGCGTAATTGATTCAGCAATGGAGTTTAATAACTAAATAACCCGAGCAAAGTCTGGTTAGAACTATAGATCGGTACATTATTAAGATATATCGAATCGGATCTGTTAACAAGAGTCAGATAAAAACATCGCATTTATTACGATAAAAATATCGTATAGCGAGTCCCTGTTGCCAATTTTTTACCATAATTGAAAGTTTTACACATTTCTTATTGTTTTGTAAATATTACCATGTTTTTAATGTTTGAAGAAGTCAAAAGGGCTTGCCGGTTGGATTGGTCTGTTATCATTTGTTTTAACCTGTTTCCTAATATTTGTTCCATGTACATATGGTTTACTTAATATTTTATTTATAGTCAGCCTTTCTGAAGTAAGTGTTTAGTATTTTTTGGTTGACATCGTTTGACTTACAATAGAACAAAAAAAGCAAAAGATATTAAACACTGAATTTAATATTCTATTTAGGACATAAAGAAGAAAATTAACGAAACATTATAAATTGTTATGGCTAAAGGCATGAATGAAACAGTGATAAAATAACAGATCATCTATAGAACTAATAACAGTGATTAAGGAAAGGTCTAACATGTGCACAAACTTATCTTAAGGAACTAAACAAACTTATCAAAATCAATAAATAGTGACAGATGTGATGAACAATGAAATATCATTTAGGAAATTACACTACAAGATGTTGAAAATTTATCACCGTTCTAATCATTAGAGTTTATAAAGTCCTGCCATGATTACAGTTTAAAAATCATCCTGCAGTAGTTGAGCATTTCTTCATCCACATTTTACGTTCATTTGTGCTGCTGATAAATCATTAACGAATTAGTTATATCAATATTACTATCTATAAAAAGATTTCACATAAACACGTGAAATAACAATCAATGATCAAACCACAGTATGAAATGGGAAAACAAGACTAAGATCTTTCAACCGTAACAAGCGGTCTTCGTCAGAGTCAACAACCCAATTGACCCAAACTCACTTGGTTTTTGACTCTGACGAAGACCAATTATTTCGGTTGAAAGATCTTAGTCTTGTTTTCCCATTTCATACTGTGGTTTGATCATTGATTACTATCTATGTGCATTGAGACAAAATTAAGTTCTGTTTATACGTTTAAGACAATATTAAGAAGCATTATACGTTTCTAAAGGGATTGCAACAAGCATTGAAAGGTTGTTGAGACAATATTAAGTTCAGTTTATGGGATATAACTGCCAATAAGTGTTAACATCGATTCTTATTATGCTTCCATACCAGAGTTTACTGGTAATTTTAAATTGTTAAATTTAATTTTGCCACTTTCTTTTTAGTTTTTCAATCATTTAGAATCATTATACGTTTCAACCATGAAAAGATTGTTTTAAAAATAAAATTATACTAAAATAATTTAAAATTATGAAATAAAATTTAAATAAATAAAAAAAAAACAAGAGCAATTAGAATTATATGTTCTATTCCTTTTAAAAATGTTAATGAAAAGAGGAAACGACTGTTTCAATTAAAAAAAAAAAAACAAACAGAAGAAAAACATAAATGGGAGGTGCAATCTTGTGAAAGAGTTTCTTTAAATACTTGACGTCTCACAAAAACCCTAATGAAAGCTTTTTCACCGATTAACGCATAGAAAGAGCTAATTATTTTTTTAAGCCCCTTTACAAAAAGAAAACCTTTGCTATTTCGGTATGCATTGCATTTAATGTAATCATTAATGTTTTCCTTTGAAGCGTTTTTATTCGTTTAAAGGCTGAAAACTGTTATTACACACATACGCATCACTCAGATGTACAATCTTTAGTCTAGCCTATGCACAGCCACGCAAAGGAGCTACAAGTTGCCTTACTTTACAGTTTTGGTTTATGCAATCCAATTTTCACTTGTAGTAATCAAAGTAAAGAATAATAGAAAGATGGAGTTTGACAATGTCTGTAGAAAAAAGTTTCCTAAATACATTTTGAATATTATTTTACTTGTTATAAAGTTTTCACATAAACACGTAAAATAACAACCAATAATCAAATCACAATATGAAATGGGAAAACAAAATGACTCTGACGAAGACCGCTTGTTACGGTTGAAAGATCATAAGTCTTGTTTTCCCATTTCATATTGTGGTTTGATTATTGATTTACTTGATATTTAGATGTGAATGATGGGTGGGTTTGTATTTACCACGTAATCACGCTCGAAGTCGTACTGATAAGACGGATGAAATAAATTTTGACAGATAAAAAGTCTTTGGTGTGGAAGACAAATCATTATTTTTGAAAAATATTTTATCACAAGAAAAGCAGTTTATGAGCATAAAATATTTTTTTTTTTAGTAAAAAAAAGCTACTTTTTTTTTAAATGCTACATTTCAATTAAACAATAAAATTAAAATGTTATTAAAATATAAAATTAAAAATTCAATTGCCCTAAAATTAAAGAGTAGTTTGATTAAAGAAGAGAAACTTCCAGTACTTGCACAAGTAAATAATGAAAAATTATTTTTTTTTTTATATTTGAAATTTCTTTTCCTAAAATGCTGTTAGATTTAAGCAGCGTTTCACGTACAGATGTCATTTTGACCAACTCGTTTCCTACCTCGGTTATTTCAAGACCTAAATGGTTATTAATTACGGCTAAAGATTTAATTGCTATTTCTTAATAAGGCTGACTGGAATGGATCAGTCTGTGATTGACTAGCACAGAGTCACCTCTGAGAATAATTTTTTTTTTGGTAGCAATCATACGTATATAAAATTAATATAAGTAAGTTTTACTTATAAGTAATTAATAAGTAAGTGAATATAAGAATTAATAATTCTTATTTGTAACGTAAATTATACGTCCCCTGGTGACGAATCCTTGAAAGGAAGTAACTGTAATATCTTTTTCAAAGCGTATTTTATTTCTAAAGTAGTGCAATCAGTTATTATGTGGTATTCAGTCATTGTAGGGTAAAAAAAAAGTTTAATGAAATAGTCTCCACATATACAACAAGGTGGTTGCTAGAGAAGTGAAAACTTTGTCAAAAAGTCGAAACAATGTATTTTTTCAAAGAAAAACTTTTTTCTTTCAAAGGAGGAAGGTGAGATGAGGTCGTGAATAAAATGCGAACTTACTGCTTTCTATTTTGGTCATTTTTTGATTTCTTTTAGGTTTTATTTGATTCCCCTATATAGTGGAAGGAAATAAGAAACAGTTTTCAGACTTTCAAAGGTAAGCGATAATTCTTTTCAAAAATTTAAATTCGACTTAAGAACTGACAAAATCTGTTGTTGTGTTACCAAATTTTTTTTTCAACGATTACAAGGCATCATTTTAATAATGTTGCAACTTTGAATTGATTAGATGCCACCTCGAACCACCTCACTTGCCTTTGGAAGTCTGAAAGCTGTTTCTTGTTTCCTTCTATGATATGGGTATCAAATGAAACCTATAAAAAAAAGATCAAAATAGAAATTAGAAATAGAAGCATTTTCTGATATTAAAATTCGCAATTTATTCATGATCTCATCTGACCTTCAAATTTTCCGCTTTTCTATCGACCATTCTACAAAGTATGGTGTGAACGGTTACATTTTGTAATTAATTTCGTAAAATGAAAGTTATTGAAATATAACATATTACAATTAAATTTGATTATTGATTTATCCTAATTTCAAAAATAATTTTAACTTTTAAGAGATGGAAGTAAACAATTAGTGAAGTTAACTTATTGGTTGTCTTTCTTAGTGTTATATAGTCTTCTACAATAATAAGGAATTCACAGTATGTTCAGCATCATATGTTATTATATAAAGGCATAATAATTAAAAACTTTTACCTCTCTAAAGTAGGATAGGAGGAAACAAACAAATAATTATTTTATATTAAAATGCGATAAAGTACTTTCTTTATGATATAATATTTCCCAAAACACTAGAGTTCGTTTCCACACACCATGGATCACATTGATGACAAATTTCATTAAAATATCTTAAATTAAGATCACTTTTAAGGCATTAAACATTTTTCAATACCTACAAAATTCCTCTCTCACACACAACCAGATATTTTTCTAAAAAATGCAAAAAAATTGATTCAGTGGCATTGAAAATTGTACAGCGTGAAAATATCAAAACTGTTTTAACACTATACTTTTCTGTTTAATACCTTTACATAATTATTCTTATAAAAATCGATTATAAAATTATTGATCTGTGCAATTATAAAGTTATAAAACTATTCAAATATAAAATGGTGGAATGATTCAATTATAAAATTATGCAAACGTCAATTATAAAATTAGGCAAGCTTCAATTATATAATTATGCAAAATTCAATTATATTGTTGTGCAGCTTCAAGTACATAATTATGCAATATTAAATTATATAATTATGATAAATAATAATATCAATTATATTATTATGCAGTTTCAATTATATAATTATGCAAGCTTCAATGATACAATTACGCAAGCTTCAATTAGTCTGGACAGGGCTTGAAAAGCAATCTGATAGTATTCAAACTATATTATTCGGATTTGGTCTATACTAGGAATTGACATCAAAGCGGTCTGCGACACTTGCATTCCAATTCATTCATAAAGACTCACAAAACTGAAATAAATGGACGCAAACGATAAAGTTAACCAGCAACCCCTGAAATGCATAACTAACAAATATGTAAAGCCAAAGTGAATTACGTATACATGAACTAAATTTAATATATTCAAAAATATATAAAAGAACTTGAAAGTAGCACAGATATATTGTAAACAGGCATGAATTCTAAATGCTTCCTTCTTCTTTATGTGTTGCTACTTTTTTTTAACAGTATACTATTTTGTCCTGTTTGCACCGTCTTTTATTACATAAAATTTCACAATAAACACGTGAAATAACAATCAATGATCAAACCACAATATGAAATGGGGAAAAAAAGACTATGATCTTTCAACCATAAGAAGTGGCCTGGCTTCGTCAGGGTAAAAACCAATTGGGTTTTTGACTCTGACGAAGACCGCTTGTTCAGTTGAAAAATCTTAGTTCTTTTTTTTTTCATTTAATATTGTGGTTGATCATTGATATATATATATATACACATTATATATATATGTATACAAGATTTTACATAAACACGTGAAATAACAATCAGTAATCAAACCACAATATGAAATAGGAAGAAAAGGTTAAGATCTTTCAACCGTAACAAGCGGTCTTCGTCAGAGTCAAAAACCCAACAGACTATATATATATATATATATATATATATATATATATATCATGATAAACGAAAACGGTCCCGCAGGACAGAATACACTTAAAATAAACTGTGATACATAGCGAGAAACATAACAAGGACTCACTTTTCAATATTTCAACCGTAATGGTGGTCAAAATATTGATAAGTGAGTCTTTGTTATGTTTCTGTCTATGTTTCACAGTTTATTTTAAGTATATATATATATATATATATATAATAACTACTATTGCGTAGTTATAAGTTATAAGCTCTCTTGTATACAATAGAGTAACCCCTGCAGATTTAGCCCTAAATACTTCAGAATGGTGCTGGTACTGCTGAGAGTGACTACTGATACTGAAGGTTAGAGGTTCGAATCCTGGTCATGATTCCAAAGTCTTCATGTGTCAGTTTAGAAATCTTGTACGTGTCGTTCCCCGGAGAATACATAAACTTATTTTTTTTTCTTTTTTTTTTGAGAGAGAGCATTTACGATGTACAGGTGCTTTCGCTCCTAGAACGCCACTGAAAGTCGCGAAGTCTATAAGTGAAGACGTTTGAAGCAGTAAAAGATTAAACAACGAAAAAAAGAAAACAAGGAAAAACGGAACTCCTATTGCGATAATGATTTTATCTTTCAAGGCTTGATGGCTATTCAATAAAACCATTTTAATTACTACTCTTTAAAAAAGCAAAGATACAAGAGTTCTCATATTTGTTCTATAAACAGTGTATGTTTGTCAAAATTACATATTGTTCATTTAACTGATTATATAGAAAATTAATTTGAGAATTACATTACTTTTACTTTTGATTTATGGCTTATAGAGAAGGTTATGACTTATAAGTAAATCATTAATAAAACTTTTACGTTGAGGGCTTCCGACAAGACATGCAAACTTTAAGCAGAAAAATTAAGATTCTTGCAATGGTTTTAGAGAAGTGAGTCTATTCAAAAGTACAAATTAACAATTGAAATGATACTTGGTTTACTTGATAGTTCATTTGTATAAATATTAGATGAGTAGTAAAGTATTTCAAAATGATGTACAACATTTCAGTAATTTTTATATAAACATGAAGGTTTAATACTTGACCCTGAAAAAAAAGCGATAAAATATTTTTCCAGAAGACATTCATATAAGGGAGATATTGAATAAGGTTTTCCCCACCTGCTAGTTTTCGTTCCCTAAGACGTTTCCAGAACTGCTCCGCCTTCCTCAAAGGCCATCCCGAGTCAACCTTAGCGCTAAAACTTCTGAAGAACCTGTACTCTTTGGGTTCCGGAGAACCCATGTCGGGAGACGGCGTCTCGGGCTGCACTGTTCCTACCCACTGCCCCCACCACTGCCCCCGGGGTATCCTAGCAGCAGGCTCCTGCCTCCAACCTGTCTTCAGCCAAACCTACCTTCCTCAACACTCTGCTATCTAATTAATTATTCTTAATTAATAATTAACCATCGTGTAAAACATATTAATAATCATAAATTAAATAAAAAAAAACAATATGCTTTATCATCGATGTCAATTTATAAAACCAAGAAGTATATAAAATCTCCCAATTTTTTTTTACCTGAATATGTTTTATGTTCAAATCAAAGATGAAAATTGAACATTTTTAAAAAAATCAATTTAAATGAAACATAAAAGTGCTATAACTTATGTAGTTACTTAAGTAGTAGTTATATGCAATAGCTACATATAACTAATGTTCAAATTAATTTTATATTTAATTAATTAGCATTATTACCTTAGAAAATAATCATGAGATTTTAATTTTGAACTAGTTAAGAAAGCAATTTATTTCATTTAACATGAAATAAACAATTTCTGTTATTTATAAGAATTACATTATTATAAATAGTAATTAAATATAACAATTAAATTACCATTATTTGTAATTATATTAAAATGTAATACAATCTAATTGTATTTACATTATAATACAACGTAAAAGTATTATATCTTCCAATTTTATGAATGTCTAATAAAAATATTTCAATATAATTATCAAGTATTATGATAACTCTATAAAAAAAATGTATTATTTCAAATTTTATAGCCAATCAATATCATTTCATTAAAAATGCGAGTTTATTACTTCGACAGTGAAGATGTATATTAAAAAACTAAAAAATATAATTTTTTCTAGATTTTTTTTATTTAAAAAGTAGTGTCACGGAGAGATTTTAGGTATGTATTCGAACAAATATACTGAACGCTGTTTTATTTGAGTATTATTTAGTATGACAGAATGACTAACTTTTCTGTAAGGAAGCCATTATTAAAAATAATGAACAATCGATTTAGTTACTTAATTAATAAAAACTCTGCTAAAATGAAAGTTGCTAACGATTTATTCTGATGGGTTCTAAATTAAGAGCATTAGAGTTACGTTTTTTAATTATAATATAAGAATGTACTTCTTATTTTCATATTTATCAAATCATAACTGTTTAATAAATAAATTGAAAATATAATAAATACTTATTTTATTATTTATTTTATATTTTAGAGTACATCTTATATTAATAATTCATTGGTAATATATTTTTTGTATGAAATTTCAATTATTTGAATTTATTATTACTATGTGGAATTCTATTAATTTCAAAACCAATTTTACTCTAAATAAATTGTAGGGTAAAAAGCTAATGAAATGGTCTCCACACATAAAAATTTTAGTGGTATAAACAACGCGTTTCCAACACATAGTGTTCTACCTCAGGCATTAACTATGGGTGAGTGTCTGTGGTACAATTGTTGTACAATAACACGTTTCGAACACGTAGTGTTCTACCTCAGGCAATAACTAAGGGTGAGTGTCTGTGGTACAACTGTGGTACCTACAAAAACAGTATAAAATAACTACATATTAACTGATTGCACTACGTTAGAATCTCAATGAATTATTTATTTTAAACTCAAGGATTTTAATAACATTAAGAGAGAAAATCCCCAAAAAGTGGCTTCAGGTATTAATTATTGTCTTTTTGGAGGTATATTGTCATAATAATCTAAAGTTATGGAATTTCTACTTACATTTCTAATAACAAAACACAACTAATTTCAATTTACCGAGTTATCAGATGAGTAAAAAATGATCAAAAATTAAGAAATATAAAATTAGTAGAATAACTACATTTTGGTTTCATACCCACCCCACCGTATATTGAGATATTATTAACAGCACATAAAAATTAATTTAGGGGGCTATAAAACGCGTCAATCTGTCAATTTTATTTTATGATCTCTACACTTTTCTTTAGAGAAATAAAACCCCTACACTGGTGCTCTTTGGCTGGAAACATAAAGAGTTTTAGATTGTTTTCAATCCTATGAAACTTTAGGATAGGTAAGCTATTCTAAGACAAGAAAACAATCGCACACATCATATTATTTCAGGGGATAACAAATAATGTTAAAATGGAGAGCAAAATGTAGTCGATCATCAGATATAACAGCCAATGGTATTATTGTGAACTAAATAAAGTGATCTATCCAGTTTGTGAAGATTTTCTTTTTGTGAATTTTAACAAATAACAATTTATAGAAAATTTATAATTTGATAGTTGTAAATATTTTGTTAGAAGCAAAAAAAAATATAAATGAACATTAATAAAAATTAAAAATCAAATTTTTACAGAATGAAAAATGGTACAAGAAGAGGAAAAAAAAAGGTCTAGAGAAAGTGAAGTTATGTCATCTAAAATGAAATGTTTCATAGAAAACAGAAGTGTCGCGCGAATAGCTCTTTGACAAATTGCTTTCATGAATGCATAAAACATGATGTAAAGATTTCAACCTTACAGTCAACGACGGCTACTGCTGATTGATCACTAACGTAAAATCAAAATCGACTTAGTTGTAATAAAACTATAAAGAAAGTAGTAGCGGTCTGTAATGTGTTATAAACACACATACATAATTAAATTAATTAATTGATTTACTCCAATGTAATAATCACCACATTTTATATATATACACAAAGTTAATAACTCTTGCATTAAGATATCAAATTTATTCTGATCTCTCTGCATCTAAACTAAAGATATCGTAAAAGTTCCTCAAAATATTAAACACTCGGTGTCTTGTATAAGGAAACTTAAATAATACGTAATTTAATTAACAAAACTGGTAGGGTTTTCAGTTTTTAATTTTTGACTCTCACGAAGACAGCTTGATACGGTTGAAAGATCTTACTTTTTTTTCCCCATTTCTTGTAGGGGTTTGACCATTGGTTGTTATTTCACGTGTTTATTGGGAAAACATGTTAAATATATATATATATATAATCAATGATTAAACCACAATAAGAATGGGAAAACAAGACTAAGATCTTTCAACCGTAACAAGCGGTCTTCGTCAGAGTCAAAAACCCAACTGAGTTTTTGACTCTCAGTTGGGTTTTTGACTCTGACGAAGACCGCTTGTTACGGTTGAAAGATCTTAGTCTTGTTTTCCCATTCTTATTGTGGTTTAATCATTGATTGTTGTTTCACGTGTTTATGTGAAATCTTTATATATATATATATATGTATAATGGAATATATTGACTATATAGTAGTCAATATATATAGTAGTCAACCCATATATATATATATATAATGGAATATATTGACTATATAGTAGTCAATATATATAGTAGTCAACCCATATATATATATATATATATATATATATATGGGTTGACTGTCGTCCCTCTGTCAATTCACTTCTTCTCCTGAGGACAACCGCCATTACGGTCGAAATATTGAAAAGTGAATCTTTGTTGTTTCTGTCTATGTGTCACAGTTTATTTTAAGTACCTATATTATATATATATATATATATATATAAATTGAATCTCTCTTTATAAAAAATAAATATATTTTGATAATTATCTTATTAGCTCAGTCATCATTATGACTAGTTATTGATGATTAAATATTACATACAATTAAGAATAAAACGGTTACTGCAATCAATATTTCTAACAGCAGAACGCCATCAGGAGAAGACTGAATAATGAGATAAATAGAGCGGGGATTAAGAGATTATTAATCTCTAAACAAAAAATCCAATAACCTGATGGATTTTTTCGTTTAAATATATGATATATATATTATATATATATATATATATATATATATGAGTTCAAAATTCAAGAAGAGTAACACACAGAGTAAGGAAACACACCTACAGACTCAAACTTTCGGGTAATCTGTCTTCAGGAAAAAAGTGAAAGGGAGACCAAGCACATTGTAGACGTACGGCAAATATCCCTACATTATATTATATATATATATATATATATAATATATATAATATATATATGTACGTTTCATGATGAATCACAAACACAGAACTAAGGAACAAACAGACTTACTGTCTCTAATTTTCAGTTGAACCGTCATTAGGAGAGTTGAGATAGAGACACCAAGCGCACTTGCAAAGCAACGGTTGGAGACCTCCAACCGGTTGGGTCTCGAACCGTCGCTTCACAAGTGCGCTTGGTGTCCCTATCTGAACTCTCCTGATGACGGTTCAACCAAAAATTAGAGACAGTAAGTCTGTTCCTTAGTTCTGTGTTTGTGATTCATCGTGAAACGTTTGTTGTCCTTTTGGATCGTTTTCCTTTTACAATATATTATTATATTATATTTATATATATATAAGTTACGCGTGTCCGGGTAATGAATAGGTTTTTAAAAAAGGAATTTAAATAAACTAGCTCGCACGTGATTGAAGACAAGAATGGAGTTTATTAGTCAGCTCCTTCTGTTTAAGGAGAGGCAATGTTGATACGGACTTCAACCCTCTAGTCTCTCGCGGGCCGGCGTCTCTCGGGGCCGGCATTACTGCCCCCTCCCAGTCCTTATCAACAATGCTCTCCTACAAGTGTCTGAGTTATATCATAAAATAACAAAACAAAACTTGACTCTAAACATAAGAAATGAATATAATGTTTTAACATTCAAAAATAAAATGACGTCCACACAAGTAATGAATTAACATTGTTTATAGAAATTACAGAAATAACAAAAGATAACTTCTATGATTATTTGTACAAAACAAAAATAACAAAATTAACAAAGGTAAACACACATAACTACACTATATCGTTCGCACCATTGGTGGGATTTCCTTCTCACCCGTCGCAGTTCCTGAAAATGAACTATTTCTTGTTTCAGGGTGTCCGTTCCTATCCTCCATATCTGTGCTCTGTACCGTGGTAACGTTGCGAGTACTTCGTATGGCCCTACGTATCTCGGGTCCGATTTCCTTCGCTTCTGCCTATTTAGTTTATATACGAAGTCCCCTTTTTGTATCAACCCTACTGTTTCTTCTGCTTTCCTTTGATTATATTGCTTGGTCCATCTTTCTTTTGCTGCTTTGACTCTATTATGTAACCTTTGTGGATCCGCTTCCTTTTTCCGCAATTCAAATGGTGTTGCCTCTGTGGTCGAGTGAATACTACTGTTGTATGCTAGGACCGCTCTGGCCATTGCCACATGACCCTTTATGTTTTTTGCATCAGCCAATAACTGCAAGTGTTCCGTTAGAGTGTTATGTAGTCTCTCTATTGCTCCGGGGACCTTGGATGACCCGGTGTACACCAATGGGGGTTTATATTGAATTCTTTTAACAGGGTTTTTATTTTAACGTTGTTGAACTCTCGCCCTCTGTCCATATAATCGTTCTCGGGCAGTCAAACGTGGCCAAATACGACAGCAATGCCTCTTCTGTACTTTCACTTGATTTACTTGTTAGTGGCCATGCTGAGGCTAACTTCGTTAGTCTATCTATTGTTGTTAAATATTTGTTTCCGTCGTATGTAAATATATCAATTTCTAGCTCCTCAAAGGGTCCCTCGGGCGTCTGACTTTGTAATAATGGAGGTACAAGTGGTACTCTTTCATACTTCCTCCTTTTGCATATTTCACAGTCCTTTATCACTTGGGCTATCCTCTTGCCCATTTGGAGCCAGTAATGCGACCTCTGTAGATGTTTAAGGGTCTCTTGACACCACGATGGTTGGTTTTTCCCCTGTGATAATTTAGGATGACCTCTTTCTGCTGCTCTTCGTCTTCTACCGTTTCTACCTGGTTCTTACAGATTATGAAATGAGCTCCTTGTCTCAGCTCTCTTTCCTGAATTAGTCGGAGTAGTCTATTTTCAAGTTCTTGTGATTCTATAAAGAAATGGTATACCTTTCCTGGCACTGTTAGTTGGTTTATGACTGTACTTAATTGTTCGTTGTTCGCTTTCGTTCCTCCTGTAATAAATTTATTTTTAAGTGGCCATATTTGTGCAATTGGGTGTTTATTATTTCTTCTTGTCGTCTTTTATAATTATTTGATTTCTCTTGTTGTTTATTATATCCTGACTAATCTCAGCTTCCGGTCCATTTCGTTGTTCTTGGTCTTCATCTCGTCTGGTGTCCCGTTGGCGAAGAACTCTCGCACGTCCCTGGAGGTACTTGGCTCTCTCGTACTACTTCTCGTAAGACGTTGACGTTTCTGGACAAACAGTCGGCTACTTTTTATCAACGCCCTTTACGTGCTGGACCCTGAAGTTGTATGCACTATCCTTTCTTTCCACTTTGCTATCCGGGCTGACGTCTCCTTTAAATTCCCGATCCACATTAGGGGCCTATGATCTGTTCTAATAGTGAACTCAGCCGCAAAAAGGTAGGGTCGGAAATGTTCTACAGTCCACACTATGCCTAACATTTCCCTTTCTATTGTGCTATACCTTTTTTCTGCTGGTGATAATTTTCTGCTGGCGTAGGCTATTGGTCGCTCTCCCTGGATAGTTTCCTGCATCAAGACTCCCCCGATAGCTTCTTGACTGGCATCTGTCATTACAATGAATGGTTTTTTAGGTCAGGAAATTGGAGCAACAGCGGGCCCGCAACGCCTTCTTACACTGCTCCACTGCTTCTCTTAGATCTTCTGTTTGTATAAACTTCTTTCCTTTCTTTAAACTGTCCGTCAAGGGGTTCGTGATTGCTGCAAAGTCCTTTACGTACCTTCTTAGAAACCTATCATACCTAGAAAAGCCCTGATGTCTTTGGGCCCTTTGGATAGGGTAATCGATCTATTGCTTCAACCTTCTTAGGGTCGGGTCTTACTCCTTCACCTGAGATAAGGTGCCCCATAAATCTAACCTCTTTTTGATATAAGCGGGTTTTATCCATCGCTACCTTTAAGCCAAAGTCCCTTATTCTTTTCAGCACCCTTGTAACATGTTCCTTATGCTCTTCTATTGACTTACTGAACACTATGATGTCATCCATGTAGATTTGCGTAAAGTCTTCTCCCAGTCCTTCAAGCAGTTCATCCATGAGGCGTTGGAACGTGGAAGGCGCATTCTTTAGGCCAAAGGGCATCCTCAAAAATTCGAAGTGGCCTCTATCGAACGTAAAGGCCGTCTTCTCGACATCTCTCGGGTGCATCCTAATCTGGTGATACCCCTTGAGGTCGAAGGTACTGAATACAGTTGCTCCTGCCATATGGTCGAGTATGTCTTCTATCCTTGGCAGAGGGTATCTTTCAAGCTTAGTGTACTTATTTAACTCTCTAAAATCTACTACCAACCGGTATTTAGGGGGTTTACCCTCCTCGACCTTTTTCGGGACCAGCCAAATAGGGCTCGAAAATTGCGACTTAGACCTCTGTATTATGCCCTGGTCCAGCATTTCCTTTATTTGCTCCTGCATTATCTTTTTCAATTGGTGTGGGTACCTTCTAGGTTTCACGTAAACAACTGTACCTTCAGGGAGTTCTATTTGGTGTTTGACCCTACCTGTAGCTGATAACCTCTGTCCTTCACTATAGAATACTTTTTCAAATTCTTTCATTAATTCACTCACCTGATGTTCTCCTGGTATCACTTTTCCACAGTTTACCGTTTTCTCTTCCCTGGTTTAACTCTCCCTTCCACGAAGTATTTCCTTTTTCCTAGTTTAATGTCCCACTTCCCTCTTTTACACTCAGGTTTTGCATTGATTCTCTCCAAAAAGTCGCACCCTAGAATAACTCCATATTTCTGGGTCTCTAAGTGGGTCACATGCACTTTCATCTCCAAGGTCTCTCCTATTAATTCTCCCATTCTACCTGTAATTCGCCTACCAGGCTCTTCCTTCCTGCCATGGTGACCAAGGTGCAGTTGCACGGTGTCAGCCCTGAATAATTGTCCATCCTTTTTGCCACTTCATTGTCCATAATTGTGCTATCTGACCCTGTATCTACCAAACACTTATCTTCCATTTGGGAAAAAAAAATATAGGGAGCTTACCTCTTATGCTATCCCTCTGTTGCTCGCCTATATACCTCTCGCCTAACCTTCAATCCTTCTTCCTCTTCTCTCGAATAGCGATCCTCCCACCACGAGTCTCTTCCAGTGAAGGCCACTTCCCTCGCTCGTACCAGCGCTCGTGTCGTTCTATCGATGTCTCTTGCTCCGACCCTGTTGACTCGATGAGCTCCCGTCCTCTGAAGAGCCTTCCCCTTTTTGTCTTCTCCTGCCCCACATCTTCTCCCGCCGGGTTGTGTTAACTTCCATGGGCTCATCTCTTGGTGTTGGTCTATACTGTTTCGTTCGTGGTCTCTCCTTGCGATATAAATACGGACACTCTCGCGCGAAGTGACCGAGTTCACCACACTCCCAACATCCTCTTCTTACTGGCTTCTCTCTTCGCGTGTAGCCTCCCACTGCCTCATAGCTGTTCCTCCTGGCTTGAGATCTTCTCTCTTCAAAACGTCCCCGTGGCTTCCTCTCCTGTGAATACCTCCCTTGTCCTCGATCCTCATAGGCTCTTGCTCTGAATTGCCTATCCTGAGGTACTCTCCTCCTGGTCACAACTGCCCATCCTCCTTCTGACTTCCCTCTGTATATAACACCGTTATCTTCTCGGTCCATTTCTTCCTCCCGGATGGTATTAATTGTCTCCTCGAGACTAGTGGGCTTCATGATACGGAGGGCCATTCTCATCGTTCTGGAGCTGCCTTGAGGAGAATTTCACTGGCTATCTCTTCATATATCGTCGTTCTCCATTTCGCTTCTTGACTGTCTGTGCACTTTTCATTTATCTTCATAGTTAATTTCCTTGTCGCATCCCCCAATCTGCGCCCGAACTCAGCGCAGGTCTCACCATTCTCCTTCCGCATTTCAAAAATTTTTAGCGCACTTCTAGCTACAGGCTTTGCGGCTCCAGCATATCTGTCCTTAAGGGCTGCTCGCACCGCACTCCACTCCGCACAAAACGTAAGTCCTAACTCCAGCATCACCGTAAGGCTGACCCTGGCGAGGAAGTAGGTCTTGATGTTCTTGTCTGTAGCTGGGTCTAGTTGATTGTGACTAACTGCTCGTTGATGGAGTCCATTCTCTCTATGAACAAGTCCAACTCTCGAGCATCACCCTCGAACCTCTTTATCGAATCTAATAGGTTCATCAGGTACCCTGCTTTTGCTACTCTCGCTTGTTCTATTTTCACTGCGAGCCTAACATCGGCTCCTGTTGTCTGTTTACTCGTCATGTTGGTTTCTACACTGGACACAACACTACACTATTAAACATTGGCGAATGATCCCGGGTTTCGGCACCAGTTACGCGTGTCCGGGTAATGAATAGGTTTTTAAAAAAGGAATTTAAATAAACTAGCTCGCACGTGATTGAAGACAAGAATGGAGTTTATTAGTCAGCTCCTCTGTTTATAGGAGAGGCAATGTTGATACGGACTTCAACCCTCTAGTCTCTCGCGGGCCGGCGTCTCTCGCGGGCCGGCATTACTTATATAATATTATATATATTATATCAATGATCAAACCACAATAAGAAATGGGAAAACAAGACTAAGATCTTTCAACCGTAACAAGCGGTCTTCGTCAGAGTCAAAACCCAATCTTATTGTGGTTTGATCATTGATTGTTATTTCACGTGTTTATGTGAAATCTTTAGTGAAATCTTTTTTCCCCATTTCTGAAAATATATATATATATATTTTCAGAAATGGGACTAAGATTTTTTTACCAAGTAACTAGACTCAATTTCAGGAAGAAACTATAAAAGATATATCGTTTTGCCATAATAAATGACTACCCTCTTCAAGAAGCAGTACACTTTGCACTGTGGGCGTCGGAAGAGGAAGGACCTTCGAGCCAGTCGAATGTCACTTTTAAAAATACTTCGTAGGAAGTTAAAAGAAATTTAATTCAAATACTTTTTTTTTTGTAAAAAGTAATATATTTATAGAATGACTTTGGTGTAACAACTACAAGAAACCTTCCGGAATTGTAAGAATCGTTAATAAGTTACGAAATTAAAGACGTTATTTTAATTTTTCATTTTCAGTTCAAGTAATTTGTAACAACTGATTATAAAAAAATAATCTAAGCTTAATTATTTAGAAATTATTGCTTGAATTAAAACATATGAACAAAAGAGACAGAAAAAGTAAAAATATTTGTTTCCAGTATATATAATACAGGTCAAAGTATATGGATAAAAATATAAATGTAATTCACTCATTAAAGAAAATGTATTCTGTTGAAACAGAGTCTCAGTCTTAGCAAACCTAATAAACTTTATTTCTTTTCAATGAAAATCTAACGTTTACCATGCTTTCTAATATCAATAATTGTATAATTCGTATTTTTAATTTTATGAACAGTCCCTCAAAAACTACATAAATATATTTTAACAGTTATTATGTAGTAGTTACACATTTTATTGTAAAAAACTAATGAAATGGTCTCCACTACGAGTTCGAAACGCGTTGTTTATACGATTAAATTTTTATATGTGGAGACCATTTCATTAGCTCTTTACCCTACAATACATAAATATATTCTAAATCCTTAATATATTTATATTTATTGTTTGATGTTGTATTAAATTTTGCATTTTTTTTACATTTCAGTTAAAAAAAAATTATTATTACATCTTCTGAATATAAATATTCTGAAATTACATGAATTTTGTATTCTCGAAACTTTCAATTTCGATTTTTCGACACGTGTGAAAAATCTGAGCAAGAACCAATTCCAGGTGAATAAAAATAGATTTTAAGATTTGTTCAAGTACAAACAGACAGACTGGGCCTCTAATGTTTGTCTGAATAGAGGTAAAATGTGGAATAATCTGGAGAAATAACTGATATTATATTCATATATAAATTTTCTTTAAATATTGGAATATTCTATTTAAAGAAATCGCAAGCACAGCTGAAAAAAGTTAATGAAACAAATGCACTCCAAAAACCAAATAGGAACAATACTCGTAAACTACATTTATTACGTCATTTGTAACATATGAGAGTAATTACTGACGGAGGAGCCTTGAATTATTTTTAAAATTAATTTTTTTGTTCATTTCTTTTATTACCTACTTTTCGTAGAATTTGACAAATTTATTTATTCCGACAAATGTTGTCAATAAACTGTTTCAACTGTTACTTATTAACTTATATAAATATAACTTTAGTTACACAAAACACGACACAAAAAAAAAAGAATAAAAAGCACCCTTGCTAAATTCTCAATATTCGAACTGTTGTTCGTCATCCGTCATCAGGAGGAGACTAGAAGAGAGGACGATTATTTATACAAATATATAAATAAGACTGGTATAAACACAAATACGATAACAGACTGAATGTAAGTCAAACAACCCACATACTTTTCAATAGTTCAGTCACCTAGTGTTATCAGGAAGTAACATAATTAATTTTGTGAATAGACATCGTCCAACCTTCGCTTCACAAGTGTGCCTATCTCTTCTCTCCTGATGACGGTTAAACCGAAAATAGAGACTTTAAGAGTGTTTTTTTCTATTTACTGTGTACCTATAATTTACTCTGACATGTTTGTTGTCCTTTGTGGATCATTTTCTTTGTAATATTTATTAATATTAAGTAATTAAATCAGTTAATAATTGGAATTAATTCGTTAATTTTCTAAAATACAATGGGGAATGGTAATTGCTGTGAACTAAATTATTATTAATGTTCATGGATGTCATAATTTTCTTATTCAAAAGTTTTTTTAAAGTATTTAATAAATAAATAAAAAAATATATATGTAATAAAAAATGTATTTAATAAGATTAGGTTTTTGAAACTTTATAAGCAGAACACTTTGGAAGACGTGGAAGAACAAGGTTTTTTGATAGAATGGACACCACTGGGGAAGATCGATGAATGCCCATGTAATGGTTCACTCACACGGAATACTCTTATTATGGTGAAATATATAGACAGGGAGGTAGCCAACCTTCAGTAACTTGCACGTCCCCAATCCTTTGCTCTCAGATAACTACAATACTTCCTCTTAAATATTTCAAACTTTTCCTTTTTCTCTTTAGTTAAACCATTTAATTTAAAGGTTCAAAAAGGTCTTAATTAAAACATCTAAGTGAAATGTTTTTAATTAATTTCATTAGTTTTTTTTTAATTATATTGGAGTAATAGCTTTGCTCATGCGCTAATCACATAAAGAGTATTTTATCAAAGATTCCATTAATTGAACATTTTTGAAGGAAATGAAAGTGCTAACAAATCTGAGGTGATTTAAAGTGAGCTGAACTAATAAAAAAGTGCGTTTTCAAAGTCATGGATAAGGCATTATTTCATTAATCTGTATATATAAAATACAAAGTCTGTCCGTCTGTCCACTATAGAAATAAAACTGGAGACATTTAGATACAAAGGAACATATGGATCTAATATAACTTTTTTCGGAGGAACTAACTACGGTAATTTTTTTTTTCAAAATAACAAAATTGTACTTTATATTACAAAACATCCGCAGATGACGTATTCACAATGGTGATGCAGGGAATATTACACCATTTTTATTAAACATTATTCGGTTTCATGATTTACAAGAATTTCATGAAACACAGAATAAATCCAAACCCAAATAAAAAAAAATTTAGAAAAATGTTTTTTCTAAATTTTTTTCGAGGAACCTCAGACAGTCCGTTAAGAAACCTCTGGGTTCCACGGAACCCACTTTGGGAATCCCTGCTCTAGGCTATAATACATGTTAACTTTTGTTCTAGAACTCTAGTTCAATGAGTCGGGTCATTGAACGTCGTTCATTCGTTATATTTAGAATTCATATTAGTCATTGAGAACTATAGCACAAAGTTGATTCCACATCCAAGAGTAAAATTTTATGATTAAAAACCAAACTGTTAAAACTCATGTCTATCAGAGATGTTTTTAGAGTTTACCTGATATTGTATAGATTTAGGATAAACTGCTTTGCGTTTTCTGAGGGTTTGGGGGAACACAAGGTTACTAATTGTTCATATAAAAAAATGTAGGTTTGTGGCCGATGCATGAAGCTCTAATTGTCAATAACAACGGTAAAGTCACTACCACTAAACCTAACCTGATTCCACTTTTTTCAAAGTGGACATTTTTGGTAGATACTCGAGAAACTTGTATTTATTTTAAAAATAAACAAAACTTAGAAGCTGGTACAGCTGGAAGTAATGACCCAATTTAGTATAAACAACAATTTTCGTTATTTATTAACATACTATAATCATGAAAATATATCAATAAGAAAATTCCAACTTTCTATGATAGGTAAGTTAAGTGGAAGAAAAATAGTGTCTGGTTTTTCATTCAGTTTCAACTATGACCCTTTTCATTAGTTCGATATTGACCAAGGATTAAACAGTTCTCCTTTTAACCACAGGTTATTTATGAGTTGCTTTTCACTACGATCCGTCAAAAGCTTGTGACGTCTATCGTGCCAGTAAGTTTCCGAAACACATCGACCCACGCACACCAGACAAAACTTATAAATCGCTTCTAGAAAACTGAAAACATGTATCCGTAAGTTAACTGTTTGAATATTCATATCAGGATCACATAAATATTCATTATTATGTAATAAAGCCAGTAAAATTAATATCAAAGAAAATATTTTAAAAATAGGACAAATCAAGTTCACTAGATTGAGTGTTACAAACAAATGAAGAATAGAAGTTTCTTTATTTAAGACATCACGGGATTTTTTAATAACGATTTTTGACACAAATTAATAAAAATGAATTATTGTTTATAATTCAGCAATTTATTATTCTCACAATTAAATAATGCGACGCATGTACAAAGAATCTAGCACAAAATGTATTGTCTCCTAACAGTTATGTAATGCCAATGTATAACATATTGTAAGCATAAACTAAGTGGCAGTCCAATTATGTATTGAATTCATGTAACTTTACTATTACTGCTACAATAGTAATCGTCTTAAATTAAAGTAAATGATTTAATTGATAACGAAAGACATAAATATAACAATATTTCTTTAAAAATATATCCACATATAGTGTTCAATGTAGATAAAGAAACATAGAGAAATTAAAAACATACACAGTTTCTAATTTTCGGTTTGAACCATCATCAGGAGAGATAAGAGAGGGAAGCCAAGCACACTGGTACTCCAACCCCCTCTGCACCAGTGTGCTTGGTTTCCCTCTCTTATCTCTCCTGAAGACGGTTCAATCGAAAATTAGAGACTGTAAGTGTATAATTTCTCTAAGTTATTTCGTCCACATTGAGGTTTTTTGTCCGTTTAGGATTGTATTTTTAACGAAAAAGTATTTATATATGGGGTAATATATTATGTGAATTCACAACGGAAAAAGAATTGGGCAGATAAAGAGGTATCAGAAAAAGGAAAACTATTCAGTCATTTGTGTTATTGGTTTGAGGATACAAACCCAGTTGCTTATTTCTGCTGCTAACATAGCACCAACCACATTATTGCTCATTTATCCAGTTTTCAATCGCTAACACGCGAGTCACTGGTTGCTAAGGTCCCAGTCGCAAACCTAACTACTATATTTATTACCTTTCCAACTTTATTTTATATTATGTTTATTTCGATTTTACTGACTCATTTAAAACTTGTTATTCTAATTTCTAAAACAAGCTGAACCAGACAGTTTATATCGTATATTTTATGTTTTGATTCTGACTCAGATAAAAAAAATGAAAGAATTTAACAGTAACTTGTCTAGTGTTGAGGAAAAACAGGAGAGATAGCTGGTAAAGACCCATACTACAAGCCATACTACAAGGCTGACGGCATTCAAATCAAGGTAGTCATTACATTTCTATCCACCAGTCATCTATGGTAGATCGTTTGTTGATAACATATCGTAACATAAACTTCATCTGTTTATGGAAATAAGAGATTTTCAGTATTTCTTAATATATAACAAATCAATTATCAAACCAAAATATGAAATGGGAAAAAAAAAGACAAAGATCATTCAACCGTAACAAACGGTCTTCGTCAGAGTCAAAAACCCAACTAGTGTGGAGAAACCGTGCAAAAACACTAGATGCAGAAACATAATGGTGAGGGGTTGAGAGAGTTACTCTTCAATTAATCCTCAGTCATATATATATATATAGTTCAATATAGACAAGGAAACATAGAGAAATCAAAAGAACACACTTACAGTCTCTAATTTTCGGTTTGAACCGTCTTCAAACCGATCGGTTTGAACAGAGATCCTTTGTCTCTCTGTGTGCTGCCTTCTGTTTAATTGGTTTATATATAAATCGGAAAGAGCAATAACTCACAATTTTATTAATATTTCTCCTATAAATAATCATTTGCTAATGGTTTAAATGCCGATCACCAATAGATCACATAGTATGAATAAGAATCTGCATTAGTAACGATATCATTACTGTACAGACAAACTTAATATCTGACATGAAGTACTGACATTCCCAGTAGAACAGTAATCAAGCAGTAGAAGGCCTCTGGTCTGGAACTGCCAGTTACGACGTGCACTATAGAACGCGGATATATTCGTTGGTCGTTGGTATTAGTAGCTCTCGTCTATTTTATCAATAAATAATCGTATTCTTAAAGAAAAAGTGTTGTCCCGATAAAGATAAATACTGATGGAAATAAACAAGATTAAGAAAAATTACCTATACTTTTATAAACTTATACTAAAAAAATCTTGATATAACACACGCTTTACAAGTTTAAACGGATTATGCAAATAAATATTTGCCATCACCAATACTTGTTCTGATATTTTACTACTTCATTTTGAACAGAACTACATGTTCTAGCTGTCTGCACATTATGGAAAGTAATTGTTAATTAAGTAAAGACTGTAATATCGTATATTTCAACGTTACATTTAACACAAAGTAAGCCACTGTGTTACATCTCATAGATTAAATTTCTTCCCACTAATAAGAAGGAATCAGCGTTATCAAATGAAAATGAAGTTCCACGAAGTCAAAGAGGGAGTTTTCATTAGAATGACATTGACAAGAGAATTCGTAGGGTTAAAACTTGATGCTCTTCATGCTTTAGTATTACTCTAAACTGTAAACCACCCTTTATACTAAAGACTCTTCGAGAGCCAAACTAAAAGTCACTTTTAATTTATTATTCCGTTTCAAAACCCATTTAATCTTAAAGCTCATTTCATTTTTTTTTTCTTTGGGTAACATTTCATATGAAACAGCAAGAAATAATAGCGCTAATTAATTAAACAGTAATGATAAAACGGTTGAATACGCTAAAAGTTTGTTCGTTAGGTTCTAAAGTCCCGTCTAAAGTGTTATTTCGGAGGTGGAATATTTGATTCATTTGTTAATTGGTTTACATTTGAGTTTAAACAAGGAACATTACAAAGTTACCAAAAAATAATGAAAAAAAATACGAAATAATTAATACTCGTGGATTCGAGACTTTTATAATAAAAAAAAATGACATTTTCCTGTACTTTGGAGCATGGTTAATCGGCTTTCTGCCAAAAAAATGCTGTCCTGAGGATGACTAAGGGTATTCCGCACGGACTACTGTTTGGCAATAAAATACCCATATAAAGTAATAAGTAAACTGATTCCCACCATTTGCGACGTTTCGGCAAGCACCTCTTCTGATGATTACCTTTTATAACAAATTTTAATGTTATAACAGATTTAATGAACATTCTGATGACATTTTAAATAATGTTAACAGTCAGTATAATTTTTTCATTTATCTCCTGATTTCAGTATGATTACAAGACAAATAAGCTTTTATAATAAGAAATCATATAAATGATTTCGATAAAAAGATTTCACATAAACATGTGAAATAACAATCAATGATCAAACCACAAGAAGAAATGGGAAAACAAGACTAAGTTCTTTCAACTGTAACAAGCAGTCTTCGTCAGAGTCAAAAACCCAACTGACCCAACTTGTGGTTTGATCATAAATGATTTCTTTTATATAAATTTAAAATTATATTTTAATTATATTATTATTTTTAAAATTATATTTTATATTTTAATTAGAGACAATTATATAAATTTATATAATTTCTTTTATATAAAACTATAAATAAACATCAACAAATAAACAATATGAAAATACGTCTTACAGCATGTGTGGTATATTACATTTAAAAGTATTTTAGGAATAAAAAAATAACTTACAAAAGTAAGAACTTTTTACAGAAGTTAAGAATTAAGAATAAAATAACTTACAGAAGTAAGAATGAAATTAACATTATTTAAAGGAACTAACTACATTGAATTAAAACCTTCCACTAAACAGTCTAGTCAAGATTGCTAGTTCATTTAAATAATGTAAATTTCAGTTTCTTATTAAAAAAAAATGCCTATCTTCGTAAATTTCAAACTCCAAAAGTTGATCAAGGGAGCTTCAAATCTCAAAAATTTCGGAAATACAATGTTTTTTTTTTCGATAAAGTAAAAAATGAACTCATTTGAAAAATATTTACTATAAAAATTATTAATAAATAGCATTTGGAGACCTATTCTAAAGATTTAATATAAGTAGGCCCAATTTTAAACAAAGTATTAAATTTTTATAGGTAGTTGAATGCGATATAAAGGCTAAAGTACATAATTGGATTTCTTTTCTCGTCATTACATTGCCTTTTCTGAGAACAACCGTTAAAAGAGTAGAAATATTGAGAGTCAGCTTTAGTGGTTAAAACTTTTTTATGGTACTTATACGATAGTCTTATATATCAATATTGATATTATAAATTATTTGAATAACTAAAATAAATCATCTAGGTATGTATATATGATAAATAAAATAGATTATTTTTTAATTATGTAAAAATCAAGGCTAAAAGGTTAAATGTCAATCTTCTTTATGTATTAACTTAAGTAGCCATTGGTGTCAGTGGGTATTAATATCACATCGTTCTCTAGAAGGGACACAGTGAAACAAATATTTTCTATCATAGAAACACCAAACTTTTGAACTTCAGCTCTTTTTTTTTTTTTTTTTTACAAATATTTAATCAATAATAAAAAGAAAGGAAATTTTGCATCCTAATTCAGTCGATTATTCTTTGGCTGGCTATTATGGCTCAGCGGAAGAAGAGTGGAAACCTATAATTCGATCAATTATGCAAATTAACAAATTAAAAATTAGAAATTCAAATAGGAAAAAGTTTCCCCCTATGCTTGATTCATAGTGTGTGAATGAATCCTAAACACTTATGGTAAGAACAATAACTAATTTGGTTTGGTTTGAAATCAAGTTGAACAGATATACTAATGTGCTGAAAAGTTAACCTTTGCTTTGATGCATGAGCTATGCAAATAGAGCTAACTGAATCAATAAGTTATGCAAAACAAGAAAAAAAAAACTGTTTTAATCAAAGAAATCATACATTTAGAATTGCATTCGGAACAGTTCCTCGTCATATGAACCAAATTACTAGAGCAAAACAATAATTGAACAATATACTTTTCACTGTTGTTTGCTTTTGTTAATGATGGACACTTGTGGAAAAAGAATAGAAAACATCATGTGTAAAACGCAGCAGAAATAAATGCAACAGGCATCAACTATAATCAAAAATCATTAGTTGTGCAATCCCGTAATTGTGTGGTATTTACTCATTCTGAGGTAAAATGGATAAATAAACAAAAGTCTCCATACAAATGAAGTTTTATTCAACAACAACAACGCGTTTCGAACACTTTCTGTTCATCATCAGGAAGACACCAAGGATGTGGTGCTGAAGGGTTGGTCCAGTGAAAACAACTGGTTGTTTTCAGTTGTTTTCACTGGACCAACCCTTCAGCACCACATCCCTTGGTGTCTTCCTGATGATGAACAGAAAGTGTTCGAAACGCGTTGTTGTTGTTGAATAAAACTTCATTTGTGTGGAGACTTTTGTTTGTTTATCCATAATCAAAATCATAATCATAATTCACAGAATTATTTGATTAAGCACCAAAATGCTTTTAAAAAGGCTTATATCAGTTGAAGAACTTTCACTTTTGCTGCAAGGCTTTTACTTGTCAAAATACTTACTTAGTATTGATTTTAACACTGAATTCATATATAATAATACACTGTTTCAAAGTTTAAAATATTAAAAAAAGATTGCAGAAATAATCTTTCAATAAATATTTAACATCAGTTGTTCTTATTACTCCTCTGCGATGTATGAAATATTTTCCCTATTAATTGAACAAGCTGAATGCCACTTCAATTTCTGTAACAAGAAATCTGTGTGGAATTATCACACTTGATGATGACCGGTTGAGTTTGAAACTTTGTGAATTCAATATGTAAAGGATACAATACGAAATTTAAATTACGGCAGGACAATTATAAAAGGAAAATATAGGAAATGTTATTAAAATATTCTGAAGGGAGAAACATCCAAGACCTTAGTATAAAGATTGTGAAACTTCTGCAAATTTTAATAACGTGTGCTTTAATAAAGGAATCTGGTAACGTGAAATATATATATTTTTTTATGGACCAAAGGATGTTCATTTTCTTATATTGAAAGAATACATTTTAATAAGAAAAGTTTTGTTTTGCAGAGAAATGAAAATTTTAGAAAACTATACGTGGTTATTTTCATTTATAAAACACGCACTGTAAATGTTAAAACACTGTTTAGAGATTTAATAAATGATGTTTTAACATTTACTAAATGATTTATACTAATAAATTTAAACTAACCTTTTGTTCTGTTTGCATCTGAAGCCCGCACCAACTTGTTTGCCTAGAAAAACAAAATTGAATTATATTATTATAATGAACAGTTACATTTGTTATAAGCCATATAAAAATAAGAACTGAATCGGTTTCGTAGAAATTTGACTATACACACACTCCTTTGTAAAATATAATTATGCAAAATATAATTAAAGTTCTTTATTTTGGCAAGTAGAACTGTCAATAAAGTTGAATTGTGAGAATTTAGAGTTTTAGTATTCTAAATTCTAAGATGTGAGTATTCTAAAAGAGGATTTCAGTTAGACTGTTTTATTTAAAACAGATTAACTCAAAATCTACAACTGAAAATAAAACATTTAGTTCAAAATCGAACCAGCGTTTTATTTATTGAAATAACTTAGTTGAAAAAAATTCATGAGAAGTTGATTGACCACTACTTAGATACGTATATTGAAGGATAAAAAAAATTTCAAACGGCGTTGAATACCCTGAGTATTTGTAATCTGCTTTTTCGTAAAATATGGATAAAACAGCAGAAGTTTTGTGTAGAATATTGATTGTAAATGATGCACGTTCGAAATGAAATGTCAAATGTTATTGTGTATAGCAGAAGCTAAATTATTAGATTAATATAAGACAGGAAAATATTAATCAAATAGTGAATAAATAATATAACTTATTACGGGGAATAATGAAAATAAAACTGATGACATTGTGATTGATAAATAAACAGAGTCTCCCTCTATTGTGCTCTTCAAGATTGGAAGTCATCCAGTGCAGAAGAAAATATACATAAAGCTTACACTATGTATCTCTCATGGAGAGAAATGTACAGTATACATTCTGACGAAAGCCAAATAAAAATACTTCGATTCCCTTTACTACTTGATAATTGTTTCTAAACAGCTAATGTATTTTTTTTACTGTTTTATTATATTACAACTGTTTTGGTATTATTTAGCGCTCCTAGCTTATTCAGCCATATCGCTGAATTATACGAGTATTACAACTACCCTTAGATAGGTAACAAGTAATACTGATTCATGATACATAAAAGAGAGGTAAAAAAAGTGGAGAAACTATCCATTGGTAGTACTCCATATACATAGATTGTTCAGATCACTTGCAACTATTCTTGCCAGTTATCATTTCTTGACGAATAGATCTCTGAGCGAACATCTTTTCAGCCTTCTAATTGGGTTGGTAAGAATCTGGTCGGATGATAATTCCTGAATAAAAAGGTTTAGATTGGTTGGGTAAAGATTAATTTGAGGTATTGTGATTGGATTTCTTGGTGAATAAAAAGGATTTTCAGACCATTATGAAGAGTGTTGTTTGAAATCTAAAAGACAGATTGTGCAACTTTACGAAGGATTATGGATTATGAATTACTGTTTGGATTCTTTGGATTTTTCAACGGTTGGTTGATCCCCAGATTTCGAGTCCGTAAGCCCAGAACGATTTAAGTATTACCGTTTATATCAGCCTTTAAAACAAGTGGGTATAACAGAATAATATTATTGTTAGTACCATAGATTGTAAGTAATATTTTTTTTAATAATATACAATGTATAACATTACATTGTCATAAGAATGAAAATGTTATCAATTTATAGCTGTGCAAGTCATATGAGTATTTATATAGGTAAAGGGGCTAGGTTAGCTCAGTGGTTAACATGCTCGCCTCTTGCTGATAGTCCGGGGTTCGATCCCCACCTGGCTCTCGATTTATTCACGCGGGAGGTAAATAAATCTGCGTACGCCGTCGGTCCCGAGCCTGTACGATGTCAGGTACTCGTTAAAGATCTCTACTACGAAATGCACTTGAGTTAGGCAAAATTTAGGACTCCCAATCAGTAGAATCACGGATCAAACAAAAAGCCGGTAGAAGGCTGACATTATCACTCGCTAGGGGATCGGTTAAAAATAAAAAAAATGCATATGGGTACGTATTTAGTTTTCAATAAATCAACCTAACTAGAAAACAATGATAATGAAGCCAATGTTGAAAACCAGTACTAATACCATTAAAAACGAATGGCTAGCTGTTGACCCACAGAGGTTATCGCCTAGAGAATTTATACATTTAACCCACTTTACTTGATAAACAATATTCCTGAACGGAGGGAATGATACATAGCTTACAGAACAGCATATAAAATTAAATATTCCCGCAAAAATTGAAGAACTTTTTGTTTAATAAATAAAGTAACGTTTCTTATAATACATTCAAAATATTTACAGAATTATATTGTTTAATTTTATTGTTAATTCTTAGCTACCGTAATTAATAGCTATTCATTTTGTATATTGCTATAGTAACTGCTTTGTCAGTTTCTTTTTAATTATTGAAAATATTTTTAAAAATATTCTGTTCCTAAACATGAATATTCAATGCAATTATCTCAAGTGTATTCTAGTATCTGTGGAGGTTTAGTAAACAGTCACTGATTGAGTCATTGTTTGTTTTTTATTGCATTCACTCATGACTTGCATTAAGTTTGTTTTCTACCTTCAGTTCATTATTAGCTACATTTATAATTCCCTGCATTAAATATCTTCATATGTTCGATGATATCCTTATTCTGATGAAATAACTTTAATTTATTTTTATAGACGTATAACTAACAACCTTAGTTGTCAATACAATATCGTTTCCTTTTATTTATATTTTTTGAGCAAGTATCACATGCAATCTATCTATAGATTTCATCACAGTTCACACCACTCATTTCGACTGAGTTGTTCTGAACATTTCTACTACTGGCAGTGGTATTAGTAGTAGACAACACTTTAGGATGTAGTGGCTTTTCCATAAAAGAACACACATAGGTCGAACATTAAGTCCTTTGTGATACAACACAATGAAAATTGATTCTACATTGAGAGTCCTAAATTTTGCCTAACCCAAGTGTATTTAAAATATGGATCATTAACGAGTACCTAACATCGTACAGGCTCGAAACCGACGGCTTAACGTCCTCTCCGAGGGACGACGTGTTCAGATTTATTCACCTCCCACGTAAAAAATCGAGATACCTAACCTAATCGAGATAACGTAAAAAATATCGTTGACAATAACACAAACAATTTGAGACTGCAATTGTATAACCTTACTGATTGTGTTAAAGTAGTTTAATTTTGAGAACTTTTATTACTTATTTTGAATCAATTGTCCATTTATTCATGAATATATAACATACATATTACAAATTTCATAGTTAGTTTTTATAAAGAGATTGTATTCGCAATAAAATTAGTTATTTAGATTTTTGAATAATAATGCATCACGGAATAGATTGTTTTAAGCATGGTAGCTAAACTGAAGGTGAAAGCCTACATTTTTGTTGGAATTAAATAAAGGTTATTTAAAATTATTGCTCATCTATACATAGTCTCACATATCACAAATCCAAAATGATCAAAAGGTTTCACTTTTAACCAACCTTTTAAAAATGAATCCATTTTAGTCCATAAAACATATGCCAGTGTGTTTTAATTATCTTGATCAACTCGTTATAACAATTTTACACCACAATCCGTTTCAATAAATAACGCGTTGAGAGTTTCTAATAAATAACACGTTGATTTTAACCATATTGTCGCTATTCTGGTCGGTTGTAAATAGAGACAGTTGTTTCTGTTTCATAAGCACGATTGTCGTGATTTGAGATCCATTTAATGGGTGGTGGGAACTTCTAGTAACAAATTTTACACACAACTCGTACAGCTAATATAATTCATTGAATACAAGAATAATTGCCCAAAGTGATTATGAAAACAGATGAAGCAACCAATGTGTCTTGGATACTGTGATACCCAAGTGCTCATAGGGCTAATAGAGTATTAGAAAGCTCCTGTTATAACTAACTAAACCAATATGAACGAGCAGACGAACTTGAGAGGGAGACTGCTCGGAAACCGCATATGGGTCCAGAACAATATTGTGGTATATGACAACACACTATACAAGAACTCCTTAGGAAAGAGGATATAGAAAACAGAAAGCAATACTGGGATTCTCTTCAAGGACACAGACAATCAAAGATACTTGTCAATAAGTTTGAGATTTATTGACAAGTATCTTTGCAATAAATAGGCAAATCTTGGATTGTATGTAAAGGAGCAGGAATAATCTAAGGATTTTAACCTGTTTTCTAACGGGTCACTGCATACTTAATGGTCATATCAAAGATTGGGCATTATCCATGATGGTTTGTACAGGTTCTGCAAAGGTGTGGAAGAAACACCGCTGCACCTGCTGGCTGATTGCCAAGCCTGTGCTACACAGAGGCAGATGCTTCGGGACACTCAACAAAACCATAGAAGAGCTTTTACCGTTGGACCCAGAAAAAGTGTTGAGGTTCTTGGAGGCGTTGAAGCTAACTGGGGTACTATAGTATAGAAGGGGGGAAAAGTACAATAGTTCTTAGGACGTAATACTACAATCACCCTAAACAAATAAATAAATAAACCAATAACTATTCAGGTGGATTAGTAGTGTCCTTATTTACTCGAAACCGGACTGGCCGCATGCATCTGTAAACCCATCACTTGGTGTTGACTTAGTCGTGGATGGGTTTCAGACGCAAGTTTGGCTACACTCTAATGTATAGTTTATACGTCCCAGCTTTCCTGAGAGATCAAGGGTCCCAACTCCTGGGACTGTGCTAGACCCAATGAAGGTGGTAGACCCCTGATGCTCATGTGCCCATCTGACGTCGTCCAAGTAGCGAGAGCGTGCAACAGCTATCGCTATATACGTGTTCTGCCTGACTAGTCCTCCTTTTTATTTATTTTTTTAATGACGAATGTTTTTTAACCCTGAGGGGCCAGGTTAGCTCAGTGGTTAACCTACTCGCCTCTGAACTGATAGAACCGAGGTTCAACCCCCACCTGGCCCTCGATTTATTCATGCGGGAGGTGAATACATCTGAGCGCGTCGTTCCCCGGAGAAAAATGTTAAACCATCGGTCCCGAGCCTGTACGATTACAGGTACTCGTTAAAGATCCCTATTTTAAATACACTTGAGTTAGGCAAAATTTAGGACTCCCAATTTAGAATCACAAAGGGCCCAATGTTCAGCCTATGTGTGTTTCCTTGTGGGACAGCCACTGCAACCTAAGCTAACCTTTTGAACCCTGACTTAACTACAGGGACAACTATAGCAGTAACAGGAAGAGATTTTTAATCTGGCAAACATATATTTCAAAATTTATTGAATCCTGAATATTTTATAAAACTATCAAAATATACCCTTACATTCGAATATGTCAGTATGAGATGATTCATTATATATCCATATATAAAAAGATTTCACATAAACACGTGAAATAACAATCAATGACCAAACCACAATATGAAATGAGAAAACAAGATTAAGATAACACTATAACAAGCAGTCTTTGTCAGAGTCAAAAAACCCAACTCAGTAACAATCAATGATTGTTATATCCATATATTTGTAACCTATAAGCTATAAGAAAATTATTTGTTCTAATGAAGTTATATTTGTAAAACGGTGCAACCTCTAAACTGATTACACAATGATGGATCAATAACACATTTCAAGACAATTTGATAACATCAAAATTGATTAAATATTTTATAATATGAAAACAAAATCATATGAATTTTATGACACTATCAAAATGATTTCAGGAGACCAGAAATGTATAAATACCACCAACGACCAACGATTCTTTCCGCGCACTGCAGTGCACGTTGTAATTAGCAGTTCCAGGTCACGGACCTACTACTGCTGAATTTTTGTACTGCTGTGTTTATGGAGTCAGTAAGTACTGTCTGTAGTCTTTTGTTTGGTATTCACTATACATTATTTCGTGGTCGTCTGGTCTTCTTAAAGTCTAGGGTTTGGCTTTCTATTTCAACAACAGCGTCTATGATGGATATGGTTGGGGAGTTCTTAGGGATAGGCTCTGAACAAGGGGGTTTGGATGGGGTGGGATTTTCGTGTCCTCATTGGCCACCAGTCTATTTGTGATGTATAAATCGTCAACATCTGGAACTACATTTTATTTGATCATTAAACTCTATTTACACTAAAGTGAAAGAAAAAAAATAACTAAGGAGAGGGTTGATTAATGACTGCTTTAAAAAAAGCAATGAATTAATATACGAAATCGTTGACATTAACACGAACAATTTGAGACTACAATTGTATAACCTTACTGATTGTGTTAAACTAGTTTAGTTTTGAGAACTTTTATTACCTATTTTGAATCAATTTATTTATTTATTTATTCATGAATATATAACATATATATTACAAATTTCATAGTTAGTTTTTATAAAGAGATTGTATTCGCAATAAAATTAGTTATTTAGATTTTTGAATAATAATGCAGCACAGAGTAGATTGTTTTAAGCATGGTAGCTTAATAGGTGCATGTCTTGTTGTATGCATGAGAAAGGCCCACTCTGTCTGGTGTTCTGATGTTTCAAGATACAAGACATATTTGCTAGACTGTTAATTGGAAGATTGCGTGTGCGATTCGTGTCAATGTCCAGGCTGGTAACAGCAAAACCAATTTCAAACCAGTGGATTTCTTTTTTAAACACGAATTCCTTATATTAATATAAATATATAAAATAATAAATTTGTCTGTCTGTCTGCTATAGAAATAAAACTAGAGATATTTAGATACAAAGAAACTTATGTTTCTTACATAACTTTTTTGGAGGACTAACTACGGTATTTTTTTTAAATAACAAAATCTTACTATTTATTACATAACATACAATATGAGGTATGGCGATGCAGGGTATATTACACCATATTTATAGGAAAAATAAAAAAATAAAAAATAAAATAGATCCCCTTTTTTGAAATTAACCACCTATAACCAATCTGTATTTAAAATACAAAGTTTGTCCGTCTGTCCGCTATAGAAATTAAACTGGAGACATTTAGACACAAAGAAACATATGGATCTTATATAATTTTCTTCGGGGGGCTAACTACGGTATTTTGATTTTGATAAGGGTCCTTCTGGGACCTACCGCCCATAACCAAAACACCGGGGCATAATCTACCACTCGGGCATCGACGGGTGAACTAGTTGTAATAGATGTTTAGTCCAAGAAGATAGTTCAATAATTGTTACTGATTAGTCAAACATTAATAAACATCCCAAATAGTAAACTTTCTTGTTTTTTTTCCTGTATGAACGGAACTAAAACTAAAACTGCAATATTAACTCCTCATTATGAATTACTTTCCTTGATTCGTACATTAATATACCTTTGAAATGAAGTGGTTAAATTGTAATCGAGTTCGTTACCACAAAATATACATTTCCATAAAACAAAAATACTATAAAATTGTTATATCTTTAAAATGAAATTGAAATAATCTTATTATTTGATTTTAACGTAGTGCAATCAGTTATTGTGTGGTATTTACTCATTGTAGGGTAAAAAGCAAATGAAACAGTCTCCATATATAAAAATTTAATTGTATAAACAATGCGTTTCGAACACGGAATGTTCTTCTTCAGGCTTGAACTAAGGGGCATTAAATCAACCGATTTTACAAACTGTCACTCATGAGAGCTAAAAACCAGTTAAATATTAAATTCAATAAAGCCTGTATCACTTGTAACGTCTTTCAAAATGTTATTAGTGTTTATAAAAGTCAATACATATTTCTCACTTTGGTAATTTGAAAAAGCGATGTTGGAAGTAATTTAAGAAGGCCTTGTCGAGTTGCAGTGGCTTTTCGAAGCAGGCCCCCACACAGGCTCTTATCCTTTAAGCTTAGACCTCATTCGTCTCCCTTGTCTGATATTCTTAGCCAGGCTTAGCACATTGTCCCCTATCTTTCTTCTCTGCACAACTTCCGTATTTCTATTTTAGGAGTTTCTTTTTTTTTTTCTTAAACACTAATATGACGAATTGCTCAATTGAATCTATCGTATTTTTTTTTTACATTATAAGGTGAAATTTCAATGAATGGATATATTTTTTTTTATAAAAGGAGAACCACTTTAATGGGTATTAGTTTCTGTTTGCACTAGTAACTAGTTAAAACACAGTGTTGAGTAGCTCCCTAAGTTCTGCTACTATAATACTCTGACAATTCATCAAGCGTTGAGGATTTGTAATTTGCCAAAGTAGAATTAAACCTCTTTGAGAGGCGTTTAGTACCATGTAACACATGAAGTCGGTCTGTGAGTACAACCAGAATTCCTACAAGGCGCTCTTGAGAAAAAATGCATTGTGGATTTTGTAAAAGTTAAAGAATTTACATCTAATATACTCATATTAGTTATTTGTAAGTCAATCTAGTCTTTCATTCTGACAAGAAATATATTTCAGTAGTATGTAAAAAAACTATATATGATCAAACCATAATATGAAATTGGGGGGGGGGGGGGGGGAAGACTAAGATCTTTCAACCTTAGCAAGCGGTCTTCGTCAGAGTCAAAAACCCAATTGAAATTCATGCAGAAACGTCATGATGAGGGGTTGAGAGGAGTGGGAGGGAAGAGTGGTATTTTAAAAAGGTGTAAAGTGCAGGAAATGATAATAGTCCAGGGAGGGAAGTTTGAGAAACAAAGGAGTACAGTAAAAAACTACTCGCTTCACTAAAATAAAAAAAACCGTTATATATATACATATTATCAACAGGAAAACGATCCACAAAGGACAACAAACGTTTCACAGTAAACTATAGATACAGAGTAAAGAGAGGAACACACTTACAGTCTCTACTTTTCGGTTGAACCATCATCAGGACAGTAGAGATAGGGACACCAAGCGCACTTGCAAAGCGACGGTTGGAGACGTTTACTGTGAAACGTTATATTTATACATGTTTTGTCAAGATTTCACAGAAACATGTGAAATAACAATCAATGTTTAAACCACGATATGAAATGGGGAAAAAAAGACTTAAGATCTTTCAACCGTAACATGCGGTCTTCGTTAGAGTCAAAAAACCACCTGACTCTCTCTCTCTCTCTCTCTCTCTCTCTCTCTCTCTCTCTCTCTCTCTCTCTATATATATATATATATATATATATATATATATATTGATAAAAGTATCGACCGTGGAATAGAAACAAAACTAAAGTTTATCGGGACTTGGTCAGTTCTTCAGGTTAAAATTAAACTCTCATTGCCAACGTTTCGGTCTTTATTTAAAAGTATGAATTCATACTTCTGCCGATGAAAAAGGGTTTTAAATAAAAACCGAAACGTTGGCAATGAGAGTTTAATTTGAACCTGAAGAACTGACCGAGTCCCGATAAACTTTAGTTTTGTTTCTATATATATATATATAGTATTATTTTTTCTATGATTTTTATACATTTAAAAAAAAATAGTAACAATTAAAAATTAAATGTTTTGATAATTAATTGTATTTTAGAGATAATATTTAATGCTTTGTAACTGCAAATCTATTAGGCAAATATTAGAATATTTCATATAAAATAATCAAAATATTGAGGTGGAAGTAGTTTAGCTGTAGAATCTCCCTGGATTCAATTGTAAAATATCACTCCAAGCACAAAAAATGGACGGGGATTCTATAATTGATCTAATCATTCAAACTGAATAATGGCGAACATACAAGCTTTTATTAACTTAGTTTTCAGTTTGAGTTTTAGATGAAACCAATAAATAAATAAATGATATAATAAATTGGTTGACTATATGCTCCAATTAGCAAGAAAATCCGTTTTCTCAAGTAGTAGTAGTAGGCAACCCTTTAGGTTACATTGGCTGTCCCACAAGGGAACACACATTAGTCCTATTGTGATACCATACAATAAATATTGATTCTACATTGGGACTCTAAATTTTGCTTAACTTAAGTACATTTAGAGTAGGGTAGTATATAGAGTAGTATTTATAGTAGTATAGTATAATATGGTAGTTATAGTATAGTAGTTATAGTATGGTAGTATTTAGAGTAGTGCATAACCAGTACCTGACATCGTACAGGCTCGGGACTGAAGACTTAACGTCCTCTCCGAGGGACGACGTGCTCAGATTTATTCACCTCTCACGTGAATAAAACAAGTGCCAGAGTGGGTATCGAACCCTGGACCTACCAGTTCAGAGGTGAGCACGTTAACCACTGAGCAAACCTGGCGCTTGGCCTATTTATCAATTGACACCCATTTTAGTTACCAGTGAACCACATTACATAATTGATTTGACATTGGGGATCCTTAATTTTACCTTTCTCATGTCGATTAGATAAGCGATCTTTAACAGCTACCTGATATCGTACCTACTACAGACTGCGTGCTTACGCCCCCTTCGAGACACAGGGGACACAGATGTGGAGAGGAGTGGCCTATTAAGTATCTCTTATTAATCATGAAATAATTTTATCGAGAATTTGTCAAATTTCTGTACATTTTAGAAATTTAAAAATATTTTAATCGAAAGACATTTTATGTATATATTATCTGAGAAAGGTTATTATTAGTATTATCGTATTTGACGGCATATAGGACGGACTTTTTTCCCAAAATTTTGGCTCAAAAAATTGCCCTGCGTCTTACATGGTGTAGGTAAAGTTCGAAACCTTCCTTAGGCCTCAGCCAGGGGTCTCCAAACTTTTCAATGAAAGGGCCACATTATATACTTCCCACATTCTGCTGTATATTAGCAGAAAAAATATTAACAAAAATATAGTAGAATATCGAAGCAGATTAAAATGATACTCAAACGAAAAATAATACCAACAAAGCAACCTTATCAAATATCAAACATTTTAATAATCAATGTTTTATTATTACTGTAATTGGTTTGCAAGCCTATACTAACAGCTTGCTTATTTCCGGCTATTGAGATGGCTTGTGTATTCTTATTGCTTGTTTGTACTGCAAATTGCTTTATACAGGTATGTTTCTCCTTGTGTAATTTACTGCTAAAGTGCTTTTTGCAGCTATGTTTCTGCTTGTGTATGTTCTGTTAGACTATTTTCAACAATATATGCTTAAATACAATGAAAACTTTTTTTCCTGAATCTGACCTGCTAAAATAAGGTGCGTCTTACATGCCCGTGCGTCCTATATACACTATATAGGCATCCTATATGCCTATATCCATATAATATAATATAATACAACTATATAGGCGTCCTATATAGTATATATTATATTTATATATCAATACTATACTTTATATATTATATATACTATATAAATAGTATAAAATATTCATAATAGTATATTCATTATGAATATTTTAAATTTTTTTAATATTCTTTCGTATTATGTAATTTAAAATATTCATAAATATATATATATTTATATACTATATAAATATTACATATACTATTTATATATGTCAAAGAAGTTCTGGGGTAATAAAAAGCCTGTTCACATGGCCTTCTTACTATTAAATTTATTTAACACAGCAAAATGTTTAAATCACAAAAAAATGTACTATTATGATAATGTAAAATTAAGAATTATTGTGTAATTAATGCATGTGATACAATGTGGAAAATACAGCAATAAAATTAAAATAAAAAAAAAGTGGGCACAGGATTTTCTATTATGCCAAGAGTAGCAAGTACTAGTTATATCCCATTTCAAATGACAATATATGAACATATACCATGAGTATGGTATATGAATACGAGAGTATATTTACAAAGAATATAACATATTGCTTCCTATTTTTTTTCACTTGACCGTTTCTCGATCTTGTCTGCTTTACAAAGTTTATGTTGTCATGCAAACCATTGATCATCTGAGATAATTTCTCCTAGTATATATTATAAACATGTAAGTTATTTATGATATATTATTTTCCTGCCATGACCTCCTGCATTCCTTTGAACTCCTGACACCCTGAGTCCTTGCTTGGTCTCACCTCCCGAACAACCACCCCGGCAGAGCAGGTAATTAAGAATCTCTTTTATGTATAAATTAGACATGTCTCAGTATGTAGTTTTAAGTTAAGGATCAATTTAAGCCATTTTAATATTACACGTTATCACTGAATAATGTCAGATGTATTCATTTTAATTAATTCCTATGTTCCCAAAGCTCTTAAATGCATATATATTTTTTTCTAGATGCAACCTGAATAAGAACATCAAGTTTTTGGAAACGCGTTGTTTAGTTTCTTGTAATAAACTTTTTTGTGTGGAGCCTTAATACTTTTCTTAACATATATTATTTTCATGCATACAGGCCTGCTTGGATATATTCTCGCGCATGTCACATGTGTAGTAAAAGTGAATACAAACTG
Source organism: Hermatobates lingyangjiaoensis (assembly GCA_026182355.1). Taxonomy (NCBI): domain Eukaryota; kingdom Metazoa; phylum Arthropoda; class Insecta; order Hemiptera; family Hermatobatidae; genus Hermatobates; species Hermatobates lingyangjiaoensis. The sequence continues at coordinate 365,453 of JAPFBL010000155.1, forward strand.
GTGAACACTATGGGTTCACATCGTCAAACAATGCATACCTACACCTATAATTGGAGTCACGTTTATTTTTGTGGAAAAGGAGAATTCAAAGACAAACACAAAGCACTTGATCCCTTGGGAGAGCTATCAGATTCCTGAAGACATGATCAAAAGTTTCTTTCATTTTCCTTCCACAAACTCAAGAGAGATTTTCCTCGTATTTTCTTCTTCCTAAACATCACAACTCCCCTCCTTAGTACAACATTTATATTCATAAATGTCGGGGGAATTCAATAATTATGCCTCCGCACAAAAAAAGTTTAATACGAAACTAACAACGCGTTTCAAACACTTAGTGTTCTTTTTCAGGTTAACATCTAAAAATTATATAAACATCTGTGAGCTTTAAGAAGAACACTAAGTGTTTGAAACAAAATATATGCTTCTAATTAAAACTTATTGCAGATATAATAATCCTAACGTAGTGCAATCAGTTATTATGTGGTATTTACTGATTATAGGTAAAAAGCTAATGAAATGGTCTCCACATTTACTTTGTACTCTAGACGAGTCTCTGATTATATTCTATTTTTAAATATAGTTAATAGGTTAGTTCCACTGAGGTTAGTAATATTAGAATTAGTAGTAATACTGTCCGTCATACCTCGTAAATTCTCAGAAAAGCTCGACCGGTTTCGGGTCCGTCCGAATGGGACCCGAAACCGGTCGAGCTTTTCTGAGAATTTACGAGGTATGACGGACACTATTACTACTAATTTTAATTCTATTTTTAGTTAATGCCTGAAGAAGAACACTACGTGTTCGAAACGCGTTGTTTATACCATTAAATTTTTATATGTGGAGACCATTTCATTAGTTTTTTACCCTACAATGAGATATAATAATGTTGTAATCAGTATAGAAATCCTCCGACACCTCCTTGAGCTTGATATATAAAATACACTGTGTAAAATATTTGTCAGGCTGAAAAATCTGCTTTAACTTAACCTTGAAAATTGGGGTGACAGTATCATCTATTTTCCATAAAAGCTCCGTTATCACAATTTAATATTTTGCGGAATGTGGTTCGGACTGTAGATTTAAATTTTAGATATAAATAAATGGATTGCATATATTTTTTTTATATAAATGGTTTGTTACAAAAGAGATTAAAAAAAACAGAAATGTATTAAAAAAATAAATTTGAAAAAATTGAAAATAACCTCATTGATGATCTCAGAATGTTTATAATATTGTAAAAATAAGAAAAAAAATGCCTGAAACTAACTCATTATTGTTTAAGGTCATATTAATTATGAAATGTTTAACTTAATCATATTTAGTTCAGTTTATTTTGTAATTTGAGGACATAACTAAAATTGACACCGAATAAAAATGAGAACAGGAGTGAAGGTAACAGAATACAAGTGTGGGCATAGACACTTAGTATGCTGTTAAATACTATAAGTACATTGGGCCAAATTTATGACAAATTACACAGAAGAGTTTGAGTGTTATCAAGATGGATTAATATTTACAGCTATAAACTCAATGCTACCATACAATGCGTATTGGCTATAGAAGTCAAATAAGAATTCTAGCCATTATTCTATTTAATATATCTAAAAACACCATAATAAAATGTTTAAAAACAATTTGATTTACAGAATTTCTCTAACCATTTAATCCATTATATATTTAATTTCTACAAATATTATTCCTATCATAACTCGTTGTGACGGCATTTCAGAACTGAAAAACAATATGATAAAAAATTATGTTCAATCCAATTTATTGAGAATTCAGCCAACATTGCAACCATTGACTAATGGAAGTCGAAATGCAAAGATATTTCAAATTCTTATTTATTAAAGAATAAATTTTATTTTCTGACAAAAATTTCAATCTACAGTCCGAACCACATTCTGACTGTTCCTTAAAATATTAAATTGTGATAACGGAGCTTTTATAGAAAATAGATGATACCAAGATTGATATGATAAAATTGTCAGCCTGATAGATATTGTTGACAAGATGTATTTTATATATCAAGTTATAGGATGTCTCGGAGGATTTCTATGCGGATTATAACATTATTATATCTTCACTAAGTTTGAATTAGGAGTATATATTTTAGTATAAAAAAGAAATGTGAAAATGGTTTACCATAAAAACAAAGGATGACTACATCATTAAATATTGAATAAAAAACTAAGGGGTAGATGTCCCCTCCTCATGAATGCTGTAAAGTAGGACTCAACAGGTGTCTCCATCTCCCGCCATGCAACTTATTTCCCTAATTCATCGTAAACCTATTCTTTATTTGACATGTGAGCGCCATTATTGGAACTCAAATAAGTTCTGAGGTCATAAGATTCTTATTGTTTTAAGCATATACACAAGGGGTCAGGTTAGCTCAGTGGTTAACATACTCGCCTCTCGAATGATAGGTCTGGGGTTCGATCCCCACCTGGCCCTTGATTTATTCACGCGGGAGGTGACTAAATATGATTATGTCCCTCATACCTTAGGACATTAAGCCGTTGGTCCCGAGCCTGTACGATGTCAGGTACTAATCGCTGCTAGAAATGCATTTGAGTTTAGGACGCCCAATGTAGAATCTGTAGAATCACTGATCAAACAAAAAGCTGGTAAACGGCTGACGTTATCACCGACTAGGGGATCGGTTTAAACAATAAAAAAAAAAGCACACACCCGCTGCTATAATATACCAGTGGTCCGTAAATTTTTTTCGACATTGGCTAATTTCATCCAAAATATATTTTTACTGACGCAGCATTCAGGGGTGGTGAATAAACACAATAAAATAACATGATACAACCATTATAAATTAATACGCATTATTGAACATTTAAAAAAAAATGTTTTTTTTATTTGTCTTTCCCGTTGAAAAATGAAACAAATTTCTTAAATCAATACCCAATACAACGGAAAATTAATTTTTCAAGAGAAAAACTTAAGAAAACTTTTATTTTTTGGCCGTTTTTTATTTAAATAGAAACATTGTAAATTAAATTGTAAATAAGAACAAAAATTAAGTGAAAGCTGTTAAACCAATATAACAAGATTACATAGCTATAGCAATAACTGTATTTGTATACATTTTTGAAAAAAAAATGTTATCCCACTTATAACGAATGAAAATTTGTCAAAACATAACTGTTAATTTTATAAACAACAAAAATTAGGGGATTCTAAATTATTTTCCTTAGCCTCTTAGTAATACAATCTTAATTGATACTAGTACATTAGAAGTCTTCCAAGTAGAATGAGTTTCTGAACACATCTTCACGGTGTAATATTTTTAAATTAATGTCTGATAAGAAGTTGAGTGATCAATGTTTTGCACAAACATACCGTTCAAAAATGAATCAGATTATTTAAAACAATGTCTAACAGAACTGAAAATTTAAAAAAACCTAAAGCTCAGTTGGAGTTTCATATTATTATTAATTAATAATTAATTAATTATTGGATTAATTTGTCTTGAGCGGTGTCTAGTCAGTAGGCACATTCACTCTGCAAGGCTTGACAACCAATATTGTGTGTGACCAGTCACCTACTAGCTGACAGTTTAAGGACCACCATACGACTCTTAGGAGTTGGGTCGTCCCCCTCCGAGGAGGGAATTCCCGTTACCCCGGCATCAGGGGTTGCAATGATAGTTATTTTGGCCCATCAGACACTCATTATGGGGCGTCTTGGTACATAGTGAGACTGAAAATGGAGAGATTAAAAATCTCTCGTTGACTAACAGTCACCTGGACGGTATAAGTTCCAGACAGAGTAGATCCATAGGTCTCTCTTTCGAACATAAGGGCACGAGATAGGGTTATATCCATTCTTCTCCACTCTGAGTAGCCCATCAAAAGTCAAAGCATCTATTAAAACAACTACCAGTATTCCAGCCCACTTAGCTGAGATCATGGTCATGGTCATAGAGATATGTACCCAAGAAAATTGATATTAAGTCTACTTATAGTAAAGTTGAGTGTAGGCCACTCCAGATTTTTTTAAAATCTTTTACTTTATATATATAAAAAAAAATGTTTTCTCGTCTCTAAGGAAGAAACATTCCATATTTGATTTATTAACCAATAAAAATTCAATCATTTACTTTGATTGTATATCTAATTGAGGAAAATATTGTAGAGACTTTTTTCAAAGTAACTTTTGGTTCTAATTCCTTTTACTTTCAATGTTGCCGTATTAATTTCTTTTCCCAAATATGGAAAAAATGTAATGCTTTGAAAGAAAATTTTCCAATTTAATTAATTGGGTTTAAAGAGAAATACAAAAAGTAAACTTTTTTTTTTAATGAATTGGTTTTAAAATATTGGAAGGATTGAAACACTTTATTGAAGCCCATATATATTACAATGAATAATGAACGAAAATAGATCATTTCAGCCTGCAGTGAACTATAGTGAATCAACAATCCTATAGTTTGGACGACCCTATCTATTTTCATTTATTATTCAGCTTAATATATGAGCTTCAATGCAGTTCGTTTTTCCGTTTCAACATTGTATACTTCTGCCTATGAAAAGGTTTTAAATAAAAAACGAAACGTTGGCAATGAGAATTTAATTTGAACCTGAAGAACCGACCGAGTCCTGATAACTTTTTTATTTTGTTTCTACTTCAGGGTCGATACTTTTATATATATATATATTTAAAAACTTAATGTCCGATTTCACTGTACTTAGCTTTGTTGAATGTTTTTCCAAACTTGGAAACCTTTTTTTCAATTCCTGGTTATAAAATCAATTATATCACCACACTTTTTCAAATTTGTATTGAAAAAAAGAGACTTTTTTTCATATGAAACATATGAAGCACATGTTTCGGGTGCTTCATACACTATCTTCAGAATTAACCATTTTACTATACTTAACAATTAATAAAAAAACCATAAAATTAAATTACACTAATTAAGTAAACAATCTAAGCAGGTTACACAGCTAGATATGGAGTTTCAAAAGGTTTCATAGTTTGGAAGAACATTCAATAAAGCTAAGTAAAGTGAAATCGGACTTAACGTTTTTAAATATTTGTATTCAAGGACTGCTTAAAACTTTTACGAATATATGTATATTCACCATAAATGATTGGATATAATCGCTCTGAGGCCTTTCGTTTATCACGTCGTCAGAGTGCAAGTGAATACAAGTTGTGGGCAGGTTATGGATTTTGATTTAAAGTTGGATGAAGATTGGCATCATTGACAGTATTTTCCCTATCAGTGATGCCAATGTTCATCCAATTTTAAATCAAAACCCATAACCTGCCCACAACTTTTATTCATTTGTTGTCTGACGACGTGATAAACGAAAGGCCTCAGAGCGATTATGTTCAATCATTTATGGTGAGTTAACTGAATATTTATATCACGTGTTATTGTGACAATTTTGTAATATATATATATATATATATATCACTTAATAAACCGAAATACGATCCAAACTGGACACATACGAGTTAAAAATTCAAGAAGAGTAACACACAAAGTAAGGAAACACACTTACAGACTCAAATTTTTGGGTAATCCGTCTTCAGGAGAAAAGAGAAAGGGAGACCAAGCACATTGTAGACACAACGGTATACATAGGTATACAACGGTATACAACAGTATACAACTTTTATATACTAATATATAAAAGACCTTCTTTTATACAAATTGTGTTGAACTGAATTGCATTGATCAAACACACCTTTCTTTTGAGTGAGCAGTTTTTCATATTTTCTTGATAATTTCAAATCGTCTATAATTCAAATCTTCAGACGATTTGAAATTATCAAGAAAATATGAAAAACTGCTCAAAAGAAAGGTATGTTTGATTAAAGCAATTCAGTTCAACACAATTAATATGTATATATATATATATATATATACAAGCAGAGCCCACTACTTCAACCGTTGTTCTCACCACGAAAAATTAATTTCTCGCAAGCTTGAGAAGTTTGAAAAGAAGATAATCAACTGAAAATATTCAGTCGTGTGCAACAAATCTTGTATGAAAGAAGCACTGCTACCGAAGTATACTAATATATATACAGGAAATCATCGCTAAAGGTAATAAATGAAATTGAAAAACCTCTTAAGTGCTTTCAGTGTTTTTCTCGTTCCATAAAGTTGTATATATGAACACAGCTATTTTATAAAATAATCAACTAATGGAATGATAGAGTTTTATTGAAATAAACAGATGTGAAATGTTTTTCATAATTATTAGAGTACTATTTGTATGTAGTGAAATATCACTGATATGCAAATGTTCGAGACGCACCTTGTCATTCCGCAACAGAATAGGTTAGTTAAAGTGTTATACTTTTCAGACATGGTCAACAGAGAATAATGAAGCTATTCCACTGTTAACAAAGTTAACTCTCAAGTTAGTAAATCAATTAAATAAGATTGTGAATTTGTTGCGAAGTGAAGCTGAGTGGGCTGTCGGAGATAACAGTGCAAATTCAATTTAACTACACAAATGAAACTGTATTTCTGATGCCAATGGCGAGAGGACCTTTACAAACGGATTCATTCCAATGTCCTGAAAACCAGCACAATGAAAACCCATATCCTATTTATGAATGTATAGGCCTCATCTAGTTTCTATACATTGTATTTCCAAAATCGTATTTTTTAACAAATAAAACAGCATTACCTTCGCAGGGAAACAGTTTTAATGAATAAATTCATACCTTGTACGAATACGCTTAAATCTTCTCTAAAACTAAAAATCAATAATAAAGAATTTATGCGCAATAAATGAAGTTTATAAAAAAATTTGTCTGGTTTTAAGTTATTATAGCATATACTTCTTACATCAAACAGAAAGAGGAATTAAAGACTCAATGGCATATATAATATATAATATATATATATATATGAGTAGCAGTTTGCTTCTCAACGCGAGTACTTCGCACTTCTTCCCGATGACGACGGATGTCGAAATATCGAAGTGAGTTCTGTAGTGTCTTTCTGTGTTCTTTTCTCTGTGTTAAAGTGTATATATATATATATATATATAATATATATATAATTAAAAAGACAACACATAGAAGAAACAAGAAAATTTACTGGATCGATATTTCGAACTGAAGTTCGTCGTCATGAAGAGAGCAGAAGGGAAGAACAAGAAGAGGTACGTGCGTTCACCTGTACCAGTGGAATGCAACTCTTCTACTCTCTTCCTGACGATGAATTTCAGGAAAACCTCTCTGTCAAGATGGTATTATGGACGGGGATCACATATCCATCTGCCCCGAGCTGGATAGCCACACGGTCGATACTGGGAGGCTGGAAGCCGAATGGCTCAACAGCCCAGAGCGGGCATTGGATACAAAAAAAAAAAAAGAAAAAAAAAGACATGTGTTATTAATTTCAATGATTATAGTGACCTTTGAAGAGTTGAGGGAAGGCGATGGCGATGGGGGTGGCGTGGGGGTGGGACTGAGAAGGGGGGCGGACGATGACAGCGTCGTGGCGGCCAGGGACTTGGGGGCGGACAGTCGGGGGACCCACACCTGGCCATCACCCACCGCCTCCACGCGCTTCCAGTCCCGCCGCCGCAGTCGCTCCCACGTCTCCTTTCTACGGCACTTGGTGCCACCTGCAATACAGTACAGTCATACATTTCAAACAGAAAACAACAACATATCTGATGAAAAAAAAAGTCAACACTGATACCACAAAACAGTAGAAAGAGAGATAAATTAAAAGCAATATTGAATTAAAGTTAATTCATAGTTAATTTGTTGGTTTAAGTCTATTTTAATTTACTAAAGGTTTGTACTTAGCCTCATGACAGGTAACTACCGTATAGTGAATAATAAATGTAAGATCGGGCCTAAAAAATACAGCCCAATTCGACCCAGACCCGTGGGTACTAAAGCCCGACCCGCATATATATTGGAGTTTATTCTCTATAAGCCAAGCAAATCTCAGTCATCTGCTATATCCAAATTATTTTATCACTAGACTACCCATGCCCCTTCGTGTCACTCAGAAATTATAGCAATAGTTATTGAAATAAATTCACTAAACATGATTGACACAGATAATTTTAATTCTTGTTTCTTGTTATTAAGGCACAGAAACAGGTTCTTAATTTTTTTAAACAGACCCAAGCTTTTGAACTTTATATATATATAACAGATTCAATAATATATCGACCGTTTGATAGAATAGGTGTGTTCTCTAATCGGGTTTCTAAATGAAACGTCGGCAACGAGAGTTGATTCTTCATCCTTTTAAACTTTAATAAACAATACCAATTTGGTTCATTAATAAGTTTCCACACTGATATTATTACATTGTTTTAAAATGATTGAAAATATTGTAAAAAATATTAATTGCTGTGTCTATGGCGACATTATATATCATATACATATTATATATAAATGAAACTTATTTATGAATATTGGGGGAATTTCAAAAACTAAGTCTCCAGACAAAAATTGTGGAGATTCAAATATTGTTTGAAATTCCCCAACATGAGTGAATACCATACTATAAGAGAATACACAAGTAATGATTATTTATAAATAACCTGGTTCATGTAGTTTAAGAATATGTACGGTCATGCATATATCTAAATTCAGAATTTACTAAAGAAAGAAACACTCATTTTCTTTTTTATATTAAATTAGTTTATTGTATTTCATACAATCTAGTTTCGTTATGGTTGCTATATAATCAATGTAAGGTAAATGATCAAACCACAATAAGAAATGAAAAAACAAGACTAAGATATTAATATACAAGAGTATATAAGTATTTAAGTATACAAGTATTTTAGTATACAAGACTAAGACCGCTTATTACGGTTGAAAGATCTTAGTCTTGTTTTCCCATTTCTTATTGTGGTTTGATCATTGATTGTTATTTTATGTGTTTATTGTGAAATCTTTTTATCGATGTAAGGTAAATGTATGCACTTCTGTTGTAAGACATGTAGAATAAAGAAATTTTAGATAAAGAAAACTTCTTTGTGTATTAATAAATTAAATTAGTCTAAAGACTAATTATAATTATTTTAATTCTTAGACACACATTCTGTGATTAATTCTTCATAGCATTTCTCCAAAAAAAGGTTTAAATCTAATATTCATTTAATATTTAATACAAGTAATTCAATATTTAATGTACTAATAATGTAATATGTAATGTAATATAAACGTAAATAACTTTTACTTAATGAAATAATAATGTTTTAGGTATATACGAAGGAAGCCTAAACTTCAATTCAGGATAATCCATAAAAGCATTCATTTTCAATTATTATTATTATAAATTATGTTAAAAAAACTTTTACTTACTATTTGATGTATTTTTTTTTTTTATTAAGTAACTATTAAACTCAATAAAAGAATGAATAAGACTGATATAAATGCACTCAAGGACGCTTAGAACTAACTTAATTAGAGAAAAAATGGCGTCCAGCTAGCATGACTCGGTTATTCTGAACCATTCCAACGCCTTCTCAATTATTTCATTTATACGATTTTTTTTATTAATTTGTGAATTATATAATCTTAAAGAGTTTATATTCGCTTTTTCTTAGAAAAAAAGAAATTCCTGAATTTCTTTTATAATAATCGGAATTTTTTTTATTAATTGATCAATTATCACTGATTAAGTATAACTGATAAGAATTACTTGTCTCAGACCTTAGGCATATAAGGTCAGATGTTATCAGGTACGAGGATTGACATTATTACTGAAGATAGCAATCTTTTTTTTTTTTTTTCTTATTTTTGTTACAAGATTAAAGGTCAGCCAGAAACTGATGCAAATAGTATAATTAGTATAACTACTGCAGGAATGAAATTTTTGAAAAGCAAAAGTGGAGATTTCATGTTACGAAATAATCTCTTACAGGAGAACATAGATTTTGTTCCACACTAGTCAGTGGATGATCTCTTACATAGTTTAACTGTAAACTACTCATAGTTTCCCATTTAACACTTGAAAATATTCCTATTTTGTCTTACAAATGTCAGAAACATATCGTATTAAGACAATTTTTAATTTAAGATGTAAACTAATTTTATTTATTATTTTTCAAAGAATGTTTTCAATTTTGAATTATGTTTTACATTATTGGTCTTTTATAAAATTATAATACTGGAAATTTTATGGTATTCTAGTGTTTTTTAAAAGACCACTTTTCTTTCCCTTTTTCCAATTTACTCTGAGCGAGTGTTATCTTTTTCCTGCGTGCAGTACTCTGCAAAACAATCATACCATGGAAAGCATCAGAATTACAAGTTTGATGGTGTTAATTTTTTACATGTAAGAATAAAATTCTTTGTAAGAAAAAATTGAAAGCATTCTTTGAAAAATACTATATTAAATAATCCTACATCTTATGTAAACATTATCTTAAAATGACATTTTTTCTTACATTTTTCTGACACTTTTCAGACAAAAGAGGAATATTTTCAAATTTTAAATGGGAAAATTTGTCTTAAATCTTCAAAAGTAGAAGGAAGTCAGATAAATGATGTAAGACATCCACTGGCTATTAGAACAAATGCCATGTTCTCCTGTAAGAGACTATTTCGTAACACCACTTTCGCTTTTCAAAAATGTTATTACTGCTATAGTTTGACTAATGATATTACATATAACAATATTTCACGATAAACACGTGAAACAACAATCAATGTTTAAGCCACAATAAGAAATGAAAGCAAAAGACTAAGATTTTTCAACCGTAACAAGCGATCTTCGTCAGAGTCAAAAACCCATGTGAGTTGGGCTTGTTACGGTTAAAAGATCTTCGTCATTGTTTCCCTTCTCTTATTGGAGTTTGAAGATTAATGATATTATATGCAGTAGTAATGTGATACACAAGAGTAAACATATATTAATAATTAGATCAATCACTATCTGCACAACCCCTAGGAATGAAAGACTAATAAACATCTCACATTTATACATTTGTATGATACCTAAATAGAATATTACATATTATATATTCAAGAAGTATGATATTAAGTTTACTTATAGTAAAGTTGAATATAGGTTCCTCCAGATTTTTTTTTTCTTGGATGTCTGGATACGTAAATGTGGGTGGTTTTGAAAATATTGAAGTTAAAAAATATAATTAATTAACAACAATATTTGAAATAGAATGTAATATAAGTTAAAATAAGTAATAAATCATTTAAATAAGCTATGAAAACTCTTATGAAATTGTTTAGATTACAGCATCGGATTACATCACTCTTTATAATGATTTCATTTAATTATTTAATTAATACTATAATTTGATGAGTGCTGCCAATAAGAAGGCAGTCATTGCTGCTTGTCTGACATTATCTTAGAGTTGCATAGCGTTGGGTTGTTACATGAGGTAACTACATTAAAAGGAACTCCTACAGTTTAGTCATAGCCGGTCAATTTGATATGACGATTACTTCTAATATATTACATATTATAGATAATATATTATAACTTATGTGATATATATTATTATATAATATACAATATATGATATTACTTATAAAGTTGATGCACCCGGTAACTACGTTAAAATGAACTCCTACAGTTTAGTCATAGCCCGTCAATTTGATATGACGATTCCTTATAATATATTACATATTATATATAATATATTATACTATAATTTATGTGATATATATTATTATATAATATATTATAAGATATTACTTATAAAGTTAATCCACCCAATAGTGATACTATAGCGTGTACCTGAGGGTCGTGGATCAGGAGGAGAAGCAGTCCCAGTGCCTGACTCGGGGTCACCAGAGCTCGTCGAAGTATCTTCGTCAGAGTCCCTGGCAGTGAAGGATGAAGAGTCCGATAGCCAACTAAAGCTGGAGCTGCGAGAGACTGCAGGTGAGGTCTGAGTCGCTCTCTCCGCCTGAGAAACCATAGTCACTTCTACTTAGTAAAGTATATCTGGTACTTTATAACCAGCAAGTCACAAGTGTAGAATAGAAATGATACAACACATGCCCTCTCATTATTTCTTCAAGTAAAATGAATAATTTTAGTCTTTTGTTATAATTATTCATTATTTTTTCAAGTATAATGAACAATTACAGTCTTTTATTATTCTGAGGTAAAATGGATAAACCAACAAAAGTCTCCACACAAATGAGGTTTTAATCAACGCGTTTCAAACACTTTGTCTTCCTGATGATGAACACAAAGTGTTCGAAACGCGTTGAATAAAACTTCATTTGTGTGGAGACTTTTGTTAGTTTATCCATTTTACCTCAGAATGAGTAAATACTACACAATTACGAATTGCACAACTAAAGTCTTTTATTATAATTATTCATTATTTCTTCAAGTAAAATGAATAATTTCAGTATTTTATTATAACTATCCATTATTTTTTCACGTAAAATTAATAATTGTTGTCTTATTATCATTATTTTATCAAGTAAAATGAATAATTACAGTCTTTTATTATAATTAATCACAATTTCTTCATGTAAAATGAATAATTGTAGTCTTTTATTATAATTATTCATTATGTTTTCAAGGAAAATGAATAATTACAGTCTCTTATTATAATTATTCATTATTTTTTCAAGTAAAATGAATAATTGCAGTATTTTGTTGCAATTATTTATTATTTCTTCAAGTAAAATGAATAATCGCAGTATTTTATTACAGTTAACCAAGTCAAAAATACTTTACATCCATCATATATTATAAAAATCCGCCATATCGGATTTGTAGACATCCGATCTGTTTCACATGCTGTGATCTTCCACTGAGTCGCATTTGAAGATGGATGCACAAGGTGTGAAACAGGTCGAGCGTCTACAATAATCCAGGAGTTTAACCGATAGATGTCAACCAATATTTGTGATACTAAGCAGAAATATTATGATTAAACAGTCATAGATTTGAAAATAAAATTTAAAACACTAATATTTATAAATAACTATAAAAATGTAACAGGAATAATTAAAATGTTAGACATTACCATCTTGAATTGTTTACACTAATTCAATGGGATGCACAGACAAGTTTGGTCGCGGTTTTGGTTACACCAGAAGTTCTGTATTTACAAGTTAAACAACAAAGAGGTACATTATGTGATTTATTATTGCAATGGGCTTGTTATAAGTAGTTATTGTGTCGTCTTATTTTCCATTTACTTAAATAGACTTAAATAAGATTTAAATAACTATGAAATACAATAATGTCAACTTATTTATCTTGGTGAAAGAAAATAGATTTTAAAGAATATTGAGAGACTCAAAATGTTTGTGGCAAAAAAAAATGCTGCAGGGAGTGTTTGATGAAGCAAAGAATTAATGTTATATAGTACGACATTAAGTGGAACAATACCATTATTACTTGAGTGTAGGTGGGTAGCTTGAAGTATGTTTGGATGGTTAGAGTTTCACCCTAACATACTAACCATCAAGCCACAGATGAAAACACTTGTAAACCAGTAAGGCGAGAAAAATAAGTTAACATTCACCCAAGACCTGAGTATGACTACCTCCTTAGGTTAGGTTAGGTTAGGTTGCAGTGGCAGTCCGACAAGGGAACACACTTAGACCGATCATTGGCCCTTTGTGATACCACACAATGAAGATTGATTCTACAGTGGGAGTCCTAAATTTTGCCTAACTCCAGTGTATTTAGAGTAGGGATCTTTAACGAGTACCTGACATTGTACAGACTCGGGACCGACAGTTTAACGTCCTTCTCCGAGGGACGACGCGCTCAGATTTATTTACCTCCCGCGTGAATAAATCGAGGGCCAGGTGAGGATTGAACCCCGGTCTACTACCTCCTTAATATTTTCTGTTATTAAGACATCACAGGAATAGAATAAAAACATAAGAATTACAATCCAACCATGCTTAATAGGAGTTAGCAAACTTGTCTGACATAGTGCACTATTCAAAATCTTAAAGACTATCATAGAACATTCATTAAAATAAAAACAAGTTAAAACAGTCAATTAGAGGGACTTTAAAATTATTAATTATTTTTTATTAAATAAAACAACTCAGATTGAAATAACAATAAGAATGAACATGATACTTGAGCCTGCATGATACTGTGTAAAGTTTCCGATGCTCATACATTACAGTATCCAGATGTTTCAGTCTGTCAGAACTTAACTTTCATTTAAACAAAGCAAGCTTCCAAATTTGAGGTGGATGAAAATAATCCCATCTTATCTGCAAAAGTTTTCAGACTTTTAAAGCAATTTTTCTTTAAATATATAAATGTATAAATATAAAAAAATGTATAAACAGTGATTTACTCTTTATCAGGGAATTCTCAGGAAATACAATATGTTAACAGAATATCACGCGGTTGTTGTGATCGGCACATCATCACGACTGTTACATCCCAAAGTTCTTTAATCTACTCTTCAAACTTTTACTGTAAGTAAAATACTTACTAATAAAGTATTTTGCCAACTGTTGAATTTTAAGTTTTGCAGTTGGCAATCAAAAACATTTTCTGAGCACTTACTGATACTACAAACCTTTTAAGTACTTTTCAAATAATCTTGCAATGTTATACTATTTCTATTATTGTATTGAGTCATCTAATATAAAATAAAGAAACAGAATGACTATTATAAAGATATAGTATATTTTTTTGTTAAAAGTGGTTTGTGAATGAAGCAAATGGAGTACTATTTGTTATTAGTACGTGGCTTCGTATAACAAAGAGAAGGAGATAGAATGACCTAACAGAGTGGCAAGTGGGCACTACAATGACTCTTATAGACCGAGAGTTATATATCAAACTGGCGTCGAATTTCTTCCATTAGAAGTTACTAATTCAAAGTTATATTTCTGCTACAAAAATTGTAATCTAACTGTGATGAATACATCAGTTAAAAAAAAAATCATTGTCATAATTAATATCCGTTGTGACATCAGTTGTTTCTAACTTCTTTACTGGACACTCCTTTTTGCATGAGTCGCAGAGTCATTGCCTGGTAGTCAAAAATTATATACGTCAAAGAGAAATTCAAATAATATGCATGTGGTATACAAATCTATATACAATCAATGATCAAAACACAATGTGGAATGGGAAAAAAGACTAAGATCTTTCAACCGTAATTGGGGTTTTCGTCAGAGTCAAAAACCCAACTCTGACGAAGACCACCTGTTACGGTTGAAAGATCTTAGAGTCAAAACCCAACTCTGACGAAGACTACTTGTTATAGAATGTGTATTAATGAAAAGAAACGTTTGTGCCAGTTGATTTTTTTATTCCCCGAGGAACTGAGAAGAACCTGTAGGACATTAGAGAAACTCTCAAAAAAGGTAAACAAGCATGAAATGGCATAAAATTTTTGGAAAATATATATATATATATATATATATAGTTCAATGTACATAAAGAAACATAGAGAAATTAAAAACACACACTTACAGTCTCTAATTTTCGGTTTAACCGTCTTTAGGACAGATAAGAGAGGGAAACCAAGCGCACTGGTAGAGAGACGGTTGGAGACCGTCTCCAGCCGTCTCTGTACCAGTGCGCTTGGTTCCCCCTCTCTTATCTCTCCTGAAGACAGTTCAACCGAAAATTAGAGACTGTAAGTGTGTTTTTTTAATTCCTCTATGTTTCTTTATCTACATTGAACTGTATTTGTCCATTTCGGATCGTATTTTCATCTAAAAAGTATATATATATATATATATATATATTATATATATATATTAGTGATGGTTGGTAGCAATCCTTCTTGCAAACATGTTTCTAAAAATTTTATGCCATTTTTATGCTTGGTTACTTTTTTAGATAGTTTCTAAACTCTCTAAATATATAGATCAAACCACAATAAGAAATGGGAAAACAAGACTAAGATCTTTCAACCGTAAGAAGCGGTCTTGTTTTCCCATTTCTTATTGTGGTTTGATCATTGATTGTTATTTCACGTGTTTATGTGAAATCTTTATATATATATAATATATATATATATATATATTTTATATATATATATAAATATATATTTATATATATACATATATATATATATATATATATATAAGTTAACGGAGCTAAAGCTGGTGTGTGCGAATACTGGCAGCACAGATCATTCCAAATTGCATGGATTGTCTTGGGGACAAGTGGTTCGTCCCTTCCGAAGGAATATATTGCTGGGATTCAGGGCTCACTTGAAAGTGAATACCACCATTCCAGTTCAATCCCTACTAAAACAGATAATATATTACAGGACAAATGTTGCAAATAATACTCGTTGCTTTCAACTTTTATTTCTATTTTTTTATTTAATTTTACATATTTTACTTTTGTTTGTTGACTTATATTTATTTATTTTAATTTTTTAAATAAATGGATAAAACAAAATCTCCACATACAAAAAAAAAAAAGAAGCCTTTTCAAACACTTAGTGATCATTGCCAAGTAAACATAATAACTCCAAATTGGAATCTACAAAAATAACCGGAATTGAACATAATAAAATGAAAAATGAATGACATACCCAATGGAAGGAGTGGGAGAACCGAACAGTCTAACGATAACGGAAGTATGTGAGATAGAGTGGAGAGGGGTAATAAAAAGATAACGTGACAAAGGAATTGGGTATGCTTACAAACAGTGATGTGCTAAAAAGCAAGCCAGAAAACACTACTGTACAGAAAACAGTCCTTTTTTATTCTTTTTATTGTTGGATTGATCACACCTTATGGAAAAAATTTGGACACCAGAAATTTGCTCATTAAGACACAACGATGAATTTTTATTAAAGGATTTATTTATTTCAAAAGCTTTCAAGTTTGAAATTTCTTTAAATTTGCTGTTAAAATTAAATAAGGCGAAGTTCTTGTTAGCATCAGAGCTATAGGTGTGACTAGGTTTTTTTGCAAAATGTGAAAATATTCTTTATTATTCTTATTGTCATTTTTTCCTTGGCATATACTTTTTAAAATGATCCCGAGTTTTTTTTTTCGAAGGAACACTGAGTGATACCAATGTAGAAACGCGTAGAATAAAAGATATCTTTTTTATGTGTGGGGACTTTGATTCATCTGTTTACTCCAGTATGAGTAAATATCACACAATTACGGATTGCACAACCAATGAGCTTAATTTTTTCCTTTTTTCCATTTCCCTTTTCTATTGTAGCTATCTATGTAATTTATATATAATACTTGCTTACCTAGTAAATATCACGAATCAGTGATAGTCGTGTTACTTTAGCTAAGCTTAATTGAGTATTTAATCATTAACATAAAGCTAACCCTAGAGACACCATCCTGCTTTAAGTATAAATTCAATTCGAACAGGAATCAAAACTAAGATAACAAATTTAGAGTGGCCTAAACTCAACTTTACTGTAAGTAAACGTAATGAACTCGTTAACAATCAACTACATTTGTTGGATTGCATGCTTGGATAAAATGTATACAAAATTTACATTTGTAAATTTCATCATTTTTCTAATTCAAAAATTCTGACTTCTGCCTATGAAAAAGGTTTTAAATAAAACCGAAACGTCGGCATTGAGAGTTTGATTTTGATCCTGGAAAATTGACCGAATCCCGATTACATTATACACCTATATATATATATATAAAAAGATTTCACATAAACACGTGAAATAACAATCAATGATCAAACCACAATAAGAAAATGGGAAAGCAAGACTAAGATCTTTCAACCGTAACGAGCGGTCTTCGTCAGAGTCAGAGTCAGTTGGGTTTTTGACTCTGACGAAGACCGCTTGTTACGGTTGAAAGATCTTAGTCTTGCTTTCCCATTTTCTTATTGTGGTTTGATCATTGATATATATATATATATATATATATATAATTCTATTGAATATTTGTGAGCAGGACACATACCTGGTTGCAAGTGTCGAGCAGCTCACTGGAGCGCTCCAGACCAGAGTCCTCGGCCTCCGGGCTGTATGACCTCGCCTTTCCTGCCCATGGTCCTCGAGGCCACAAAGACTTGCTAGCTTTCTGTACAGTCTCCGGTTTTCCTTCGTCTCCTCGCAGCTCACTCTCCAACTTCAGCCGATCAAAAACCTCTCCAATTTCTTCCTGCAATGAAAATAAAAGTTATTTCATTTCTTTTGTTTTAACTTACCAAATCTGTATATATAAAATACAAAGATAGTCTGTCTGTCCGATATAGAAGTAAAAATGGAGACATTTAGACACAAAGAAACATATGGATTTTATGTAACTTTTTTTTGGGGGGGGGGGGGGACTAACTATGGTATTTTGATTTTGATTCGGGCCCTTTTTGAGGGGGAACTAACTACGGTATTTTGATTTTGATTCGGGTCCTTGGGGGGGGGGGAGACTAACTACGGTATTTTGATTTTGATTCGGGTGGGGGGGGGGACTAACTACGGAATTTTGATTTTGATTCGGGTCTTTGGGGGGGGGGGGACTAACTACGGTATTTTGATTTTGATTCGGGTCCTTTTTTAGGGATCTACTACCCAGAACCAAAACGCCGGATAGATTAAGCAATTTGATTATAAAGTTGCATCAGTGTGCAACGTATGATAAAAAAAAAACTTCATATATCAAATAAGTCTGTAAAATAAGACTAAAAGTTGTTTCTAGATTTCAGGAATATAGTGAAGCTGAGGGAGCAAGAAGTGTGGTTGAATTAAAATTCAAATAACATAACTTCTCTTATAGCCACTCCGGTGCAATGAAATCATCACTTTAGATCTTATAGAAGTCTAATTTTGAATTTACAGTTAAAATTACATCTTTAGAAATCCCTCTCTAAAAAAATATATAATAATTATTCTGATAATGTAAATGAATATAAATATAATGAAAGGGAAAGTGTACATTTCATGTATTATTTGTTTATTATTTTCGGATTTTAAATCTAATTCATAGAACTTCTCGTTCAGCGACTCCGCTGTAATGACACCATCATCTTAGATCTTAAAAAGTGTTTTAAATTCATAGGTACTACCAAACAAACAAACTACCAGCAACCATTGAAGTTAAACCTCTTTTTAGTGAAAAGAAAAATCCACACAACCTTCAACCAACAGCCAGTAAACCCTATGCCCCTCAAAGTAACCTCCTTGTATTATTATGATGTGTAACCTGCAAATTTAATGTTTGTATGTCAATATTTTAGTTTAGTGTAGTTTTAATAGTCTTAATTTTAATTTGATATCCTGATGATGATGAACGATCATTGAAACATGTCGATAATTAGTAATAAACCAATTGAAAATAACTACGGTGAACTACTTTATTATTTGAAGAATCCTGAACTCAAGAAATATTTTCGGAGACTCCAGAAATTTAGGAAACAACTTGTCAAGAACAGTGCGGACATAACTTTTTTAAAAGTGTATATTTTTGAGAATAAAAATCTGTATATATAGACACTTCAAGTGGTTTTGATATATTGTCTAGGATCATTAAACAACTAAGAAAATATTATTTTACTATTTTTATAAGTAAGGTTATTATTCTTTTATCGTAACATTTTCCCTGAACAACGTCAAGCATACAGTATTCCTTAATAATAAAGAATAAATGATGAACAAACATTTGTGGTAACGTAAGCTGTAATATTTAAGAAAATTTAGACATAAAGTATTTGTTTTTGCATTAGTTAAACTAATAGATAGCTGTTTGATGCTACTGTGTTCAATACTACCCTAAAATATGAGAGAGTTAAGGCCATAGAAACCCTTCGAAATTAAACATCACACCTAGGTCTGCTGGTACACTCTTGGGGCAACATCCCTTATCAAAGATTAATTACGACGAGCTTGGCATTGTTTATCTGCCACAATCTGTTCCTTATTGATTTAGGATGTTAATACATGACAAAGCATCAACCGTTAAATTATGTTACAACGAAACGCTTCTCAGAAATCAATCTTTGATAAAGCTAACAAATTACAAAGAATTCACAAATAACAATCTGACAGCGTTGAACTCATAAAGTTTTGTAGATAAATAATGTATATTTAAGCATGTTAAATGGTCAAACATAGGTTTAAAGCTAAATAGGTAGGTACATAACGTCGAAAACGCCATGAAACCTAAGAGCCAGCTTTGGACAAGTCAACAATCAAAAACAACAGCACTTCTATTAAAATTGACGAAAACAAAATATCAAATACATTTATACTAGAACCTCTTTTAATATTTTTAGAATATATTACAATATATATAATAAATATAATATATAATATAATATATATAATATAATATAATATAATTGGTATATAATTTTGTTCCAAAATGGAAAACAAATAGTTTCTTTAATTCAAAATAAACTATTATTATAGTTTCTTATTATAATATATAATATAATAATACAGATTTCATTAAACAGTTTTTGAACCCTTGTTCTAGCACAAGGGTTCAAAAAGTGTTTAATGAAATTTATATCAACGAAAATCTGCTCCCTAATTACACAAATATAATAATATTATATATTATTTAATTATATATATTGAGTCGCCGCTCTGCCTTCCTGAGGAACTCTTCGCCTCCTCATGACGACGATGGTCGAAATATAGAAGTGAATTATTCCTGTATCTATCTGTGTGCTATCTTTTTTAATTGGTTTTTATTTAAAAGTCCGTTGGACCGTTTCATTCAATTAATTATATATAATAATATATAACTATTATTATTATATGTGGAGACCATTTCATTAGCTTTTTTACCCTACAATAAGTACAGTGAAGTCTCGGTTATCGCGGTTAATGGGGACCGAGACCACCCGCGAAAACTGAAAATCCGCGAAGTAGCGGCCCCTTAAAAAATGCTTAAAAAAACGTATATAGGTATACAGGATAGCCCCCTGTATACAGTACACCATATAGAATACGGGTAGAGAGAGAGATTCATCTCAAACAATCAAACAAAAAAAAACATTTAATTTACCTCTTGCAATAAGTTCTATTAAGCGAAGTTGATGAAAAGACCTGTGCAGTACGATGAGGCAATAACGATAAATGACTGCACAGGGGCATGAGAGCTATGCCCGAGATGCTTAGCATATACGTACATTTCTTTGTGTTTTAAAATTTTGTAAAATGATGCAATTACTGATTCTAATTGTATATTTTGTTTTTAAATTTTGTAAAATAATGTAATTTCTAATTTAATATTTTTTGATATTTTTAATTTTTGAATATTTGTTAGACCCGCGAAGCTCTGAACCCGCGAAAGGCGAACCGCGAACTAGCGAGGTTCCACTGTAAATACCACATAATAACTGATTGCTCTACGTTAGACTGATTTAATTTGTCAAAATCAATGTTCATGAGTTGGGTCCAGACTTCTAATAGTTTGTTATTCCCATACTTGTATTGACTCTCCTGTAGTACCAACTCAGATACTGTATTGACCTCACTATAAAACAGATCTTAGTGCATAAATCTACTGCATTACGACTCCTTCTCTTGTTGCCCACTATTTTGCTATTAAAGAGATTTACCCTACAATCCCTTCTTCCAGGTCTATTCTTAGTAAGTTTCTTTCTATATCAAACATCCAAATGTCAAAAGTATACTTTCTTATATTTCTTCAAAGCTTCTTAATATTCTTTCTTTAATTCCTATTAATTTATCTAATTTATTTAATTTCCTTTCCACCCTCCCCAATCCCTTTTTTTTTCTCTTCTGCTTAGTATTCAAAACATGTGCAGACAACAAGTGATAATATTATGGCTATTGAATCTTGCTACAATGTTTAGGTAATAAATCCTGCCTAAATCTTGCATAAATAACGTGCTACACATTCTCAACTACAGGGCTGACTCTAATTAGAAACTTAATACCGTTAAAATAAAGAAATATAACATAAATTTCAACCTTCAACAACCGCTCACAAACAACTGAAAGTACCACCTATTTGGGAGTTATAGTCGGCTGAAAATTGAATTGGGAAATGGTTGTTAATATAAATTTATTAAACAAGGCAAAAAGGAAAACTTGATTATAGAGCGACTTATTAGTTAGACAAGGATGTTCTAGCATCCGATTTTATCCTGTGTTTGACCGATCAAGGGGGAGTTTTAAACTGAAGAAGATATAACATAAATTTGAACTTCAATAACTGCTCACTAATAACAACTGAAAATACTACTTATATGGGAGATTGGGAATGAATTCATTGTGATTTCAATAAGAAGCTGCTACTCTGATATAATGACTCGTCATAAATTAATAATGTAAACATCCTGAATAGTTCAATTTGTCTGTTAATAGCTGAAAACATGGAAACAGCCAATACTGAGTTAGTATAGAATTTGGAAATGTTTGGAACCATACAAGAACTTTGCAGATTCGAGAATTTTGCATATTTGCACCAACACAAGTCAGCACTTTACAGAAGTTGAACTTACAAATAGATCAAGATGAAATCATAAAAGCTGTCGAGAACAACCTTGTCTAATGCAGCTTAAAAAGCTTATTCCAACTGAACCTGAATGTATCATGTTTACTATAATCTATATAATTTTAAAGGAGAATTTAGAAATATGTGACGCAGATCTAATAGAAGTTTATCCGCTTAATTCTTATGAATGAAAGCTCCATTTAACATTTTTAAAAGATTGCAGACTATAATTCCAAAATAGATACAAATCTTTGATAAAGGTGCAGCTGAATGCGACACATTCGCCTTACGGAAGATAAAGATTTTTGCCAGTCATACTCAAAACTATATCAGTGAGGGATACTTCTACATCAACAGTTACAAATGCCAGTTAACGGTTTTCAAAAATGTTATTACTGCTGTAGTTATACCAATGATAGTATATGCATTATTGTGTGACATACAAAAATAAGCATATAAAAAGATTTCACATAAACACTTGAAATAACAATCAATGATCAAACGACAATATGAAAGGGAAAACAAGACTAAGATCTTTCAAGCGTAACAAGCAGTCTTCGTCAGAGTCAAAAAACCCGTGTTTTTGACTCTGACGAAGACCGCTTGTTACGGTTGAAAGATCTTAGTCTTGTTTTCCCATTTCATATTTGTGGTTTGATTATTAAATAAACATATGTATTGATTAGTGGATCAAACACTATCTGAACTAACTCCAGGAATAAAAGACTAATAAACATCACAGCTTTAGATATTTATATTATGCCTAAATGGGACATTATATATCCAAGAAGTTTAATATTTTGTTTACTTTTGGTAAAGTTGAGTGTAGGCCACTCAGGATTCTTTTATTAGAACAAAAATGAGAAAAAAAACAATTCATTAAAAAGGAGAATATTAATTTGTTTTAAGACTCTTAAAAAAGAAGGACTTGAAGGTAATTATTAAAAATATTGATTCTTAACAAATGTCAGTGTTGTAAAAATATATTAATTAAAAATGTTAGAGAAATTGTTTAAGTAATTGAGAAAAAGTGTATAAGATAAAAAGAAATCGTTCATAATAGGTTACTAAAATTATTTTAATATTATTATAAACATATGATTGTATTTAAATATATTTTAAGACTTAGATGATTAATATGGGAGAGGGAAAGTCTAAAACTAGTATTCATCTATATCAGGCATGGGCAAACTTTTATGAACTGGAGGAAGCATTATATAATTTCCAAAAGACCGCGAGCCGTATGGTAATTTCTGTGGTATATGGATAGATACAGCTTATTGTAGGGTAAAAAGTTAATGAAATTGTCTCCACATATTTTAATATGTGGAGACCACTTTTTATATGTGGAGACAATTTCATTAGTTTTTACCCTACAATGAGTAAATACCACATAATAACTGATTGCACTATAATAGATATAGCTTATATGTATAATGTATTTCTATATATATAGAAATACATACTGTGCACTATATTAATGTGTCAATGATTATTTAACTTTTTATTGTTCTTATAATGAAAATTATTATTCATCTCTTTATTTAACCGTGGTAAACAACTACGTATAACAACACACTATCAAAAATATTAATACGTCATATAAGAAAAAAAATTAAATATTAATTGCTATAAAGGTCTCTCTCTCAAATGTTGTAATTTCCTCCAAAAGTCTCGGTGATCTTTTGTTAATAAGCAAAAAGCAAAAAAAATTTTAATATTTAGATAGAATTCAAGATAATCTCCGAGAGCCGCAAAAAAAAAACACGTGCTGGGCCGCATGTAGCCCACAGGCCGCAGGTTGTCCATACCTGATCTATATGGATCAATCCAGGATGGGCCTTAAGTATTTAGTCATTATAGGAAAGCTAATGAAATGGTCTACACATATAAAACTTTAATCGTATAAACAACGCAATTCGAACACGTAGTGTTCTTCTTCAGGCATTAACTAAAAAATACAATATCATCAGAGAGTTATCTGTAGTACAAAGTACTATATTTTATTTATTTAATTTTTAATTTGTACTATATTTACTTTGTACTGTGGATAACTCTCTGATGACATTGTATTTTTTAGTCAATGCCTGAAGAAGAACACTACGTGTTTGAAAATGAGCACTACGTTGTTTATACGATTAAATTTTTATATGTGAAGACTACGTAATTAGCTTTTTGCCCTACATAATTTTAATGTTTTATTTGTGATCTTTCGTTTTTTTTTTTTAATGAAACAAAGTTTCGCCCATATCAAATGTTTTGAAGTTATTTCCACATCTTTGTTACAATATTCATGCTTCCGTTGCTTTGCACAGTAGAGTTTGCTATTAATTACCTCCTGTCAGTAAGTACAGTAGTCTAACGAGTACTGTGCTTTATTTTTAGTATTCATCACTAGAGTTTTCTTTTTGAAAAAGGAATAATTTAACAAACTACTTATTTTTTTTAATTTTAGTTTTAAGAAATAATGAGTTAGTATAGAATTTGGAAGTGTTTGGAACCATATAAGAACTTTGCTGTCTCAAGAATTTCGCATATTTGCACTAACACAAGTCAGAACTTCACAGAAGGTGAATTTACAAATGGATCAAGTTTACTTTTTTTTTTTTTTCAAAAAAATTTTTAGCTTACATCAGTATTATTATCATTATTATTATATTATTATAATTATTATAATAAGAATGCATTAATATACCGCAGATGTTACCTTCGTAGGTTTTTTATAAGAAGAAACATATACTTAGGGTTATATAGTGAGACTTTTTTTAAAAAAACTTTTTTTCCACTGGAAATAAAATTTTACATTCACGGTTTCACTATCCAGGAGGGTGTTCTAGAAGCAGAAATTCACACGGTAGTGAATATATATATAGAAATCCTTAAAAAAAATCACGGAAATAAATAAATCTCTTTAATAAGGAGTAAGAGGAGGAAAATTATAAATAAATATTTTGGATTTCATAATAAAGAACTAAATAGAATGAAAATAGAGAATAAGGATTTCAGAAATATTATGTAAAACTAATAAATAATTTTTAATATTGATAATCAATTATTATGGACTTCACTAGCGATAGACGACGTATGACGGTTAATAATAATATCTTAATCAATTAAATCATTAGTTGTGCAATCCGTAATTGCGTGGTATTTACTCATTCTGAGGTAAAATGGATAAACAAACAAAACTTCATTGAATTGAATAAAACTTCATTTGTACGAAGACTTTTGTTTGTTTATCCATTTTACCTCAAAATGACTTAATCAATTAATTGTCCTTACTTAAAAAGCTATACGGCCTTTAGAACTATTATAAATTTTATGGTTGACAACAGGTGAATTCTAAGTCAAGCCTTCTCGGCTTGGCATGACGGGGCAAGTATTATAATGAAGATACTGCTGAGTAATTGCAGGTTTTATGTGAATTGACTATTATCCAAGTCAATCTGAAAGTCGCAGAGTACAGCCATTCAAATCAGACTGTCATCCGTCGCAGAGTACAGCCATTCAAATCAGACTGTCATCCGTCGCAGAGTACAGCCATTCAAATCAGACTGTCATCCTTATTACAGTTAAAACTATGTTTAATTGAAAGTGTCGTAATATGAGTATTAAATGAAATTCCAGTTTTAGAGTTTCTCTCAAGCCTCGACGACTGAATTGTTGAACTTGTTGAAATAAACCCTTGAATAAGGAGTTAATAGACATCTCACTCACTGTGATTACTCCACTGCTGTAGTCTTTTGAATCTCTCCTCAGAATAGAGGTATATACCAGCCCAAGATATTTTATAAACTAACATTCATATTCTTCAACCAAGTATTTCAATCAAATTACTTAAAAAAATTATTTTTAGTTGAATAAAATTTAACAGATTGAATAACTAATGATTCAACATCTGTATCACAAATTTATAAATATTTCTCTGTTTATAATACCTTATTCCTTTTAAAATCTATATAGGATTACAGGAATAAAACAAGAACAAAAAAAACAAGAGTGTACCTAAAAATACTTCTTTTTTAAATTTAAATCTTTTTTAAACTATTTATTAAAATGCATTTTAAATCATAGATATTGGATTGTACGTAGTTTATATTTATGCTGTTTGTTCTTTTTTAAACAATTAACACATTGCTAGATATATAATGTATGATGTGAAGCTATACTACCTATAGCTATACTATAACATCGTTCATACATGTTGTCTATTTAGTTCATTGCATACTAAGGCTGTGAGTATTATACCAAAATAGGCAATGTACTAAAAAATTCTACGTTTTTAGCTTTATTAATATTATAATTTGAAATTAAAGAACAGTTCGTTTTAAACTTACAGATATTTAACTATTTAACTATATTTGCAGATTATTATTACTGAATTTAAAAAAGAAACAAGAGAACATACTTAAAAAGTAGGTATTGGCATAAATTACTCAAAATAAAAAGAAACCTTTTCAAAAAAAAAAAGAAAAAAAAAAGAAACCTATCTCGACAGCTACAACACCATATCCAAATCTTATGATGGAATAAATATTACTTTTATGTTATGATTAATATTAAAAATAGTATTAAACATTATCATTTGTTTAAAAAAAAACATAATATTTCAATATTATGATTTTTTTTTATTTAAACATTTACTAAGAAATAATTTTAAAACTGAAAGATATGTATGTGCTGAAAGAAAAGATTTTTCAAGAATATTGAAATTAAAAAACATACATTATCGTGACATTATCGACTTCTTCCTTCCAAAATACTGAATTAGTAATATAATATGGCTTCAATGTTATTAAGGGTAGATGAGTACAAGTGTTTCTAATATCAATTTGTACTTATTTGGTATATTAATATAAAAGAACTAGTACATAGAATATGTACTAGAAAATTATATAGTACATTATTATAGAAAATCAAATTATATATATAATTCATATAGGGAAGAGAAAAACAGGTAAAAACACACACAAAAAAGACTCACAATGATATTTCGACATTTGTCGTCATCGGGCAGAAGTGGTCCCTTTGAGTAGCGGAAGCTAACAAATAGCTACTCTAACATATATATGTATATATATATATATTATTGGAAATGACACCAAATTTAGCTGATACCTGTTTCTTAACAAGTTTCTCAATTGACAAACTTTTTAAAAAACAGGTATCAGCTAAATTTGGTGTCATTTTCAATAATGTGTGTATCAAGGAAGGACTGCTACCAAAATTTCCGAATATATATATATATATATATATATATATCAGCACAAAAACGAAGAAAAGCAACACACAGAGAAAGAGACACATTCAAATTTTCGGATGATCCGTCTTCAGGAGAAAATAGAAAGGGTGACCAAGCACGCCGGAAACACAACAGGTTTCCTGCCGTTGTGTTTCCGGCGTGCTTGGTCGCCGTTTCTATTTTCTCCTGAAGACGGATCATCCGAAAATTTGAGTTTCTAAGTGTGTCTCTTTCTCTCTGTGTTGCTTTTCTTCGTTTTTGAGCTGATTTGCGTCCAGTTTGGATCGTTTTTTTCGAATTTTGAGTGAAATATATATATATATATATATACATATATATTTCCGAATATATGAATATATATTGGATGAAAAAACGTTAACTGGCAGTACCCCCACCCCACCATCCACCCCACCTCAGTCAGTAGCTCTTGCGAATCAGGCCCAAGAGCAGCTACTTCAAACTTCTACTATATAATGTGTTTTAATACCAACTCCAAAGACTAATAATTTTCCTCTTTGTTTAATTAATCACCCTGAAGATGACTGGAAGCCAGTCGAAACATGTCGGTTATAACTTAATTAACATTCTCCAACGTTTGGATGAAGGAAAGAAGAAGGTATTCAGAAACCTTGAAAAACTAGTGAAGAAAATGACATCAGCGAAATACGGTCAGCTGTTCAACGAATATATATATATATATATATATATATATATATATATATATAAAGATTTCACATTAACACGTGAAATAACAATCAATAATCAAACCACAATAAGAAAATGGGAAAAGAAGACTAACATCTTTCAAACGTAACAAGCGGTCTTCGTCAGAGTCAAAAACCCAGTTGGGTTTTTGACTCTGACGAAGACCGCTTGTTACGGTTGAAAGATGTTAGTCTCGTTTTCCCATTTTCTTATTGTGGTTTGATCATATATATATATATATATATATATATATATATATATATATAAAATCAGAAAAAATGTAAATAATAGATGATTCAAAAATAAATAATAATTTACACAATTATAAAATAAATATATATGAAGAATTAGCGACTTTTTTGGTGCTGAAGTTTTAGTCTGCTAAATCTTCTATTTTGGGTTTATACTTAGTACAATTCAAGTCAAAGCAAGCGCTACTAACTTCATCTATTAATCGATTCCGTTTGTTGTCTTAATATTATTTAAAGATGAGAACAATTCCTCAAAAAATATGTAGGATGAAAAAATTGTTAGCAAAGCCATTGCTCTAAATCTTTCAAGTTGGTGTAAGTGTCGGATAATTCGATCCAAACCCTTCAAAATTTCTTTGAGCGTAGTTGTGCGTTGGAAGATATGTGTCACTTAAAAATTAGCTTGCGTTTCTGCACTGACACGCGTGTCATAGGTTTGACATCACTGCTATGGTCCATAACTGACGTGAATATACAAAACAACCAGTCACACTTGCTGCACCTAGACTACACACAAGGTGAAAGCTATACGTGTGGACTTTGAAACAAACATATGCGTTTCGTAGCCATTAATAAACAATATTTCAAAATTCATATTAATTAAAAATAAATGGAAAGTTTTGAAGCAATGCTTTTCCTTACAGCAATGGTATTCTCCTTCTCAACGCCCACATCACCTGGCCCACTATACCTTCAGGGCGCGTGATCAGCAGTAAGGCTGGAGTAGTTTATTGATAGGTCAGCAAGCTGCCAAATTGATTCCCGCATCGAAACTCTTAAATTTCATCTCCAATTAATAATTAGGGCAGTTGTATTTTACGAGTACTTATCAGCCCACCGATTTCCAACATCTAAGTTCCCTATAAGGAAAAACACCTTTCGAAATATATTATCATCTCGAGTTTTAAAAATGTTGAATAGTAATAAAAGTCAGACATACATTTCATCTGAAGAAAAATATTACCAGAATTCATTGTGACATATATAAATCCTAATTAATCATAGTGAACAAAAGAGAGTGTTCTGTTCTACTTCACACGAGTACAATTATTTCTCCAAAACTGTGTTCATATCTGGTACTAGTCACAAGGCTTTTATATTCTTTAGATTTCTCAAAGAAAGTATTTAAATATGTATTGGTCCGAATGCAATCGCTAAATTACATTTCTCGTTTCCATTACTGAGGAAGGTAAAAAAGGCCATTAATACAGACAATACTTATTACATAATGTACCTGTCTATTCTCTCTTTTGAATTCTTTAGTTTGCAACTCAACTGAATGTATTTGTTTTCATGGACCGTATATATATATATATATATATATATAATTAAAGTTACAGTTAGAGAACACAAGAAAAAGGACTAACACTCACGAATCTCGATAATTTCGGCGTCTTGCCGTCTTCAGGAGAGAAGAAAGAAAGAAAATAAAAAGGAGAAGGAATGAAGGAACGGAGACTGAAGGAACAGAAAAATAAGAAACAAAGAATATTAAGTAACAAATAAGAAGCTTCACAGATAGACTCACTTTAATACGATATTTCGACCTCTGCCATCATCAGGTAGAAGTACACTTCTCAAGTGGCACCTGCCAACTGACTGAAGTATCCGGTGATACGAACGTTATATATATATATATATATATATATATTCGACGACCGAAACATGTCGTTTTATATAGTTAAGTGTAATCGTAAATTAATAGTAAGCATTAGTGTAAAATAAGTGAATAAAATGAATTATGGACAGCTTTTACATACGATATCTCCTACCATAAGGAAATCCATCAGAAAACTGGAAAATCTTTACAAAAAAATTAACCAGATTGGAAATAGGCGAGAAATATATAACAAAATTTCACAATAAACGCGTGAAACAAACAATCAATGTTCAAACCACAATAAGAAATAGGTTGGGTTTTTCACACTGACGAAGACCGCTTGTTACGGTTCAAAGGTCTTAGTCTTTTTTCCATTTCCTTTTCTGATTTGAACATTGCTATATATATATATAAACTAGAATTTAAAAAAGAACACATAGAAAGGAAACCACTGAACTCACTACTATATTTCGATGTCCTCGTCTTCAGGAAAAGAAGTGAATCGCTCCAAAGGCTGATAACGACTGACTTGGCGTTCGAACTGAAGCACTCAAACAGTGTAGCCAACTTTCGGAGGAAAGGTAGACAGGGAAGATAAAGAGATAAAAGCCAAATAAAAATTAAAAAATGAAAACATTTAACAAAAATAAAATTAAAAGCTGATAACAACTTTAAAAAAAAAATAATAAAAAAAAATCAACGATTTAGGTTAAGCCCAGGAGCCGATCTACCACCCAGAAGACTAATAAGTGCTTCTTCTGAAGCTCTCAGAGTAACTTTCGAATTAGTCTGATCAATCTGCCATTACCATATATATATATATATATATATATATATATATATTTCATTGAATGCCTTGCTTATTTTTAATTTTATATGCCTTCTACTTATATTTTCTAATCGTCTTATACAATCCTTCCATTTTTCTTGTCCTTTCGTGTTCTATCATATTTGTCCTAGAAAGCATATTTTATCTGTATGGGGGCCAGGTTAGTTCAGTAGTTAACATACTCAGTAGGTTCGGGGTTAAATACCCACCTGGTACTCGATTTATTAACATGGGAGGTGAATAAATCTGTTCAAGTCGGTCCCGAGCCTGAACAATGTGAAGTACTCGTTAGTTAAATACCCTACTCTAAATACCCCTGAATTAGGCAAAATTTGGGACTCCCAATGTAGAATCAACAGGTACTGTGGCTCATCCATCACTAAAATGGGTGCCAAATAATAAATGAGCCTCAATTTACGCCTCTAGAACAGCACTAAAAGCTGAAAGGCTTATAAGTGTGTGGGCGTTGGAAAACAAAAAGAAACAGAACATTTTGTTTGTATTATGCGTTAAATAACGACTTGTGTATATAAATATCTTGTATAACATTCAAGACATATATATTATCTCTCTTCTACCCTATCGTTGCCTTCATCCCTCTTACAAGAGTAATAATATGAGAGAGAGAGAGAGAGAGTGAGTGAGTGAGAGAGAGAGAGAGAGAGAATGGAATATCAACGCAAAAACTACAGTAAAAATCTCTAAAAGGTACGTTGAGACCCAGACAAGACTGCTATTTAGTTGAAAAATCCTACTGAAATTTGAAAATTTTCAAAGATTTTAATTTTGTTCAAGTGTTTATTACAAAATACTCATACAGGTAGTAATGTTTGTATGTATTTTGAGGTAAATATGTATTAGAATAATAAAAATAATATTTCAACTTTGACGTTAATAATAATTAATTTTATAAAAAAAAAATAATATTTCCCTTGAAATATGGAAATTATTGATTACTTTTTCAGCATACTGAGTTGAAAAAGAGCACTGGTCGTTTGATTATGACGTACTGTTAAAATTTCAAAGTTGAAAACTGATAATGATTACTGACGTTTGTAAATGGACTTGGAAATAGTTTGGTCGTTTGATTTCGTCTTTTGGGCTGGTAAACTCGAAAGCAGGAAATGAATGGAGTCAGGGGTGCGGAGGCGCGGTCTATTCCAATTGGTTTCACAAAAAAAAAAAACTTCGCATTTCACCTCTTTCCTGTCTATAACTTCATCTGTCTTCAATCCACCGCAGTCTCTTAAAGACAACTTTGCAATTCTCTATATGTCGTAGAGGGAATTTCACTTTTTTTTTTGTATTTGCATACATTATGTGTTCTAAATAATTAATTAAAAAAAACTATGGTGAGAGCCATTCAGCTTTCATTTAGCTCATTATAATGTATATGCTAGATTAAGTTATAATACTTAATAATTAAAATGTAGTTCGACTTGTACGTACATCTGTAAATAATATGAGAAATAAACGTACTTGGTATATTTTAAATTTCTTTACATTTCACCTTCAGTTGAAATATTGTGATACAGTTGTGATATTCACCTTCAGTTGAAATATTGTGATACAGTTGTGGTATTCACCTTCAGTTGGAATATTGTGATATTGTGATACAGTTGTGGTATTCACCTTCAGTTGAAATATTGTGATATTGTGATACAGTTGTGGTATTCACCTTCAGTTGGAATATTGTGATATTGTGATACAGTTGTGGTATTCACCTTCAGTTGAAATATTGTGATATTGTGATACAGTTGTGGTATTCACCTTCAGTTGGAATATTGTGATATTGTGATATTGTGATACAGTTGTGGTATTCACCTTCAGTTAAAATATTGTGATATTGTGATACAGTTGTGATATTCACCTTCAGTTGAAATATTGTGATACAGTTGTGGTATTCACCTTCAGTTGGAATATTGTGATATTGTGATACAGTTGTGGTATTCACCTTCAGTTGAAATATTGTGATATTGTGATACAGTTGTGGTATTCACCTTCAGTTGGAATATTGTGATACAGTTGTGGTATTCACCTTCAGTTGAAATATTGTGATATTGTGATACAGTTGTGATATTCACCTTCAGTTGGAATATTGTGAAATTGTGATACAGTTGTGATATTCACCTTCAGTAGAAATATTGTGATACAGTTGCCCACGCGATGGAGTCAAACCGTAGACGATAGACCACCTTTTATGGGACTACTGTAGTTTAGACCAGCGAGAGCAGAGCTTATGTGGACATATGTAATAAAAAAAGTATAAGTGTGGGCATTTGAAAACAAACAATCAAAATCAACAACAAACAACATACATTGCACACAGAGGAATCAGCGAACCTATTCTATGGAGGTAGTCTCCATCGATTGGTCTAAATGAGAGTACTCATATTTTCAAGTGTGATTTATTGAAATTTTACTGGTTTGACTCATAAAGACGGCTTGCTTTTAGTCACAGAAGCATCTCGGGTATAATTATTCAAGAGGCAATCATGACTGTACATTTGACCTATTTTTAGCGCGGCCGTACCTAAGTGAAATACCTGCTCCTTCGTAATTATAAAGTCTGACAGTCAAGTGTAGTCATGGGAGTCCAGCTATCTATTCCATGAGTATATTTGTTCACAGGTCTTCAAAGAAAACAGTAGCAGCCAGTATTTCTGGTTTAGATTTTCTCAGACGTTACAAGTCATTTCACAACAACTTTTCCTCTCACCCAAATCCATTCGTACGAATCCTTGCTTCTACCTCACCTTCCCAGAATCCCCCAAGACGACTCAAGAGAAAATGACCCAGGGATCTACTATTATAATAATATACTTAAAAAAAAATACAAAACAAAAGAAAGTGAGAAGTTGAACCAGTGGGTTCCATTCTTTGCTGATGTGCATCGATGTTATTGTGTAATCTATTACTACATATGCCTGTTACGCAGAATATGCGTAGTTGAATATTTGTAAATAAAGATGATAAAAAAAAAAAAGATTATATCAGAAGCACTACAAGTAATGACCAAAAGAAAGGTGCATTCAACTAATGAAAACTAAATAGATATTGCATAATTTATAGAATCCTTACCTGAAAATTACATACGATAAATTATGCATACACTGCATTAAGGCGTAGACAAAGTCATTGTAGGGTAAAAATCTAATGAAATGGTCTCCACATATAAAAATTTTAATGATATAAACAACGCGTTTCGAACACGTAGTGTTCTTCCTCAGGCATTAACTAAAAAATACAATGACACCAGAGAGTTATCTATAGTACAAAGTAAATAAGTACAAAAATTAATATAAAATAAAATAAGGCAGAAAGTACGAACCTAATGATGAGTGCCTCTGAATAAGACTGACTGGTAATGGAATGGACATGAGTGGGGGTAGACAAAGTCACCTACATATAACTCTTTCAGACGTAATTAAGTATATTACTTTGTTATTTTTCGGCAGTTAGTTAATAATGTTAAAAAAAAGAAAGGACAAAAAATAAAATACAATGTATTATTAAAAAAGTACAAATGACTCATGTCATGTGTAAAAATCAAAAATAATGAAATAGACCAACTGTTTTAAGAATATAGAAGGTAATGACGGCAAAATATAGAGTAAAATACTTAGTCAGCGAGATTGATACCAATTGATTTCCCTGGTAACTGTTTTACTCTAAAAACCAGGTAGAAATGGCTCTTTACTTTCATTGAACAATTATATTCAATAATATTGACCGCGGTGAGAGGTCAATGATATACGATATACTTGCTACCCAGCCCGGCTTTAACAATAAAAGCAACAGATAAATTATCGGGTTCATTTTGTACTCGTATTAGTTTTGTCATTTCTATGTTGAGGTCAGACAATGATGTTCACATGAGGGTCAAGTTAGCTGAGTGGTTAACGTACTCACCTCAGAAACTGGTAGGTCTGTGGTTCGATTCCCATCTGGCCATCGATTTATTCACGTGAGAGGTGAATAAATCTGAGCACGTCGTCCCTCGGAGACGACGATTTAGTGGGGTATACTAAATTTCAGCTGGAATTCATTAAAATTGAAGGATCAAATAAAAATAAATATAGCTCATACTGTAGGAAAGCTCAATGTTGACTTGCATGAATTTATAAGAGAATAGTTTTCAAATATTACTATTAATCGGATAATATAGCTCGCCCATACTAAACAGGGCGTGGGCCACAATGGTGTAGTGTATAAGTGTTAGCGTAGGAAACAATTACTATTAATTACCTTAGAGCTCTTAATGTCACACAATGAATACATTATAAGCGAATGAAGCATCATCAGGTCTTCAACTAAGAAAAAAAACTTGTAGAACTCGCATGGTAAGAACACCTGCACCAGTGACGGATGACAGTCAAAATCTTAACTATGCCAAACACGAGTGCCACAGCGTTTCCAGTAAAAAAATAAAGAAATGCTTCAAATAAAACTTTTATCAATAACATTTTAACCATTATGCGCTTTTCAGATTTTATCTAAGTTCAATTTGTCCTTATATAATATAATATTTTACGACCATTTACTATATATTGGATAACAGATAAGTTATCCTGATTTAGACATAGACAAAGTCAGCTAAATGCAACTTTTTAAGGTAGTGATTCCCAACCACTGTGCCGCGGCACACTAGTGTGCCGTGAGATCTTCCCAGGTGTGCCGCAAGACTTTACCACGGCACACCTTAAAATGTCATATATATATAATAAAATAAATTCAAAACGAAGGAAACACAAAGAAAGGCACAGACATAACTGCTATGTCTGTGTCTTTCTTTGTGTTTCCTTCGTTTTGAATTTATTTTATTTTTAAAAAAGTCCGCTGGACCGTTTCTTTTAATTGTGTATATATATATATAATTAAATTTTTTGCCAATTTTTCTATGGATGATTTTTCGCTTTAGCTTCTCCAGTTTTCTGATCTCACACTTCCATTCATTTGGTACTAAGTATAATAAATCACCAAAAGATTTCCTTGTAAAGTCCATGTAATATTTAGTTATCATACATTTAAAAATTTTAAATCCAACGTTCAGTCATCAAGTGTGAGATCAGAAAACTCGAGAAGCTAAATCGAAAAATCATCCATAGAAAAATTGGCAAAAAATTTAATTGTGTATGTATTAATGAAGGTATTCACCAATAATGAAGGTAATGAAGGTGGAATTCACCAATGAGTATTTTGGGAATTCAACTTACATTTTGTAAATTCAAAAAATATTTCTTATTTTTGTTATATTTCAAATATAACCACAATATTTTACCGATTTCGGATCACAAATTAATGTGCTCAATACCAATATATCAGTATAACAAAATGCAAATATTGTATATCTTAAATTTGATACCATAATATAATTGTGTCGAAAATATTAAAAATTTACTGCTGGGATCTATCTAAAATTGGTGTGATATAATGGCTTGAAATTTAAACATTTGGAAGAGATAATATAGCCCTAAAATCACAAAAATTTGCTTGGAATAAAAGCAACCTGCTGTACATGTCAAAATTTATTATACTATATCAAAATCTTTTTTATTAATAAAATTTAATAATTTTTAAATTTTAAATAAATTGAAGTACATAATAAATACCAGTGTATTTTCCTGCAACTTTTAAGTACTAAATAAAACGTTGAATTTTCAATAGTGTGTGTTTTAATAGAAAACATAATGGAGTATTTGAAAATTTAAAAAAATGGAATGATGATACATTTTATATGCAGTTATGCAAGTTTCACAACCAATATTTCATCTATTTTCCATTTATATTTTTATATTACAAAAACTACATTAATTTAAAATAATTACAATGCAATCTTATTAAAAATAATTAATAACAATAATAATATGTCTTTTAAATAACAGGATATCAATAAATTATATATTAGACAAAATAAATGTAGAATTAAGTATGTAGAAGATAATATGGAAGTCTATGGCACTGCTATCTAGACTACTGCATGAGAACTATTCGTTCATACGATATAGTGTAGATGGCAGCACGGCTTCTATTTAAACATGAAACTTTCTTATCAATGGACAAGTAAACTAGTAATTAACATGTTGAAATAGATGGCTTTACTGATCTTTTGGATTAGCTGTCACAAATCCAGGAAATAAAATTTGTAAATTATAAGAATTTTAAATAAACAATTTCAATAGCCAATGACTTAATAATGAAATATATTATTTAATGTTTAAACTACAATATTATATCAAGCTTGAAATATAAATAATTTTTTGAAAAAATAACACTAAATAGAAACAGGAGAAGATTAAGAAAAATGCACATTTTTTTATTAATTAATAGTTAAAATGTTGGAATAATTAATCTAAAATTGTCGTGGTTGAAATCTTCATTAACAGTAAGATGAGAAACGAGGCAAGAAAGTGTGAAGAGATAGCCTGCCCTCTGTGATTTACACAAGGAACTTAACACTTGGTAACCATTGTCTGTGTATAACCTCACCTTGTCAACCTACCTTTTCAGTTTTCACAAAATTAGGAAGTTAGAATGTAATGTTTAGTGTTTTTTTATTTATGAATATTCTAGAGTAATATTTAAGTTATGTATAGTTAAGTTATGTTTTTTTGTACCGCTATAATGCTTGATAATGGTCAGTGATGACCAAAACTTTTCGGAATATGTAAATAAAAATTTTGGTCAACTAATCTATCTTGTACTACAAACATAGAGAAAGTTTATTGGAGAATTGAGAGACTGAGTAGAAAAGTTGTGAAATTACAAACAGGCATACAATTTAACAAGATACACAC
This sequence comes from Hermatobates lingyangjiaoensis, assembly GCA_026182355.1. Classification (NCBI taxonomy): domain Eukaryota; kingdom Metazoa; phylum Arthropoda; class Insecta; order Hemiptera; family Hermatobatidae; genus Hermatobates; species Hermatobates lingyangjiaoensis. The sequence continues at coordinate 403,236 of JAPFBL010000155.1, forward strand.
ACACACACACACACACACACACACACATATATATATATATATATATATATATATATATATATATATATATATTTATATATATATGATTGACTATTTTTGACCAAATAGTTTTGATTTTCTATTTTGGACTCTATTGTTTCTGGCTCTAATAAAAGCCATTACTCAGTGAGAAAAAAAATATGCAATCATATTCGACATTTGAACCACTCATGAAGAATTCAATATATATATATATATAAAGACTTCACATAAACATGTGAAATAACAATCAATGATCAAACCAAAATAAGAAGTGGGAAAACAAGACTAAGATCTTTCAACCGTAACAAGCGGTCTTCATCAGAGTCGAAAAACCAACTGTGGGTTTTGACAGTTGGGTTTTTGACTCTGACGAAGACCGCTTGTTACGGTTGAAAGATCTTAGTCTTGTTTTCCCATCAGTTGGGTTTTTAACTCTGACAAGGACCGCTCATTACGGTTGAAAAATCTTAGTCTTTCTTCCCTTTTCACATTGTGGTTTGATCATTGTTTGTTATTTCACATGTTTATCTAAAAATTGGTTTATACATATTTATTATATATATATATATATATATATATATATATATATATATATACCACAATTAAAAGAAACGGTCCAGCGGACGTTTTTAAATCAAATAAATTCAAAACGAAGGAAACACACAGACATAACTCACATCGATATTTCGACCATCGTCGTCATCAGGAGGTGCGAAGCGTGAAGAGTCCCGCAGGAAGACAGGGCGGAAGACAGGAGTCGCCGCCCTGTCCTCCTGTGGGACTCTTCGCTCTTCGCACCTCCTGATGACGACGATGGTCGAAATATCGATGTGAGTTACGAGGTGTGTAAATAAAGTAGTGGGACTGGCAACGTCGCTTTCGATCTGGCAACGCTGGAGACGCGTGGCCTTGAGTAGCGTCAGGTGCACGTGTGATGCGCCTCCAGTATGAATCTGAACTCGCCACAGTCATTTGTTTGTCCGTAGCGTTGGTTTTCGTGAAATGGTTTTTTCTTGAGCGTTTTAAAAATGAGTGACCTCAAAGTTGAGCAGCGGTGTGCAATCAAATTTTGCTTCAGACTTGGACATAATGCAACCGAAACCGGCCTATGGAGAACGTGTTTTATCAAGGGCACAGGTTTTTCGGTGGTTTAAGGAATTTTCAGAAGGAAGAGAGTCGATTGAAGATGAACCACGAAGCGGAAGGCCTTCAAGTGCAAACACCGATGAAAATGTCAACAGAGTACGGAACCTTGTGCGTTCAGATCGACGCTTAATCAGCACTTCTACCGTGAGGTCCTTGAAAGACTTCGAAAAAGAGTCCTTCGTGTGCGGCCAAACATCAAAGACAAGTGGGTGTTGCATCACGACAACGCGCCCTGTCACACTGCCATCTCAATAAACGAGTTTTTGGCCAGTAAAAACATTCCTGTTGCTCCTCAGCCTCCTTATTCACCAGACTTGAGTCCTTGTGACTTTTTCCTCTTCCCGAGATTGAAAAATCACCTCAAGGGAACTCATTTCGGGACACTACAAAACATACAAACTGCTGTAACCGACCAGCTGAAGGCCATTCCAGAATCCGAGTTCCAGCAATGCTACAATGATTGGAAGGACCGTCTCCAGCGCTGTGTGGCTTCCGAAGGGAACTATTTTGAAGGTGACAATATCACATTGTAATTATATTTGAATAGAAAATTTAAAAAAAATCAGTCTCACTACTTTATTTACACACCTCGTATGTCTGTGTCTTTCTGTGTGTTTCCTTCGTTTTGAATTTATATATATATATAAAACAATATTTCAAATAAAAACGTTAAATAACAATCCATGATCAACCCACAATATGAGATTAGAAAAAAAATTAAGATCTCATATATTCAAATAAATGCACACACACAGACACACACACACTAACGTAATTAATTTACATTTTCTTGATTCAGTAACAAAGTACTGTTTTTTTTTTAGATGAATGAAATTGAATAAAAATTATAATATTGAAACAAACGAAGTGAAGAGAATGAGTGAAGAATGACAATTAATATAACAAGGACTACAGATAGAGAGGCGTCTGAATGTCGGACGACTGAACTCGTATTTAATTAAGAAAAGCTCAGTCATGAGATCTTGGTTAATCTTCATTAAATAAACACTTAGGGCCTTCTCAAAAAGAGGTACTTGGATGGAATAAAAACTCCTACCGGCTAATAAATAGTAGGAATTAAAAGAAGCAAGGAGGATTACTGTGAGGAATTTAAATGGAGACGCCGGTCAAAAGGATTTTGATACCTTCCATCACTCAGGATTTGTCCCTTCGCTTCATCTTTTTCCTTTATGGAAATCTACTAGGGTGTGCTTTGTTTGAGCAGAACAAAACTAAAACGCCATGACTATAAGCGAGCCATTATAACTCAAAGCTACTGATAAGAATACTAGACAAACACATGGAGAGAAGTTCTTAACAACTCAATAAATTAAGCATATAGTTCCCACAATACTCTATATAATCCTCTTTTAATGATTACTAAATTGTATTGTATGAAATTTGTTTAAAACATTTATATTAATATTGTTGTCGTTGCATTGTCGCTGTATTAAATTTGTGGTTGGTGTTTTAAATAAATAAACCAATAAGGTTCACTTAAAATATTTGAACAACCATTATACTGTAATAATAGTTTAATATTTATCTTATTGTCATTTAGGAAACATAAGCTGCTAATTTCAATCATTTTCCCAAATATATTTTGAAAAGGAATTAATTTTTTGATTTATCACAAAGAAGATTAATGTTCAGAATTGTTGTAACACCAGTTGGTTTGTACTCTTATACAAACTAACAATTAGTTTCAATACAACCAGCAGTCTATTAGGATATTACCATTCCATTTCAGAAGAGAGATTTATTTAAACCTGGAAAACTGCCCGAAATTTGATTTACTTCAGTTCTATTGTACTAGAAGTCGATTCATCATTCAAATTAAGACTGTTGGTCGTTACCAAATTTGCTATATTTCCTAAACATTTTGTTATCTATAACATTCCTAAACATTTACTAAATATCTATACATAAAAAGCTTGTGAGTTCGTTTGTTCATCCATTTTCCATAGAGTTATAAGAGACCTGAAATTATTACAATCTTTATTTTTGTTGTAGTTGAATTACATAATAAGAAGTCGTATTAGGAGGTCAGGGTAGCCCAGTGACTTGCGTACTCGCCTCGACTTTCTACAATAATATTTCGCATTAGGGGGTTAGGTTAGCCTATAATATATAATAAAATATTACATTGGAAGTTAAAATGAATAATTTTAGAAACAAACTTGAAAACAACTGTCACATAAAATACGAATTTTCTAAGGTAATATTATAAAGACACATTCCTTTGATTAAATGTTATTTTATGTTGGGTAAATAAATTGAATATTTCAATTTACAAGTTTCGTTTGTTTTAAATATATTTGATTGTGTATATCACTTGAATTGATGTTTTATTTATTTATGTCATAATATAAATGATTTTTTTTTACTTTTAAATGATTTTTATTTTACTAAATCTACTTACTGTGTATATATCTTCAATCATTAATAAGAAGATTTCACAAAAACACGTGAAATAACAATCAATAATCAAACCACCATATGAAAAGGGAAAAGCGACAAAGAAGATCTTTCAACCGTAACAAGTGGTCTTCGTCAGAGTTGAGTTTTTGACTCTGACGAAGACCGCTTGATACGGTTGAAAGATATTAGTCTTTTTTCCCTTTTCATCTTGTGGTTTGATCATGTTAAGAATACTGTATCAAAAGCTTGGGCCATATAAGAATCTGTTTCCGTCCCTTAATAACAAGAAATAATCAAAATTATCCCAGTTAATCATGTTCTATGAATTTATTCCAATAACTATTGCATAATTTCTGAGTGACACAAAGGGTCACGGGTAGTCTTAATATATTTATGTTTCATAAAGATTAAATAAAGAAGCTGCAAGTATTATAAAAGTACGACTTACATGGTGGATGCTTAAACACCACTATACACATTCAATGTGGTTATGCAGAAAGGAGATTTGGACTGGCGGGAATATGATTTAGAAGAATTTGACGATGGGAGGGCGCTTTGCTGCGGCAGGGTGACGGAGGATTGTGAAACGCGAGCTATGCGAGGACGTGACTGTGCCGATATTAGGGTCGTTACATCTGGGGACTGGCACTCCTTGCTTGCTTTGACCAGCCGAGCCAGAACAGGCCAGCCAACCCCGGCCACCACGCTCACACATGCCTTTCACAAAACCCTATCATAGTATTCATTAAACTAATAAACACCACAACATTACCTCCAGTTCTAACGACCAACTCATTTAATTAATTGTAAATTACAATACACTTTGATAACTTTATATGAACTTTATATATATAGATTAAGTTTTGTTGTACAGTGCTAATATTTCCGTAGTGATAAGCTTATATAATAAAAATAAAACATGTGAAACATGCACAACACCAGGTAACCTTAAGAAAAAGACAAGTGAAAATCTGGTTCTAAATATTCACGCATCTGCCCAACCTCGCAAAATTAATCTCGGCCCAGTCACGTAAGAAACATCATATTTAAGACATTTTTGTAGAAAGCAAAAATAATAGACTAAATATATAAAACTACATATAATTTCAAGCACTAAAATTTCGTAAACAAATCAGAAAACTGTTTGCTTTGTTCAAAATTCCGACAAAGTGATAAATGGTTGATATTTAAAAAAATATATAGAAATATTTTATTTATTTTCGTAAGAAAATATGTGAAAAGAGGTGAATTTAAAAAAAAATTAGTGTACTAATGATAGTAATAAAAAAAACTGTTGCTTTCTTCAAAATTCGGATAAAATGATAAATGGTTGCTTTTTAAAAAATGAAATAGATTTATATTATTCATACGGCAAAACCTCATACCTCATACGATGATGTTGGAATCGTTGGAGCGCTTTCGGACGTTGTCCATCTTCAATCGCAACTAACCTGCTCAAGTAATCTCTACTAACCTACTCCTTGTGATTGAAGATGGACATCTTCAATCAAAACTAACCTGCTCAAGTAATCTCTTCTAACCTACTCCTACTCCTACTCCTGAAGATGGACATCTTCAATCAAAACTAACCTGCTCAAGTAATCTCTACTAACCTACTCCTTGTGATTGAAGATGTCCATCTTCAATCACAACTAACCTGCTCAAGTAATCTCTTCTAACCTTCTCCTTGTGACTGAAGATGGACATCTTCAATCAAAACTAACCTGCTCAAGTAATCTCTACAAACCTACTCCTTGCGATTGAAGATGGATAACGTCCGAAAGTGCTCCAACGACTCCAAGATCATCGTACAAGGTAGGACGGTTTGCCATATTAATAATATAAATCATACTAACCTCAATAGTCATAACAATATGCATGTATTTAAATGAAATAGAGCCTTACAAAGTTAGTATGATTTCGACGAGAGCTGTGAATAGGTTGAGAGTTTTTCTCGAGACTATCGCATTGAAAGACGGCCAGGGTCTCCTGCCCAGTGAGGAAGACGGCTCCCCTTTCTAAAGGATTAAAGAATTATCATAACAGTGACAGACCCTTACCTCGCCCAAGCCTAAAGGGCCTATTTTTTTTTCACCAACCTTGAATCCCACTTTATGAGCTAAGGCCTAAAGGTTTCATATATCTTTTTACAGACTAAGAAGGGGGTGTGGGGTTTGAAGACTCCCGTTTCAACTCTTAACAACCCGACAATCCCTCAATTCAAAAGTGTCATTAAATTCTTCTTGAAGAATGGTTTGTATTGTTGCTAGGGGTGTGGACCATGAAGGCTATCATTATCAATCCATATCTTCAACAATAAGAAGACCATTAGTTATGCCGTCATGGTGCACAAAAAAAAAACTGACATAAAATATTATCAATGAGCCAGTGCTACATGGATCAGGTCTAATCAGCATGGTAGCTTCATTACTCATCGCAGCGACCACCATGCTAAGCAAAACTAAGAAAAATGATCAATGGTGCAGCAAGGGGGGGGGGGGCGGCATTTTGACGTTATAAGAATAGAAAAACTAAAATCATAAAAAGCTAACAAAAAAATCTGAAATTTTATACCAAATGAGTTTTTAAGTTTTATGTGTGTAGTACTGTTTTAAAACGTGTTTTTCAACTGCAATACATATTAGCAAATTAAAAATAAATGTACATTCAATTTTCCAGAACTATTTGTTTTTAAAGTGGTTGAAAGTTGATTATAATTGTCTGCGTAGCCAATTAATTTAATTTATTAATTTTTTTACTATTCGAATTGTACTTTTTTGTTTTGTGAAATCTTTGATTTTCTTTGATGATAACTGTATATGTATACGAGTACTGTAATAAGATGAAAGTCTGGAACTAATAACAGTAGTCTGAAATTAGATCCTTGATTGTAATTCCTTGAAAATAAATATTTTGAGGACTTTTAACGGCAAGCGAGGAGGGGATTAACATCCGTCCCGGGTGGTGCAAAAAAGGTTGCCTACATCACTGAAAATGATTTCCTTTGAGATTCCAAAAAAATTAATTTCAGAGCAACAAATCCCTTTAGACACCAACTGTCTAGAATCAACAAACCAGTTTAAAAGAATTATTATACTTTCTTCATAACAACTTTTTAAAAATTAAATTCAACAGTTATTACACTTTCTTAACAATACCTTTTTAAAAATTAAATTCAATTAATCAGCATAATATTAATAATAATTAATATTTTTGTTAACAACAATAAAATGAAAAAATAATCAAATATCAATTAAATTAACCTGTAATTACTAATAAATAATGTATATTGTTCTAGACTAAACAATTATGGACGAAATCTCCACATTAAAAAAATTTTTTTACAAAACAATGCGTTAGAATACGTAGTTGTTCTTGTTCAATTTTTTTTTGTTTCTATTAAAAAGGTAAAAATGAGAAAGTGTACAAGCAAATAAATCTGAAGGCGATCACTGAGTTTTAGAAAAGCGTTATTTTCTGAATAAAATTTATGAATAAATAGTGAATACTTTCAATGAACAAACCACAATATGAAATGGGAAAACAAGACTAAGATCTTTCAACCGTAACAAGCTGTCTTCGTCAGAGTCAAAAACCCAACTTGTGGTTTGATCATTGATTGTTTTTTACGTGTTTATGTGAAATCTTTTTATTGGTGATTACTTCGTGAATAAATAACCAGTGTAATCACATGCTATGCGGATCTAGCCGGCGTTACCCGGAAACAATTTAATTCCAACTATAATAAAAAATTCCATAAAGCGAAAACAATTTAAATTCTATATAGTTCCGTAATACTTAAGTTTTTTTCAGATAAAGGAAATTAAGCCAACATATAAATTATAAATTAAACAAAAAAAAGATAATATAAAACTGACTATAAATTGCACACTTTTTTTTCAAAATTAAAACGAAGGTATAAGAAAGTAGATTATCATCAAAATCAAAATTAAATCATTCATTTCTCCAGGAAATTTAAAGAAGTTTCAGTTATAAAATATGCTTTAACTTCTTCCAGCAATGGAAAGAGAAACATAATAATAATTAATATTTTTGTTAATGGCAATAAAATGAAAAAATAATCAACAATTAAATTAACCTGTAATTACTAATACATAATGTATATTGTACTAGGCTAAAAAATTATAGATGAAGTTTCCACAGTGAAACATTTTTTTTAAAAAAAACAACGCGTTAGAACACTTAAGTGTTCTTGTTCAATTTTTTTTCTTTCTATTAAAAAGATAAAAATGAGAAAGTGTACAAGCAAATAAACCTGAAGGCGATCACTGAAAAGCTTCTAAAACTTATTCCGGAGTCTGCTAATAGGGTGTTCGTGTTATAAGAAGACAGACAAGCTGTGTATTTTATACATACAGATTTAAAGTAGCTCTTAAAAGTACATTAAATAAGTACACATCATAGAACTACAGACTTGAAAGTCTTAAATCTTTCGGCTAACTATAATCAGGTAAAAAAGAAGATGGTGGACACAGAACGTCAGTGGGAACTGACAGTGCATCGATAAATACGTCCAATCAGGTAAAAGGTAGATAAATGTAAAATATATAATTCATAAGAGAGCTGAGGAAGATTTAAAAATAAATAATCAAAGAATATGGGTTAAATATAACTGAAAACAGAAAGAAATAGAAACTTAAAACTTTTGTATTAAATGAAAACATAATCGAAAGAAAAGCTACAAAAATACAAGTAAGTTTAAAAAAATAAAAATGAAAAAAATCAATACAAAGATAAAGAAGCTAGAAAAAGGAAATAATTAATATTTGACGGGTATGTCAGGGATAGACCAACTGAGTAACAGGGACTGTTTAATAAAAGGCATACAATCTTAAGACCTATTACAGAAACAGGAAATAAATTAAAGAAAAACTTCCTTCTAGGAGGAACGGAAAGTGACGCTCTTATCTTTAGGTGGGATTTCAAATGTTTGTACTTACTAGGAATTCCGTGGTGATGCAATACCATTAATGGAATAACAATCAATTTTATTCTGTCAGTAGTTATTACTATTTCAGATCCATAACCAGTAATCCTTTTATTTTATTTTCAAACTTTCCTTCTAAATTAACTGCTAATAACATTCTATAGGGAATTGATAACGTAATGTAATTTAAAAGCAGCAACTTAATTACAAATGTTTTATTCAACAAGGTATAAAGGTTAGGTTAGGTTATAGTGGCCGAGCATTGGCCCTTTGTGATATCACACAATGAAGATTGATTCTACAGTGGGAGTCCTAAATTTTGCCAAACTCAAGTGTATTTAGAGTAACAAGCTATATAAATAATAAAATTGCTCAACTTAAAGATAATAGAGATGTCTATTTATTCAAGTTTCCTGTAAATATAGATAGTAGGAACATTGATTTCTATGTTTTCTTTTGTATTACTAAAAAAACTTATAATTATGTACTGACATTAATTCTTGACTTGTGCATATATATTGTTTTACCAGTCACATAGAAATAGTACTCTTATTGTACGACAAAGTAAGATATTGTACTATATTTACTTTGTACTATAGATAACTCTCTGATGGCATTGTATTTTTTAGTCAATGCCTGAGGAAGAACACTACGTATTCGAAACCCGTTGTTTATACCATTAAATTTTTATATGTGGAGACCATTTCATTAGCTTTTTACTCTACAATGAGTAAATACCACATAATAACTGACTGCACTACGTTAGAATTAACGGTAAACAATTCAATAACAAGTATGGAATTATTGTTATCAACTGGAATGTTTGACAATTAAGGCTTGAATTTCTTATACTAAACTATTAAAAAAGAAATAAAAAGCCTTATACTTTATGGAATATAATTATTCAATCTTCTATAAATCTAACTTTGTTTGAATAGTTGTATCGACTTACTTCTTTAAAACGCTTTGCAAAGCCAGTTATTTCTGCTGTCTGTAATAGATCACTTAGTAAATCCTAAAACTATAACAGAACTCTTGTTTATGTTTTAGAATAGGTAATAACGAAAAAAATGAAGGTGTCTTCACTCTACTTTGCTTAAATTATATCGCAGTAACATCAATTATGTAGGTTAATTTGTAGGTTAAAAAGCTAATTAAATGGTCTCCACATATAAAAATTTAATCATATAAACAACGCATTTTAATCGTATAAAAACAATTTATACGATTAAATTTGTATATGTGGAGACCATTTCATTAGCTTTTTCCACTAAAATGAATAAATACCACTTATAACTGATTGCACTACGTTAGAATCATTAATTTAATTTTAATGTTGGCCTGTAGTAATCTGTCTTTATTAGAACAAATCAGTTATGCTAAAACAGATATATTTAATTTGGTTATAAATAAGCAACTGACAAATGGTCAATACTTAACAATGACCTGAAATGTCGGAATCAATTCTTTTAAATATTATAAATTCAGATCTTTAAATCATCCGTAGATTTTAGTTGCTAATACTGATACTTAAATGCTTAATAATAAATAAGTTAACAATACGATTTTCAAACCTAATTTTAAACGAAGTATAAACCCAATTCATTATACGAAAAAACTTTAAGAAAAACAATACTCTTTTATTATTGTCCTCTTACAAAATCGTAAATAGTTCAATAGAAATTTAGAAATAGTTTTCAATGAAATAAGTAAGTTTCACTTTATTACTTTTCAATAACATTTCAATGAATGTATTTCTTATTTTTCAAACTACTAAGACAATTAAGTGTACATAATATGTATCTAATATACCATTCCGAATTCTGCATTACTTATGATCTACAAAAATGAATGCAATTTAATATATTTATACCAAAACATATTTTATGTACGAGTAACACTACTAATAAAGTATTATTGAGTTACATAAAATATTACGTTACACTACAATATTGAGATATCTATTTCCTTTTATTGTTTAAATCACAGCAATTGAGTTAATAGTCATAATTTATCCGTATATGAAGTGAAACTTTTTAAAATAAGCCCAAATATTTAACAAAATACTTCAAATTAATAAATGTTAAAGTATTTCATTTAACAAATTAATCACACACCAATTTTGTGATTATTTTGTATAATTAAACAATGTTTGGAATATACTTAACAAATAATCTACTATAAAACAATTAAATATTTAATAAATAACATTTTTTTTTTAAAAGAAACAAAATATGCTAACTAAAGAAGAAGTTAATGAAGGTTATGGCCGCCATATTCACTAAAAAAAAAAACCTGTTGCATTTATCTAATAATTATATTAATTATGAATATTATACTATTCGATTACTAATTATAAATATAAATGAAGTTGAGGGGAGAATAAAACTTACTGTTTGAAGCGTTAGTTGAAGGAAATAATTATAAACAGGAGTGGACTTGGAGTTATTAAGGTTGAAGAGCACTCACCACCTGTCTCCTAACACTTTCTTGGACTAACTGAAGCCAGTTCACAATGGCAGGCTTCCGGTAATCAAATATTATTCCCTATTCTAATCTACTTCAAACTAATATATTTCATTTCAATGTTTTCTTTAAAAAACCTATCTACATTTATAAAAAATCAATAAACTACCTGTTTTTCTTCACACTCGATAAAAAATCAATAATTAAAAAAAAATTATTGAATATAATTAACTTTTTTTTTTATAGCATATCCATAATTTTTTGTTTACACTACAGGTCACAATGAAGATGGATCGATAACTTCAATATTATCGAAAATATTAAAAATCCATATCTAAAAATAGATTTTAAATTTGTATGAGCTTCATAGTATGGTCATATTTTCTCATGACAAGCCAACTTTATAACCTTTTATAACCTTTATGTTTATTCAGGCTCTATTTTTGTCATTCTAAACGACCGATTCTAGAGAGTCAACAATTTTGGAGTTATTGGTTTAATAAAAAGTTTTATAAGGGATAAAAAGTTTCAGTATATTTCCAAAAAGAAGAAAATTGGTCCTAAAATGTAAATATTTTTATTTTAAGAAACGTAGCAGCTGGAATCTCGTAAGTACGGTACTAGTTATAACGTTTTAGAGGTTATAATACATTTAAACAAAACTATAGTTCCTTATAGAGCTATGAACTTTTCTAGGTTTTTCTGCGAAATTGGATTATAGAAGAGGTATATTATCAGTATATTTTGTGAATGTAAAAAAAGATACTTTTGGCACTAACTACAAAGATTAATATTAAAACTTTGCATATGGCATGTAGCTAAAATTATTTTACTATGAAAAAAAAACCGTAAGAATTTTGGTCTAATGAAAGAGCTAAAATAACTCAAAAAGGGCTTTAGTGTTTTGTGAAAGTCCACTTGGAATAAGAGCTCTTATTCCTGCTTTGTGATTTGTTTACAATAACTTAAAACTTTTTCGATAAAATAAAACCAGAGAAATTTGAATAACCTTTTCATGTTTCAAAAAATATTATATATTTAAAATAAGTTAATTTAATATCTGAATTGTCTCAATGTTTAGACTCTTCGTGAGAATACCCGTGGAAATATAATTCAACACACCATTCCTGACAGTATGTTCATCGGACATTGAGGTAACATCCTTATTTACTTTGTATTACCAATTTCGTTGAATAATAGTTGACGAATTATAAAAAAAAAGACGAATCATACATATATATGATTATATATATGACTATTATTATTATAGGTATTTTATGTGTATGATTATATGTATAAGAAGCCCATAATTGGTTGTTCAAACGCCTGTACGTGTACGCGTAGTACACCTGGCCTTAATCTTAAGAGATAATGCTACATTGTATTAGTTTCTTGTCTCTGCATCTAGTTTTTATGTTTTATACACTTTTTTTATCTTATTTATTTAATTTATTTTAAGTTTTATTCTCTATTTTTTATTAAAGCTTGGTCCATAATTTTTATTTGTGTTTCATTTCTTCTGTTCATCCTTTAGTTTTTATTTTATTTAATTTTATTATTATTTTTTATATTCCTATTTCAATTTAATCTTAAATTGATTCTTGTGTACCTTATTATCTTTGACCGGGAGCGTATGTGGCAACATTGTTGGTCTCCAACCATCTTTGTGCCAGTACGCTTGGTTTCCCTCTCTTATCTCTCCTGAAGACAGTTCAACCGAAAATTAGAGACTGGAAGTGTGTGACTTTAATTTCTCTCTGTTTCTTTATGTACATTGAACTGTATTTGTCCATTTTGGATCGTATTTTCATCGAAAAAGTTATTGTATGTATGATATATATTATTATAAGTTCTTGAAATGAAAGTGTATTTAAGTATGGTTAAAAATTATAAGTAAAATGGTTAATTATATAAGTATTGTGGTTTGGTCATTTATTTAAGTATGGTTGTATAATCTACAATTATGGTATAATAAATCTTTTTGAACGGATTTACAAGCTTCGAGGTCCATTTCTGGTATTAAGAAGAGCCCATTTCTGGTATTAACCCAAAGTAACAGCAATGGATAAAAATTTCTAAATTAATGCAAATTGTGTAAATTCATGGATAGCAATTTTTCTGTTAGTATGAATTATATTTCTTTTTATCCCCTTTTTGCTGTCAATATAATTGTTATCATTTTTCACCCGTGTGAAGGCAAAGTTGTATCCCAGCTCAATATTAAGGGTGTCTTATTTAGCTGTTGCTTTCAAGAAGTTCTAAGCAGTTTGCATTCAACTTTACTATAATTAAATTTTAGATCAGTCTTATAGTTAAAAAATAATTTCATAAATTGACTGATTTATTTATTATTTAACTTTTGATATATATTTTAAATTTTGACTGCTAGTCATGTTTCCCCTCTTCGTCCACATAAACCCACTCTCTCTCTTCTCTCTCTCTCTCTCTCCCTCTGTCTATTACCATATGATAGAGCAATGAATGGATGATATAGGAGTGTTCGGCCTTATATCGTTACTTTTACTTTGAAAAGAAATTAATACAATTTGTTTGCTACTATAAAAACATACTACTGGACCTGTATTGAATACTATGTAAGAAAAAAACAATTAAATTAAGAGAAGATGGCCTAGGGACCTAGTGCCATGATGATCCAGAATCAGGAAACGAAGTGAAAAGTTGAACCAGTGGGTTCCATTCTTTGCTCATACTACATATGCTTGTTAGGCAACATACGAGTAGTTGTTATTTAAATAAATATGTTAAAAAAAAATTAATACAAAAAAGTACTCTGTTTTATAAACTTTAACAATAAAAATATTCGAAACACAGGGGAATTATATTGGGACTTTAATGCTAAGTGACGGAGAAAACAAAGGGGGACTAGCGTGTGGGAGATAGGGGCTGAGTCTAAGAAATGGAACATACTCGCTGGAGGCTGGAAGAGGCCGGCTTTATTGGCTGAAGGCTGGACCAAGGTCGTCACCCTGTGACCTCCTACGGCCTCCGGCGCAAAAACAACCAAACCCTATCAACGCCCAAACGGTCTCCTTTCGTCTATGAACCAGATGAGGAGAACTTTCAGAGTACCAAAACCATATCTCATTGGAGATCAGTGTTTCTTCAATATTAAGATTCGATAAGAGATTCGCAAGAACTTGCGACTGTAAATACAACTTTTACAGGTTGTACCTGTAAATACATATTTATACATATATACGTATATATAACAGATTCAATAATATATCGACCGTTTGATAGAATAGGTGTGTTCTCTAATCGGGGTTCGGTCAATTTTCCAGGATAAAAAATTAAACTCTCGTTGCCAACGTTTAGGTTTTACGAGTATTTAAAACCTTTTTCATAGGCCTACAAACAAAGGATAATAAGAAATCACATATCAACATCAAACATATACACACTATGAAAATGGATGGTTACAACTTATGAATATTACAAGTAGAAATATTTTAGAGATACATAAAACAATATTACTTACAGAAGTAAGAATTTTTTAACTAAGAAAATGAAATTTACATTATTTAAAGGAACAACAATGTTAACCGGACAAAACCTTCGACTAGACTAATAAAATAGCATTACAAATAACCTCAACACTGTTCACTCAAGGGAACTAAATAAATCAAATTTCACTAAAAATCAGCACAACACTCCAGAATAAATATTACTTAAATTCGTAATATTACGGATATTTATTCTGGTAATATTTATTCTGGAGTGTTGTGCTGATTTTTAGTGAAATTTGATTTATTTAGTTCCCTTGAGTGAACAGTGTTGAGGTTATTTGTAATGCTATCTTATTAGTCTAGTCGAAGGTTTTGTCCGGTTAACATCGTTGTTCCTTTAAATAATGTAAATTTTATTTTCTTAGTTTAAAAATTCTTACTTCTGTAAGTAATATTGTTTTATGTATCTCTGAAATATTTCTACTTGTAATATTCATAAGTTGTAACCAACCATTTTCATATTGTGTATATGTTTGATGTTGATATGTGATTTCTTATTATCCTTTGTTTGTAGGCCTATGAAAAAGGTTTTTTAAATAAAACCGAAACGTTGGCAATGAGAGTTTGATTTTTTATCCTGGAAAATTGACCGAACCCCGATTAGAGAACACACACACACACACACACACACATATATATATATATATATATATATATATTATTGAAGTAGACAGCAGCTTCCGCATTTACGACTTTTTTGCTCGTTTTTTCTAGTTTTCTTACTAGTTTTTTCTGGTAGGGAGTGATTTCATGGAGGAGTTGTCCCAGAGACATCAAAGAAATAATCCTCGAGGCCTTATACATCAAGGACGTCCAACCTTCTATGAACATTCAGGCCAATTGTATAGGCATAATACCAAGTTGTAAGAACTTCGATAGCTCTTATAAACTTAATAAGCCTACATTGACAGGACCCCCAGACAATATCAATGACAAGTTGTAACCTTACACTTGTCACAGTGGACTTGTTTTGTTTTTTCACAAAGTTCATCTAGTTCTATTAACCTCTAAATTTTATTCCTTTTAATGTCTGTTTAACCTTTGGAAAAATTGTTATTGTGTGAATTTAATCTGTTAGATATTGATCTATATACCTGAAGATGATTTCCGAGAAAATCGAAAGCTTGTAAGTATAAAAAGTTAATATTATTGATTAAGCTACAAAATTATTTCTTTGATGTCTCTGGACAACTCACTCCATGAAATCACTCCTACCAGAAAAAACTAGTAAGAAAACTAAAAAAACGAGCAAAAAAGTCGTAAATGCGGAAGCTGCCGTCTACTTCAAAAAAATATTGTTTACAAGAGACTCTGCTGCCAATACACTATATAATATTTATATATATTATATTATTATATATATATATATATATATATATATATTATATACATATGTATAATACATATATAATATACATATGTAAATATATTATATATCTCATTTATTTAATATGAATAAGATACATAATGAGATATTTAATTTCAGCAATATTTACATTTGTTGTCAATGAATCATTCGTTATTATCCGGTTATTTAAGGAAAACACATTTCTTTTTAAAAGCTGGCTCTTTATATGAGGCCCATACGACAGACTCGCAGAGGTCCTTCAGTCCTTTACTCAATATCAGTTTGAGATATTGAGAGCGATTGGTCTCTACTAAATATAAATAAACAACACTTTCTCTGCTTAATTTAAAACGGAATTATTCAGTTAACAGTCCCTTGATAATATTCTTCACATACGTGCCTTTCAATTCTGTAAGTTCACTAACTCTTGGCTCCTAAACATAAC
Organism: Hermatobates lingyangjiaoensis; assembly: GCA_026182355.1. Lineage (NCBI taxonomy): Eukaryota > Metazoa > Arthropoda > Insecta > Hemiptera > Hermatobatidae > Hermatobates > Hermatobates lingyangjiaoensis. The sequence goes on from JAPFBL010000155.1 coordinate 419,558, forward strand.
TTCATTCGCCATTTATATTAAAATGTCAAGTCACAGTCAATGCGGGTCAGACTCTGGTCAGCAGTTCATCAAAAGCACTTACTTTCTCTTTCACGATTAATCGATCGATAAACAATTTTAATCGTGCGTTAGTCTTACTTTTAATCGTATTTTTTTCTTTATTGCCCGATATCGGTAAAAATTCTAACAAGTAGTTTAGTTGTCAATATAAAAATCATTCATATAAATCTAGAAACAGTTAAAACACTTAAAGATTAAAAATAAAAATCAAGTCCGAAACATGGTTATTAAAACTGGTTAGAAACATAACCAGTATACCTGAAGTTACAAAGGAAGAAAGTTGGAAATATTAAAAAATAATTTACGCAAGAAAAATGGTGAAAATATAATTAACAAATTTTAAAACTAAATAATGAAAATGCAAAAAAAGTTACAATTTTAAGATAAAGAAATGGAACCCTGGCACTTGCTACCAGAAAAAAATCAAACTCTACTTTAAATTTAACCGATTTTTTTTTCACTAACTTCACTTCTTAAGTCAAAAAGGTTTAAGTAAGTGATATTCGTATTACAACAGAAAATGAGTTAAATTTCGCTATTTGCACGGCTTTGTTTAAATCTAATTGCAGATATATACAATATAAAACGATTTCACATAAACACGTGAAATAACAATCAATGATCAAACCACAATAAGAAATGAGAAAACAATGGGAAAACCGCTTGTTACGGTTGAAAGATCTTATTCTTGTTTTCCCATTTCTTATTGTGATTTGATCATTGATATATATATATATATATATATAAATTTATATCAATGATCAAATAACAATATGAAATGGGAAAACATGACTAAGATCTTTCAACCATAACAAGCTGTTTTCGTCAGAGTCAAAAACCCAACTGAAACACTAGATGCAGAAAACATCTTGTGAGGGGTTGAGAAGATTTGTTGAAATATCTTAGTCTTGTTTTGCCATTTCATATTGTGGTTTGCTCATTGATTGTTATTTCACGTGTTTATGTGAAATCTTTATATATATATAGGTTCTCTTTAGAGAACACACCTATTATATCAAACGGTCGATATATTATTGAATCTGTTATATTATATATATATATATATATATACCTAGTTATTTGTAATAACATTTAAATATGTTATTTATGTGTGAAATATATCAAATGTTATATATAGGTTTGAGAAGTGATTACTCCTAGTATTTAGTTTCTATTCGTGTTTTCTGTTTTAAAGTATATATGTATATACTTTATATGTATATGTATATGTTCAAATATGAATAAAGTAATATACATAGTAGAAAGATATAATTACTATAGCTAATCTTTGGTAAGTTCATCTTCAGGAGAAAAAAAGAGAGGGAGACCAAGCACTCCAGAAGACATCCTGGAGGGATAACCACATATCCTTACTACAAGCATAACCTGTTAAATATGCATATTTAAAAAATATGTTTAAACTTAAACTAAATATTTATTATTTATCACCATTTATTCCGTTGCTTCTCTGCTGTGCTTCAATTTCCTCTCATTTTTTTCTCCTGAAGGTGAAGGTGGATTTACCGAAGATCAGGGATAGCAACTGTGCTTGTTTTGGTATGTGGGAATTTCTTTGAAAAATTATCGAAGCTGATGATGATTTAAACATTATTAGAATAACTTATATTATTAATATGGCAAACCGTCATACCTCGCACGATGATCTTGGCGTCCAAGACTCCAACCAAGATCATCGTACGAGGTAAGACGGTTTGCCATATTAATAATATAAATCATACTAACCTTCAGTGGTAATAATAATATGCATGTATTAAAATAACAATTATTAACTATAAAACAATTTAGAAAAGACAATTTTAATTGAATAAGTTCAAACATCCCCAGCACTGCTGCAAGTGTAATTGAATTATCAGGCGTCTCTCTGTTTCATAGATATTACGTCATCTAATGCCAATTTTGATGGTAGCGACGAAATAGTTGTGACAAGATTGCATTAAAGATGATCTTGAGTCGACCAGGTCATGAGGTTTGTGTGTTGGATGTAAACTATAAGTGTATTACCAGCTTGTTTTTCATTGATTGTTACACACAGAGAAGCTTAAAACCACTGATAAAAGGTTTTAAGCTCTATCCATTAAGAGCAATTAATGCTTTTTTTTTTTTAATTTAAATATATTTCTGATGCAAAGATAACATATATCCGAGTTGAATTTAAAATAATGATACAGAAAGTAAATTGAATACTTGGGAGTATGGAGAAGCTGCTACTAGATGAACGCTGACAGAGTACAAGACAAATGCCTGGCTATGTTGACACCTTTGAGCGAGATCTTCAAGTTATTACAGATTTTCATTTAGATAAAAAGAGGAGTCCATTAGGCGATTAGGGCTGATCACACACCGGCCGACCCCAACAGCTGTTCACCGAATTAACAACCCGCCAATTAGCATCCTTGCTTGTCTAGAAATCCCCCTTTCATTCTACTTCTCATATTTAAAATCTTCCCTTTCTAAACTTCTTCTACACTGTTTTTGCAACTAAAAGAAAAATTATTGATTTGTAAAAACAAAAGAGCTATAATTACAGAAAAAATCGATTATAATTAATACTCACAGCATTAAAGGTCTAAAGATATAATCGACTAAATATTCAGAACAGTTAATTAGTTTTGTTTAATTACTGAGGAGTAGTGGACAGGTTTTTCTAGGTTATATATATTCAAAATTACAGATTAATATATCATCTAATATACATTTCATATAAAATTACTTTCACCATTTATCATTGATAATTCTGTAGTTTATTCTATTAACAAATAAACTGATAAATAAAGAGCCAGGGTAGCTCAGTGGTAAACGTGTTCGCCTCTTAACTCATTAGCCAGGGTAGCTCAGTGGTTAACGTGTTCGCCTCTTAACTCGTTAGCCAGGGTAGCTCAGTGGTTAACGTGTTCGCCTCTTAACTCGTTAGCCAGGGTAGCTCAGAGGTTAACGTGTTCGTCTCTTAACTCGTTAGACAGGGTAGCTCAATGGTTAACGTGTTCACCTCTTAACTCGTTGGTCCGTACCCACCTGGCTGTCGATTTATTCACGTGGGAGGTGAATAAATCTGAGCACGTCGTCCCTCGGAGAGGAAGTTAAGCAGTCGGCCCCGAGGCTGTACGATGTCAGGTACTCGTTAAAGATCCTTACTCTAAATACACTTCAGTTAGGCAGAATTTGGGACTCTCAATGCAGAATCAATCTTCATTATGTGGTGTCACAAAGGGCCCAATGTTCGGCCTATATGTGTTCCCTTGTGGGACAGCGTTGCCTACTACTAATAAACCAGTATATAAATATTATTCTTGGATACAACCTAAATGCCATCACAATGTAATTTGGAAGGATGTTTATCTTTTATCCCAGAATTGTCCTGCGATAAATTTTAACTCCTAAGGCAGCAGCATAGTAAACTTCCAACATATAAAGTTCTTACAGTTAAAAGAAAGCTGCTTATAAAATGAACTAAATGAACAAAATATATTTCGAATCGTTTGCAAAATTAATATTTGTTTCAAGTAGTGAAGATTTATTTATTTTTCCTTTCAATCATAGTTTTCAAGGAGTGTGTAGCGGTTTACAAATCACCCATTCATACTAGTCACTAGTCATTTATTTCAGATCAGTCTGACAAATCAAACTTCATCTGACTCGACACAATGACAAATTAATTTTAACTGTAAGGGAAAGTCTGCTTGGTTAACAAGTTAAGCTTGCCTTACCTTCATGCATATTCTGTAGTTGAACGATAATTAAGTTGAAATGCAACAAGACGTATGAATAGTTTGTTTCGTCGACTTACAACACTAGTTGGGCGAAGCCAGGTCGGAAATATGTTTCGTTTTGTACACTTCTTACATGCACAACAGTACTAATACTGGTATGTAGACTGATCGTGGTGCCCACCTCCGCGAGGTCCAAAAAATCGTCGGCCTGATTTGATTTATAAGTGTTATGGCTGGAAAGCTAAGGTACACAGCGATCAAAACAGGTATGTAGACTGAGGATGGGCACACGCTTGAAATATACTTTTATTGTACATTATATAATTTTATTTAGTAATTTAATCTTGGCCCTAATTACATGCATGTAATGTAATTTGGAAGGATGTTCACCTTTTATCCCAGAATTGTCCTGCGATAAATTTTCAAGTTTATTTAAAACAACAGTTTATTTAAAAAATCAACAGTTTCATTAAACTGTTGACAGTTTAATCAAACTTGTACGAAAGTACGATGTTCGGCGTACATGTTAACGTACGCAGGCACGAGGTAAAACGGTCTCAACCCATTCATAATTAGCCCTAACCCCCCCCCCCCCCCAGATGGCCATTGATAATCCGTTAACCTTCAAAATTCCAGAAAGTCCTACAAAATATCTATTTTCATAGAATTACAATCAACGATCTAATATTAGACCCTTTGTTATTAGCCTCAAACTTTCATCTTATTACAGTATCTACTACTCGTATACATATATAGTCGTCATCAAAGAAAACTAAATATTTTTCAAAATAACAACATATAATTGAAATAACTGTCTAAGCAAACAATTAATAAAATCATATACAATCATAAATGAACTGTGTTGTCCTGTTGTCAAGTAGGACCTTTCAATTTTGATTTTATATTTAAAAGTTTTTGTCATTAATTAACTTTCTTAAAATTTTCTCCAGTCTGTGAAAGTATTTTTAGGCGAGTCTAATGTCTGGGGTTCAAAAAGAAATAAAACTAATTTAAAAACAAGTGATTCTGATGTTAAGAATGTTTGCTGTTTACAGATTAACAGAATTAATGCTTTACTTGCTATAAATTAGAATAAATGAGTAAAATGAAGTTCAAAGAAGGTGTAACATAGTAGAGGAAGCAGAAATAATTGAAAGGGATAAAATAGAAGACGTGATGGTGAAACAATAAAACCCTTTAGTCTACAAGGAGATGGTTATTATCACACTAAGCAAACAAATATAATAAACTTTTTTAACTCTTTAAATAACTAGTTTTGAAAAATATAAAATAAATTTATTTTTAATTCGGAACTGCTACAGTTGAAAAAAAAAAGTATTATATAAAAAAAATCATAAAAATATTACGTCCTTAAAAACTAATTTTGATATAAAATTTCGGCTTTTTTCGTTAGCTTTTAATTATTTTAATTTTTTTTTATTTTCTATGTTTACCCCGTCAAAATGCCGCCCCACCTCTCTTTCTACGCCCCTGATTGTCAATCCTCTCTTGTGTAATGGTTTCACCATTATAACATAGCTCTTTCCGCGTCGCCCACCACTACCTGATGTCCCCTTGTCAGTTCAATGCAGAGATTCCATTCAGGCAATAGACTATACCTCCTTGTGACTTTTATGAGCTTGGTAAGCACCCCCCCCCCCCCCCCCACCTTTTCAGTCTCTAAAAGCATTTTTCCTTTGAAGAGTAGCGTTTAGCGGAAACTATCTTACGAAATTCCCGACTGTCTCGCATTTGTCCCGATTCATATATTTTTTTTTACAAAGAAAAATTAGTGCTCTCCGTTTCTTTTTATTTGCCTTATGTCAATATCCTTTGATCCTTGATTATTTCCGTGTGTCACAACCTGTTCACAACTGCATTAAACTCTCAATTATACAAGGCTATTTACGAATCCTTACTACTCTTCTAGTGAGAACGTGTTAGTATTTAGACTCTGACACAGACAGTAACTAATGTCATATTTAAATATCTAATATGAAATAAAATAATTTAAAAACGAAGGAAACACACAGAAAGACACAGACATAACTAACATCGATATTTCGACCATCGTCGTCATCAGGAGGTGTGAAGAGCGAAGAGTTCCGCAGGAAGGCAGGGCGGTGACTCTAATATTATAATATCTAATATTATTTATATTAGATATTTATCTAATTATACATCAAATATCTATCTAATATATAATTATCTAATCTATCTATCTAATGTAATATATATTTATTGATAAATAAATATATTATTTAAAAATAAAGATGAGAAAATGACAAAAAATTTTACATAAAAACTGAAACACATGCGTATTGTTGGTGCCACAGAGATTAGTAAATAAGATATTATCATTAATCGTCATACCTCGTCTATCGCTGGTGAAGTCGCCGATCGGTTTCGGAATGGCTGCATCATCAATGGGACTTGATCATGCAGCATCAGCATGGGACTAATGCAGCATCTTGACTGAATAGGACAGCATCAGCGAGTCCCATTGATGATGCAGCCATTGCGAAACCGGTCGGACGACTTCACCAGCGATAGACGAGGTATGACGGTTAATAATAACATCTTACATAAATAAATGCTAAAATACACTTAAAGTTTTTAATTTTTCGTGTGTTCATTTGTGGGACAACCACTGCACCTAGTAACTCCTACTACCCTTTCAATGATTATCGAAGTTTGAAGGATGTTTAATTTTAAAAATATACCTTGACCTCTCCTGTTTCTTTTCCTTTCTCCCTTTTTGAGACACTTTTTCCGGTTAAAGCATAAGTAGGCATTAATTTAAACACTAATTAGGCATAAAAATTAATTGAAAACCATTATAATCCCAAATTGTTGACGTTTACTTTCCTAGAATGATAAGTGTGGTGGTAGACAGTAACGCAATGAAACATTTTGGAGTGAATTACACCTTTGGCAAAGGATGTTGAAGAAAGACTGAAAGTCACCGCGTTACACAGGCTCAAGCGCGACTGTACCATGTATTGACCATGAATCACTTGCCCATGACCGCTGACTCCTTCACTTATCTCTCACTCACAGAAGATCAAGGTGGTCAAAGATCAATCCCTGATAACTCCATAACTTCTTTCATCTTTTCTTGACTACTTCATTTATAATAACACGCTATATCTCTATTTCTAATCTGTACATTTTATTATTCGCCTATATAATTATTCATATCCCTCTGAAACTACGATAACGTTTTAATTTTTTTATTTTTGTTGCTTGACAACTTTATAACTATTTTGATCCATGATTATCTTTGCTTACTCACATACTTATTCACCAAATTCTTCATTTTATATCCTTTTAACGTGTATTTTTTTTACTTTTCGCAATGTTTTTACATCTGCATATTTTAATATTATATATTTAACAACCACGTTCATTATTTACATTTACGTTATTATTTATTTACATTTATTTTTTTTTTTTTGTTGATAAGTGCATCGTCTACTAGGATGTTATTTTACATAGCTACAATGTCTGATTATTACATTTATTATTATTATTATTATTTTGAGGACTTTCTGGAGTTTTGATGGTTAACTCTCAGTCAGTAGGGAGGGGGATCTTACGACTGCCTCGGACGGCAAAAATGGTTGCTACACCACTGGTGAAAAAGGAATAATATTTTGGATATAAAGACAGTAAAATCATAAGTTTCATGGTGATGAGGCACTATTACATAAACCTTATCCTTTATAAATATACTTTAAATATCCTTAAACTACTTTATAAATATCCTTTAGGTAAAAATAAATTCTGATAAAATTTACTGTTGCGGAGAAATGCAAACAGTAAAAGATTCAATTCTCTCTTGGCGATGCTTATTTCAACGTGATGTTAAAAAATTTTCAATGATATTTGGAGCATAAAGAATGACTAGACTACTTCTATCAAATATCCGATTTCATACATTCAATTATATAACAATTGTAATAAACTATCCGACCTACCCTGTGTTGCCCAGGCGGTAGATTATACCCCAGCGTTTTGGTTACGGGCGGTAGATTCCACAAAAGGGCCCTGATCGAAATCAAAACACCGTAGTTAGTTTCTCCGAATATAAGATCCATATGTTTCTTAGTGTCTCAATGTCTCCAGTTTTATTTCTACAGCGGACAGGAAAACAAACTTTGTATCTTATATATAGAAACAGATTGGCTATGGGAGGTAAACCCCTAAAAAGAAATATATTTTTTTTATCATTTTTTTCCTATAAATGGGATGTAATGTACCCTATATCGACATGTGGATACGTCATCTGCTGATGTTATGTAGTGAATAGTAAAATTTTGTTATTTTTTAAAAAAAATAACGTAGTTAGTTTTCCCGAAAAAACGCCATAAAAGATCCATATGTTTCTTTATATCTAAATATCTCCAGTTTTATTTCTACAGCGGACGGACAGACAAACTTTGTATTTTATATATAGAGACAGATTGGCTATGGGAGGTAAACCCCTAAAAAGAAATCTATTTTTTTATAATTTTTTTTCCTATAAATAGGGTGCAATATACCCTCCAGCGCCATGTGGATACGTCAATGGCTGATGTTATCTAGTAAATTGTGAAATTTTGTTATTTTTTTAAAAAAAATACCGTAGTTTGTTCTCCCGGAAAACGCCATAAAAGATTCATATGTTTCTTTGTATCTAAATGTCTCCAGTTTTATTTCTGTATAGAACAGACAGGTAAACTTTATATTTTATACATACAGATTTTAATATTTTGGTAAGTTAAAGTTAAAAAGCTTTCTGAATCTACAGGGGATTCCTTTGAGTCCTGTGAAGAGAGAGCGCGAGAGAGTGGCCGTGTGCCTTGATTGCTAAAGGTAAGCAGAATAAATCGCCATTCAAGACATCACAATGACAGAATTTTAAATGAAAATAATCCTTGCATGCATCAGGTTCATGACTGTCATCAGATAATAGACTTGCGATGAGAGAGCTCGTAATGGAATACCCTCCATGGCCACTTTTAATCTTCTCTCTAATAGCTAGACAGTGCAAATGCGATTTCCCGATACTCTATCTAAATCCCACATTTTGTTCAACAGTTTGAGTTATGTTCGTCGTTTTAGTGAAAGTCTATAAGGCTTGGTGTTTAATTAATTGCTTCTGTTGAATAGGTGGGGGGGGGGGGACTTTTCCTTTCGACCGCGCTGGTCCGTGATACGCACTTTCTTTAGCTCGACCAAAGCTTCTATCTCACATGTACTCCTCGTTTATCTTAACCACTGTCATTATTTTTTTTTTTAAACAACAAATGTTTAAGCACATATTAAAACCTTTCCTTAGAGATTTCACTGCACGAACTTTGAGAGTGTAATTAATTGGAAAAATACATGAGGGATTTAGCCATACTCTAAAGTTTAAAACTATTATTAGTCACAGCTATTTCTATAGAGCCTTAAGTTTGAAATATCAAAACTAGCACGGACCACCAGGTTCAGTACTATTTATGTACTATGTATGCACTGTGTATACTATGTATGTACTCAATATCAATGAAACTGAAGTAAATTATATATTTATATTAGAAATAGGTAAAACTCTCATACCTTGAAGATGGACAACGTCCGAAAGCACTCCAACTCCAGGATCATCTTACGAGGTATGACGGTTTTACCTATTTCTAATATAAATCTTACTATCCTCAGTGGTATTAACAATATGCATGTATTTAAATTATATATTATTAAATAATATATAATTTTTGGTAATTTTTTTTCTTTTAGATACACATAAACATAAATTACTTTCACAAAAAAATCAAGAAAAAATAATAAAAAAAATAAAAAATAAAATAATAATAAAAAATAAAAAAGTACGCAATAATCTGAATGATAAACTAACCATAAATGATTATGTTCAATCTATGGAAAGTGGAGAGAGAATCTCTGAAACGTCCAATGCTCAAATCTCTCACAAAATCACCAGTGACTGGTGCAAAAATATCTAGAAAGGAAGCCAGGATATAAAGATTCAGGATAAAACCCAATTTGCGCAAACTATCGTAACCAGTGATGGGATTCACCGGGATTCAGCCGGTTCACACCGGTTCGTGCGAACCGGTGCTTAAAACATTAAAAGTTCGGCGAACCGGTAGTTAAAATTACGTAAATCCCTATTCAGACCTGAATTAATTAGCCCACTATCAAACTGCACAAGTGTCGCATGACTCACCTAACTTGTGCAGGTATGACAACGTAATTTGCGCATGTATATAGCCTATATATAACTAAAAAAATTTAGTTTCCAAACTCATAATATTTTAAGCACCGGTTCGCACGAACCAGTTTTTAAAAAATATAATTCCACTACTGATCGAAACTCAAAAGAAGACTTTTTTATTTCGTAAAATACAGGTAAAAAAAATGCTAAAGTTACTACAAATAAATGAGACTAGCTCAAATATAGATAATACTAAGAATATAATGGACCAAATATATAATCCAATGGGACTAGTCACCTGGGGTCTATTACCTTGCAACATTAAATAAACTAAAAAATAAAAAAACTAATCCAAAAATGAACTCACCATTTCAGACAGGAATGTTAAACGTGTGTGAATCACTGAAATGGTACGCGATTTCTGAAAATCATCCTAGGTATGGCAAAAATAAGAAGAGAATAAAAAAAAAGTTGAATTCTTCAAAAGAACTGAATAATAAACGGATAAAGAGGTATTAATTAATATTGTATTTGAAACGTTGAATTACATACGAAATTTTGCTAAATTCTACTCTTCTTATTTGTTATATAATCAAAATTTGTTATAAATCAAAAAAAGTTATATAAGATCCATATGTTTTTATTTCTACATGTCTGTATGTCTATATTTCTATTTATTTCCATAGTATTATTTCTATAGCGGACAGACAGAGAAACTTTGTATTTTATAAATAGAGACAGATTGGCTATACGTGGTAGATCTCAAAAAAGGGATCTATTTTTTTAATATTTTTTTCCCTACAAAATAGGTATAATATACCCTCCATCGGCATTGTGGATACGTCATCTGCGGATGTTATGTAATAAATAGTAAAAATTTTGTTATTTTTTAAAAAAGAATAACGTAGTTAGTTCTCCCGAAAAAAGTTATACAACATTCATATGTATCTTTATATCTGAATGTCTCCAGTTTTATTTCTATAGCGGACAGACAGACAAACTTTGTATTTTACATATACCGATTGATCCTGATGAAGATCAGAAGTGCGAGTCACTGAAATAGTAAGCGATTTCTGAAAATCATCCTAGGAGGGCAAAAATAAGAAAAGAATAAAAACAAAGTGGAATTCTTCAAAAGAACTGAATAATAAACGGATAAACAGGTATTCATTAATATTTTATTTAAAATTTTCAATTTCATGGGATATTTTGCTAAATTTTACTGTTTTCACTTGAACGAGTGTTATAAAAAATGTTATTATTTAAACGTTTCCAATCTTGGAAGACTGAAAGTTAAGTAACTGTAGGCAGAGATGAGATAGATAGGTTATGTAATTGGTGGCGCCCTTTAAAGGGACAAATAAGAAGTGCGAGTCCTTAGGGCGCCAAGAAGCTGGCGTCAGTCTTCCCGGGCCCATGAACCCTTAAAGCGATCCACTAAATCAAACAACCAACAATTAATAGGAGCCACCACGTCCATGTCAATTAACTTGCCTTTAATTGCCAATCTCACTTCATTACTGTTCCATTATATGGTTTATCCTAAACATTTAATTTAAAACGGTTCTTGTCTACGCTACAAATTAGTACTCATCAATCTAGCTTAGTATTCAAAAACCAAATCAAAAATAAAAACACTTGACTACAAGAAAAAAAACTTTTCCTCATAGACGATTACAAGTTCTTCAACATACAAAGAATATTTAACTTTTTACTAAATACGTATTGCTGTCATATTGCTCTTGGTGTGTATTCATATTAAGAATCAATGCTAACAATTTATTCTTATGAAAAAACTGTTTTCTTTAAGAAAAGTACTGGTAACAGAAGTAAACTGATCTTAAAATGGTATTTTCTAAATGAGTTTTCATACTAGACTTTAAAGGCCGAATGATTGCTCTATGGGACAGCTTCACTTCAAAGATTGTCGTTGATTGATTAACTAATAAAACACACTCGATAATATAAAGAGAAAATAAAATTCCTACTATTCATTACCACCAGGTTTCAGAGTTTTCGATTTTTTAACTTATTTTTAATGGGCACGGGTTAAGTTATGAATCAGTTTCTCCCCAGAGTTTTGTGTATGTACCATACATGGAAATACGGTATTAATGAATACCTTTAATGAAATTACTTAATATAAATTAATTAAAGCTATATCAATGTTAATCAAAGGACACGTTTCTTTTGTGAGGTTGAAAAATTGAACTCCTTCAAAGGTCCTCTCCTATGTGGAGTGTGTTATACTTCTACCTAAGGAGGTTATATAGTTCTCAGTGATTATGGTTTTCCACATTTCATATTTTGTAATATATATATATATTATATAACTTTAAATTACACAAAGCACGACACAGAAAAAAGAATAGGAAGAACACTTACAGAATTCAACAGTTCGAAATATTGAATTCTGTAAGTGTTCTTTTTATCTTTTTTCTGTGTCGAGCTTTGTGTAATTTAAAGTTTTATAGTCCTTGTAGACCGTTTCGTATATTTAGTATATATATATATATATATATATATATATACAGTTCAAAATTGAAGATAGGTAGCACAGAAAGTAAAAGAAACACACTTACAGACTCAAATTTTCGGGTAATCGTCTTCAGGAGAAAATTTGAGTCTGTAAGTGTGTTTCTTTACTTTTTGTGCTGCCTATCTTCAATTTTACTGTTATTGTTCCAGTTTGGATGTTTTCGTTATCAGTGAATATATATACTCGTATATATATAATATATAATATATATATATATTATTATATAGTATATAAAGATTTCACATAAACACGTGAAATAACAATCAATGATCATCACAATAAGAATGGAAAACAAGACTAAGATCTTTCAACCGTAACAAAGCGGTCTTCGTCAGAGTCAAAAAACCCAATAGGGTTTTTGACTCTGACAAGACCGCTTGTTACGGTTGAAAGATCTTAGTCTTGTTTTCCATTTCTTATTGTGGTTTGATCATTGATTGTATATTTCACGTGTTTATGTGAAATCTTTTTATATATATATATATATATATATATATATTCCTCATAAAAACCCATATTTCTTCTTATATAAACCCAAATTTATATATAACAGATTCAATAATATATCGACCGTTTAGATATTGAATAGTGTGTTCCTAATATATAGGTAAATACCTATATTATATAATAGTTACCTAATATATAATAAAAAACACACCTACATATATATATATATATATAATAGTTATATTTCCTTTTCCTAAAGGTTAGTTCGGTTTTAATGAATCTCAACACTTCACTCAAATGTTTGTCTACAAAGAGAAATTTCTGTTTAAAAATTAAAATGATTCCAGCTAAAATTTTAAAAACTTTAAAAATCAGTTAAAACAAGTAATAATTAAAACTTCTAATTTTGAAGCTAAATATGTTTCTAATACCTTCTCTTTTGATTTTCGATGAGTATGCAGAGGTTAGGTGCTTAGGATGTGTATCTACCAAACTCACTAAGCCTCTGCATGTATCTCACTGTATAAGCATTATTACAACTGAGAGCCGTATTGATTGTTTCTATATATTATACCATGATAAAGCTTTGTAGTTCATTGTTTAAAGCGATCTCCTTGCGGGTGATAACATCTGCTGTTTAACAGATTTTTGTTAGATTGGTGATTCTACAGAATCTACATTCGGAGTCCTAAATTTTAACTAACTCAAAAGCATTTTTGTTGTAGTGATCTTTAACGAGTGCCTGACATTGTACAGGCTTAACGTCCTCTCCGAGGGACGACGTACTCCGATTAATTCATCTCCGACGTGAATAAATCGAGGGCCAGGTGGGGATCGAACCCCGGACTACCAGCCCAGAAGCAAGTACGTTAAGCATTGAGCTAACCTGACCCTCAAGCTTTATAATGAAAAATGATTATTTTTCATTAAGAAGAGTGAATTAAATTGATGATTACGTCTGGTAGCATGACAATTACGTGTGTTGGAAGGAAGGGTTGTGTAGGGAGAGTACATTTAACTGTTCATGGTTGTCAATTTATTTATTTATAGCCCTATTATGTGCCACACCCATGACCAAAAGCATTGATATCTCTAGTTGGATGTGCTTTTGAGTGCAGAGGACAGCACTCTTGTAGCGGTGTGAGCCGCTGTACTGCGTGCCCGTCTCATTGTTACCCGCATGTCACACACGTCACGGCCACTCATCAGAACGAGCAGTGACGAGCCCTCATTTCCCCTATGTCCTCACTCTAATTATAATCCACTGTAGTGCTACTTCAGAACATAAACCCACAATGCTTGTAAATGATATTCTCCATGCATGATAAAGCAACCAACATGTTTTCTGTTATCACTGAAAGATGTCAAATGCACACAAATGGTACACGCCAATTTTAGACTTCTACATTATTTGAAAATATTGATACCTTAGAAATGTAATAGAGAAAAATATTTCTAACCAAACTTGTAATGAACTAAATTCGTAATTGGGCACATGTGTTATCAAGGTTTTGAGTTTATGATATATATTATATATTATATATATATATAATATATATATATGATATATAATATGGTAAATAAATATATATATATTATGTATTATATATATTTATTATTACTTATGCAATAATTCTAAAGCAATAGAATAATTATAACAATAGTCCTTTGTTAATGTATAACAACATAAGTCCATAGTCGTAATAACTGTTTATCAATAGAATTCTCTTTGTTCCGAACATATTACAATGTATATAAATTACAAATAGTATAATAGTAGTGCTAATTGTAAAACAATCATGTTGTAGCCCTGAAGATGACATAGAATATAGTCGAAACGTCGGCAAAAGGACTAGTTTTAATCATTGACCTCAAACCTCAAAATAAAATTACTCATATAAACTATTAGGTCAAGAAAACAAATCATATGTATAATATATATATATATTATATTATATAATAATGCAGTATCTCCTGAGCTAATTTCTTCTCTTAAGGTGAGTTCATGTAAACATGAGCAAAACTACTGTTAACATCACTATGTTATTATAGTTGCAATGTATTCTAAATGTAACAGATTCATTAAATTAACCTAAATTATTAACATGTTTCGGTTGTCTTCAACCATGAAGACCATGCAACCCAAAAGAAGGTCTGCTTCCCACCTTTACTAATATATATATATATACTAGCAAACGTGCAAACGTGAAAGCTTAAAGAAAATAGAAATACCAGAAATAAGGGATAATATGAAAAATGCCTCACAGAGACAACCAGAGCAAGTTGGATTCCTATAAGTAGAAATAGATGTTCCAAGGTAGTGCAATCAGTTATTATGTAGTACTTATTCATTGTACAGTGAAAAAGTTAATGAAATAGTTTCCACATATGGAAATTTAATAATATAAACAAAGCTTTTAACACTCTTCCTGCGGGTTGTACCACAGACATACAACCTTGGATAATGTTTGAAGAAGAATACCACGTGTTCGAAAGGCGCTATTTATATTAATAAATTTCTTTATGTGGAGACTATTTCATTAACTTTTTTACTCTTCAATGAGAAATGAATACTATACATCAGACGACAAGGGCTTTGTTTCTTTTCGGCCAAATGTTTCGTTCGACATAATTTTTACCATTCGCTCCTTAAAAAAACGGATACTTTGTGTATCACTTTTTTTAACCACTATTTTTTTCTTTTATTAAAAAAAAAGCAAAAAGCGGTAGATTAATCGAAAAGTTGTTGTTATTTTTAAGATTTTAAAGAAACAGAATTATATAATACGCATAAACTTTCCTTTTAATAATCACACTAAAATGTATATTATGGCATATTGTTGGCATTTTACTTTTATGAATTGATAAATTTTAAAGGTTATATAAAAAACATTCTAGCGATCTGTGTTTTAGTTTTGTTGCTATTGAATCAGTGAGTTAAATTGATTCCATTAACGTTTGCTTTCAATGAGTAAATAACGTATAATTACGAAGAGAAACATTGAATCGTCGAAAAGACCTTGAGTTCTGGCTATTTGAATCCCCTGTTTACCCATGCAAATTAACAAACCCTCTTAGATAGTAATCGTCAGATATTTATTGCCAGGCAAGATAAAGCTGCAGATCTATTGTCTGAGGCTTACCCAGGCCACTATAAGTAGCATAAATCCCTCCCCGCAGACCTCTTTCCAGTGGTTATTTATGAGGCCTTCTTAACTCACATCATCTGCTGATCAGATAAATATATCTTCTATTGCCCATTTATCTAATCACATTAACCACAGTGTTTATTTTTCAATGCAATTATCAGATTCTTTAATGGCTTTGAGTGAAGGTTTACCACCTAACAAAAACAACAACATTTTACAATAGCTTGCATGTGCTATTTTGCATTTACAGAACGCTTTATCGTTTTGAGTGATCTTTAAATAGATCAAAATAAATATATCAACATCGCAAATATAAATCTAAAAGTACTTTTCTTAACAATTCATAATTTTGGCACCAGCCATGCATTTCTCTTACTGATGTAAGTTTCTTTGTTTACATTTCACAATACTTTTTCTTAGAATAATTATATTATTTTTTACTCGACCCCAAATCTTGGCACCTCTGACTTGCCGATTTCAGAGCAATACTTTGTTTTATTAAAACGATTTCTTTGTGTTTTGACACTCTGTCCTTCATAAGTTTTGCTCTTTTCTGTTCAGTGAATGTCATCATTGGTTCGTTCGCTCAGAAATATTAAAAGCTTTGTGTTATTAGGACCGCAAAGTTTTAGACAAAACCGTCTTTTATGTCAACACATCACACTAAGTATTGGTGACCTCTAACTATATATATATATATATATATTAGTAAGTTGTAATCAAATCAATGCCCTTGATTACACGTAATATTTTTAAGCAGTTTTTTAGCTTCCTTGCTAATTTTATATCTTCAAGGTTAAGTTGGTAGATCCTTATCCCCAGTCTGTTGTGTGAGAGCAGGAGTTCCTCAAGGAAGTATACTCTCTCCAGTCCTTTACAATTTCTACACATCAGACATACCTGAACACCCTTCTACGTTATTGGCAACGTTTGCTGACGATAAAGCCATACTGTCAACTCATGATGACCGCAATATAGCTTCTGACCAGTTACAGCAACACCTACTTCTCATTCAACCTTGGCTTCGTCGCTGGCGCATAAAAATCAATGAGAAGAAAAGCTCTCAAATAACTTTTACTCTTCGACAAAACTATTGCCCCCCAGTATCCCTAAATAATGAGATCATACCTCCAGCAACCACAGTACGCTACCTAGGACTACACTTTGACACACGCATGACATGGAACCCACACACAAGACTGAAACGTACAGAGACCAACAGACGTTACAAACGCCTTATAAGACTATTAGACAGAACATCAAAACTCACACTAACAGACAGACTCCACATATACAACACAATCTTGAAGCCTTCTTGGGCTTATGCTATAGAACTTTGGGTTCTGTCAAACCTTCAAACATTCGTCCCATACAAGCCATCCAATCAAAAATACTCAGAAAACTCTCGCATCTCCCATTTTACGTCCCAAACCATTTAGTGAATAATCATTCACCGAGATCTTAAAGTCCCCTTTGTTCTCGACTATGCAAAAGACCGCTATAAAAAATTCCACAGTAAACTCTCAACTCATCCAAACCCACTTGCTCAAAATCTTTCCCAACTAGTAATCCCCACAAACCCCCAAAGACGACTAAAACGACAATGGCCACGTGACTTTCTGTCACCCTAAAGCTTAAACATAGTTACGGAGTGCCACCAATGGGTGTCCACCCGATTCACGTCACATAATCAAAAAAGCTAAAGGAGTAACCCTAAATCAAAATTACTTCTAAATACATGAAATTGCAGTCGAAGTATCAAGAAAAAAAAAAAAAAAAAAAAAAAAGTTGGTAGATAATTTCATGAAAACTGCGGTTCAACATAGCTATTGTACTGAACATTGTACTTTAAACTAAATTTAGTATTTAAAATAATTTAAACTAAAATATTGACATGTTGGTAAATACTGACTTTTGATGATGATTGTAGACAATCGAAGCATGTCAATATTTTAGTTTAATTTATTTCAATGATTAAATTTAGTTTCAACAAGTACTAAATTAGTTTGAATAAGTTAGTTTTAATTTAAATTAAGTACAATGTTCAATACAATAGTTATGTCGAACCACAGTTTTTCTGAAATTATCCATCAACTTAACCTTGAAGACAGAAAATTATCAAGGAAGCTAATAAAACTGTTAAAAAAAAGGTGCGTGTAATCAAGGGCACTGATTTTTATAGAACGTGTATAATAGAAGGTCTACTCCCTATTTATACAAATATATTACAATTTAGAAGTTTTAAAAAAATGAAATAAATTAAGATACAAGTATCCAAATACAAATGTTTTACAAAACACGATGTGATCTCTAAAAAAACTGGAACAACTGTTCTTACAAACATTTCAATATTAGTGAATATTGCTCTACATACGTAGATATGTAGAGATTCAAATACGTAGATATTCAAATATATTGAATCGTTCAAAATACTGCGTCCTTTTAGTATGGTGCTAAAAGAACGCAGGCAAGTTGGAACATCGTTAAAAATTGATGAATAATTCTTTATTAGTTTAATTCACATATTAAATATTACCTGTAGATGCTTTTCAATATAATTCATTAAATTTTATTACGCTTAAAAAGTTTGTTCATATAGCAATTGCTGAATCCACTCAATATAACTGAAGGTAATTAAAATACTGAATGTATTAGAAGCCAAAGGAAAATATATTTCTGTAGAAAGTGGTTTTTTTAAATTTAAAGAAGATAGTTTCTGCTTGGACCTGTTTTTTAGCTCAGGATGACCAGATAAATTAATGGGAAGAATATTTGTAGGAGAAAACGTTTCAAAATTGATTTGTTAGTAATTTCTAATTTTTTTTTTGTTATAATGCTCAATATTTTTTTTTAAAGAAATAATGTTCAAACTATAGATCCGGACAGTTGATTTTGCTGTTATTTTGAGGAAATGAGCTGCTGCTTGGACTCATGTTTCAAGCTGAGGAGTTTTTTGGCCTCCGTAGCTGGCTGCTCAGAATGTCTGCTTCGATGGTAAGGTCATTCATGAGTCATGACTCCGCCACAGAGTCATCTATTTCGAGTTCCTTTTCCAAATCTTGCTTCAATGAACTTTCCTAATTTCGTATAACTTGAGATACCGATATTAATCAATAAACCAATAGGTTCGGATTTTCGAATATTTATCTGTACGCCAAGATGTGAGTTTAAAATCGGCAATGACAGTGCTCTATGACAATGATTATTCAATTAATTCAGAAAAAAAAAGACAAACCGTAGTAAAACACTGTTAATTTTAGAGTTAATACAATCCTTATAAAAGTAGAAGATTAATCTAGTTTTGTCTTTATTTAGCCCTGGCATAGACCAAGCCTTGGCTTAAAGGTGTTTCATTGTTTGCTGCTAGACCGAACCTTGGCTTAAAGGTGTTTCATTGTTTGCCGCTAGACCGAACCTTGGCTTAAAGGTGTTTCATTGTTTGCCGCTATATCAAAACTTCGCTTAAAGGTATTTCATTGTTTGCCGCTAGACCAAAACTTGGCTTAAAGGTGTTTCATTGTTTTCCGCTAGACCAAACCTTGGCTTAAAGGTGTTTCATTGTTTCCCGCTAGACCAAACCTTGGCTTAAAGGTGTTTCATTGTTTGCCGCTAGACCAAACCTTGATAAAGAAAAAATAAATTAACAATAATTTTTTTATGATTTTTAGTTCATAAACTGATTACCAACTGATATATTTCCAACAAAATAACTGCTGAAATATCAAGATGGTTTGAAATGAATAAAGCAGTGTTAAACAAAGATATATAGGAAATATTATGGAGGTAAAACAATTTTGTAAACATTAATTTTTACAAGCCTTCGTTGGGTCTCCAACCGTAGCTTCACAAGTACGCTTGGTGTCCTTATCTTAATTCTGCTGATACGGTTCAACCGAAAATTAGAGACAGTAAGTGTGTTTGTTCCTTAGCTCTGTGTTTGTGATTCATTGTGAAACGTTTGTTGTCCTTTTGGATCGTTTTCCTGTTTATAAATCATTAAATATAGAATGTTATTTCATTACTGTTTATATAATTAATTGTATATTTAAAATGATTTAATAATAAAATGATGCAGGGTTGTGTTTATCGGTTGATTACACTAAAACAAGCGCTAGCAGGGCTTAGTGCACTTGAACTAAAGCAGTTTGTTTGTTGGAGGGATGTAGATAAGCCGGAGGGCTGTTTATTTAGAGAGGGTTGCTATGGAGGACCCCTTTTATAATTGAGGGTGCGAGTGATATCGACCCGAGTTGGTGCGTGAGGGTGCATGCCATGCTTAGAGTCGTCTGTCTCAAAAGCAAGAAGACGACGCATTTGGTTGAGTCACTCATCTGAGAGGCGCAATTCCGGGAAGCTATCAAGAAGGGTCCTGGAGCTTATCTGTGATCCCCACCGACCAATGTCTTATATCAAACAGTACAAGTCAAACTGCCGCTTCGCACATGCTTATCGCAAAAACGCAGTCAGTTCAGGCCAATTTTGTAGTAATCTCATTATTATAATACGGCTTACCGATAACTCAATTTATTTGGCAATATTAAATATAAATAGAAACATCATTTGACTAACAGGAATAACAGTAAGACATTTATATAGCAAACCTTCACAAATCGACATGCTCCCGTCTTTTTCCGAAAATAAGGCATCCCCCGAAAATAAGCGATTTTCGGGACTTTTTTTGAAAAATAAGCCCTCTCTAGAAAATAAGCCTTAGTTAAAATAATGAGAAAAATATAATTCGTTAAAAAACGTTATTGAATTTAGTAGGTATCTCTAACTGCCCTAATATCTCAGAGAATGGTTTACGAATAAAATATTCTGAGAAATTCCTTGTTTACCTCTACAATTTGTTTCAAGTAGTGCACAGGCACGTGTCAAAAATAATTCCTATAATTTCTAAAGTAGAATTTATCTTAAAAATACAATAAAGCAGAAAGAAGTCTCCATAGAGTGACTGTGCAGATACAACGTTTGTGCATTTCAGTCTTGTATGCCTGATTATTGCCTATTACTTGTTGTACTTAAAGCCCTACCCTGAAAATAAGCCCTAAAACGTATTTTGGACCTATAAAGAAAGTAAAACAGTGTCTTATTTTCGGAAAAAGACAGTAGTCCTGGTCAATTTCGAAATGCAATGGTCCATTCTGTTCTTGAAGACCATACATAGTTCAACTATAGAAAACTGTACATAATGACTCAACAGAAGAAATTATACACCCAAAGTTGAAAGTATGGTTCTAAAAGTAGAGGAACAGGAACGCAGGAAAGTTTAAAAAAATGTAATTTTTTATTACTTGAAGTCACAATATTACGTACTTATTGGTAGATGATTTTCAATATAATTCATTAAATTTTATTACGCTTGAGAAATTTGTTCAGACACTCATTTCTGAATTGACTTGATATAACAGAAGGTAACTAAAATACTGAATGCATTAGCTGCCAGAAAGAAATATTTGACAAAAGCCTGCAGGAAAATATGTTTCATTGAGCGTCTGTAGAAAATGGTTTTTTTAAATTTAAGGAAGATCGTTTCTGCTTGGAACTGTTTTTCAGCTCGGCATGATCAGATGAATTAACAGAAAGAATATTTGTAGGAGAAAATATTTAATTTACTAGAAGAATTGTATAGATATATTCAGGGAAAAAAGCCCCAAGGATCCACAATCAAGCTCAAATATGTGTCAATTTCATAGGAAGTTTATGAAAAGTATCTTGTAAAAACTTAACGAGCCATTTTTTTACTTAGAATATGAATGGATGTGCATTATTTCTGAATTAATGATTTAATCAATGGATCTAATGTGATTTGTAGTTAAAAATTTGAATCAAGAAATAAACTTGAAATTGAAACCTCACTAAGGTCAAGACCGGTGAACAGTCTTCTTCAGCCTCGACATCACACCTCAAAACAATTTAAGTAATAAACAAAACTGCTAAAGCCATGTATTATTGAAGTGGACCTCGAAAAACCAGCCCTCCAGCAGTATGTTTACGAAATCTTTAACAAATCCGTCTCTCACTGATCACTACCAACACTCACTCTTACTGGCTTACTCAAAAAAATTGTACCAATGAAAAAAACGTTCAACCCAATATTCATTAAAATTTGGCCACTTTACGAGGTGTGTAAATAAAGTAGTGAGACTGGCAACGACGCTTTCGATCTGGCAACGCTGGAGACGCGTGGCCTTGAGTAGCGTCAGGTGCACGTGTGATGCGCCTCCAGTATGAATCTGAACTCGCCACAGTCATTTGTTTGTCCGTAGCGTTGGTTTTCGTGAAATGGTTTTTTCCTTGAGCGTTTTAAAAATGAGTGACCTCAAAGTTGAGCAGCGGTGTGCAATCAAATTTTGCTTCAGACTTGGACATAATGCAACCGAAACTTTTGAAAAACTTCAGGAGGCCTATGGAGAACGTGTTTTATCAAGGGCACAGGTTTTTCGGTGGTTTAAGGAATTTTCAGAAGGAAGAGAGTCGATTGAAGATGAACCACGAAGCGGAAGGCCTTCAAGTGCAAACACCGATGAAAATGTCAACAGAGTACGGAACCTTGTGCGTTCAGATCGACGCTTGACAGTCAGAATGATCGGGGAACAGTTGAATTTGAATCACACCTCCGTTCATCACATTTAAGACAAGTGGGTGTTGCATCACGACAACGCGCCCTGTCACACTGCCATCTCAATAAACGAGTTTTTGGCCAGTAAAAACATTCCTGTTGCTCCTCAGCTTCCTTATTCACCAGACTTGAGTCCTTGTGACTTTTTCCTCTTCCCGAGATTGAAAAATCACCTCAAGGGAACTCATTTCGGGACACTACAAAACATACAAACTGCTGTAACCGACCAGCTGAAGGCCATTCCAGAATCCGAGTTCCAGCAATGCTACAATGATTGGAAGGACCGTCTCCAGCGCTGTGTGGCTTCCGAAGGGAACTATTTTGATGGTGACAATATCACATTGTAATTATATTTGAATAGAAAATTTAAAAAAAAAATCAGTCTCACTACTTTATTTACACACCTCCTATACTTCAACCTTATAAAATCTTTATAATATTTAGTAATGAAAAAAAAGATAATATACCAATATGATAATTTAAATTAGCAATAAATTTTAATATATATTTAAAAATCAAATACACAACTCAGAAAAGTATTAATCATTCTAACGTAGTGCAATCAGTTATTATGTGGTATTTACTCATTGTAGGGTAAATTGTAACTAATGAAATGGTCTCCATATATAAAAATTTAATGGTTTAAACAACTCGTTTCGAACACGTAGTGTTCTTCCTCAAGCATTAACTAACGGCTACTGACCCTTAGTTAATGCCTGAGGAAGAACACTATGTGTTCGAAACGCGTTGTTTATACCATTAAATTTTTATATATGGAGACCATTTCATTAGCTTTTTATCCTACAATAAGTATTAATCGATTTATAGCAACTTACAAAAAAAGAAAATTAAATACAACCATGAATAATTTAATAACAGAAGCTTGAAAACACATACTAAAGAAAAGAGTAACTACGCTTTTGATTAGGTTTATTACAATTTTTTTATAATTCTCCAAAAGTAATTTTAGCAGTCTTTTTGTTCTAATACTTCAAGAGTTCTATAATAAAGTTCACATATTTCAATAGTATAAAATTACTTATTGAAAACCTTCAATAAATTTTATTCCTTTATTTAATGTTAATTTAGACGCATTAAACAGTTTTAAAAAATGTATGCCTGGTTTTTATTTGAAAAAAAAAAAACAAGAACAAGATAAATTCATGGAAAGCCGTTACTACTCTCTCAACGTCCATTCCAATCACTCCATTAGAAATGACTCCTAGTGATAACACGCCCAACTCCATTATATAGATCGGCCTAATTATCTTCCTAGAGATGTCCACCTCGCAAGTCTGCAGTCCAACTTGGAAACCGGTTCTAACCTTTAGTCAACTTAGCCCTCATTCACACAGTCCTTTATACAGGAGAATCTATTTTTTACATTCATTTTTATGTGTAAAATTAGTTATTTTTATTGATATATAATATATTAAATTTTTTTTTAGTGTTCTATTTTTAAAATAACTTTATCCGAATATTTCGCTATGAGTTTTTTGTATATTTTATAAGCTGCTAGCAGACGAGCCCGGATTCTTTTTTAACAATTTGAAGATGATACATGGTATTCCAAAATGTTATTAGAAATTTAGAATAGTAGAAAATAGCATTATTATTACAGTATTTAGCAAATGCCTCTATATATACTACATTAGCTGCTGTCTGTCCTTCAAGTTCATGGAAGGACAAAGAGTTGGTACCTCTGACTCTTCGGCTAGCGAACTACAGTTGACTATTTGACCAAAAACTTGGTCTCACTCACTTCAATTCCTGCGGTAGATAGAGTTTCCCCATGGGACTTAGTTACCGTCATTGCCAAACAGACGCTTACGGGACATTGCAGTCGTTTGAATGGAAACGGATAGTAGCTCGCAATCAATTGTATGAACGGTACACACTCCTTAGTACCACACCCAGTCATGGAGTCCGCCTCTATCTGTGCAGAGCACGTACTCAGAGACGTGTCCCATTGCACAAAAAAGTAACATTTTTGTTACTGCTACTGAATGAAGTTACTCTCGCAACTCCAGTTAATGAAATTTGTTACTGCTACTAAATCACAGCATGATTGGTGCCCCTACTATAAGTTTTTACTCATGAGCAGACACGGAGTCAAGAAATTTGGTTGTATAATAAACTGCTTGCTCGGTTTACTGACTTGTAAATTCTTTCTTCGGCTTGATATAGCGTAAGAACTTATTTTGTTGATTCTTCCTGCCTGTTCATTTTAGGGGTGAGAATTACTTGATCACAAAGTCATTTATTCTGGATAGATAGTAGATCTTGAACTCTGAGAAACGCCTTGTCAATAAGCAATTGTTAGGAGCTTAAACGCAAATGAAATTAGAAGTAACTAACAATACCTACTTGCTACACCTGTATAATTTCAAAATAAACACGTCTGTATAGCTAGCCAAACACGGCTTAAAAGTTTATAACTTCGCTTCTACGTTGAATTTCCAGTCCATTCTGACTTCAGTCGACTATCTAAATAAACTAATTCATAGGTCATAATTCACTGACATATGAGATGAGACAACCAATAAGACGACACAAATATATTTTACCTTTTAGCTGTTTCCCTCTTTCTCTAATTCAGATTTTTTCAGGGTTTTTCTAGGCATTCATTACAAATTAGAAGATGTAACACTACCCATAGATATCACTTTAAATAAATGATACCCTCATTAAGATTTATATTAATATTAATATCCAATTAATATTAATATAATTATAATTAATATTAATTTATATATTTATTTAATTAATTTAATATTTATTTAATTTATATTAATATTAATTAAATTAATATTATATTAATTTAAATCCTCATTAATACAAATTGTACCGGTTTCCGTGTCGGGTATTGCCAGGAAATAGGATGTGGTTTTTTAGTGGGTCGGGACCCCCACCCCACATACTCTAAGCAAGACGTCTTGCTAAGGGATCTGATGAACAGATTTTTCCACATCCTGCGTCGAAAAAAAAAATACAAATTGTACTCTTAAATTTAACACTTCCTGTTATTATACTTAGAAATGATACACTTAACAAGTCTATTCGTATATTTAAGTTAAGTAAACAGTTTGCTATATTTACAAGAGTGACAAAATACTACATATTAACTGATTATTACAACAATCAATAAAAAAAGTTCCATAAAAAACTTGTATAAAAATATAGTATTTTTTTTCTGCTATTTCCAATAACTATGATTATAGTCCAAATAGATTTCTTTGGAAAAACCTTTGGAAAACATTTGAAATTATGTTGAATAAACTAAAATTTTCCACTCCAGTTAGAAATATTTAAAATTACCCTCTTTGAAAGCATTTAAGATAAACGGAGCGATTAACTGATCTGTGGCATGTTTCAACAAGATGTCTTAACTTATCTCCATCTTATAAAGCGCTTAAATCATTAAAAACCTTTTGTACCAGTTAACGACGAATGTAAAATAAACACTTTTGGAATATCAAGGTATTCTAATTTACTGTGAAATAGCTTTTAGATTTTTATGTTACTATAGTTTAATATTTCGTTTAGTGCTTTATTTAGTATAATTTAGTTGGTAATCAATTAAGCTGAACACGTTGTTTATAATAACTTATTATATTCACAGTATAGATTACTTACAAGAGCTTGATATCCTACTTATTCTTGCTTAGTTACGTTACTCAGAAAATCTTTGTACGTTGCCTACTATAGTATATTATGTTACTTATACTAGAATAGAATAAAAATATTATCCCAATTCAGAATGTGATTAAGATTCTGATATTATATTATAATAAACTAAATATTTTATTATAAACTAAAGGCAAAAAAAGAAATACATACACCCACAGTCCCTAATTTTCCGTTTAACCGCCATCGGGAGAAAGAGAGTGATCCACTAAACATGTTAATTTAATATATAAAAAAAAAAATAAAAACTATTAAACCTTTATATACTGATATATAAAGTTCTCTTTATTCTATGTTTTATAGACAGGAAGATTACATCGTTTTTTTCCTGTACCCATCAAATTTGGCTAAAGAATTTTAGAACAGTATAACATATGAATAATACATAATATCATAATTTGTAATCTGGTTTGTTTAGGTTTTCTACGATAATAATCATGGATTATGTCAAACTTATTTTGAGCTAATAAATTTAAAGACAGATTTTCCGCTTCTTACCAGATATATATCTCTTTATAGTAGAAACAAGCAGTTAAGTGAACCTATATAACCATAAACAAAGCAAAAATATATTCTTTTTTTCAAATTTGTATTAGTTCATCATGTAAACTATTTATTTTTTATTATTGAATCACAGTGATTCAGAATACAAATACATTTTAATCAATTTTAATTAGTTTAATTATAATTAATTAATCACGTCAATTATATTTTTCTCATAATTCTCAATATGTAATAGCCACATTAAAATAAATGAATTAATAAAATTGATCGTTCATGATTTCGTTTAATTGTTTTTTTTTTCTATAGTAATGTTAAGTTCAGATAATTAGAGATGTTTAATGAGTGATAACGTGTTACTTAACAAAGATAATTAGAGATGTTCAATGAGTGATAACTTAACAAAGACAATTAGAAATGTTTGATGAGTGATATGTGTTACTTAACAAAGATAATTAGTGATGTTTAATGAGTGATAACGTGTTATTTAACAAAGACAATAAGAAATGTTTAATGAGTGATACGTGTTATTTAACAAAGACAATTAGAAATGTTTAATGAGTGATACGAGTTACTTAACAAAGATAATTAGAGATGTTTAATGAGTGATAACGTGTTATTTAACAAAGACAATTAGAAATGTTGAATGAGTGATACGAGTTACTTAACAAAGATAATTAGAGATGTTTAATGAGTGATAACGTGTTATTTAACAAAGACAATTAGAAATTGTTGAATGAGTGATACGAGTTACTTAACAAAGATAATTAGAGATGTTTAATGAGTGATAACGTGTTATTTAACAAAGACAATTAGAAATGTTGAATGAGTGATACGAGTTACTTAACAAAGATAATTAGAGATGTTTAATGAGTGATAACGTGTTATTTAACAAAGACAATTAGAAATGTTGAATGAGTGATACGAGTTACTTAACAAAGATAATTAGAGATGTTTAATGAGTGATAACGTGTTATTTAACAAAGACAATTAGAAATGTTGAATGAGTGATACGAGTTACTTAACAAAGATAATTAGAGATGTTTAATGAGTGATAACGTGTTATTTAACAAAGACAATTAGAAATGTTGAATGAGTGATACGAGTTACTTAACAAAGATAATTAGAGATGTTTAATGAGTGATAACGTGTTATTTAACAAAGACAATTAGAAATGTTGAATGAGTGATACGAGTTACTTAACAAAGATAATTAGAGATGTTTAATGATGTGTTATACAAGACAATAAAATAGTGTTATTTAACAAAGACAATTAGAAATGTTGAATGAGTGATACGAGTTACTTAACAAAGATAATTAGAGATGTTTAATGAGTGATAACGTGTTACTTAACAAAGATAATTAGAGATGTTTAATGAGTGATAATGTGTTATTTAACAAAGACAATTAGAAATGTTGAATGAGTGATAGGAGTTACTTAACAAAGATAATTAGAGATGTTTAATGAGTGATAACGTGTTATTTAACAAAGACAATTAGAAATGTTGAATGAGTGATACGAGTTACTTAACAAAGATAATTAGAGATGTTTAATGAGTGATAACGTGTTATTTAACAAAGACAATTAGAAATGTTGAATGAGTGATACGAGTTACTTAACAAAGATAATTAGAGATGTTTAATGAGTGATAACGTGTTATTTAACAAAGACAATTAGAAATGTTGAATGAGTGATACGAGTTACTTAACAAAGATAATTAGAGATGTTTAATGAGTGATAACGTGTTACTTAACAAAGATAATTAGAGATGTTCAATGAGTGATAACTTAACAAAGACAATTAGAAATGTTTGATGAGTGATATGTGTTACTTAACAAAGATAATTAGTGATGTTTAATGAGTGATAACGTGTTATTTAACAAAGACAATAAGAAATGTTTAATGAGTGATACGTGTTATTTAACAAAGACAATTAGAAATGTTTAATGAGTGATACAAAATGAGTTACTTATACAAAGATAATTAGAGATGTTTAATGAGTGATAACGTGTTATTTAACAAAGACAATTAGAAATGTTGAATGAGTGATACGAGTTACTTAACAAAGATAATTAGAGATGTTTAATGAGTGATAACGTGTTATTTAGCAAAGATAATTAGAGATTTTTAATGAGTGATAACGTGTTATTTAACAAAGACAATTAGAAATGTTGAATGAGTGATACGAGTTACTTAACAAAGATAATTAGAGATGTTTAATGAGTGATACGTGTTATTTAACAAAGATAATTAGAGATTTTTAATGAGTGATAACGTGTTATTTAACAAAGACAATTAGAAATGTTTAATGAGTGATACCGTGTTACTTAACCAGGACAATTAGAGATGTTTAATGAGTGATAACGTGTTACTTATAACAATTGTTACTTATAACAATAACAATATGAATATGACTAAAGATACAAACAAGTGTGAAATGCTATTGAACTAGAAAGTCAGTTGGAAATGCTACTAAGGTCATAAAGGTCTGAAGAAGACAGATGCTACGGGAGAAGAAGAAAGACAGTCTTAGCTATAGGTGGTAGTAGTAAAGAGGGATATTTACGGTGACTTTCTGGAGGTAAAGCTCTAGCTCCCGGTAGGGGTCCGTTCCGTTGATGACTCCGGCAGCTCTTTCGTCTGTCAAAGTTTCCATGCCTGTTTCTGTAAACAAGGACAAACACAAATTACATTTATTGTTTTAGAAGAATAAAAACAAACATTATTACACAAATGGTCGTTAGTTACGGCAATACAAAACTACATTAAAACTACATACACTGCTGGAAAGCAGTATATGATCAACAAAATGTGATCCACAAGGACAGATAATACTTAAAATGAACTGTGACACATAGAAAGACGTAACAAAGGACTCACTTTTCAACTCTTACTTTTTTACTTTTTTAGTACTTTATTTCCATTTAATTTCTTCTTAGTTTTTAATTATTACTTTTGTTTTACGCTCAGTTTCATTCAATTTATTCTATATACCTTTTCATCCTGAATCACGTTATTTCAGACTGTTTAAAACAGATGAAAGTGAGTCCTTTGTTACGTTTCTTTGTATCCGTCAAAGTTTATTTTAAGTGTTATCAGTCCTTCTTTGTTATCACAAAGAGAAAATACACACTTGCTAAATTAAATATTTCGAACTGTTGTTCGTCATCAAGAGAAGACGAGAAGAAAGGATGGAATTTGAGAGATCTCCTGTCGTCGAAGGAAGGAACGAGATGGGAGATCTCTCTCACTTCGTCCTCTCTTCTAGTATTTTTCTGATGACGAACAACAGTCTGTTTTTCTCTTTCCTTTGTGAACTATATATATATATATATATATATATATATATATATATATATATATATATATATATATAATTCCGAGGCACATATAATTAGATATGAATGAAATCTTTATTTATGAAAGAACTTTAATCACCATGAACAAAAAGACAACATTTGCAGCTGACACTGAAAGTTTTTGAGGACCTTTCCAGAGGACTTCTAAAATTATTCAAAACTAAAAAAAAATTATGTACATCAGATTAAGTTTCTTCGTTTGGATCAAGCTGAACTTAATCAAAATAATCGATTCCCTATGCTTACAAGTTCTCTGGATGTCAAGTAAATATTTCGTCAGCATGTATTAGTTGAATTCGATAACTAAGAGGAAATAACCACTACATAGTTGGTCTCTTTGTTTTTTTTTTACAAAGCTCCCATTCGTGAAACTTGTAATGAGTCATACTAACAAAGAAGCTCGGTCAAAGAACTGCGATCATGAAGGATATTCATAAGATCTACTAACAAATAACTTCAGCTTTCTCTTTTAGCACAGTATGTCTAAAAATGAACAGAATGACTGGCTGGAAACTTTAACAACCAAACTTGAATAATATGTTACTCTATCAAAAGGTTTAGTTAAATTTGAGATAATATAAAGAAATTAAGATTCTTTATAACAGACCTACTTTTACTATCCATTTGTTATCCATTCTAATCAATATTATACATGAAAACAAAGTAGTTATCTCCGATGGATTAACTTACTTTTATACTTTATAAGGTAAACGTGTGCTTTAAAGTCCAAATCCTCAAACGACTTGCATTAGATGACAGCCATAATAATAATAATAATTATTATTATATAAATACAATAACAGCTAATATAATTATTTAACTCTATATACATGTTGGAGTCTTAAAATTGGTTGCGTGGAACCAACATGAAACCCGGTTTAAACCAAAAATGTTAGAACATTTTTTTATTTTTTATTTAAGAATTTCCCATTTATAACATAACTAATTTAATAATTAGTTTAACTAATTTAACTAATTTAATAATTAGTTATGTTATAATTAATAACATAATTTAGATTTTATGGCAAATATGAACGAAATTCTCACTCGAGTTTGATTTGTCAGTCTAAATATTCATCTCCCGAGGATTTAGTAAGTTAGTTATTGTTTATTTATATAACAATATTTGTTATATGTTATATGTTAGTTATTTGTTTATTGTATATATAACTTGACTGACATTTTTTTTCTTGAAACAGTAAATCATATTGTGATAACAATTAATAAAGTAAATATTTAACACTCAGAAAAAATCAAAAATTTACATATCTCAATGGTTTTTACCAACGAAATACTCTGAGGAAAACTAAAACACATAAAGGTGAAGTAGGGGAACAACAGGTGTAAAAGGAAAATTACACAAACACACTCACGCATATATATATATAAAATAAATTTTTTTATCAGGACTTGGTCAGTTCTTCAGGTTCAAATTAAACTCTAATTCCCAACATTTCGGTTTTGAATTTAAAACCTTTTTCATAGGTTGTTGTTTCTACTTCACGGTTGATACTTCTATCTATCTATCTGTCTATAAATATATATAGATAGTGTGTACATTTGTGTATAATATATATACATTTGTGTGTATGTCTTTTAACATTATTATATATATTGATAAAAGAATCAACCGTGGAATAGAAACAAAACTAAAGTTTATCGGGACTCAGTCAGTAAGACCGGGACTCGGACTGACCGAGTCCCGATAAACTTTAGTTTTATATATATATATATATATATATATATATATTGTAAACAGGAAAACGATCCAAAAGGACAATAAACGTTTCACGGTGAATCACAAACACAGAACTAAGGAACAAACCCACTTACTGTCTCTTATTTTCGGTTAAACCGTCATCAGGAGAGTTGAGATAGGGAGACCAAGCGCACTTGTGAAGTGCGCAAGGTGCGCTTGGTGTACCTATCTCAACTCTCCTGATGACGGTTCAACCGAAAATTAGAGACAGCAAGTGTGTTTGTTCCTTAGTTCTGTGTTTGTGATTCTCCGTGATACGTATATATATATATATATATATATATAATATAATTTTTTTAACAAGACTTGGTCAGTTCTTCAGGCTCAAATTTTTATTCAAAGCCTTGCAATCTATTCATTTAAAACCTTTTTCTGCCTAAATAAAAAGCTTCTGAGTGTATAGTAATTACTCAGTTGAATTTAAATATAGATGATTCGGTAATATTTCTTGTTTATAAATCCAATAGTAACGGTTTATTCAAATTAGACTGTGTATTAAAACGAGCAATAGTCCTGTGTTGGAGGTATGAGCAAGCAGAGTGACATTTCTGCATATTTCATGTCTGTTTAGTCTTTTTTTTTATTCCATGAAATTATGTACCAGGAAGTAGCTAAATATTTAAAACAGGAAACTGACATTTGCGTAAAAGACAAACCGTGTAGAGGCCTAGAGTTGACGTCATAGAGCTGACAAGGGTCTGGTTTTAGAGAAGTAAAGAGGCAGGCCTCTTGGTAAAGGTCACTGAGAAAGGTTGCATTGAGAAGCTGCCGAACAGAGGCTCCATTCAGTCTCCCACATATCTGATAATTGCTTGCATTCATTCGCCAATCGAAACGAACTCTTCTTTAACCAAGTGCAAAACGGGTTGTCAGGATCAACCTGTGATTCATCCTCTGTTCATGACACATTCTGACCTAGCCAGTCATTCAATGAGTCTGTATAAAGAATTAGTTAAGATCAAAGAACAGAAACCCCTGACATCTGATCACTGTCGTCATATCAATTAAAGGAAATAGCGGGAAAATATAGCAAAAACATAATTAGCATTTTACTCGTACTGTACCTTTTTTTTTTAATTTTTATTTTACATAGTCACAACAATGCAGATGTAACATTATCAGTGAAAATGATGAAGGAAATATATACATTACACATGGAGGCAGGAGGGAAGAAATAATCCAGTAATTATACTTCCTGGTGTGAAAAAGTACTGTACATATGACATTAATGTGTTATGTGGATGACATTATATACATAACAAGATTTTACAATAACCACGTGAAATAGCAAGCAATATTCAAACCACAATAAGGAATGAGACAAAAGATCTTTCGACCGTAACAAGCGGTCTCTATCTTGGATTTATAATGGAGGTGTTGTTTTAATATTAATCTGAAGTCTAGAATAAGACCTAGATATTTTACATGGGTTTGGTAGGGAATGATCTTCTTACCAATGAAGACAGGAGGAGGACGTGGAGGGACACCTTTGCTGAATCGAACATGAGAGCTTTTCGTTGGGTTCAGCGCTAGTTTTTATTTTATAAACCAATACAAAGCCTTATAGAGGAAAGACAGCGATTTTCTGATGGCATAGCATATGTGGACTATCAATAGTTGAGATTTGACTTTAACAAAGACCGCTTGTTACGGTTGAAAGGTCTTAGACTTTTTTCCTCATTTCTTATTGTGGTTTGAACATTGACATTATATACATATAACTATGACTATATACTCATCCAAACCTTCTTGTATATACTCTCAATCCTGCAACCATCCTTCCTTAAAATTCACTGAACAACTACGTCATCTACTGACTATTCTTTCAACTCCTGACTAAAAACAGTTTACACTATAGAAAACTATAAACAAAAAGACCACATGACCGCGAATATGACGTCAATACTATAGAGATAAACTCAATATCCAACATGAATTACTAACAATCCAAATTATAGTAGTGCAGTAATCAAACAGTAGAAGGCCTCTGGTCTGGAACTGCTAGTTACGACGTGCACGGTTATATTCGTTGGTCTTTCGCTAGGCCACATATATCCTCAAACAATGATCAAACCTCAGTATGAAATGGGAAAACAAGACTAGGATGTTTCAACATAAGAAGCAGTCTTCGTCAGAGTCATAAACCCAACGTTGCATTTTTAACTCTGACGAAGACCACTTGTTACGGTTGAAAGATCTTACTCTTGTTTTCCCATTTCATATTGTGCTTTAATCATTGATTGTTGTTTCACGTGTTTATGTGAAATCTTTATATCCTCAAAATGGAGCAACCAAATATCAACTATTTTAGCAGAAAGTGAGCATGAACTCATACCATTTTAACCGTAGTGTTGAAGAGAACAGATTGTAATTTTCTATCCATATATGATTTGTTACTGACGTTCATATACTGTATTTATAAATCCTCTTGTTTATGGTAGTGACAGTGTATCTTTTAAACCGTCAATCCATTCGCCTCCGATGACAATCCCAATATCTGTATCCGTTCATTCTGTTTGATTAACCTTCTACGTCATGGTTCATTTTGATGAATGGATGTTACTTGTTTTTATAATATTTCCTTCTTTAATTACAGTTTTCATTTCAACAAGAATATACATTTTTCATTGAAATACGAATATAATTCACTCTTCTAGTTGGATATACACAAAATGTAATATATAAAAAGAAAACTGACAGTACAAATTATTTTCTTAATTATATCTATATTAAATACATTTAAAAGAGAGAAAGGGATTAGATGAGAGAATAGGACAGAGGGAGAAGTAAACTGTACTGCTCGGCTGAAATATTGTTTACGTGATCGGATAATTTCGTAAGGAGAGAATACGATAATGGGAATTACGGACCAGCTTGAATGTGATATCATCTATTGGAATTCGCGAAACAGTGATTTATTCTTCCATTGGGGAATGAACTTGTTTATCAGAGTTGCGAATCGCTAGAAGAGAAAACAGCAATACGAACAAGTTAAAAGCCAAGCATAGCATAAATATGACTTAATAATATTGTAGATGATCAAATGTTTTTTTTTTTTTATTTAGAAGCATTAAATTATAAATAACATGTTAGAAAAGGTTGCTTGCTTCATAATGCGGTCAGAGTGTAGTTCATTGAAGACCAATGCTGGGGCTGTAGTTTTTAGCAAGCCTTAAGCGAAATTCAAATACATTCATAACAGCAAACCGAGAGTCATTGACCTGTACAAGCTAAGGAGTCAGTGCTTTTATACCTTCTGTAGACAAAATCATATTAGGACATATTTTTCTATTTTTAAAAATAATACAAATTTGAAATACAGATATATAAAAAGAAAGTCAGGTAGATATTTGAATTGCCTGTTATTAGATCATCAGAAGTTTGACTTATTTTTATTTTATTGTTAAAACCTATCAACTAGCGGGTGATAACGTCAGCCATTTCCTGGCTTTTTTGTTTGATCGGTGATTCTACAGTAAACTACATTGGGAGTCCTAAATTTTGCCTAACTCAAGTCCATTTCGAGTAGGTATCGTCAACGAGTACCTGGCATCGTACAGGCTCGGGACCGAATGCTCAACGTCCTCTCCGAGGGACGACGTATATATATATATAGCAAACAGCAGAGGTTATTGAGGGTTGGTCTGCACAAACAAACACTTCACATACGCCAACGTTTCACTATATTTTTATAGCATCATCAGGGCTGTACAATTAACAAGATATCCGTCCGACAGATAGACACAACGAAAACAGTAGTAAATATTACAAAACTGATAAGACAGGTTATACGACAGGTCTGTCTTATCAGTTTTGTAATATTTACTACTGTTTTCGTTGTGTCTATCTGTCGGACGTATACCTTGTTATTTGTACAGCCCTGATGATGCTATAAAAATATAACAACGTTGGCGTAAGAAAAGTGTTTGTTATGTAGACCAACCCTCAATAACCTCTGCTGTTTGCTATTATTTTTTATGGTCGAAAAAAGATATATATATATATATATATATATATATATATGTAAGTATTGTAAACAGGAAAACGATCCAAAAGGACAACAAACATTTCACGATGAATCACAAACACAGAACATCAAGTGCACTTGGTGTCCCTTTCACAACTCTCCTGATGACGGTTCAACCAAAAATTAGAGACAGTAAGTGTGTTTGTTCCTTAGTTCTGTGTTTGTGATTCATCGTGAAACGTGTATATATATATATATGACCACAATAAGAAAAATGGACCACACTAAGATCTTTCCCATTTTCTTATTGTGGTTTGATCATTGATTGTTATTTCACGTGTTTATGTGAAATCTTTTTATATATATATATATCGAGAGAGAGAGAGAGAGAGAAAGAGAGAGAGAGAAAGAGAGAGAGAGAGAGAGAGAGAGAGAGAGAGAGAGAGAGAGAGAGAGAGAGAGAGAGAGAGAGAGAGGAGGGAAATAGGGAGAAAGAGAGATTGAATGAAAAGGGCAGATAGGTATTGGAATTTAAAAAAAAGCTATTAAAGGAGAGAAAATAAATTATAAAACAAAAAAATAAGGAATCAAACAAAAATATATGAAATAAAAATAGAATTCATAAAAAAAAAGGAACAGGAAATGAGAAAAAAGAAATAAGAGAAAGTGATATAACTAAAAGGTGAAATGGAGTGAAAAAAGATTGATGTCGGTAGTTAAAAGGAAGGAGGGGGGGGGGGCGATTTGAAGAGGGTAACAAGAGTGGGGGAACAAAAAGACAGACTGCCGATGAAAATGTCAAGCAGAGCATTAAACCAAGGAACTGACGGTAATTGTGGAATCACTTTATAAGTCGCTGTAAAGAAAGACCTTGGGCAAGCCTATTAAGTGGAGCAAGGATTTTAAATTGTATTTCAATTTTAATGCTTCCATGTCTCGGGATGAAAACGACTTCCTGGTTTTAAAACAAGTTACAACCATAACCATCGTTGTCATTTCCGTAATGTTTACTTAGTAGCTTGATATAATTTAGATAATTTGAATATTAAATAATCACTGGGTAGGCTTTCAACAAATCATAATGATTTATTACTGAATAAAAAAAAGAATAATTTACGTGAAAAAATATTTAATAATATGAAATATTTGAAGGTAGTGATAAACATACATGAGTCATATAACTATGCAATTATAGGCTTTAAGAAAAGGTTAGCTACTGGTTATTGATTAGGCGACCCCTACGGTCTACAGTTTAAGGACTATCTCAGTATTCATACGGATTCGGTCGCCCCCCATCCAAAGAGGGGAGTACCCAT
Source organism: Hermatobates lingyangjiaoensis (assembly GCA_026182355.1). NCBI lineage: Eukaryota > Metazoa > Arthropoda > Insecta > Hemiptera > Hermatobatidae > Hermatobates > Hermatobates lingyangjiaoensis. Next base: position 456,892 of record JAPFBL010000155.1, read on the forward strand.
TCCCCCGGGCCAGGGCTCATTAAGAATGAGTACCAGTATAGGAGCATTGCTAATAAGTGCTCCCACCCACTGGTGAGGGCCGGAGGTCTAGCTCCTCCTTGGTGTTATGCAGACACTCACCCGAGAAGATACTGCTTCTCACACAGCGACACATCACATAAGATCATTTGTGTCTACTCACTCTGAGTAAGGAACCACAGCCACCACGAGTCCAAACGCTTGACGAGGTATGAGTTAAACACTGTAAAGAAGAAAAATATAATAGTAATAAATTAAAATATTAAATGAAGAATGAAATTAACTCATGGGCTTGGAATCTCGTCCCCGTGGTACTGACAGTATTTTAAGAGCTCTCGGGTGGAACTCCGGACCGAAGTCCGGAGTAGCTACTGGTTATAAGAGTTACTTCACTTGGTATTTCTTCTGAGAGTTTTGGGCTCAAAGAATTCCTATGGACGAGAAACTTTTTGTTTGTGAGAGCCAAACAAAAGTGTATTTGATAAAGCAGTATTGCAATAAATATAACGGCTGACGTCGACACTTTCCACCTTCACTGCTGAGGTTTAAAGTAATGTCAATAGAAATGTAACTAGCTCACTACTAGCTTCCACATTGTATCTTACTACGATACACCACATTAGATACTACGATTGTATCTTTACTACGCTACACCACATTAGATACTACGATTGTATCTTTACTACGCTACGCTATTAAGTGAATTTCGTGTGCTGATCAGCACGACCTGACCCAGGCTCGCAAGTATTAATGCCCGAACCGCCCCAACTGGTCCGAGCCCGATATATGTATATATATATATACTAAATTAAAGAAACGGTCCACAAGGACTATAAAACTTCAAATTACACAAAGGAATAAAAAGCAGTGTTACAGAATTCTCAATATATTTCGAACTGTTGTTCGTCATCAACAGTAGATTAGAAAAGAGGACGAAGTGAGAGAGATCTCCTCACATTCATTCACTTTGTCCTCTCTTCTAGTCGACTCCTGATGATAAACAACAGTTCGAAATATTGAGAATTCTGTAAGTGTGCTTTTTATTCCTTTTTCAGTGTCGTGCTTTGTGTAATTTAAAGTTATATATAGATATATATCGGTATAGATTGGAATTTATTCTCCACCAGCCAAGCAAATGTCGGTCATCTGTTTTATCTAAATTATATATTTTGTAATATTCTTTAGTATAATATCCATACATCGTTTAATACACATAATATATAAATATATATTTATTTGAAAAAAAAGTTAGCCACATAGAATCCTGTGCTCGACCCGACCCGAACGTAATAATTGACATTTTGGTCTTAACCCGACCCGAATTTTGGGCTCAGGCTTAGAGTCTTACCTCTAGTCCCCACTTGTTATTTTGTATCTATTTTAATTATGGACGGATACACCAACTTGATTCTGCATCAAAGTTCATAAATTTTACGTTTCTTAGCTCGATTAGATTAGGGATTCTTTGAAGAGTATCTTTGAATTGTACACACTCTTGAGGACCATTTTTATTTCCTGCCTGAGGGATGTAATGTAAGAATTTCAATCATACATTGCAGGAAGGCCGTACGAACACCAAGCTTATTCCTCCATCGAAAAAAAAAATGAAAAACTAAAGAGTTATAAAATAAGTTTGTGGAATATTGATATTAAATAGTGGAAAACGAATTAAAAAATTAAGAATAAGATAAAGTAAAATAAAATTAAGAATTGAATATTTGGCACTGGAAATAATGATTAACTTTTAATTTTGTTATAAAGTACCATTTCTGTTTTGGCATAAGATATAAGTTAGTATCAATACATTGATATCAATGGGTATTTTAAAGAGTATATTACTTAGTATTTTATTTAAAAAATATCTTATTAATATATATTGTTGAATAGGCTAAACAATTAACCTTTAAAATCACAAGTAACTATGAATAAATTATAGGGGTAGGAGGTAACATACAGATCAAATCAACAGGTTCTAGTCAATAGACTAAAATATTTAAAAAGAAAACAATAAAACAAAAAGTATAATAGAAATAGATTCAAAGAGTTCAAGGAAAGAATTCAATGAAGCGATGGAAATGTTTTGTTTCTCTTTGGCCTCTCTTTTCTAATTCTAATTTGATTTCAGGAGTCCTCAAACAGCAGGACTGCCTTATTAAGGTAACAAAGAATACAAGGCTACTGCTTGAATCGCAACTCTAATTGGCGTTTGTTTACCTTCCACAATCAAACAAGTGCCAGAACAATATTGAATTCGACATTAGTTTTGAAAGTTGAAAGAGTTTTACTAGCATCCTATTTTAAACAAGTGTTCATTTTGGACTGTGTTACATTTACAAGGAAATTTTTGAAACATTACGCATTTGTAAGCACAAAATATTATATTGGCGTATATTATATATATTACTATAATAGAGTGCCTTGTCAGATGTTATTTTAATAAGACATGTTCGCTGTAAGCTGTTCATGCATAAAGAAGAAACTTATTATTGAATTTTATGCACCAGAGAATATCAGATGAATTAGAAAACAATTAGATGTTATTTGTATCAATTTAACATTTGTGGTCATTCATCTTGTGTAATGATAGTTAACAGGTGAGTTTTCAGTAATTTAAATATTTATTCCGTTTTACAGATTAGTACAAGAAACTAGATACTTTTTTGTTTTATTATAATAAATAAAATTGTACAGATTTCTAAAGTAGGTACAGGAATCTGGCACTAGTCAAGAACGGATCAAGGGATTTCCGCGTGGAAAGCTGATATGACATGGCAGCATTTTGATTTTCTGACAAACTGTAAGCTATCCAAATATTAGTCTTGATGATTGAATTAACTTCATAGAAGAGATGTACTTAGTACGTGGCTTTCATTGGAGACGGATAGAATAGAACTTCAAGAACTTCTTACTCCATTCAACAATATAGTCAATTATTTGGTCATCAAACAGCCAATCACATGTTATATATATATATATATATATATATATATAATATATATACAGGGTGTCCCAAAAAATGTATACACATTTTAAATTATTGTAATTTAGATGTTTATTGTAATTTTTTTTTAACCATGTAAACCAATTAATAAGCATTATTTTATTGTTTTGCCAGCAACTGTTCTCAAAGTGTAGTCCGCTTTGTTCTACATACTACCGATAATGCGAAGAGTTTACAAAAAAATGTACCCATCTTTTAGAAGCTGATAACTTAATTGTTTGCATTTGGTTGTACAAATGTTTTAAAGGAAAAATTAAATTTCAGATTAACTCATTCTCTTACTGATGATGATCAAGACCGAAAAAGTACTTGAAAAGGTGCAGCAGGTTCAAGTAAACAAGATCAGCCACAGTAGAGTTAAAAAAATCTCTGAATTAATCCTTTTGATGATAATCCACAGAACACTGTAATTTCTGATGAGTTAACATGGCGGTCGATCACTAAATTTTAGCGTTTATTATTAAACCACGTATTATTACCTGGAAAACAATGAACTCCATTTAGCCACTATTTATACAAAGGGAGGGAAATATCAAACACATGCGTTTTCACTAATACCAAATCACCAATCAATAACTAATTGAAAATAATATAATATATTCTATTCACTGCAATAACTGTAACAATGAATACAAAACAAACAAATACAATTCAAACCAAACAATACCTTAAGAAGTAGATTAGCTTCACAGAAATCAAATTTTATCTTTGCTTACCTTGCAATTCGGAATCAATACATGTTCCAATTCCATCTATTTTTGATTATGAAACTTCTCACAATAAAAAACTGATAAAAGAGATGATAAATATAATAAACACTAGATGTTTCAAAAAATGTCGCTAGGGTGCAGCACATGTAGTGATAAGATACTGATCAGTTTGGCAGAAGCTTAAGTAAGTTCTTTGAATCTGTATGTAGAGTATTGTGTAGATAAGGTAATTATCCATTGTTTTTGGGTTTTAGTTCTGTGGATGTCTTGAAATATAGACAAAACGTTGGCAAAGAGGTACTTACAAGTAATTAACCCTGACTAAATCATGAGGAGAAGAAGAAAAGTACTTATATATATATATATATATATATATATATAATAATTCCTAACAATCTTTTCATGGCAATACTAAAACAATTGAACATTACTGGAAAACATGCATAGTACTTGTTTCAATTTGAAGGTGTTGCTTGACGGATAATTTCAATTGTCACTCAAACTAGCGATGCACAACTACAGGGTGCAAGCCAAAATAGTGGACAGGCATCTTGGCCTTTTAACCACTTCTTTATATTTTATTATATTTACTCATTTGGTGAGTAATTTATATATGAATGGTGTAAGGATTGCATAAAGTATTCAATAAAAAAAAAGATGAAATATTCAAAGCTAATCAAAAAACGGTAGCAGTCTGCCAAACCGGTTATTTAATTTATTTACGGCGGACAATCTTGCTGTCTGACATCAGCTCAAAAGAATTTCTACATAATAGCTACGGCATCGGTGCACTTATTAATGGATCATTTAATTGAAAATGAGTAAACCATATAACAATCACTGTAAGTATAAATTAAACAAATATATAACTTAATTTTTACCAAGCAAACAGAAGGAAAACACCAAGATAAAATATCGACCTATTTTCTTTTTTCAAAGGAAAAAACAATCCTGTCTTCTCTATCAGATACTTTTATATACGATAAATATGCACTATAATTATAGAATTACGAGTATTTATTGTTTAGACTGATCCTCTAGCCGTTTAAACAATGATAACGTCAGCCGTTTACCGGCTTTTTGTTTGTTCGGTGATTCTATAGATTCTATATTGGGAGTCCTAAATTTTACCAAACTCAAATGCATTTCGAGTACGGTTCTTCAACGAGTACCTGACATCGTACAGGCTAGGGAACAACGGCTTAACGTCCTCTCCCGCGTGAATAAATCGAGGGTCATGTGAGGATCGAACCCTTGACTACCAGCCCAGAAGCGAGTACGTTAACTACTGAGCTAACCTAGCCCCCCAGACTTAGGAGTACATCATATTATTATAATAGCATAACAATATTATGTTACCGTGAATATAATATTCATATATTTATTTTCAATCAATACAAAAATCCTTGCACAAAAATAATAGCACAAACATTAACATTAAATACCAAATAAGTTATTTTTGTACATAACAAATAATTTTTTGGTATAACAGACGTGTCTGCTGTAGTAATTTTAAATATTAAAAAATATTGAAGCAAAAAAATTTATTTTTCTAGTTATCATATACACGTTGCCTACATAGATAAGTTTCACAGTTTTGCACATTCCATGGTCAGTTATGGTCATTTATATTGGCATATTGCTGGTGTGACATTAAAACAGAGCTTGTATTTTTATGTTACGCATTCAAACTTTAAATAAGTTGATTGCTTTGAGGGAAATATATTCTTAGGGAAAATAATTTTGAAGTCAGTTTCTAGAAGTAGTTCGTTAGTTTGTGAAAATAATTTTATAATCAACAAACCAGTTTTTAGTACATCTAAACATTTCGATAGATTTAAATTATTAGATTATTTTTTTTTTAATTCATCAGTGGCTCAAACAATGAAATCATTTCAAAAAAAAAAGAAATGATTATATGTTAAGAAAGATGGTTTATTGTATTATTGGGTGGATTGGATAGTAGTTTTGTTTTCAGAAACAATGGACTGAAGAACTATTGGTAAATTAGTAGGATTAACGAATGCCGCGTGAGCTACAATCAGCAAAAGATTAATGCGTGCAGTTGTGGGTATGCAAATAATGAGTATCGGAATATCTGACTGATCAACCTTGGGGGACGAAAAAGAGCAAGACAGCCTGGGAACAGCGACTTGTTTGTTACCCACAACTACTGATGTGACGCGACTTGCTCGAGTCAAGTCAGCCCAAAGCACTATCAATTATTTAATTATATACCTCATCATTTCAATAAAGTCTGGTATTAAGTTATATATTTTTTGTTTTAATTTCAGTGGCGTACCAAAGAAGGAAGGGCGGCATTTTGAGGGATAAAAATAGAAAATAGAGAATAATGAAAATAATAAAAAGCTAACTGAAATTTTATGCCAAAATAATTTTTTTTTTTTAGAGGGTGATTATAACACTGCATCCTTAGAACTATTGTACTTCCCCCCCTTCTGTACTACAGTACCCCAAATAGCTTCTGCGCCTCCAAGAAGCGCTCAGCACTTTTGCTGGGTCCAACGGGTAAAAGTTCTTCTATAGTTTTGTTGAGTGTCCCGAAGCACCTACCTCTGTGAAGCAAAGTGGTTTGACAGTCAACCAGCAATTGCAACAGTGCAAAATGAGTTTTTAAAGTAGTAATTGTTTTTATATTTTATGGGTTTTAATAATATTTTTAAATGGATCTTTCAACTGTAATATTTGCAAATTAAAAATAAATGTATTTTAAATTTTTAAAATTATTTTTTTTAAAGTGGTTGAAAGTTTATTATAATTATTTGCGTAGCCAGTTAATTTAATTTAACAATTTTTTTTATGATTTGAATTTTTTATAATTTTTTTTGACAAATCTTTGTTTTCTTTGATGATGACTATATATGTATAAGAGTACTGTAATAAGATGAAAGTTTGGGACTAATAACAGCAGTCTAAAATTAGATCCTTGATTGTAGGAAAATAAATATTTTGAGGACTTTCTGGAGTTTTCAAGATTAACGGATTATCAACCGGCCAGTTGGGGGAGGGGGGGGGGGGGCAAATCTTACGATCGTTCCCCATATTATATTTTAAAATGTATTCATTTTAATAATAATAATTACAATTGATGTTAATTACAAATAACTTATAATAAATCTAGTTTTCATATCTGAATTACACTACAATTACAATACCTATACAATTTCCCAGTGACGTTGAAAAGATATCAAAATTTTTAAAATTAGATTTTGGGACTAAAAAATTTAAAAAAAAACCTTTCTGTGGCATTTGAAACAAACTCAACTACTCTCCTTTTTTTACGATATAGAATAAGTTTTATTTTTTAAAGATACATGTTAGCTTCATTCTTTTTTTAAAATCCTTTTTAAACTTAAAGTAGTTGTAAGTACGACAAGTTGAAAGAAGTTATAATGGCCTGCTGAATTATTATAAGAGTACCTTATCAAGTTAATTGGATAGGTAAGTTAACACGTTCAAGATGAAAGAGAAAGTGTCGTTTTTTCACTATAGTGGAATGGTGATGCATTTCAGCTGATTCGATCTAGTGCTAGAAAAGCATTCTTTACTGTTAGAAGACCATCTGTTAAACACAAGTATTTCATGACAAGAAGCAGGAATTAACACAAACTTTTAAGTAAAGAAACAAACACTTATGTTGTCTAAAAAACAAGACACATAAAAAGTGAAAACTAGACTTGTAGATCTTGTTAAATAACTTTCAAAGTAGTTTCTTTGAACACAGTCAGGCTGTTATATCCATCACCAAACTTTTATAAAACCTGTTTCACTAATAAATTAACATAAAACATACGCGAGTGAAAATCTGCACGCTGTTATATATTTATCTATTCACTATTTAATAAACTTTTATTAGCAATCAAAGGATTTTATTAAAAATTTTATGTTTTTTTCGGATAACTATCTTTGTTTCGTACTATTGTACGAATCTATCATACTTCCTCGACTCGTTATTGTATATATTCGACCAGTTTCGCGGGTAGTGCATCATCAAATATGACGTTCTACTTAAAAACTGGTTGGACGTCTACCACTCGGCAGAGGTATGATGGATTTGTATATTAATACAATGTTTAACATGTGTACTAACAATATGCATGTATACACCTTGTCTTTATCTGTCAGACTCTAATAAGGATCAAAGTTCGCAAAATAAATGACCTTTTTGACTTTTTTTTTTTTTATTGAAATGTTGCTTAGCTAGATAGTTGTAAACGACCAAATGTCTGACTAACCTTGATTTAGTCATGGCGATTACCCTGAATATTGGAGTATAAATGGTAAACCACAATATTAAATGGGAAAACAAGACTAACATCATTCAATCGTAACAAGTGGTCTTCGTCAATGTCAAAAACCCGACTTCTGACGAAGACCGCTTGTTACGGCTGAAAGATCTTAATCTTGTTTTCCCATTTCATATTGTGGTTTGATCATTGATTGTTATTTCACGCGTTTATGTGAAATCTTTATATTGGAGTGTAAATATACATGGGCTATGCCGATATAAAATCATTGACCAAACCAACTTGTCCATGTGGAGCAAATTTCCAAAACTAGCATCATATTTTCTATAATTTTTTAATATACGAAAAAGAAAGGTTCACGTTCAAAATAACAAGTGACTATACCAGGTACTAAGTGGTCAATAACTCAGTACAAAATGATTGCTTATGAAACTGATAAATTTACAACATTCATAAATTCGATAGACATAGACAAATTGTAGCCTAACCCTTAAGTGTAAACATGTGTTATTATAGACCTAAAATAGTAATTATTGGAATATGAATAATATAATTATCATAATTTATAATATTAATATTAAGTATGAAATGTTATACCTTTTGTACTGTACTTTTCTAAATTTAATTATGTGACAATTAACGTCTATATCGTATTAGAATTGTTTTTGCTAATATAATATGCTAATGAATACCTGGAATCTATATAAGGGAACAGGTGATAAATAAACTCCCTGATTTGGGGGTTATCGAAACCAGGGAAAAAAACATGGCCTGTCAAATACGGCTCAGATTTTCTTGTTGCCGTTCTATATTCAACCAGTAGTGCCAGTTTACATAAATACAACTGGCCATGTAAGTATTCTAAGTGGGGAAATATTGCATAATAGTGAAGGAGTATCTGTTTTTATACTAGACATTTATAAAGAAAAAAATAAGACTGACTGAGATTATAAGACCTAATTTTAAAGTCCATAACCCTAATATTTAAAGTCATTAAGTTTAAAATCTCTTATCCTTTACTGGAACCTTCCAACATATTCCTTATACTCAGCAGACTTTTCTGGTTAACCATCTCTAACCAGTTCGTATCTACAGAAGGGCTAGGTTAGCTCTGTCGTTAACGCCTCTGGGGTGGTAGTCCAGGATTCGATCCCCACATGGCCCTCGATTTATTCACGCGGGAGGTGAATAAATCTGAGTCCGTCATCCCTCGGAGACCATAGTCACACCCTCGTGACCCACATCCCTCGGAGTCATAACCACCTCTAACCACCTCGTATCTACAGAACGGTCAGGTTAGCTCTGTCGTTAACGCCTCTGGGGTGGTAGTCCGGGATTCGATCCCCACATGGCCCTCGATTTATTCACGCGGGAGGTGAATAAATCTGAGTCCGTCATCCCTCGGAGAGGACGTTAAGCCGTCGGTACCGAGCCTGTACGATGTCAGGTACTCGTTAAAGATCCCTACTCGAAATGCACTTAAGTGAGGTAAAACTTCAGGACTGCCAATGTAGAATCTGTAGAATCACCGATCAAAAGAAAAGCCGGTAAACGGCTGACGTTATCACGCGCTAGGGGATCGGTTTAAACAATAAAACAAACAAACAATATCTACCTACAGAGTTTCAAATTTTGTATCTTACTTTATTATAAAATGGTTTTGGTGGAAACTCCAAGCAAAACTAAACTTCTAGTTAAAACAATCCCTGAGGTCCAATAGCTGGGAACTGCTGAAATGTGATGAAATAGCGCTATCTTCTTTATTCAGCCTACTTAATTAAACCCCTCTATGTCACTTTTATTGATACTTAGGAGGGTGGTGACCCAGCACTCCACTATCTGCACGCCTCAACGCACCTTGTCGTCATTTCTGTGATTTGTGCCCTATGAAGGAGAACTCCACTAGCCAGCCCATTCTCGAGGCCTTCTCACATCCCTGCTTCCATGGTAATAATACCAATGCTTCCCTTATTGGGGGATTTCAAGAATTACGTATCCACACAAAAAGTATGGGTTTTCACGGTTTTTTTTTGTTTAAAAAATTACGATCCTCACAAAATGTATGATTTTTATGGTTGTTTTTTTTTATTTCAAGAATTACGCATCCACACAAAAAGTATTGTTTTTATGGTTGTTTTTTTGATTTCAAGAATTACGCATCCACACAAAAAGTATGATTTTTTACGGTTGTTTTTTGATTTCAAGAATTACGCATCCACACAAAAAGTATGGTTTTATATGGTTGTTTTTTTATTTTACGAATTACGTATCCACATGAAAAATATGTTTTTATTGTGTTTTTTTGCGTAATTCTTGAAATCCCCCAATATGAGTAAATACCACACTATAAAAATAGTGCACAATTAATGAAATTTCCATTTTTCAAAAAGAAATAACTTCGATTTCTTATTTTTAGTAGCTTTGAGGACTACTTATATCAACCTATAACGGCAGTCCAAAGTTCTTGATTCCTCCATAACATAACAGTTTTGATTTAAAAATAATTGCTTCTTTAAGTAAAATAATGAGTAAAATAATACTAATATTTATAAAATAAGTATATAAAAATATATCTCTGTTGAAACAATCGTTGAAGTACTTAAGGGCTGAATAATACTAGAAGTTTAATAGACCGAAAATTAAATATCACTGAATTTAGCTTTAGATGACAAGGAATGGATCATTAAAAGTTTATCAGTAGTTGTGAATTTGAGTGGTCTATGACCTGAGCCCTGAAGAAGAAAGCGCGGTCGATCTACCCAAGAAATTAATTGTACATCCTTATACACTTAGATTAGTTAAAATTTAAGTTAGCCGGAGGAGATTAGAGGTGGATCTATTTTCGAAAGGACGACGGATACACCTGATCACGATACAAGTGTCGAGCGATCCTAAACACAATCGTAAGCCAGCACTCGATTTTATCATTAAGCTAGAGGGTGGTAATAGAGATCTTGAATAAAATGCATGATTGTAATGTAACATGCTTGCTTACTCATTTCTATGTTTATATCTTTTTTATTTGTTACAGGTTTCATTTGATTCTTACATCATAGAAGGAAACAGGAATCAGCTTTCAGACTTCCAAAGGTAAGTGAGATGGTTAGAGGAGGAATTTAACCACTTCAAAGTTGCAATAATTTTATTAAAATGATACCATGTAAAGGATGAAAAAAAAATTGGTAACACTGCTAGAGATCTTGTCAGTCCCTAAGTGTGATTTTCATTTTTGAAAAGAATAATCAGTTGCGTTTGAAAATCTGAAAACTGTTTCCTGTTTCCTTCCATCATACGAGTATCAAATAAAACGTAAAACAAATCAAAAGGGGACTAAAACAGAAAGCATTAAGCACACTTATATTCACGATCTCATCTCACCTTCAAATTTTCCGCCTTTGTAAAAGCTTTTCTTTAAAAAAAAAACTTTTTTTTGACTTTTTGACAAATTTTCCGCTTTTCTAGCGACTGCCCTATAATTATAAATGTTTAATTACAGACTTTATTTTTAACATTATTAACAAATCGTTGTAAATGAAGATTATTATAAAAGAAACGTCAATGACCTTCTCTGTAATCAAACTCCTACTACTAAACGACTACGAATAAACCTGTTTAATGTATGCATTAGATTGAAAATGAGCAAACGTATGTATATTTGATTTCGCTATAAACTGGATGTGAGTTGGTGTGGTTTTTGTTTTGGTTGTGACGTCTGTGAAATTGAATGGTCGAGTCATTGGATACGCGCATATCTGACTCAGTAATGACTGCACCAGCAAGCGCAATAAGTTACTCATTTGTAAATCAAGATAATTTAAAAAAGTTTACAGCTTTTACAAACATTCTTGTTTGATTCTATTGAACAAAACCTAGTAGTAAAGGTAGAACATTCTAGTTTAATTCAGTGTTTTAATAGAATCAGTTTCATTTTTAAATTAACAGTTTTAGATTCAGAACAACTAATATTGGAGAAAAAATTTATTTTTTTCCATATGTAGCCTCCATACAAAACATTTTATTATAAAAAATCAACAACACGTTTCGAGCACTTGATGTTCTTCTTCAAATTACATCTGCTCTGCCAGGGTGATTATCCACTCACTGGGCAGAGTCCTTGCTTGGTCTCACCCACTAAATAAGCACTCCAGCAGAGCAGATGTAACCTGAAGAAGAACATCAAGTGTTCAAAACGCGTTTTAGTTTTTTATAATAAACTTTCTTTTGTGGAGACATAATACTTTACCGAATATGAGTAAATACCACCACAGTATAACAGATTGCACAATTAATGAATCAGAAGAACTGGTTAATTTCTTTGCAGCCAGAGCTCTACAAAATAAAACTGTAAGAAATACTGGTAAAAGTTGACTTCATATCTTTAATTATAAGAAGGGAATATTCATCACTTACTAAGCTCTAGTTGGTCCATTTTGACATTAAAATATTTAAGTTATTTAAACACACCTGTCGCATACCGTGATTCTACGTGAAAAAATTTCTTTTTCTACGGAGATTTATTTATCTCAATTATATTGTAATACAGAAAAACACTTTTCTATATTGTTATTTATTGATAATATGACCAAAAGTCTTTCCAGGCCTTCTGCCTTGATTGACTGTTGGAAAAGATGACCTACTTTGTAATTTAACAGAATTATTTGAAATGTTATAAATTTAATTTGTATTAATTTAATAGGTCAATAATACAATGTGTTATTAAGAAATATTTGCTTTCTTAATAAGTCTGACGTAGGCATTGTTCAGGAAGAGAGGTCATTGCGCGAGTGCCATATTTAAATCACAAAGGCATCATATCACAAATTTAAATATATTATACCAGAAATACTCTGCTAATGCATAGTTATATAAAACTGTTCACAAGTAAGCAGCTCTACTTAAAGCAGTAAAACCTTAAATCAAAGTCTAAAGCATAAAGAGCACAGTTGTGGGTTTGCATTGGTAATGTATTAGTTTCCTCTAGGCGGCCAACCAGGGTGAGAGGTGTTAAGACGTCATGAATACTTCATCTTTATTGGCTTATTGCATATCTATCGAGAACAGTATATAATCAGTACTATTCTTTCCTCATGTTAGAAAGGTCCCTTTGGCGCAGAGTGTAAGTAAGTAAGAGTGTAACCTCTATTGAAAAGGTCGTGGGTTCGATTCCCGCAAGATTTCGATATTGTTGTTTCGATTTCATATTGTTTAATGAAGTGATAAAAGACCAAGATGTATGCACCTTGTTTGTCAAAGGTCTTGTCAAAAGTCTAGCTGACCTTTGACCTCCCCATTTTAGATGATACTAGTACAATGAGGAAAATAGAATTCAAATTTATCAAAAGAATGGATCTGAAGTATTAACTATAATATTACAAAACCAGATCTACAAAATCATGAAGATAAGAAATTATAAATGACTAGAAACTTCTCCTAGTAGTTAAGTTACCCGTGATTAAGGAAAAGGTTTTCTATTCACACAACCCGCACTAATCCCCTTGCTTTCACTGTGCTCACTCCTCCGCCACTCTCCCTCCTTTGGAAATATCCTGACGCTGCTATTCATTTGTACAGGGGTCAAAGTTTAGACCACACTAAAGAATAAGAAAGAAGAGTGAGATCTTTAAATCGTAACAAGCGGTCATCATCAGAGTAAAATCCCAACTGATTGGTACTCTGACGAAGACTGTTTATTGAAAGATAGTCTTCAAAGGTAGTGAAATCAGTTATTACGAAGTATTACTCATTGTAGGATAAAAAAAAAGTTAATGAAATAGTCTCCACAGTAATTTAATAATATAAACAATGCGTTTCGAACGCGTTTTTCTTTTTCAGGTATTAACTAAAAAATACAACCACATCAGAGAATATTAATATTAGAAATAGAGAAAACCATTATACTTCGTAAGATGGTCTTGGTGTCGTTGCTAACTTCAATCGTAACTAACCTAAGGAGCTGTGATTGCGATTGAAGATGGACAACGTCCTAAAGCACTCTAACGACTCCAAGAACATCTTACGAACTATGACGGTTTTCCCTATTTCTGATATTAATCATACTAACCCGAGTGGTAATAACAATATGCATGTATATAAAGTAAATCGTACAACATGAAATAAGGATAGAGAGATGGCTTATCGTGGTTTGATGGTTGATTGTTGTTTCACGTGATTATTATTAAATCTTGTTTCTGACATAAGTGAGTAACGAATATTTTGTATTTCGCATCCATAGTACGGATTTAATACTGAGTGATTATAGAGCGACTGTTAGTGCAAATGAAGAAACGATTTGTCAGATGTGCGATTGAGAAATATAGCGCTTGAAGGTTAGAAAAGGTTAAGGACCACTGGAAGATCCGGGAGAAGAAAAGTTGTGATTCAGATTCAGTTGAAGAGTGAGTTTTCTGAAAGCTGATTGACGGTTTCCAAGAAGCAGGCAGAACGAGATAAGGCGACCGGAGGCGGGACCTTGACCGAGTACGCATGCGCCTCGTGGCGACGCCGAGTCTGCCTGAGCCACAACACGTGTTGCGAAAATCGCTCACGACTCCCCATGATTGCATGCCTCACTGCCAACCACCTGTAAACAAATAACCCCTTCGCGGCCTAATCTTACCAAACTAGTCCTTCCTATTTTTGTTTTTGGATTTAGAAGGAAAAAAACCCATCGCTATATCTACTATTATGACGAAAATAATATATAGGTTAGTTGCGAAATCATGGTGAAATTATATTTCATTTCAAAGCTATTTCAATACTACAAAACGTTTAAAAAAAATATTTAAACCTTTATTTTGTCAAACAACTTCAATCAATTTATGGCTCATATTTACAAGTAAATTGATTTTGGATGCATGCTTGTTATTTTCATTTATTTTCTTACTTTGTACAAAATCTAAAAACAATTTATAAATGGATTCAGCTGAACAGTTCACCTGAATCGTGAATTGACAATGTATTCCCACATATCCATCATGATAAAACTTGGATAGTTAACGAATGATTGACGGATAGTTAAGCTTTTTGGAACGGTCAAAAGGTTAATGACACCGTGAAAATTTAATGCATTTTCGCCTTTTACAAAGTTTGTTTAAATTTGGCGTTCAATGGAATATTCTGAAATAAACATAATTTTGAAAGGATTTCATTCATTTAATTAAAACATCATTGCATTCGCAATCTTTATGTTGAAAATATCTAAAAATCTTTGATATTTTATGGATGGTTCTTTATAACAAAAGAGTATGCTACTGGAAAATGTTTTCCTGAGTTTATTAAGTAAAAAAAAAAAAAAGACATTGTAAATATAACCCTGAAGTTGGAGATTAAGGACATGAAGTTAATAGTGTGAAAATACCTGTAAAGAACTTCAGAAACCCTTTGAGGTAGATCTATCTGACAAGATGAACTACAAGGCAACAACCATCTGACTTCAATTGAAATCCTGAAATACTAAAGCGTGCTATCTATAATCCCAAACAGGTTTTGATTTGTTTACTACCACTATCATCATCATCATCATCATCATCATCATCATCATCATCATCATCATCATCATCATCATCATCATCATCATCATCATCATCATCATCCCACCAAACCACCGGAAGTGTCATCACCATCATACCACCAACCATCATCATCTCCCTCCAACCACAGGAAGTGTCATCATCATCATCATAATCATCACTACCACCACCATCATTCCATCAACCACAGGAAGTGTCATTATCATTATCGTCACCGTAGCATCATGATCATCTCATATTCTTCTTCTTTATCATTGTCATTCATCATTCTCTTCGTTGTCAAATCATTGCAAGTTATAAAATCCGAGCAAAGCCGGCTACAAAACCCGGTTAATATTATTAAAAATGATAATCAATGTATTTATAAAAAAAAATGAAATAGATTTTAATATTTCCGACATACAAATAGTTATCAGCTTCTCAAAAATATTGAAATGATGGTATCCCCATGATGATGAAGAATCTTGTTTATATTTGGAATTTCGTAAGTGTGTCATAAGAATTCATAATCCGTAATTACAATATTAAATGCAATAAATATGAATAAGCAGGAACTACTAGATTACATTAGAATGACTAAAAGTGGAGAGTATGAAAGTTATTAAAAGTTGTCTTCCTTGTTCTCCATAATCGCTGCTTAAATTGGAATCTATTTTAAGCAGTGACCAAATCATCGTGCATTGAAGGTAACCTAAAGTTTCCTATCCTATCAACGATTTTGATATATTTTCAAGTACTTGCCAACTAATGTCATCAGGAACCAGACACGAAATTCTTTCCCATTCTCAGAAATATCGGGTCATTTACTGACATTAAGTGCACATAAAAGCTGTTGATTTATTACAAAATAATAAAAGCAATCTATTAAGTCTCAAACACCTAAAAAACATTTGATAGAATGTGCTATCCAGATTTCTTCTATTATTCTGTAGTTATCAATATTTAGAATCACACTGTACTTGCGAATTTAAAGGAAATTAATTATTAGATTGGTTCACTAAAAAAGAACCTATAAAAAATGTTTACCAGAAAAGAAAACACATGAAATTTATGCGTTATTAAAACACAAGTGGTAACTCAGAATCAGTATCACAAAATCAAGTCTGAATGAAATACACACACAGTTACTACTGAAATTTTTTGAATGAAAGAAGAAACTTAAAACGACAAAAACTTATGGAATTATACAGAATGAAGTTAAGACTGCACTTTACGAAGTGAAACTGTTACAAGCACTTACGAACTAATGGTAACCTAAGTTGAAAGTGTGATGCCCTTTTTTTTATCTGATGTACCCCTACGAGGTCATTTCAATTATAAGGCAGTTTTAAAGTTCAGAGAAATAAAACATATAACAATGTTAGAATACATCGCGAAATGTAGGCTTTCGATCAGCAGTGCTTGTTTAGTTTATATGATCCTTCATAAATGTATTAAACAAACAAAAAACTTCATTAAGTCTCTCTTTTGTATTAATTTCGATAGATTATAACATTAATTTAATTTTTCAATAATTTTGTCACTGCTGTTCTATCAATAAAGCTACATTTTGAAATTATCTTATCTTATTATTAGTTTCAGTTAAATTAACATGGTTGAAACGGGCAATCAACACTTGTGATATATATGAACTTACAGATTTGTAAGTAGATAGTGTGTGTGTAAGCTATCAGAGAGTAAAGCAAATTAAAGGAATTACAGTAAGAAGGATATAGTGGAATCAGCTGAAGGATGCAGAGAGGTTGAGAGTTGCGCAACGCTGACGCTGAACAGTCGAGCCTTTGGGGAGTTAAACGAAAAGTGGAGTCCGGCTAGAGGCCGTGTCGAAATCGAAGCCTGTCCAGTCCACTTTAGAGCCTTTCATCACAGAGATGCAAGCCATTAAAAGCAAGTGTTTACTGCACACACGTCGCCTCCCCCCTTTACTTCCATATCTAATAATTCATACTTGATTTATATATATATATATATATATATATATATATATATATATATAATCAATGATCAAACCACAATAAGAAATGGGAAAACAAGACTAAGATCTTTAAACCGTAACAAGCGGTCTTCGTCAGTGTCAAAAACCCAACTTGGGTAGTTGGGTTTTTGACTCTGACGAAGACCGCTTGTTACGGTTGAAAGATCTTAGTCTTGTTTTCCCATTTCTTATTGTGGTTTGATCATTGGTTGTTATTTCACGTGTTTATGTGAAAGCTTTATATTATTATATATATATATTATATTAATATATATATATATATATATATATATAATATACGACGTTTCGGTCAGCTCTGACCATCTTCAGGGACTAATAATATCTTTTGGTGAATTACTTTATATTTTACCAGAAAGGTGGAAATCCATAGTCAGAAAACTTGAAAAATTAACCCGGAAAAGAACAAAAGTGAAAACTGGCATAATTCTTAATAAAACATGTTTGATTGAAGGTCTGCTCCCAAAATACACAAATATATATATATGACGACGGATGTCGAAATATCGAAGTGAGTTCTGTAGTGTCTTTCTGTGTTCTTTTCTCTGTGATAAAGTGTATATATATATTATATATATATATATATATATATATATATATATATTCGTAAAAATTATATATACTCATATATATATACGTAAAAAATATATATACTCATTTAATCAATCAATTTCCTGTGAATCTATAAACAAAAACCCTGGAGTCGCCTACACTCAAATTTACTATAAGTAAAACATAAAATTAAACTCTTTGATAATGAATTGGCAACTGTCATGATATTTCCTTTTTGTAAAGCATTATCAAACTTATAGATAACTAATTCAATGATTTTCATTCTTTTGTTATATCTATAATAATTTTTTCTCAGTATTATAAATTTTATATAAATTCTCCAGTAATCAGGTGCATGGCAAGTCTCCTCGAAAGGAAGTCATAGACATCTTCAATTTAAGGTTTTATATATCTATATATATATTCGTAAAAAATCATTAATATACTCATTTAATCTATCAATTTCCTGTGAATCTATAAACAAAAACCCTGGAGTCGCCTACACTCAACTTTACTATAAGTAAAACATAAAATTAAACTCTTTGATAATGAATTGGCAACTGTCATGATATTTCCTTTTTGTAAAGCATTATCAAACTTATAGATAACTAATTCAATGATTTTCATTCTTTTGTTATATCTATAATAATTTTTTCTCAGTATTATAAAATTTTATATAAATTCTCCAGTAATCAGGTGCATGGCAAGTCTCCTCGAAAGGAAGTCATAGACATCTTCAATTTAAAGTTTTATATATCCTATATAATATTCGTAAAAATCATTAATATACTCATTTAATCTATAAATTTCCTGTGAATCTATAAACAAAAACCCTGGAGTCGCCTACACTCAACTTTTATATAAGTAAAACATAAAATTAAACTCTTTGATAATGAATTGGCAACTGTCATGATATTTCCTTTTTGTAAAGCATTATCAAACTTATAGATAACTAATTCAATGATTTTCATTCTTTTGTTATATCTATAATAATTTTTTCTCAGTATTATAAAATTTTATATAAATTCTGCAGTAATCAGGTGCATGGCAAGTCTCCTCGAAAGGAAGTCATAGACATCTTCAATTTAAGGTTTTATATATCTATATATATATTCGTAAAAAATCATTAATATACTCATTTAATCTATCAATTTCCTGTGAATCTATAAACAAAAACCCTGGAGTCGCCTACACTCAACTTTACTATAAGTAAAACATAAAATTAAACTCTTTGATAATGAATTGGCAACTGTCATGATATTTCCTTTTTGTAAAGTATTATTAAACTTATAGATAACTAATTCAATGATTTTTCATTCTTTTGTTATATCTATAATAATTTTTTCTCAGTATTATAAAATTTTATATAAATTCTTCAGTAATCAGGTGCATAGCAAGTTCCCTTCGAAAGGAAGTCGTAGACATCCTAAATTTAAAGTTTCCGCGGTATTGACAGTCCCCGTAATAACATGGTGTTTACATACTAGCTTTGTTTATTTCAGTAGATAGATCTTGTTTTGAAGTTATGTCGCATAAACAGGTTGCTCATTGGTTAGACTCAAATAAGAAGTAATTACAGTTTTTTTACACTCAGAATACTTTTTTTATTAAAAGAACTGTTGTCCTTATAGGGATTTAACTATCTCCATTTAAAGAATAACCATTTCATCGTAATTAGTTGTGGTGTTGTTTGACCTTCTCCAACCGTTTCTGCACCAGAGAGTTTGGTTTCCCTCTCTTAACTATCCTGCCGATTGGTTAAGTCTTTATTGTTTATATTTCTTCATGTTCTTCAGTTTCACTTATTATTTCCCAGCTCTTCTTTTATTCCTTATTCTTCTGTTTTTCTTACTTGACTTGAACCGGGCATTATACATATCATTATAAAGAACTCTATAATATGATTTCTCATCCCGATTATGACTATTCTCTAAAAAGGATGTGTCCTGAGCTTGCTCAATCAACACCTTATTGTTGAATGCTGTATAACTCATTTGAGTTCTAGAGTAAAAAGTCATTTATGCTTTGAAGTTGACAAACAAAATTCTAACATTATTTGTTACTTTCTCAATTGTACTAATTTAAAGTCTTCACCAAATGTCAGATGAAAGGCAGAGGGATCATGAAGAACAAAATGTCATTTGTGATTTATACATCCTTGAGAGAAATAACTTGAAGATTAAAACATGTCATTTGTCTGGTAACGATCTAAAGAATGAATGGGAAAAAACCAGTAGGGTAGGACGAGAGTAGGGTGTAAATAGGTTTTGACGGAGACGAACAGCTCGGGATGTCACTTCCTGTTGCCACGCTAGCTGTTCCACCGGCACCTGACTACCATTCCAATAACTCCCCAACCTGAGGAGCACCTCTTACATAAACCTTTCCGACTCTTTCTCCTTCATGATTTTCTACATCTCTTTTTTATTGCCTCTTTTCTGTCTCATTGAACACTGGAAACATTCTCCCTTCTTCCTTCACTTCACCTTCTTCCTGACTCTGTCTGTCCAACACTCGTACCTTCTGTCTTAACTCATTGAGTCATATTTTTTCTTCTCTGTTCTTTTAAATACTCTCCTACCTCCTAATATACTCTGTCTTTCTTTACTAATCCTTTCTTTCATTTTTCCTCAACACTTTTTCTCCTACTCAATATTTTATATTCCCACATTATTACATTTTGTTTTTCTATCCTTTTCTCTCCTAATACTCTTCCACAAGTTGCACTGACTAGATATAAATTTAGATCCACAGGAGCATACGACCTGTGAAGAAGTTCAGCTAGATGTGGGACATTATAAGTTTTCTGTGGAATCTTCTTACTTGTGACAAGCAAGTTTACCTTCTCCGTGGTTGCGAATAAACATTCTATGAACTAAACCACTTTTGTCTCACCCAAATTTTTTGTTATTGTTTAAACAGATCCCTTAGTGGGTGATAACATCAGCCGTTTACCAGCTTTTTGTTTGATCGGTGATTATATGGATTCTACATTGGGAGTCCTAAATTTTGCCTAACTCAAGTGCATTTCGAGTAGAAATCCTTAATGAGTATCTAACATTGTGCAGGCTCGGGGCCGGCAGCTTAACGTCCTCCCCGAGGGACGACTTACTCAGCTTTAATCACCTCCCGTGTGAATAAGAAGAATACCGGACTCGACATGTGCAGAGTCACAGACGGCGATCATATTGAACATTTATGAAAATCAGTCATAGAACCGACAACTATTTGTACTTTTCTTTGTAAATTTATCCAATATCACTTATGGCCTTCAACATAAAATGTATTTAGTTTCATTATGGTCCAACAAGTAGTTTCCGAGATATAGGTATTTGGAACACCCTGTATTCAAAAAATAATCTTTAAATTTCAATATTCGGTTGCATTCAATCCAGTAATAAAATCAACTGTTCAAAAACTCAAGATAAACAAAACACGGCTTTCACTATACACTTTCTGAAATGAGTTTTTGATTTTCCAAGTATCAACTGATTGGAGCCATCTTAATGGTTTCTAGCAGGGAAGTAATTTATTTTACGAGTTGCCACCCTATGAAGGTGGTAATATAATGAGTTTACTATGCTGCTCTCACATCTAACCCAGAATCGGATAATATTAGGTTAATAAAGATAATTTATTGGCTGCCTGCGGGCTAACTTATATTAATATAGCTATTAGGAAGGATTAACACTTTCTTGAGCCAGTAATAAAAAGGGTTCTTTATAAAGAATCGGCCTGGCTAATAACGGCTCGAGGGTCGTCCTGGTTAAGCAATGCGCTTTAGTAGCGCAAGCTGATTAGAATGCAGGCGACCTGAGAGCTGCCAACGCCACTCAGCTACCTCCGCTGACGTCACCAAACCATCGTGCAATCCAGCCCAAACAACTGTCCTTGTGTCGCGCGCATCAGCGCTCTTAAGTCCTTAAAACAAAATCTCCTAACTATTACATGAAATATCTCATATTGGGCAAAGTGTTATGTCTCCACACAAAACAGTTTATTTCTATCGTAGTGCAATCAGTTATTATGTGGTCTTTACTATTTGTAGGGTAAAAAAGCTAATGAAATAGTCTCCACATATAGAAATTTAATAGTATAAACAACGCGTTTCAAACACGTAGTGTTCTTCTTCAGGCATTAACTGACTCACCCTTAGTTAATGCCTGAAGAAGAACACTACGTGTTCGAAACGCGTTGTTTATACCATTAAATTTGTGTATGTGAAGACCATTTCATTAACTTATTACCCTACAAAAAAGTTTATTCTAAAAAAGTAACAGCGCGTTTCGAACACTTGAAGTTCTTCAGGTTACGTCTAAAAAATATATGAGCTTTAGGAACATCGGGGTGAATTAATTAAAATTGAATATAATATCTGACTGTTGAATACCTGATACTATTCAGTGATAACATGGGAATAGTATTAAAATATAGTATTTAAATGGGAGTAGTATTGAGTTATCACTCAATAGTGTCAGCTATTGTGTTCCATTTTCACTAATTCACCCCGATGTTTGTAAAGCTCAAATATGCATATATTTCTTAGATATAATCTGAAGAAGAACATCAAGTGTTCGAAACGCGTTGTTAGTTTTTATAATAAACTTTTTTGTGTGGAGACATACTACTTTCCCCAATATGAGTAAATAACACACTATAACAGATTGCACAATTAATTAATGAAATATCTCATACATCACATACCTAGTATTAAACCACATGAACTTCTTCCACATAACATCAAAACCTGTAGTCCACATCAAACAAGTATATTCATACTACTTTAGTTTTTCTTTAAACATACCTTAAAATACTGCTTTATTTATTTTATGTTTTCACTACTATGCCTTTTGATTTTTTTTTCCCCTGGAGAGAACCTTAAGCCGTCGGTCCCGAGCCTGTACGATGTTAGCTACTCGTTATACATCCCTACTCGAAATACACTTGAATTAGGCAAAATTTAGGACTCCCAATGGAAAATTAACAGGTAATGTGGGATTCATCCATTACTAAACTGGGAACCAAATAATAAATGGGCCACAAGTTCTGCCCCTAGAAAAACACTAAAAGGTGAAATCCTTATAAGTGTGGGCGTTGAAAAACAAACAACAAACCTTTTCATTTTTCTCATTTTCAAAAGTCTGCTTTCTCGTCTTTTATTATACTCTCATTCTCATACTGTTTTCCTCTGTACCTACTGTATGACTGTTTCTTATATTATTTATAATATATATATATATTAAAATATCAAAAACCCAACTCTGACGAAGACTGCTTGTCACGGTTGAAAGATCTTAGTCTTGTTTTCCCATTTCTTATTGTGGTTTGATCATTGAATTTTATTTCACGTGTTTATGTGAAATCTTTTTATATATATATATATATATATATATATATTAATTATATATTTAAACTTATCTTTATATTGCTAATCCCTTTACAATTCTGACATTTAAACTTCACAATTATTTCTAATAGTAAATAAACAATATGTATTTATTATTAAACATGAATATAACATGAATTTGTCTAAGTATTTTATTTTCTATCATTATTATAATTAATATAGTAATAATAGTTTTAAATTATGTTATTTCTTTTTAACATGAATGAATTATTATTTTTTTTTTATTTTACATAGTCACAACAACGTAAATGTGACATTACCAGTGACAATAGTGAAAGAAGTATATACATTTGCACGTGGAGGAAGGAGGGAAGAAATAATCCAGTAACTATATTTCCTGGCATGAAAAATAAGTTATAAAACTTAGATTTTATAAGTAACTTATAATTTATATACAAATTTATAAGTAACTAGAGTAATTCACACCAATACTTATTATTATGAAAGGCAAAAATTAAATTAAAAATGACTAAACAAGTAAGGATACATATTTGAAACTTAAATTGTTCATGATTCAGAAAAGTGTCCCAATTTAAAGTCAAATTCGTTGTTTCCCGTGCCCAAGCTTGTAGGTTTCACCTTTAGTGTTGTTCTAGGTCGAAGAGTGTGACTCATCTGTTATTTGGCACATATTTATGGTCGAGGTACATGACAGTGTTGATTCTAACATCGCCAGTAATAAATATTACCTCACTCAGGTTTATTAGAGTTGCGATCTTTAACGAGAGCCTGTCGTATTATAGGCTCAGCACCGACAGCTTTACGACCTTTCAGAGGATGCTTCAACTAATCTTCTACATGAAAAATCTGAATTGATAGCAAAGATTTCAAACCTTCAATTTTCATTACTAAAGACATGAGGCTCTATCTCGTAGACTGCTCTGACCACGAATTTAAGGCTCTAAGTA
The DNA here is from genome assembly GCA_026182355.1 of Hermatobates lingyangjiaoensis. Taxonomy (NCBI): domain Eukaryota; kingdom Metazoa; phylum Arthropoda; class Insecta; order Hemiptera; family Hermatobatidae; genus Hermatobates; species Hermatobates lingyangjiaoensis. The sequence continues at coordinate 481,278 of JAPFBL010000155.1, forward strand.
GTCCGATAAACCATACATTTTACACATTCGTCTATTTCATTAAAAGTAAAATTATTTTCTCTTCAGAAGAGATGAAAAGTAACTTTTTACTTACAGTTTTCAGGTAATAATGCCAGATATTTAATCCCTGTATTTGAAATAAATGATTTAACAATTATTTAATATTAAATAATTTATTATTAAACAAGTAATGCTAACATGCATACCCACACACACAAATACAACATCGCAAAAACATCATAAAACGACTTTTGGGACCTCAAAACATAAAATTCCATCAAAATCTCGAGATCGAATTTTTTCACGATCACCATCCTTTACATATAGTAAAAAATGTGGGAGAATAACTTGATATTAAAATAACTTAATTGTTAATATTAAAAAAAACAGGGATGTAACGCAGGTTTCCAACCTAATTATTTTGTTGATAAAAATCTAAAAATCTTTAGATATGAAGGGAAATGAGATTGGGAAGAGTTAGGGTGGCAAACCTGATTTTTAAATCCCAGCTGTATTGCTAATTATTTTCTTCTGTTTTCTTTCAATTCTTTTATTTAGCAATCTTAACCGTTAATCTTAAACTTAAATTTTAGAGAGATATACTTAGTTAACACATTATTTATAAGAATGGACATAGTATAAAAATATCAAATTTATCAATAATAACCCGGTTTAATTAAGATGATTTTGTATTATTAAATACAGATGGGAATTAAATATAACAAGCAATGACTAAGCCTTAATATAGCTTTCTATCCATAAATACATCTGAAATGAACTATTAAAAAAAATCTCTAAAAAAAAATAAACTATGTTAATTTTAAATCATAGTTAACCATTATTCATTAATAATTAATTACTTAACCATAATAATTAATAATTAACCTTTTAATAATTAGTTGAAGTTAAGTACTAGCTTGCTCTTAATTACAGCGTATTGGGGAAAGTATTATGTATACACACAAAAAAGTTTATTATAAAAAACTAACTTTATTATAAAACATTCAGTGAGATGAGACTATAACACTCTTAAATAAGGATTTAGAGCAAACTACCTGGGTGTTACCTAATCAGAAACCTTATTAGCATGTTGTTGGTAGTTTCTGCTCATTGTTGCATTGCTTTTTGGTGTATTTGTATGGTAAGTAATGTCATAGTGAGGATCTCAATAGAGTTGCAAATTAAATGAGTAATACAGTAATACTCATTTAATTAATTAATGAGTATTACTATTAATACTATTAATAATATTAAAACTATTAATGAGTATTACTAGTAAATATTCATTTATTTAATTAATCGCTAGTTCGCGGTTCAGTTTTCGCGGGTTCAGTGTTTCGCGGGGTCCAGAAGAAATGCTCAATTATAAATTAAAAAAAATATTCAATTGTAATTGCAGTAAAAAAATAAAAACAAATACAACTCGTAATAAAAAAGTACAGTAGTTAGTATTAGAGAAGAAAATATACAGGATTCTTCTTGTACGATCAAGCAAGACATCAAACAACCAGTGACTTGTTAGGTCAAAGTATATTCTACAGTACTAAATTAAAGGATAATAAATAATAATATTCAATAAAGACTAAGAATGTATAAAAAATATTAAAACATAATCAATTGTAACAAGAAAATAATAAAAATATAAAAGTTGAAATTAATAAAAAAATAACCAAAGATGTTTCCTTTGATCTGATTGGCTAATTCATATCACCCAACTTCCTGTTTACCATGCCACCCACGCCCTTGTGAATCTTTTTTTTATTGACTATTTTTTTTTCTTTTTGTTTTTCATTTTTATTTACAACACAGTATAGCATTCAGTAAGGTCAGGATTCACTCTCTGTTAGAAAGGTCGTTGTTTGAGCTTTAGAGGCTTTTATAAAGACGCGTCCATTATTCGGGGATTTTCGCTTTTCGCCGGTGTCTTCGGTCCCCATTATCCGCGAAAAGTGAGGGATTACTGAATATGTAATTCAAAATATAGAAATAACGATTCAATCACAACTACAAATAATGGTATATACAACACAATGAAAATAGATTTTAATCAATTATCATATACTCGTATGCTCTTTAAATATTATTATATTAACTACTGTAATTGGTATAGCTTTTTTTCTACTATTTCATACTTCTTATGAAAAAGTCTTCAAATAAAACCTAGTTTGAGTTTGAAAGTTCGATATGAACCTCAAAATCATCTCGATTGTTGATATATTTTACGTTCATTTATGCTTGTTATTATACAACTGAAAAAAAACTTTCAAATCGAAGTAACTGAGTGTATTTAAAGCTATTTTGAACATATATTGTTTCTTTGTTCAATAATTGGTGCAAGCTTGCTCTAATCACGGCATATTGAGGAAAGTATTATGTCTGCACATAAACAAGTTTATTATAAAAAAAGCTAACAACGCGTTTCGAACACTTGATGTTCTTCTTCAGGCTCTGTTGGGGGTGGTTATTCAGTGGGTGATACTAAGCAAAATGTTTGTCTGGAGACATAATACTTTCGGAATTTGAGTAAATACCACACTATAACAGATTGCACAGTGAATGAATTAATCACTGCGTTATGAATAATTTAGATAATGGTTGATGACGAGACACTTACCTTGTTTTATAGGGGCCAGGCTAGCTCAGTGGTTTCGTGGTCGCCTCTGAACTGATAGGACCGGGGTTCGATCCCCACCTGGCCCTCGATTTATTCACACGGGAGGTGAATAAATCTGAGTATGTCGTCCCTCGGAGAAGGACGTTAAACTGTCGGTCCTCAGCCTGTACGTTGTCAGGTACTCGTTAAAGATCCCTACTCTAAATACACTTGAGTTAGGCAAAATTTAGGACTCCCACTATAGAATCAATCTTCATTGTGTGGTATCACAAAGGGCCAATGCTCGGCCTAAGTGTGTTCCCTTGTGGGACTGCCACTGCAACCTAACCTAACCTACCTTGTTTTATAAGTAAGTTTTAAAATATAATATTCAGTTTTTGCGATGCTTATAAATCTAAAAATTATATAACATTCTGTTGTAAAAACTGCAATGACCTAAATAATAAAATTTACCCATAAAGCAGAGCTTTATCTCTGTAGTGCTAAAGACCTCTAACCACCTAATAACAGACTGATGCTATGTAGACCGCAAGCTGGGGAACAGAAGAAATGTGGCTGTCTCTAAAACAGTGTACTTGCACCGAAATGATAAGACTGCAAGCAGGGAGGTGTGGAAAACCCTTACGACGAGGGTGTAAAACTTGCGTCACGAGCTGAACTCACCTGACTGGCAGGAGGCAATAAATCACAAGCTTACAGGGTGAGGCTGTCTCCTGCTTGAACAATGGGAGCAAGTCATACTACATGCTCCACCCACGTAATCGTCGTTAAATGGTTAGAGGTATCCTTTTAGTAGGAAAAGCCTATGCTGGTCAAATAGCTTAGCCCGCTATTCTGATAAATAACAAACACACTAATCCATTAGTTTTAACGATCGCTTAATACAAATTTTACAAGCTATCTATCACAGCAAAACAGAAAATGAAGACAACTAAACTAGTAAAAAGTTACTAGTTAAAAGAAGGGAACAGACCTTCTTTTAAACACATTTCGTTAAATGCCTTGCTTATTTCTAACATTGTATGTCTCCTACATGCCTTCTCTAATTGTCTTACATGAGTCTTCCACTTCATTGGCAACATGTAAACCAGTTCACTAAATGATTTATTTTTGACATTTACAAGGATCCAACGTTTCGGACTACGAAAATCATAAACAATAAAACTAACTTAATTCACAATAACATTAACTAATAACCATTTTTAAAAGGAAATAAAACAGTCTAACATTTACATCAAAACTAAACATAACTTTATACAAAGTTGTATCATTACAACTATAATGACATATAACTATATGTCATCATTAGAAAATGTTTAATATTTGAATTTGCTTTCACAATTGAGAGAAATAACTGGTATAATATAAATGAATAAAATAAACAAGTTTATTTTAGATAATTTCAGATAATGAAACATTTTTTGGTACAAGTATAATAAGGATTATTCCTGTTATAGTCCAACAGTTTAAATAATTATTTAAAGTAATTTTAATAAATGAATAACTAAAGCTAATGAACATCACAGTATATTTCACAGCATGTATATAAATGTACAGTTGTATAAACACAAATGCATAAACAAAATGCATTTCTTGTGGGAAAGTAAAGCTCGTTAGAAGGTCGATGAACTTGAAGCAGTAAAACTTTGAAATTTATTCTTAATAAAGTAATGATTCGCATTAATGCTTTACCATACTAAGAAGGTTAAATATGAAGTTCCCTGACAGAATTTTAACTAAGGGAGAAATAGGTTGGTTTTCAAAGTAGTCAGGTATTCTGAGGAAGCAGCTGGAGGTTTGCGAAACGCGGAAGAGTCTGCTCTCAGAGTCAGGTCACGTAGTCAGAATAAGCCCTATATCTGTGTTTAAATTCCAGTCCCCTTGATATCCACTTCAAGTAACCAAGCTAGTTTTTTTTTTTAGTGTTGCCTTCACCAGTCTTTTATCTTTGCAATGCTTTTATAGCACTTTGTATGCTTTGTCATCCAACGAAACTATTCTTCGAATAATAAAACTTCCTTCTTTATAATTAACCCGCGAGGCTCAATTCTTGTACTCATTTTTATTATAAGTTCATAACCAAATAAGATTATATTTTTGTTAAATTATTTACGAAAAAATTGTAATAAAAGAAGCAGCTGTTTTGATGAACAATTTGGAGAACAGAATAAGATTTATTATAGACTCAATTCAGCAGTAGTTATGACAAAAGTAAAAAGTCTTAAACAGCTTCAACATGGAATTCAGACATGAAACCAACACACTGCTTTCCTTATTTTGTATATAAAGCGGTAATTGTTAACTTCTGCAGTCTCTTTTTTTCCTCAATGTTGTTCATCAAACAAAAAATGAAGATTTTATTTATAAAAAACACTTTTAGAGCAGCTTCCTTTTGTTTAACTGTTTAATTTTTGTAACTCCATTGTAGAAGAGTTAAACATTTTATTTCCTTAACAATCCATCTATTATTCTGACATGTTTAATTGTCAAAATATATAGTATATGGGAATATAGTACATATTCTATATATATATATATATATATACATGGAACCATGCAGAAGAGGCACATGGTATTCCCCTGTCTAGGCAGAACCTGGTTGAGGGTACTACCATCCTACATGTTAATAATGATTTCAATAGACTTAAAATCTTAGAAGCTCTGTACATTAAAGGCTTGTTACCCAGTTTAAATGTACAAAGTAATAACTTCAATGTAATTCCTAGTTTTAAGAATATAGATAATTTTTTTTAAATTAGTAAGAAAGGAGGGCGATGACCGAGTTAGGTTGAGTTGAAGGGCCATGAGTTTTTTGTTGACCCGCACTCAACTCTACTCCATCCCCACCATCAACTTTCCGATAGAATATCAGTGTTTAGTTGGCATTTAAACGCCAAAGTAGTTAGTAATATGTATATTTAGTTAATATAAGTAGTTTAAGAACCTGACGATGACCCATGGGGCCGAAAGCTTGTTATGTTAGTTTAATCTAGTGTAGTGATTAATTAAATATAGTTATCCCCAGTGAAGTGTTTATTTAGTGTTTCAGCCTTCTGAATGTCTTATGCTAGCTTGCTTTGACAATTATCACCTGCTCAAAAGGAAATTGTAAGAAAAATAGAAGCTATAAGTAGGAAAGTCGTGAATGCAGAATCTGCTATCAAATTCAATTATATATATATATATATAATATATATGAACGCCGTAACTGCCAAACCTGTCCCCTAATTAACTCCAGTCCTTACTTTACTTCCCCTCTCAGTAACGACTCCTATCCTGTTCCTTCTGATACATCTTGCACTTCCTGTAACTGCGTTTACCGTTTGGAGTGTACTCGATGTGATGCTTTTTACGTTGGCTTGGCTTCAACCAAGCTAAGCCTGCGTATGAACAATCACAGGGCGTCCGTTGGTCAGCGCAGAGACCTACCCATAGCTATCCATGCTAATTCCCATGACCTCCCTTTCAATGATTGTTTCAGGGTACAAATCCTCAAACAAATCCCCGAGTCTAATCCCCATGTCACCCTTAGAGCTTCCGAAGAGGCATTCATATGCCTCCTTGGGGCTCGTTCTCCTCCTGGTCTTAACCTGTACCGTTAATTATTTTTTATTTCATTATTATTATTATTATTATTTTTATTATTATTATTTTATTTTATTATTATTATTATTATGTTCGTATTTTATATATTTTTTATCTTGATTTCTAAATAAATATTGGAGGGATTTCTATTTTTCCTCTCCTCCGCTGGGGGGCAGCTGGGCGGTGGTTCCACAAGTTACTCTGGAGGCCAGTAGCAGTTTGCTTCTCAACGCGAGTACTTCGCACTTCTTCCCGATGACGACGGATGTCGAAATATCGAAGTGAGTTCTGTAGTGTCTTTCTGTGTTCTTTTCTATGTGTTAAAGTGTATATATATATATATATATATATATATATATATATATATATAAAGTTTAAACTACAATACAAAGAAGGAAAACAACAGAAATGAATGCCCTGAGGCCTTTAACTTTATGTCATCAGAGAGCAAACGAAGTAGGAACAAACAGTTTTTACTTTGTTTTCTGATGGCATAAAGTGAATAGCCTCGGGTTGGGGCTGTGAAAATAACTCACAGGAATAACTACAACTTCTAGTTTCAGTAAAACGTCTACATAACTTTCATATGGGTTAAGCAGAAAAAATTTAGAAACTGAGGAGTTGAAGGACTCAACCCAGTAGTACAGTATGTATCGACACAGTTTCTACTCTACATTACAGGATACAGACTGTAGTTGAGGGCAATTCAAAATATTTTGACTACACAGCTCAATAGGACGACTTCCAGATCTTAAAAAGGATGTTCACTAATAAATTATCAATATGTCAAAAATGTAAAAACCTTTAAACTAGTAATATGTTAAAGCAGTTGTAAACTTCGTATACCTGTTTATTTTATTATAAAAAAAAAAAAGAATGTAACTATATGCTATCAGACGCAACATCGCTTTTTACTGTTTTAATCAAGGTTTAATATTTTTCAATCTCATCTTTAATTCAAATAACTGTCAATAAGATAATCTTTCGAAGACCTTAATATATGACTCCAAGTCATGGTCATTGTATTCTTTGAATCTGGAACTTTCAGTGACGCTTCTTAGCTTAAACACCAAGTTGACAGAAAATAAAAAAATTTTACTATAAAGCCAAAGATAAGAAGGTGAAGATCACTTATCAATTTGAATTCCAGAATAGTTTCTCTTGTCTAAAATAGATCGGAAAATAATAACCCATGTTTTTTACGACAGATCTCCAAGATATGATAAGCAGAGATTTCATTTTATATTTTTCTGTAAATTATTTAAAAACAAAAAAAAAGCATATAATTGATTTTACTTTGATTCTTAAATATTTTGAATCAGATAATCTTTTAAATATGTAAAAGAAAAACATATATTATCCCTAAAAGAATTAAATAGAACATAAAATTATAACTGTTAAATATGTCAGTTGATCTATCTATATGTACTTGTTTCTTTATTAGTAAAAGTTGAACATCTAACAAAAAAAAAAATTAAACTGGTAAAGTTGAACATAGTCACTATGTTATTAATACGAGGTGGTTAGAGGTAATTTATTTCCATTCGTTAAACTCAAATATATTGTGTATTCGATTTAGCCTATCAATGATCCTTGAATATTCTAACCATTATGGTAATAGTGGAATTTATAAAAATACATTAACAAATCATCATAAATATATAAAACAATAAATTCATAGTTGGTTATTGAAACTGAGGATAGCCCCCTTGTAAATGAAGCATAAAAGAACAGCTAAGTACCTACAGGAAGCACATGCTACTGCAGACATCGCTTACAAGCCCACTGTAAGTGAGCTCTTCGTTCTACTACTGCCATGAAAGTTTAAGACGAGGAGGTAGAAAAACAGAACTCCTAGAGTTTCAAACACAACCATTTGTTCAGTCTATTCCTTTATCTTGGAGCCAACGTTTTCATAGTATTCAGACCACTATCCATTGCTAATCAAACTGATAGTTAAAAGATTCTAGTAAGAAGTAATTTTAAGCACAGAAAAGCATATATATATATATATATATATAAACATCCAAATCGCAGCGTCCAAATCTCAACAGCAGAAATGCAAATATAGTTTAGAGATTTTATATATATATATATAATTTTATTGGTCAGTGGACGTATTCATGTCTCCCGACCTTCATTCCTTCTCCTTTTTCCTTTTCTCCTCTTCTGAAGACGGAAAGACAGCAGAAATGATCAACAGTCCTGAGTGTTAGTCCCTTTCTTTGTGTTTTTTTTTGTTTTCTAGTAATAACTATTTATATACATATATATACCATTATTGATGATCAAACCACAATAAGAAAATGGGAAAACAAGACTAAGATCTTTCAACCGTAACAAGCGGTCTTCGTCAGAGTCAAAAACCCAACTGACATATATACCATTATAAACAAAAAACGGTGCGGCAGGACAAATTACACTTAAAATAAACTGTGACACATAGATAGAAACATAACAAAGACTCACTTTTCAATATTTCAACCACCATTATGGTCGAAATATTGAAAAGTGAGTCTTTGTTATGTTTCTATCTATGTGTAACAGTTTATTTTAAGTATATATATATATATATATATATTATATATATATATATATCAAACCACAATAAGAAAAAGGGAAAAACAAGACTAAGATATTTCAACCGTAACAAGCGGTCTTCGTCAGAGTCAAAAACCCAACTGAGTTGGGTTTTGTTTTGTCTTGTTTTTCCCATTTCTTATTGTGGTTTGATCATTGATTGTTATTTCACGTGTTTATGTGAAAGTTTTTATATATATATATCAATGATCAAACCACAAAGTGAAAAAGTAAAAAAGGCTAAGACATTTCAACCGTAATAAGCGGTCTTCGTCATAGTCAAAAACCAAACTGGATCAAAGACCCAAAAACCTGTTGTGGGTTTTTGACTCTGATATGACCGCTTGTTATGGTTGAAAGATCTTAGTCTTTTTTTCCCATTTCATATTCTGGTTTGATCATTGATATCTAAATATATATATATGAACGATTTATTACTTAATAAATTGTCATTTGCGTCAATATTTCTTATTTGTTATATTTGTCTATTAACATAGTAGAAATATACCTACTATATTTCAATGCCTACAATCTATCTAATAATAAATAATTGGTATAAAATGATGAAAGTTGAAAACTAATATTGGGATTATTATATGTAATATGAAAATGATGAGGCAGGAATATTGTATATGTGATTAAACAAGATTGAAACATATGAAGACTGTGAAGTGGTGGGCTGAAGGTATTCAAGATTCGAGATGGTTGGGAGGCCTAGCAATCAGAACTAACATTTTATTGTGTTCGTCTGCTCACTGTAATCTTGAGCAGCACTACTATAACTCTGTTTAAGAGGATACTGCCCTCAAGGCTTGCAGCCAAGCTCTCCCATCCCTCAACCAGGTGGCCTTCACAGTTCTGTACTATTAAGGTCAATAATTCACAAGGTCAATCAAAAAAATTTTTTTTCTTTTATTTTTGAGTCATTTTGTTTGATTTTCGTATTTTTACTGAAAGAAATTACTACTATTATAAATATTTTGGACTATTAACTTTTTCGTAAAAATCAATAGCTTGGAATTTAGCAAATACTATTTTTTGAAAATTCGTTTTCCTTAAAACCCGCGTATTCGTGGCACGTCCTCACCACCTTGAGTTCATATACAGGCAGGCGGCTCTATACTTTCGCACATATTAAAAAATTTCACTTTTTAATCCTTAATGGTTGTATATTCCCGCTCAGTGGACATCAGACTGCAATGTCTGGCTGTAGCAGTGATTTAACCCTTTCGCTGCGAAAATCGCAAATTTGCGACTCATAGTTCAGCTGCAGGGCCTGCGAAAAATCGCAAATTTGAACATTGATATAAAAAAACTTTTGAACCTGTTGCGAAGTTTGCAAATTTAATCTTTCTTCACAATTCGAAGCGATGTTATCGCCATCTAGTGAGGATAAAACGTAATCACTCCAAATGTTTTTGTAATCACAATTATTTTGTATATAAAAAGAACAGTCAACGAATCTATCCAAAATGTCTGTAGTCGTAATAGCTCATATTTGAAATAACTGAATAGATTTTGATTATTTCATAATTTTTTTGAGAAATAATTTCTTTCAACATAAGATAGTTACCCATGAAATTGAATTACAGTAAAAGTTCGTATTATATTAGCAAGAAATGTCATAGAATGTAATGTTTTTCTATATATTAGGAAATTATATATAATTTTGGGTTGAATATATTTTTTTATTTTTATTTTAGTTCCCTCTAAAGAAAGAGAAGAAATATTATAGTTGCATGATTTTCAATGTTTTTCCAGGAAGCTTAGTTGATTTTTGATTTTTCTCGGTTTTCGTTTTTTGGTCCCTTTTGTGCATTTTTCACAAACAAGAATGAATTAGACTGGCGCAGCGAAAGGGTTAAGAGAAGACAACTAGATCGAACTCCCCGGGCAACAGACAGATGCGACACTTCTATACCACCTTGAGTTATATGCAGGTGGCTCTCGACTTTCGCACACTCTACCTTCACATAATTCCCTACTTCGCACATCAGGGGACATCTGATCACATAAATTTGTGCAACAAAGATTGAAGAGGAGTTCGTCGAACTGTCCGGGAAACAGACAGGCTAAGCTTTTTATTTTGGGCCCTAGTGTAAAAAAGTAGGAATTTTCTTCTAGAACACTGCAAAACTAGGCTGAGGAATCTAACAGGAGTTCTCACCAGCCACTGTAGACTAAGAAGACTTTTAAGACTTATGGGATTTGAAAACAGTACAGTTTGTTAAAAGTACAACGAAATAAAAGTAAAGAAGAGCAAGCTGTTAAAAACATCAAGACTTTGACAATTAAAAATATGAATAAAGCCTTCACGCATTTTGAAAAATGTTTGACCATTGCGGAAGAATGTGATCCCAATGGAGAACGGTACTTAGGGCAATTGAGAAAAACACAACGTGTTATCGAAATATTCATCAAGAAAAGAAAAAAAAAGGTGTAGGTGGTATTCAACTGACTCTAGAAAAATTCATAAAGGAAACCCCTGAAAGCGCTTTTCACACCTCTTCAACTTCATTATGTATATATTGATAAATATTGATATATTTAAATATTGATTATGATATATACTGATTAAATATATAAATATTGATAAATAAATACTCTAAAACACGTTTTTTGGATATTTTTTTACACCCTCTACTTTCGAACATTCAACATTTGCACACACTTTCAGGAACCAATTATGTACGAAAGTCGAGAACCCCTGTAAGTTTCATTTCATTTGATAACTGAGCTGAAGACGAGCAGGTTGGGTCAGTTTTGATGGTAGATGTTTTCAGTTGTGCTTTCTGTTAAGATTCCTCTGGCTGTTTTATCGTTTAATCCACAGTACAACTTTAATATGCTATTAAATTCAGTGTTTTTACTGTTTATTTGTGGTTGTTTTTCCTGAATGCAGATATTCGTAACATCTTTTGTGGCTTTATTTCTATCTATAGTTTTTAGTAATTGCAGTCATCAACTCTTTGTTTCCTTTGATCATATGTATGCCCATAGTATGCCAAAGAGGGGAGATAATAAAAAAAAATACTTTATTTTTATGGAATAAAAAACTACGAAATGAAATACAAGAGATGTATCTATTTAAATTATAACAGTAAGTGACCAACAAGATACAACGAAGCAGTAGTAAAAACCTCATATTGGTATAATAGTGCACTACGAATAAAACAGAAAGTTGTTTAATGTAAAACAACTCACACTGTTAAAAATGAAAGTCCGCTAAAACGTTCATGATTTTTATTCAATTTTTGTCAGTAACATAATTAAGTTAGTATCATAAGATACTAAATATTATAATTTTCACAATCTTTAATGACTTGATCGTTTTATGACCTCTGAGAACACTCTATATTATCTGAATTCACTCGTACACGTGCAAGAGGCTGGTTATTTTAGGTTCAGAAATACAGAAATTAAAATTCATTGCTTTTTTTATTTTATTTAATCATTTTATTCTCTAGTTAAGCTGTAAAATAATTACTTGGTTCCTTTCCGACTTTTACTTTGTACGATTCTTTCTGATGTAGTCTTATGTAACAAAGATAAAATTGTAGCCTCAACATTAAATACTAATGAAGTAAAGGCATTGTTCAATATAAAATACGAATGATTTACATAAATATATATAACCTTTTGATAAATAGAGGCATAATAGCATGTTGCCTGCATTTAGTTTGCATATCATGAAAGCAATGTAAACTCGCCTGTTTGAAGAGAATCGCAAGTGACCGGGCTTTGATTCAGTCCTCTTTAACAGTGTCAGACATCTTAATCACCTTTTCCTTTGTCTTCTTTTAGACTTACTATAAATAATACTTCTTTTTTTGTTAGGGGAAATCTTGATATCGGCTTTCGTTTCACTTTAGCTTGTATGACTTAACAAGGTACAAGATATAAGATATTTCATGGAGAAAATCAGTCTATTACTTGAATTACCAAGGAGCTTAAGCAACTGAATACGTCATCAGTAATGTTTTACCACTGGCTCTTTGTATCTTAGTCATTATAGTATGCATTGAAACAAATATCATACTTGCTGATATTTTAACTAACTAGATAGCAAAAATATATTTTTGTTCCCCAAGAAATAACCTTATTCGACTATCTAAGATCAAACCACAATGAGAAATGAGAAAAAAAGACTAAGATCTTTCAACCGTAACAAGTCGTCCACGTCAGAGTTAAATCTCAACTATCAGTTGAGTTTGACTTGATTCATACAAATCAAAATATCATAGAGGCCAATTCTTCATCCCTTTCTTAGTGATATTTTTAAGATGACTGTTTAATTAAATTAAAAATATGTATTTCAAATATCATAGAATGTTTTTAAATATCACATAAAATATTTTAAAATATAAAATATATATAAATGTATATATATATATATATAATAATATAGAAAGATTTCACATAAACACGTGAAATAACAATCAATGATCAAACTACAATAAGAAATGGGAAAACAAGACTAAGATCTTTCAACCGTAACAAGCGGTCTTTGTCAGAGTCAAAAACTCAACTGAGTTCGGTTGGGTTTTTGACTCTGACGAAGACCGCTTGTTACGGTTGAAAGATCTTAGTCTTGTTTTCCCATTTCTTATTGTGGTTTGATCATTGATATAAGTAATATATTATATATATATATATATATATATATATATATATATATATATATATATATAATTATATATATATATATATATATACAATATGTGTAAAATATTTTATGCATAACTTTCAAATATAATATTTTTAATTAATTTAAAATTAATTATAATTTAATTTTAATTAAAAAATTTAAATTAAATTAAAAATTTAATTAAAAAAATAATTAATTAAAAGTCTATTTCATTTGAAATTAGACACTGTTAAGTCAAAGGAGATAAATAGAAACAATTTTGAACTTTAATATTATCATTCTAAAGCTGAGGTAAACGTGTAGGTCTAAAATTGTCTAAGCGTAAAAGTATTTTTGGGCTGGCAGGTCACGAGATTTAGACCAGCTCCTATCAATGCATACTCACTGGATTTTATGTTAAATTGTGTTTTAATCGTAAACAGATTTGTAAGAAATGTAGATTATTTTTTATTATTGTCAAGAACTTAGAAAGAGGATTTTAAAATACAGTTTTGAGAAGTCGTCCCATCAACAGACATGCGTCCATCATGAGCTAATATTTTTACACCTAATTATTTTCACAAAGATACAAATTAAAAACGACAGACTAAAATATCTGTATTTAAAAGATGTTAGTTTTACTAAAAAAAAAATGACAAAATAAACAGGCTGTGTACCCAATCTTAGTACTAAGAGTCAAAAACCAAACTGAAACTTTTTTTTGACTCTGACAAAGACCGCTTGTTACGGTTGAAAGATCTTAGTCTTTTTTCCCCATTTCATATTGTGGTTTGTTCATTGATATATATATATATATCAAATAAAATAAAATCAACAAATATATATCATATCGTAAAGCTACATATTTGTCAAATTTTATTAAGGTTACAAAATTGTAAATCCATATCTATCATCACATCCAAATATTATCTTAAATATACAAGAAATGAACTCAGAAGGCCTGAAATCTTGAAAATTTAGAATCACAAAAAGGTTTTTTTTTCTTTATCAGCATATTTAACTTAGAACGAAGTACTATTCACTTAATAGAAATATTTGATATTTGATTGGAATTAATTAATTTGTAACGAGAATGTATACTTGACATGTATATATGGCTGTTCTCATTATCAGAGCTGGTCTGCATGTGAGTTTGAATTCTAGGTATCATTTCAAGTTTACCATCTTTGAGAAAGTAATTATTTGAGAAAGAAATCACTCCTTAGTCATAGTAAAATGCAAATTAACTTGTAGTGAACATCCAAAAGAAAAGTATCATTCTGGAAGATTTTTTTTTGATAATCGCAATGAAAATATGAAGTTGTCTTTCATAAGTAACTTGTTTTTTGCAGAAGCTAGTCATAAAGCCTGATTTGTCATCGTTTGCAGGTGTGGGGTTCAATAAATTTGAGTGATGCTTTTTTTTTTGTTAGTCATACTTGTGTAAGTGACCTCACAAGTCTTTTGACGGAACTACTCGTGTCGTCACTTAGCTGGCGCAAACAGCGCAGGAGAAATATACCAGTGCAAATGGTCTACCCATGACTACTCGACAGACCATAGTCATGGGTAGACAGTCTGCACACAACAGCCTGTCTTCTTCTCCACCATGCGATTAACTTATATTTTTTTTTCGTGGGATTTCTAGAATTGCGTCTCCACACACACACACACACACACCACACACACACACAACACACACACACACAAGTTTAATATGAAACTAACAACGCGTTTCGAACACTTAATGTTCTTCTTCAGGTGAACATCTGCACTGTTGATAGTCGATATCTCAACTGTTAGAAAATAACAGCAGTCTTTTCTAACTCAATTCCGTAGATCAACCCTCAAGAGTACAGATGTTAACCTGAAGAAGAACATTAAGTGTTCGAACGCGTTGTTAGTTTCATATTGTACTTTTTTTTTGTATGGAGATGTAATTCATGAAATCCCCAGATATGAGTAAATACCACACTTTAACAGATTTCACAAGTAATGAATTACTCTCATTTTATCGCAGCTACTACCCAGTTTGTAGAATGCTGACAGCCGTTCTTCCGAAGTAGATTTTTTGAGCACTTTTTCTTTAGAGTTTCCTCATTTTTCCTTCTCACTTAAAGCTTTACCATATTAATGGATTGATTGCAGAACAGTACAACGTAATCAACCATGAAACATTTTCTATATTTTCAAAAACTAAATTCATATTAGGTAGAAAATAATTTCAAAATTTAAAGGCAATTTTTGAATTTAAAAATGAGGTTTTTGTCTGTCTGTCCGTTCTGTACTACATAAATGACCAAATAGCATCCAATCAAAGGGGCACAGCTTCATTGTAATACATATAAAGATTACGATTATAAACATTTTGGAAAACTGTTTCAAATATTATTTTAAAATTTTTAATGAATATTAACATTATTTGTGTTTTTGACATAGTTATCTATCGCATTAAAATGGCGCTTCCTTGGTGTACCCTAAAATTAAGCAAATCGGTTCCATCAATTATGGTTTGAAGAGCTCCTTGTGGATGACTAATGTGTTTTGTTAGTAAAACTAATTTGACTTAGGTATTCAATGTAAAAGGAGGACAAGTAAACGATGTAAGAAATCCACCGGCTATTTTAACAAAAGCTGTGTTCTATTGTAGGAGATAATTTCGTATCAAGAAATTTTCACTTTGGCTTTTCAAAAATGTTATTACAGCTGTAGTTATACTAATGAAATTATTTGCATCAGCTGTGTGATGTACAAAAATAAGCTTATATATTGATAAGTCGATCAATCACTATCTGTACTACCTCAGGAATGAAAGACTAATAAACATCTCCCATTTAGATGAATACATTATGCTTAAATGAGAAGTTATATATTATACATCCAAGAAGTTTGATATTAAGTTTACTTATAGTAAAGTTGAGTGTAGGCCACTCCAGATTTTTTATTAACATTTGATGTGATTATGCTTCTTTCCTTTATATTTCATTCCATTCCGGCAATTAACAACCCCAAGTTAGTAATTAAACTCATTTCTACATTTAGGACTATAAACATAAATTCGTAGGTAAACATTTATATGTTATAACATTTTTGACTTTTAACTTTTTAATCTAATAGAAAATTATAACAAATTCAAATTCACTTGAAATTTAATAGATTCTTTCTAGTAAGGAAATGACAAAATAAATTTAAGATGCTTATACAACCCATAACTCAACTGTTCGAAATTGTACTCCCCACTCATGTCATTAACAGTCCAATAAATCATTTCTCAAAATAAGAACCTCTTTAAATAGAAGTAAAATAATATCCTTAAACAAATTATTCCTAATTAAACATAATTTTTCGGAATAAAATAATTCAATGAAATATTTATTATACACAAAATTTCCTCTTTAATTTTGAAGACTTGATGTTCATTTTTTGAATTGAATATGAGTAGTTAAAACGAAAAAGATTTTTATATTAATTATTGTTGTGAGTTCAGCTGTGTGACTCCGCGGGGAGATTCGTTCATAAAGGTAAACAAACAATTGTTAAGTTAACGTGAATTCAATTTTTACTCAAATATGAGCTAGCAGAGCAAAACAACAGAAAGAATAATGAATTAAATGACTGAAGGTTTGATTTAAAAGGAGAGACAAGGGATGTGTGACCTTGCTTGAGGAAGGAAGTCTGCGAAGACAAACGGTGTAGGCTGCATTACCTTTCAAATGAGCCGAAGACAAATCAATCTGCAGGCTCTACTTACTTCGCGATCCATCACTTGCGACTTGTGGGGGGCGAGAGCCTTCGCTTGTCGACCGCGCCCAGTATCATAGTGGTCATTTATATCGGCAAAAAGCGAGTTTCCGGGGAGGAAGGTTATTTAGAGACAAGCCAAATATAAACCGTGGCGCTAGACTGTTCTCTGAGCTGTGGCTCAGCCAGAGACACTTAAATATATTACAGTTAGAACAAGGTCTCAAGACGCTAACACCACCGAGTCCACTTTATAAGTATGTCCTCCGCTATTTAACTTTTATTACTAGTAAATTATAACTGCGAGCTGCTTATACAACCCATAACTCAACTCTTCGAAATTCTACTCCTCACTCATATCATTAACAGTCCAATAAATCATTTCTCAAAATAAGAACCTCTTTAAATAGAAATAAAATAAAATACTTTAATATCCTTAAACAAATTATTCCTAATTAAACATAATTTTTCCGAAATAAATATTTCAATGAAATATATATTATACACAAACTTTCCACTTTAATTCTGAAGACTTATGTTTATTTCTTGAGCATAACCCAGATTTTTCATACAAGATTTCAAATTGAGTGCACAATGCCCCTGGGTGGGGACATTCAGAAGCCTATTCCTGTAGAAGTCCGGCACTCATTCATAAACCCTGCTGTAATAAGCATGAGTCAAGGTCAAATTTAGGACATTAGATGTACTGTCAAGCAGGTAGTGTGTCTAGCCCGTAAGACTCCGATACTTGAATAGCACTAAGGTGAAATCCTACGAGTGTGACCCATGAAAACAAACAATTTAATTACTATTGCTAAGATGTGTTCATGTTAACCTCATTCTGAGTAATATTGTCAACTTTCATATTAAAAAAGATAAAACTTAGACCTAAAAGTAGGCCACTGGGCTGGTAATGCGGGGCTCGATCCACACCTGGCGCTTGATTTAATTCACGCGGGAGGTGAACAAATCTGAGTACGTCGTCCCTCGGAGAGGACATTCAGCCGTCGGTCCCGAGCCTGTACAATGTCAGGTACTCGTTAAAGATCCCTACTCAAAATGCATTCGAGTTAAGCAAAATTTATGACTCCCAAAATAGAATCTGTAGAATCACTAATCAAACAAAAGGCCGATGAACGGCTGACGTTAACACCTGCTATGGATCGGTTTAAACAATAAAATAAAATATACCTATATATTTTCGTAATTTGTTTTGTAAAAGGTATTAATATGAACGAATTTAATTTTTAAAAATTAACACTTCTATTGAAAAAATTTTAATTTAATGCCCATTTAATTCTGAATAATTTTTTAGTGTAATTTGTTATCATGTTTATTATTTATATTAAGAAATAATCAGTGACAGATAAATCTTAAAAAATATATATATAATTAAAAGTAACAGTTTAATAGGAAAACAGGACTTAAAGTGTATAACGAAAACAACGTGACTATAATTTAAAAAAAAATGTATATGTTTGGAAATGGTAATTAGTGTCAATGAAACAATTTGATGAACTTAATTTATTATCGCTGTATGGATACATTTTACGAAAACAGTAGGTGGTTATCAACGAAGTGTAGTTGAGAATTAGAGGGAGAGAGAGAGTGAGAGAGAACTCGTATGTGTGACGAAGTAAACTTCAAGGATATCTGAGTATTGAGCAACCCATCAGGAAGGTCATCACGAGAAAATTGCTTTATTTTTAGCTGAGGTGTACTATAAGGGATGGGGGTGGGGGGGGGGAGATGCAAATGTGAAGCTAGATAAATGTAATTTGAACTAGTGGAGTGTTGGTCGTGACAAAGGGAGAAGGGCAAAGGGCAGGCCTGTCGGCAGCTGGCGGAGGTGGAGATAGATGGAGGGCCTAGGGGGAAGATGGGTAATTAGAGGTCATTTGTTGTGGCCGCGGGCGGTGAGGTCGAGATGTATGTGGGAGTCGGCTGGCTGAGAGCCAGCGTTGAGTGCCAAGTCCACTTCGATCAGCTGGTCTTCTTCTCAGGGAGGTCTCCAGAGCAACACCTGCCCATTCATTCCTCCATTCAAACTAGATTGCAATAAGATAAACAGTCCGTCACTCGCTACTATCTCTTAGACGATATGTCTGAAGGCCCAATGGCGTGCCGGTCATTTCCCCCAAGACTATCCGTCACTAAACAGTCCCTAAAGACTATTTCCAAAACAGTCCGTCACTAGCTACTATATCTTAGGGGACATGTCTCAAGGCCCAATGGCGTGCCGGTCATTTCCCCCAAGACTATCCGTCACTAAACAGTCCCTAAAGACTATCTCCAAAACAGTCAGTCCCTAGCTACTATATCTTAGGGGACATATCTGAAGGCCCAATGGCGCGCCGGTCATTTCCCCCAAGACTATCCGTCACTAAACAGTCCCTAAAGACTATCTCCAAAACAGTCAGTCCCTAGCTACTATATCTTAGGGGACATGTTTCAAGGCCCAATGGCGCGCCGGTCATTTCCCCCAAGACTATCCGTCACTAAACAGTCCCTAAAGACTTCACTAAAGACTATCTTCAAAACAGTCCGTCACTAGCTTGGGGGACATGTCCAAATCCCCCTATGGCACGCCGGTCATTTCCCCCAAAACTATCCGTCAGTAAACAGTCCCTAAAGACTATCCCCAAAACAGTTCTGAAGCATTCTGAAGACAAAACAGAGCCAATCTACCAGCTAAAATTATATCTCTAAGAATAATCTTTATTGTTCCTTATCATTCTGGTTTCTTAATCATACTTAACATTAATGATCAAACTTAACATAAATCTTCTTTACATGAAACCCATAAACCATCTAACGTATACAACTTCAAAGAGGAGTTCGTCTTTATAGCCTTATAGCTGTGTGTTCAGAAAGATATCTTTAAGAATAATCTTTATTGTTTCTTATCATTCTCGTTTCTTAATCATACTTAACATTAATGATCAAACCACAAAATGAAAAGGGAAACAAGACTAAATCTTTCAAAAGTAACAAGCGGTCTTCGTCAGAGTCAAACGCCCAATTCAATTGGGTATTTAACTCTGACGAAGACCGCTTGTTACGTTTGAAAGATCTCAGTCTTGTTTCCCTTTTCATTTTGTGGTTTGATCATCGATGTTATTTCACGTGTTTATATGAAATTTTGTTACTTTACATTAAGTAAACTTAATATCAAACTTCTTGGTTATATAATATATAATGTTCTATTTAGCCATAATATAAATGTCTAAATGTGATAGGTTTATTAGACTTTCATTCATGGAGGTAGTACAGATACTGATTTATCAACTTATCAACATACACGTTCATGTTTACATCAAAAAAATGTTAATGGAGAATTAGTCACTTCAATTCTGATGTTTAGGGGAAATTATATTTGAAATGCTCACTGCTTTTTGTATTATATGTTTTTCGTGAAATGTAATTATTGTTAGCAAAGCAGAGGTTGTTAGGGATATTATTATAAACAGTGTCTTAGTTCTAAAGAATACGTTTTCTTTATGTAGTCACGCTCTTACCCATAATAATGAAAACGCACCATGGAGCTTGTTATATTCTGATAGTAATATATTTTTTTGTTGTTATACCTTCCTAAGAAGAAAGGTTGTAATTTACTTTGTAATATCTATTATCATTTTCATGATCTAATAATTATTTCATTTAAATTTGGTTTCTAAATAAAAGAATCTGGTTAGCCTATACTCAACTTTACTATAAGTAAACATAATATCATACTTCTTGGGTATATAATGTATAATTTCCTATTTATAAATAATATAAATGTCTAAATGGGAGATGCTTATAAGTCTTTTATTCCTGCAGGTAGTAGAGATAGTGATTGAGCCACTTATTAATGTATACGTTTATTTCTGTATGTATACCACTGATGCATATAATATAATTAGTATAACTACAGGAGCAATAGCATTTTTAAAAATCAAAAGTGTAGATTTAGTGTTAAGAAATAATCTCTTACAGAAGAACATGACTTTTGTTCCAATAGCCATGAAACATAATTGATCTCACCTTTTTCTACATTAAATATATAAGGCCAAGTTTCGATTTAAAACTTGAAACTATTACTATTTTGCAGAAAAAAAATGAAAGAGGGTTTCCTAGAAAAAAAAAGTTTATTACAAAAAAAACTAGCATTACAAGGTATTAACCTTTACTAATTATACTTCCGAAGTATTGAAAACAATACTGAAGAAAAAGAATGTTGTACCTCAATGTCTGACTGTCCCAAATATAGTTAATCTTCTTTACATGAAGGCTATAAACCACCTAACGTATACAACTTCAAAAAGGAGTTCGTCTTTATAGCCTTATAGCTGTGTGTTCAGAAAGATATCTTTAAACAGGTAAATAAATAGTACAATCCTATGGTTTTTGCTTAGAAGAACATTCTTAAAGACGTAAAATGGTAGACAGTTACTGGTTTTGTTCAAAACTTGCTGATCAATGAAGTATTTAATGTTTCGAACAAAACTTGTTTATTTAGAATAAATGAGTTTTCGAATGAGGAAATGAAATGAGATTAGGGAGAAGTGAAATGAGGACTACATGCTTTACCACCCAGTCTCAAATACAGACAAGGATAAACAGACTGAGGTAAACATTTCATTCTATGACCTTAATCTTGAAGTCAAACAGAGAAAGTAAACCCTTGCCTACCACTAAACTAACCTTGCGACACGAAAACCCTACAGAAGGGCCGAGCTCTTCCCAATCAATGTTATCAACATTTACTGTTTCATTATTAGATTTCAACTCCAAACCTTTATCGACCTAAAAATTTTTTTTTTTAGTTAATAATTAATAAAAAGGGCCAGGTTAGCTCAGCGGTTAACGTACTCGCCTCTGGGTTAGTAATCCGGGGTTCGATCCCCACCTAGCCCTCGATTAATTCAGGCGGAAGGTGAATAAATCTGTGAGTATGTCATCCCTCGGAGAGGACTTTAAGCCATCGGTCCCGAGACTGTACAATGTCCTTCTTTGGAAAAGAAGCACCAAGATCACACCAAGATCCCCACCTAACCCTCGATTAATTCAGGCGGAGGTGAATAAATCTGTGAGTACGTCATCCCTCGGAGAGGACTTTAAGCCATCGGTCCCGAGACTGTACAATGTCCTTCTTTGGAAAAGAAGCACCAAGATCACAACAGAATAGCAATGTTGAAACATATAACGGTAATAAAATGACACTAACAAATTATTATGGCTGTTGACTTTGATTTTCATTTTTTTATTCCAACAAAAGTAATGACCGTATAACAAATGATTGAACAACTCATAAGGTAAGATATAATTTTAAAATACATTGCTATAGAACAATATCGCATTATAAGATTCTTTATACTTTATCTCGTTTGCTAAGCTTTTAATAAATGACATAACAAATTGCGGTTTAATGTTTAGCGGAAATAACATAGATAAATGTCTGAAAACTAATTGAATCTCAAAAAACGTCTCAAGTCTGAGAAAATGAATTGGCTAGTTAAATGTGCATTGGGAAAGACTGCCACTTTAAATAAGTCTCTTATTTTTAACTGATGTCTTTTTTTAAAATTGAAAAGATGAATTTTATTTTGAAGAAAAAAACAGGACAACACAATTAGATTAAACACATAGACGACAATTAATTAAAGGTTCATGTTTACTTAACAAAAATGTTAATGGAAAATTAATCGCTTAAATTCTGGTGTTTAGAGGAAATTATATTTCAAACTCTCGCTGGCTTTTTGTAAAATATATTTTCGTAAAATGTAATTATTTTTAGTAAAACAGAGGTTGTTAGGGATATTATTACAAACAGTGTCTTAGTTTTAAAGAATATATTTTCTTTATGTAGTCATGCTCTTACCCATAATAATGAAAACACATCATGGAGCTTGTTATATTCTGATAATGATATTTTTTTTTTTTGTTATACCTTCCTAAGAAGAAAGGCTGTAATTTAATTTCTATTAGCCGTTATTATTTTAATGATTTAATCATTATTTGATTTTAACAAGGTTTCTAAATAAAAAAGTTAACCGAAAATTTTTTTTCATTACTTATAACAATTTCATTTTACTATAAGCAAACTATAGTGAATCGTGAAAAAATTCGATACCGATATTTTGACGGGAATTATATGTTTTGAGGTCCATATGGTCAAACATGGAGCTGAAAATTAAAGATCTATTTAAGAAGCTAATTTATTGAAGCTCAGGGGTATTCAAAATGTATAATTGTTTAATGACTAATTATATGTGTCGTTTTATGAAGTTTTTCAATGATGTGTGTGTGTGTGTGTGTATGTGTGTGTGTGTGTGTGTGTGTGTGTGTGTGTGTGTGTGTGTGTGGTGGTGTGTGTGGGTGGGTGGGTGGATGGGTGAGTATGTATCCATAGTTTGTTACCACGCTACGGTCCAAGATCTTTGATGGATCAAGTTGATATTTTACACAAAAATGGGCCTCATAGTTTAGATGATACCTATTGTTTGGGAAGAATTAATTATGCATGATGGGAATGACACTTTTTTTTACCAAAAACCTGTTTTTAGACTACATTTTTTTTTTTAAATAACAATTAGTAAATATAAAGGAATGAGAACATAAGCATGAATAGTTAGAGAAGAAGAACTGCTAAGGATGAATGAGTGGGATTAATGGAAGACATTTGCATTCTATGACACCCACAGCCCTGAATTCGCTGACAATATATGAATCCTTGGGAGAATTGAGGCCAAAATACGCTTCAAGTTGGAAGGTTTCCTCTATGAAATGAATGAGGCTTTCTTTTGACTTCAGAAGTAAGAAGGAAGAGGATATAAATTTATTATCCAGACAGTTGGTGACTGGTAAAAGCATGACGATCTATTAGATTAGAGATTAACTCTCTTTAATGTATCCTCTATTAAAGTATTATATTCGGGTCAAAATACCAATATCGAGTTTTTTTTTAGGAAACAAAACATTTTGAATCCCCCTGAGCTCAATAAATTAGTTTTTTTTTAAATAGATCTTTTATTTTGAGCTCCATGTTTGACCAGGATATCTTAACAGCCAAACCTCATATTTATGTTACTTTTATTGCTTTTCGAGAATGTTGTCTAATAATGATTTGACCTTCATTAAAAAACGATTTAGTATGCATCTATCTACACAATACAGATAACTATCACCGTGGTTCTCTCTTTCGGAAACTATTTTTTGCCTAATAGATATAAATTAACTTTTAAATGGTTCTGATCAAATTGATACGAATAAACAAAATATAACGAACAAATTCAGGTAATATACATTAAATTTTATCCAAACTGGTTAAACTTAGAGACAGAAATCAAAGAGTTGCGCTATGGTAGGATATAAGTTGAAAAAGCGTTTAAAGAAACCTTGTCATTTGTTTAGGATGAGGTAAATGTCATCGGTTATGTTTACGAGGATTGTCATCGGTCGTAGGATGCTGGATACAGTTACGGACTACAGTTATATAAAAGGATAACTCCAAACACTACTAAGTATATATCACCCTATATTTAAGTTTTCATCAATATTTTCATATTTCTGGTATTTTGACCCAGAAAAAAATCTACTCGCCCCTAATTTTTTTCATCAGTACCATACCTCCACAAACTACTATAGGGGTGAAAACACTATTACTATCAACCCTTAGGATTTCTTATTCCTAGACCACTTAAAACATTAAGTTCTAGACAATATTAAAAGTCTTCTCATTTTTTATTTGACACCCATTTCAATGGATGTGTGAGTCATATTACTGGGTTCATTCTACATCGTATATCCTAAATTTTAACTCTTACAGGATCTTTAACAAGAACTTGTCATTGCACAAGCTTGTGACCGATAGTTTTAAATTCTCTCCTAGGAACTGCATGCGCAAGAATTTCCATAAAAACAAATGAAATATCTCAGATCATTTCCAAAGTTCTGAGAAAGTTCAACCTCCAACTTTTAGTACTAGAGAAAAACACGCTGTTAAAAAGAGAACTTGCAAGAAGAACGCAATAGAAGATTCATCTTTTATAATGAAATCTAAGTTTTCGTTGGTTTATTTTTGCAAACAAAATCTACTCTCCATTTGAACCTTGAAAGTAATAAGTCTTTTCTTTGATCACTGTCTTTGATGACTCAAGCCGTTAATAAATCTAATTTACAAAAAAGAAATATTGTGATTTCATATTATTCTTTATGTTTAGATCACCTGAGCCATATCTTCCTGGATGTAATTTTTTTTTAAAATTAATTTGAAATTATATTGTTTGAAATGAAGTTATTTTGAAATATATTGAAATTCTTTATTATTTCAATAAAGCAATTCTTGAAATGATTCTATTAGCTAATATGTATATTACTTGTACAGTTATCTTCTTGCCATTAGTAACCATAATGAAGCAAATGGTGAAGCTGCAATAATGAGGATATTTCTTTTGTTTCTTCTTTTTCTTTTTTTTTGAGAAGATTTAATAACAGCTGTGAAATCTAACCAGTAGATGGAATGTCGCTTCTATAGGAAGCATGCTCCATCTATTTCAATTTAAATTTACAATTCTGTAGGAGATGAAAATTAATGACCTATTACACCCAAAGTAAAGCTTTTGAACTAAACTTGAAAAGTGATTCATCTTACATACATACATCAAGCAGGTTTGGCTCATTTCCTAAGACAAACTTATCTTGCTTTCTTACAATTTAAGGAATTAAACCCAGTGATTTACTTATTCCACACCTATCAAATACATTCAGCCTATTAGTCATATATTAAAATTGTATAATTTATTTTATTCGTCCATGCGCACTAAATATATGTAGCAGTTGAATCCCCCTAATTCGCAACAATGTTACCGAGTTTTAATAGGCTTCTTAATTTTACTATTTTTAAAATTATCACCAAGTTTTTTCTTCAAATTAAGTGATTATTTATACTGTTTGTGTTTTTGGCAACTGTCTGACTTTTGAGCTTTAACATATCCAGATGTTAGAATATTATTTTTCATATAACTGTAATCAAGTTAAAATAGACTTTCTTGAGTTTAGAATAGTTTAAAATATCAAAACGATGCTATTTCTGGTAGCATTTATAATAAATATAAACTCCGGAGTGATGTATAGTTAACTTCAAGTAGACTGCACTGAATGTTTTTAGAGTCATATATTAGTTGGGAAGAAGAATCCGTTATTTATCAAATCTAAAATCCTCCGCACTATCAAAAATGCTCCTGATTAAGTCAAAAACTACACCCTTCATAAAGACTTAAAAATTCCATTTATCCAAAACCTAGCCTCTGATTGTTATAAGTCATTTCACAACAACCTTTCCTCTCACCCAAATCCATTCGTACAAATCCTTGCTTCCTCCTCACCTTTTCAGAATCCCCCAAGGCGACTCAAGAGAAAATGGCCCAGGGATCTACTATTACAATAATATACTAAAAAAAAAAATTGAAAACTTTAACCAGTGGGTTTCATTCTTTGTTCATGTGCATCGATGTTATTGTGTAATCTATTACTACATATACCTGTTACATAGAATATGCGTAGTTGTATATTTGTAAATAAAGATGTTAAAAAAAATTTGATAAAATCTAAAAGTAGTGTTATCTGTTTATTCCTTTTCTGGTTAGTAGCCTGTCCAACCAACGACCAACGAACATTACCATTCACAACAGTGCATGTCGTAAATAGCAGTTCCGAATCAGAGGCCCACTACTGCTAGATTCTCATCCTGCTGTTTTTGTTTGGTCAGTAAACATTGTCAAGAATGGGGGAGTCAGTCAGTAAGGGAATGTGTCGTCTTCGTGGCCGTTTGGTCTTCAGGCTTTGCAGATACTGTATACTTTTGGAGTCATGTGGTCGTCATTTTTAGTTTAAGTAGGAAACTTTGAGGCTCGTGGGATTAGGAAAGGTTGGGAGTAGGATTTAGTTCCCGAACAAGGAGATTTGGATGGTTGGACAGTTTTTTTTTTTTGTCCTTATTACTGACTAGTCGAGCAATGTAGGAATAGATGGATTCCAAACTCAAATCATGTTGAATACCAACATTTCTGGTATACTATACAACCCTAGCTATAAGGCGGGCACATTTATTCTGTACTATTTAAATGCAGTTCTTGTTCGTGGGCGCCGCTCCAAACCAGACTGAGCAACCGTATTAGTAACCTGTAAGTGCGATTACTGTAAGTAAGACGTCTATATCTAGTTAGATACGGAGCTAACTAAATAAATAATTTTATTTACGAATTTCAATCTAGTTTGAAAAAAAAAGGAAAGAATTTAGTGGAATTTGGAAACTTTGGGGACAGAACCTCATCAAATCAAACTATGAGCCAAAAAAAACCAGAAACTGAATGCCTCTCACAAGTGAGCGTCCTCGAAAATGTGGAAAAAAGAAACCAATGTTACTCATTGTTATTGATTCCTTCTGGATACGTGTCCGCTATAGTTTCGGAGAATTAAAGCGCAGTCAATATCGATGGGTACACCACCGTTTTTTTTTTATCCAAAGAAATAGTAAATAACTTAAACAAAGTATTACCTTAGGTTGGGGCTGAGTGGTATTTCTAATAGCTTTGCTTGTTCATTTTTATGCAGGTATTGATATTTCCATCAGTTGAATATGGCAATACTGACGATATGATTGGCTGCTTTCTATCCATTAACATTCCTCTCCTACCATTCATGAAATTTAATTAAATCCATATCAGTAGGATTGCAGCACCTTCTGTTCTTGAAAAGACAAATACTGCTCATTTGTCCTGAAATATAATACTATAATAGTCATTATTTTCCTTTAATTTATTCTTAATAAGAAATAAATAAGATATATATATATATATATATATATATATATATATATATATATGTTATATATATAAGATATAAGATACTTCTGCCAATCTCTTTTCTTAACTTAAATAATATATATCGCTAGATTTCTAGATTATAAGAACCGTGTCAAGCCCATGTTATACAGTCATCTCTACTATAGTGTTTCTAAATGTTACTTCACAATCATAACTAGTTAAATAGAGATTGTTAGGTGCCAAAAGATAGTACAAAGTGAACTGATTATGTAAAAATTTGGCCAAGTGATCACAATTAAAAGCATACAGATAAATACAAGTAATATTAACAATATTGCAACTGTGGTTCATTAGCAAGATAAAATCAAAAAAACATACTTTTACAATATTTGACATTATTTTCTAATACATGCTGTAAGTACGAATTCTATGCATTGAGAAACAGCACAATAGTGAAATATAGAAACAATTCTATAAAAAAGTAATATTTTTTAATAAAGCTTAACATATGATACATTGCAAAAACTATATTGTTCCTTTTTTTAGGAGTCCATGATTTCATAATTAATTGATCTTTCATTTAAACATTAATTTTCGAATCAATTTGAGTTTAGGATGCAAAATGTATAATTTCGCAATCAGTTTTACTATGGTATTTTATAGTATTTATTCATAAGGAGATAAAAAATAAAGAATGGTCTTTACATACAAAGGTTCTATACAAATAACGTGTTTCAAACACGTAGTATTCTTCTTCAGACATCATAAACTGTTGTGATAACGAAAGAACTTCTGACCAGACCTATTCATCCACCATGCAGTAGTAACATGAAGATGAAGACTTCGAAATACGGTGTTTGCATAAAACAATTGTATCTTCAACCTTATATTATTTTTCTCAACCTAAGTTGATGATTAATAAGCACGAGTCAATTATATCTACTGTATGTATACGAACATTCAATAGACATATATATTTTTTTGATCCAGATTATAATGTATAGTTTTATAATTATTTTTCTTATTGTGGTTTGATCTTTATATTATATATATATATATATATATATATATATATATATATATATATATATATATTGATTGCCGGGACGGTTTCCTGCCGTTGTGTTTCCGGCGTGCTTGGTCACCCATTCTCTTTTCTCCTGAAGACGGATCATCCAAAAATTTGAGTTTGTAAGTGTGTTTCTTTCTCTGTGTGTTGCTTTTCTACGTTTTTGAGCTGATATATATATATATATATATATCTATATATATAAGTTTTCGATCCGAAATATACGATCCGAAACGAACAAATATAGTTCAATGTAGAAAAAGAAACATAGAGAAATTAAAAGCACACACCTATAGTACAGGTTGGTCTCCAACCATCTCTGAACCAGTGCGCTCGTTTTCCCTCTCTTATCTCTCCTGAAGACGGTTCAAACCAAAAATTAGAGGCTGTAAATGTGTGCTTTTAATTTCTCTATGTTTCTTTTTCTACATTGGACTATATATATACATCCACGTAACAAGTTGGGTTTTTGACTCTGACGAAGACCGCTTGTTACGGTTGAAAGATCTTAGTCTTGTTTTCCCATTTTCTTATTGTGGTTTGATCATTGATTGTTGCTTCACGTGTTTATGTGAAATTGTGAAATCTTTTTATAAATATATATATATAAAATGAAAGGTCCGTGTGGACAATAAACACTTTAACACATAGAAAAGAACACAGAAAGACACTACAGAACTCACTTCGATATTTCGACATCCGTCGTCATCGGGAAGAAGTGCGAAGTACTCGCGTTGAGAAGCAAACTGCTACTCTGAGTACTTCTTCGCACTTCTTCCCGATGACGACGGATGTCGAAATATCGAAGTGAGTTCTGTAGTGTCTTTCTGTGTTCTTTTCTATGTGTTAAAGTGTATATATATATATATATATATATATATAATGAAGCTATACTTTCTCAGAACATTGCTTAAAGTACATAAAAGTAATATGAAGTTAGAGAGGTTGCTTTTATAAAGCAATCCAGTTTATGAAGTTATCCAGTTTATACAAATCTGGAGTATACAAAGTAAACTAAAATAATATACAAGGATAAGTGGACGCTGGGCTAGGCGTGGTTCATAGCCTTGGAGAGGAATGCGAACTCAGGCCCATTACTCCTATTTCAATATATTTGATACCGTCAACACAACGTATAATTATAATGTCACTGCCAAGTATTCCTCTAGGGATATATTGGTATAACTCGAGGCAATTGATATAGTGATCCAATTAGAGCTATTTATTGCTGGCTCACCCCCCTTACAAGATCAGATATCTCCATCCACAAGTCTACAAGTATGCAGAGATACTCTTTTGGCACCTTGTTGTAAGATTCTTCGCTTAACTCAATCACAAAAACGAAAAAGTTATTTCTTTACGATGTAAGAATTAAACAGCGATGAATTGAATTGATCCAATACCAGAAAATGTCAACAACTTGTTCAGCCTATCCAGTTAGTTCGATACATAAATAATTAAATATATTTTATTTCATTTATCCATATGTATATCCAATAAAGAATATTTATGAGCAATAGTACAGTTTTCCATGTTTAAATCAAACTTTTCATGATTTTATTTAAAACCTTTTTGACAGGCCTCTAATTGTATTTAGAGTAGGGGTCTTTAAAAAATACCTGACATCGTACAGGCTCGGAACCGATGGCTTAACGTCCTCTCAAAGAGGCGACGTGCTCAATTGATGGCCAAGTGGGTATCGAACCCCGGTCCTACCAGCCCAGAAGCGAGTACGTTAACCACTAACCTGGCCCCGTCACATAGAGCTTATATATTTAGAACGCTCAATAAGGTATTTCAATTTATGGAAGCTAACCTAAAGATAAGGGATAAATACATTTAACTTATTTTGACCTGGTTTAGTTTACTCCAAGGTAAAAAGAGATATAAATTTGTGAAAGCAAAACATTTTAAAGACATTATCTTTGCTACTTACAATAAAATACATAAAATATGTTACTGTAGTCTTCTTCAGGTATACAACCATAGGAATTATATTAGTATAATCTACTGGACTCTTTCAAAAAAGAATAGGAGCTTTGAAAAAATGCAAGTTTTAATAGTGTGCTAAGGGCTTGGTTTTAAGGAGAGGTTTGACTACGAAAGGTCTGAGCTAGTTCGTGATAAGTCGTTTCGTAATCAAACCGATAGATCTAAACAAACACCAGATCTGCATGTAATATTTAGACATAGGTCACGGTCTTATAGCTGAACAAACAATAATATATACTAACTTTTAAAGTAGCAGCAAAAATTAAAATAACTGTAAAAGTTAGATAACGGTGATAATTTTAATTAGATGGCATTATAGGGCTAAATAAAATTACGGAATCGTTGATACCGTAGAGGTTGTTAGTAAATTAATACTGGAAATACACCTTCTCATATTGTGGGTTGTGAATTCCTTTTAGACGTAGTCCATCATGTAGAATAGACTGCATGTTATTTTAAGTCATACTGCTAGTAGTAGTAGTAGTAGTAGTAGTAGAAGCTACTATTGCAGAAGGGTTGCAGTTCAGAGGGTTCCCTTATTACCAGACCCCAACCTTTATTGCAATTAGAACCCTTTAAGTTGCAGTGGATGTCCCACTAGGGAACACACTTAGGCCGATCAATGGACTCTTTGTGATACCACACAATGAAGATTGATTGTACATCGGGAGTCCAACATTTTGCCTAACTCAAGTGTATTCAGAGTAGGGATCTTTAACGAGTACCTGACATCATATAGGCTCGGGACCGACGGCTTAACGTCCTCTTCCAGTGACGACATGCTCAGATTTATTCACCTCAACGTAAATAAATTGAGCTGGCATGCGAGGATCGAACCCCGGACCTACAAGTTCAGAGGCGAGTACGCTAACTACTGAAGGTAACCTGGCCTCCTGAGTCACACTGTTATTAGGCATTCTCACAAAGTCTCAATGTAGCAATGAGTTTGTTCTTGATGGCGGACACATTTTGAAACTTGCAAGCTGCGAAGTCAAGGTACGAGGTAACATGACATCATTTGCCATAATATTCGTATTACAGAGCAGTGTTTAATTCACGGGTATCTAATTATTAACGAGATGAAGACGGGCTCATTTGCGAGCTGTTATCTTAATGAGACTGTATTACTGCAACTGCGTCCACTAACCAGCTTTTCCTTTTCGCCATGACAGAACACATCTCACACCCTTACAACTAGCAAGTTGTTTCAAGTTAGTAAAAGATTTAGTAAAACAGATAACGCTACTTTCATATACACAGCATACTCTGTGATTTCCATTTTGTTGCAGTCAGATGGCTAACATCAGACTCCCACTCCACAGCTAAAGCCTTTTTCCCCTGATTCCAAATTCGTAATTTTGAACAGCCCGACTCCAACAATCTAACCATATCTCAATATATATATAATATTTCTTTTTTATAATAAAAACTGTATTAAATATACGTAATACACAATTAACTATATTATAGTAAACATACAAACTTATTACATTGTTTATATTAGAAATAGGTAAAACCGTCATGAAAGCTTTGGAGCGCTTTCGGACGTTGTCCATCTTCGATCGCAACAAGCCTACTCCAGTACAAACTACTACTACTACTACAAACGTCCGAAAGCGCTCCAACGACTCCATGATCATCTTACGAGGTATGACGGTTTTACCTATTTCTAATATAAATCATAATAATCTCAGTGATGTTAACAATATGCATGTATTTATTATATTGTACTAAAAAACTCTCATAGTCTCAAAAGTTGACAAACCACATGCACCACAGAGTTAAAAATAAAAATGAATGAATAACTATTTAACTCTAAGAGCTAAAATGACTATTTCTAAATCATTAGTTGTGCAATCCGAAATTGTGTGGTATTTACTCATTTTGAGGTAAAATATATAAACAAACAAAACTTCATTTGTGTGGAGACTTTTGTTTGTTTATCCATTTTACCTTAGAATGAGTAATTTAGCATAGCCACATCTACTAAAATATAAGATATTATTATTAATATTTCATAATATTTAAATTGTATTAAAATAATATTGAACCTGTGTATGTATTATGTAACATAGATTTTAGTTACACATATTTAATATCCATATAAATAAAGGATTGTAATGTCTGTACATTACTTAGAAATGACTCATTTTAAGTTATACCTTAGAGAAACCTAATCCACCCTTAGAATAATTTCTGTCTGTTTGTCTGTTCAAAAAATTTTGTCACAAGCAAACTCAGCCACAGTAAGACATAGCAAGCTGAAACTTTGACAGTAGATTTGTGTATGTCTAACTTAAATGCTAAGATTTGAATAGATTGAAAATTTAATGTAGAAGCGAAATTATGAACTTTTAAGTTGTGTTTGACTAGCTACACAGGAATATACGTGTATAGATAAAAATATACAGGTATTTTTCCTGTAGGTAGTAGGTATTGTTAGTTGATTTTAATTTCGTTTGCGTCTATCATAATTTTAATCATTATAAAAAACTGAGTCCTACCTTCCCACGTACTGTTTAAGACCTTTGTCTTCAATAAAATTAAATTTGATCTCAGTATCGAAAGCTGCGAATCGTAAAAAAAACTTCAGATCGAATGACAGATATGGACTGAACTAATAATGATATTTCTATTATACTATAATTTCTAACAATATTTTCGAATATCACCTATCATTTCTGAATTTTTGAAAAATATCCGTTAAAGACAATCACGTCTGCTAATCTACAATATAATATATATATATATATATATATATATAATTTGTGTAATATATTTAATGTAACATTTATATATTCAGGCTTATTTTTTTGGACTATGACTCCTAAACTCCAAAAATGTCCGATTTGATACAACTCAGAGGTCTTTACGATTGAACTCCTACACTGAAACACTGCTGGTCCGCTGTGGAAATAGTTAGGACAACAAATAAAACAGACCTTATTTTTTACTATAATTGAAAAGTATAATTTGTTCCATAATAAAGAAAAACAATTTGATAAAACAAGAAATGTACAACTCTAAATAAAATAACGATAAATGTAAGAAAATAATGTGGTTTATTCAGGTTATGACGATTGTACGCTTTTATTGGATGACACCCAATGAAATGGAAATATTAATTGGAATACCCACTCAAGACTGCTATTTGAGAGACCCTAAGGCTAGCTAAATGAATAGAAATTAATAATTTAATTATTAATTTCAATATTAAACTAGAACAACGCAGATAAACAATTAAATCTCCTTTTGACATGTGCGTGTATCTAACAACTGTAGTGGTTTTCGAACTATTGATGGTGAATGGAGTTTAACTGAATTATTTTCAATTAAACTTATTACGATTATTATTAAATTTCAATTTATTTCAAAATTTTTTTCTGATAAAATGAAATTCCTTTAGGAAGTATGATTTGTAGAGGTCATTACCCGATTGTGATGAGTCAATTTCCATAATGGAAGGTTGTAAAGTTGATGGTGACCGTGGTGGTAATTGAAGTGGGAGATGTAAACAGAGGTGGTGCGCCATATTTGGAATTAACTTGTTATAGCCAGCCATGATAGGGCTGTTGTGGTGTTCGCACTCACCTGCTCTCCTACTCAGAACCGTCATTTACCGTCATCACTCACTCACTCGCACACAGGCCAAGTCCCCTTTAAGCAAAACCAATAATCCAGCTGCAATCACTGCTGTAGCCGGCACGACTAGGGCCCTCTTAAACCCTGCCTCTTGGATTTTAAATAAACACACATGATAAAGTTATTGTTAAAAGGCATTTTAAAAATCATAGGTTTTGACTCTCAAAACATCTGCAAAAGTTGAGACGAAAAAATTCATAATAGCAGTTGTTGGTTTTCTTTGATCAATCTCCCTCTAAAGAATGGACTAAAGACAACCCCCCCCCCCCCTCACGAACAACTCACCACCTCTCATTAACATCCCTAACAAACAAACAAAAATTCCGCATACTTATTACTTTACTTTTACGAACAGTAAAACTTAATACGACCCAATTTGTCAATCTTTAAAAAAATAAAAGTTCTGCCAAACTATTAAATAGAATTTTGATCTGATATATCACTGTGCTTGTTCAACACATAGGCGCTTGTGGTTTTATTGGCTTTTACACCCTGCTTGTCACGTGGCTCGGATGACATATTCACAAACTATACATCTCCAATACAATGACGCTCTGATATAAACATGATATTCTTATTGGGCTCCAATAAAAATGGAAGACTGCGATAACAAAAATGGAAGGCTACTAGCAACATATAAAAAGAACATGAACGTATTAATAAAACGTTATAATTGTAATTATAATTATTATTAATAAGCATAAGACTTAGGATTAAGTTATTAGTTTGTAAGATACATTGTACTCGTACAATTGGGAAAAAGCCCGGTGGGCGACACTTAGTGTCCCCTGTACGGCTACCCCTGAAATCTGTAATTGGGAGTAATCCCCAATAAAGAATTTTCATTCATTCATTCATTCATTAAGAAAACAGACTAGGTAAAAGTTTTTCATCTTGGATTTACGAAGCAGTCCAAAATGAAACTTTTGTAAAACTAAACCATCCATATATCCAACTTGAGTATTTTTTTAGATTTTTTTAAACAACAATTTTTGTCATTTTCAGGGAGTTTATATATAAAAGTTTATAAATGATAAAAGTTTATGTGTGTTAATATGGACATATCATTTAGCAAATATTACCATTGGCAGCTTCACTTAATATATATATTTCACAATGCTTATTATATTTTATATTTCCGACAGTGGCACTCATTGTAAAAGTTATCGTAGTCATCAAGAGAAGGAGAGAAGAAGATGAGTTCTGCTCTGCTGGCAAACAGCAACTCTTTCATATTCAGAGTCAAAAACCCAACTGGTGTGTGTGTGTGTGTGTGTGTGTGTGGACCAGACCAGACTGTCTGGTCCAAGTTTTTGACCAGTTAAGATGTTAGTTCACTAACTATCTATTGTTACTTCATTTTATATAATGTAAATTTCATCATTTTTCTAATTCAAAAATTCTGACTTCTGCGTATGAAAAAGGTTTTAAATAAAACCGAAACGTCGGCATTGAGAGTTTGATTTTGATCCTGGAAAATTGACCGAATCCCGATTACATTATACACTTATTCTATCCAACGGTTGATATATTATTGAATTTGTTATATATATATATATATTGTAAACAGGAAAACGATCCAAAAGGACAACAAACGTTTCACGGTGAATCACAAACACAGAACTAAGGAACAAAACACTTACTGTCTCTATTTTTCGCTTGAACCGGTTGAACTTGTCACAAGTGCGCTTGGTGTCCCTATCTCAACTCTTCTGATGACGGTTCAACCGAAAATTAGAGACGGTAAGTGTGTTTGTTCCTTAATTCTGTGTTTGTGATTCACCGTGAAACATATATATATATATATATATAAGGGAATACATGTCATTCTTAGTTTGACTAACGAAACTTTCTACTGCAAAAAAAAATACATAACTTTCATATTATAATGAAATTTGAACTTCAGTTATTGTTGTTTAAAAAGAACAATATATGAAGTATCTCCGAACTGAGATACAAAATGAAAATAAATGATATCAAACAATAAAAGCTATAGACTGTTTTTGAATTACATACATTTCCTGAGTTATTTGAAGAAATGAATTAAATAAAAAAAAATTAAACCAGTTTTGACCGAGTTGCAAAAATTTGAAATTAACTGATTGTTAAACGAGAGCAACTTTCCTGTTTACGAGTATATTGTATGTTAATTGAGATCTTCCCAGGATTGATGAGATGTCTGCTCTTAATCAACTTCCTCCTTCGTCTAAAGTCAATAAACATGAAAATAGGTTACGAGTATTAAATCACGTGCGAAAGAATTTTAACGTTGTTTATAAATAGATCCTGGCTGAATCAATCGCTAGCTAAAATTTAGATTTTACAAAAACACTCTCCCCTGTAGGTGGACATGTGCTGATTAGATTCCTCACAATACAGTTGTCGTCCTATAAAAACTCAACTCATCTCTAACTTCTTTTTTTTTTTTGAAAGTAAAGGCCTTTAGGCTGAAAGAACTGGGGCTTAATTTGAAATTGAAATAATGGATGTAAATAGGAGGGAAGTAGTTTCACAAGCGAAGACTCTCAGAGAAAGGAGAAGGTTAATGAGGGAGGCCTAGAGAGGTAACGGTCACTAGGAGAAATCAATTGGGCAATTTTTGGAAGATTTCGTTTTTAGAAATCCACCGTCTAATAAATCTTCCCAGTTTTGGCTGAAATGATTGTTCATTAAACTCACTACTCTTAGTCTTAGAAGAGTATAAGTGAGCCTACATAATAAAACATTATATTTCAATGTAAGTAATCGCATTTCAAATTACTGCTGTATAAAAATCGTTCAGCAGTAAAATCGTAAAAAAAAACAGTTTCAAATAAAAAGTTTTCTTTTCATTACGATTAATAACATATCAGAAAGAATACTTCTCACAGGTTTAATTCTTATAAGTAGTCGTCTTTCAACACTTATAGATAAAGGGGGGGTCTTATAGGACAGATATGTCAATAAACAACATGACAGGAAATCGAGTGCTACATCACTCCTTGATCTTATCTACTCATCAAAATGTTTTGACAAAGTTCCACTTGACAAACCTCTCGTTACAGGATTGCAGCTTACAAAGCTAAAATAAATTCACATTCTTATAGTCTACAATGAAATAAGATTTGCAGAACTCACAATTTCTTCTTACAAACAGTCAAATGACATAATATTACAAATAAAACATTACAAAATTGAAGAAACGGTCAACCCAAACACAAAACACGACACAGAGAAAAGATAAAATACAAACTTACTAAATTCAATATTTCAAACTGTTGTTCGTCAAAAGGAGAAGACTAGAAATTAGGATAAAGTGAGAGAGATCTCCTCACGTCGAAGGGAAGAACGCAAAATATTGAATTTAGCAATTGTGTATTTTATCTTTTTTCTGTCTCATGTTTTTGTGTAATTTAAAGTTTTAATATACATTACATACGAGTATTCGTATTCATCATAAAATGGATTTCACCAACAGTTTTTTATATTGAAATCTAATAATTTTAACAATTATTGCATGAAACCACTCAGTCGTGGGGTTTTTTATCTTCTGTGTGTCGTAGTATATATGAATCGACATTTATTTACTTTTGTTTGTAAATAAATGTATAGAGTAATATTCAATAATGAAGGAAGAAACCGTTTTACAGATGTTGATATAACTTCGTATGTTATGGTCCTGGGATACTGTTCTTTTTTTTTTTTAATATTATGTAAGCGTGTTTGAGAGTAAAAAGTTCATAAAGTCACATTCCCCTGCATTATATTAATTATAGCGGTTTTACCCAACTCTGCAGGGACAGATAACTCTTATAACTTGCAATGTTAAATCAATTAATTCTTACGCAAGTACAGGTGATGGTTTTAAGTAGAATATTCCTATTTTAAGTCTGCTAGTTATTGCTCGGTATTTTCAGCTAAATAAGTCTACTATTACAAATTTTCCAAGCTTTCTTAATTGATAACCGCACGCTTTTAATTACTGGTTCCATTTCTCTACCTTCAGAATTTTTTTCTAATAGACTTAGAAAAGTTTTCCTTATAGCTTATATTTTTTTGAGTGGGTGGCGGGAGGGGGGGGGGGGGTTAAACTACATAACTTTCACTTGCAGAGATTTCGAAGACAAATAAAGGCAATGAAAAATGAGTCATTCAAATAAAATTGCTTCATAATTATTTTTTGTTAAAAAAATTTCTAAAAAAAAACAAGACAAACTAAAATTTAAAGAAAAGAAAGCAAAGAAATAGGTATACTTTCACTATGACATAATACTTTTACGTAAATTTTATTTCTAACAAAACAAAAACGACCTTTTTCCGCTTAATAACCAACCACAAGAGTTAAAATGTTACATTTATTATCCACACGACAAAAGTATAGTATGATACATATGTTTAAATGTACAAACTTTCTTAATGTCAGTTACATTCAACTACTTTTAAACACTAGTTTTGAAAATTTTAAAATAAGTTTATATTTATTTACAAATATTATAGTTAAAAATCCGTTTAAAAACAGTATTACAAAAATAAATCATAAAAATAATTACGACCTTAAAAAGTTATTTTGTTTCAATTTTTAACCAAAAAATTACAAATTTTTTGTTAGTTTTTCATTTTTTTTCAATTTTGTATCCCTGTGCGACCCTTCAAAATGGCGGTCCGCCCCCCTCCCCTTGCTATGACACTGTAGGTAAATAAACTAAATTTCAATGATTTTATCGTTACATGAGAAGCAACTTTTCAGGAAGCCTTAAAACTTCAGTATTACCATTGATTCATGGTGATACCTTTGAGTATTTTGTCTACACTGTATTAACTCTGTAATCTATTTGCTTATTCCCAAATAAATTATTTATATGCATTCAATGTTTTTAGCTGGTTTGATTTTACTTACAATAAATTGCATGGAATTGTTTTTTTTTTTTCAATTTAAATCAAAGGTGGATCTTGATTAAATATTTCATTGAGTTCAAGATAGTAATATGATTTAAAGTCAAAATACCTTTTGAATATTTATTAAGGTAATAAATTTTAAATATGTATTTCGCATCAACAGACTCTTGTTTTAACATTGTTCAATGATAATTTCACACAGTAAGTTTTCAAAATTAATCTAAATGTTTAACTGTTTGAATGGAAGTTAATTAAAAGCTAAGAGGAACAGTTTCTGAGAGAATGTATCAAGGGAAGCTGGACGGATTCTGTTAGCAATTATATTCAAAGGCCTCCAGTCAATGGCGAGCTGAGTCAATAAAGGCTCATCAACTGAGTTCACTTCATTAATAATTCTCGTCTTGATTAACACAAAGACAATAAATTTCTTTTACATAGATATTTTTAATATCTTTTACATAGATAAATAACAAGTAATTAAAGAAGGACCTGCGTTTTCATATTTCTTCACATTGTTTAAATTGCTACTAGTAGTAGCGGTAAAATACATGGTCAGCGGAATACTTCACACTTAAGAATAGTTAGTTATCCATGATTGCTTCCTGTTGTTGTTGTTGTTGTTGGAAGAGAGCACCATTTATAAGCAGCTGGTATAAATACTCTTTGAATTACTTGAGATATTGTAACAAGTCCCCGAGGCGCATTGGTAGTGCGCTGGATCTCCAATTCCAAGTTCGTGGGTTCGATAACCACCAAATTTCTAATATTTCGAATGAAGTGGTAAAAGGCCTACATGCCTGTTATATTGTACATGGCTAGCTGACCCTTGACTCTTGGAATATTGTACAGGTAGTTCATCCTGCAAATCACTGGGTTATTTAAAAAAAAAAAACATTATTCAATGAAAAGAGTGCAGCAGATTCGCATCATTTGTTTCTATTTATAGTAGTTGTTAAGCACTACTGAGCTAGGTTACCCAATGGTAAAGTGCTCGCCTCTAGACTGGTAGGTCCTGGGTTCAATACCCACTCTGGTCCTTGATTTATTCACATGGGTGGTGAATAAATTGGACGGTAATCCGTTGGTCTCGAGCCTATACTATGTCAGGTACTCATTAAACAAACCCACTTTACATATACTCAGGTAGGCAAAATGTAGGACTCCCTATGTAGTAGAATGTTCATTGTGTGGTACCCAAAGGGCAAATGTCCCACTTATGTGTATCTCTTTTGGGAATCCACAAGGAATAGAAACTAACTTATTAAGCACGTAAGTCACGTCAATTACTTGGGAAAGTATCAAAAAGGAAATGCTATAATATTCGTAAAGAAAATATTGGGAAAGAGGTTTCTCATAATGTAGTCAATGAAACAGGGCTGAACCAGGATAGAAGTTATCTGCAACACGTCTATACGTGTTTTTTTTTCTTCTTTGATAACAATCTATGAAATGGCTCTGACCAAATTAACATTCCAGCAGTGAGAAAATTGTGATAGTTAGTACGCAAAATCATGGCCAACAGTCCAGAAGCAGAGTAGTTTTAACTTGTATTTTGAAAAAATAATATAGATAAATAAAAAAAAATAATTATATGAACTTACAGTTATCAAACATCCAACAAATGCATCAACTAAGTGGTAATGAGCTTTCTGAAACAATTTTCAAATATATTTTTAGAAAAAATGTTACAAAGTTATCTGTAAGGATATCCGCAATTATATGTCTAGTGACATATATAACTGGTAAATAATTAGAGACTTGTAACAAATCAATGAAATATTGTTAGATTGTTACCAAAGAAAGTGTAAGTGTCTAATAAAAATTAACAATAGGATGCTTATTTTGCTCAATTGAGGGCATGAAAATTTATTCCAAACAATACTATCTTAAGTTCATCAATACCATTCATAGATCAACATGTAACAGGCAAATTGCATTTGTCATTGAAGTAATGACTGAAGAAACAAAACGGTTGTAATCTATTCATTGGACAGACAGGGAGATTAATCTTGTGAAGAGAATGCAAAAGTTCAAGAACCTTGTGGAATTACGCAATGACAAAAGATGTACATTTGGCGTATATTAAGAGGACAAGAGGTTGTGCAAGAAAGTGTAATAATGAAGGCTGAAGTCATTGAGTTGGGGGCACTTGAAGTACTGAGAAGAAAGTGGGAGGGAGGTAATTAAGGCGAACTGAGTGTGTGAATCAAGCCACCCACGGAGTGTCACACGCTTGCCCCCGGGACATCGCCCAGCACTCATCGCACACCAGTGCATTGTTTTAGTGGGAAAGCCGTCGCCCATTGTATACCTCTGACCTTTCATTACAGTCCGGTTTAATTTGTTTATCGTTGTGACTGAGGCCGGATGTACTTCCCACCCAGACTCCCACTCCACTGTCATCTTACTCTCGTGTAGATCTCAAGTCAACCGTAGGTCGTGCACGACCTCAGTATAACTACAGTCATGTAGTTTGCGAAAATAACGACTTGTACTTACCGAGTAGCGTAACCTCTATGGTCAAACTGTTACTTGGTCAACAAATAACGGTCTTATTTCAAAATTTCGTAATAATAAAGGAATCAGAAATATGACCAACTGGTCTTTGTAACAGTCCCAGTCATACTCATTTATTCATTATGCTTGAGAGTTTAAAAGAAGACAACTTGATTCATTCAGTATGATTGAGAGTTTAAAAGAAGACAACTTGATTCATTCAGTATGATTGAGAGTTTAAAAGAAGACAACTTGATTCATTCAGTATGTTTGAGACTTTGAAAGAAGACAACTTGATTCATTCAGTATGTTTGAGAATTTGAAAGAAGACAACTTGATTCATTCAGCATGTTTGAAACTTTGAAGGAAGACAACTTGATTCATTCAGTATGTTTGAAACTTTGAAAGAAGACAACTTGATTCATTCAGTATGATTGAGATTTTGAAAGAAGACAACTTGATTCATTCAGTA
Source organism: Hermatobates lingyangjiaoensis (assembly GCA_026182355.1). Classification (NCBI taxonomy): domain Eukaryota; kingdom Metazoa; phylum Arthropoda; class Insecta; order Hemiptera; family Hermatobatidae; genus Hermatobates; species Hermatobates lingyangjiaoensis. Next base: position 523,779 of record JAPFBL010000155.1, read on the forward strand.
TGATTGAGATTTTGAAAGAAGACAACTTGATTCATTCAGTATGATTGAGATTTTGAAAGAAGACAACTTGATTCATTCAGTATGATTGAGATTTTGAAAGAAGACAACTTGATTCATTCAGTATGATTGAGATTTTGAAAGAAGGCAACTTGATTCATTCAGTATGTTTGAGATTTTGAAAAAAGACAACTTGATTCATTCAGTATGTTTGAAACTTTGAAAGAAGACAACCTGATTCATTCAGTATGTTTGAGAGTTTAAAAGAAGACAACTTGATTCATTCAGTATGTTTGAGATTTTGAAAAAAGACAACTTGATTCATTCAGTATGTTTGAAACTTTGAAAGAAGACAACTTGATTCATTCAGTATGTCTGAGAATTTGAAAGAACACAACTTGATTCATTTAATATGATTGATACTTTGAAAGAAGACAACTTGATGAATTCAGTATGTCAGAGACTTTGAAAGTACACAACTTGATTCATTCATATGTTTGAGACTTTGAAAGAAGACAACTTGATTCATTCAGTATGTTTGAGATTTTGAAAGAAGACAACTTGGTTTGGTTGAAAGGTCATAGTCACATTTCTGTTTTTCTTACTGTGATTTCGATGTTGGTATATCTATGCAGAAATGTATCAATTAGCTAACGTAAAGCTATAATCAAAGATATTATTTCAAATTTAATAGAGAAATGAAAAAGGTCTAAGACTTTTCGAGGTAGTTCATCGCCAAAGAACTATTACTCTTTCATGTCCCTCTCTCTGTTTCGTGCGTGCTTGTGTGTGTGTGTATGTGTGAGTGTAAATAGAGACAGATGAACAAATGAACAGATGACAATGAATCTACTGTCAAATTGTAGTTAAAATGATTTTAGGTATCATAAACATTAAATACTCAAATTTATTCAAGAGTTCATTGCAAAATGTTAGGAAAACGCAAATTATGACTTCTCTTTTCATTGTCCCGTAAAAAGAATTCGTTAAACTATAAAACATGGTCTTCATATAAAACCGATATCCTTAAAAATCTATATTCAGAAAAATGATGTATCATAAAATAAAATTGAATACATTTCATGTATTTTTTAAAAGCATGTAGCCAATGAAAGAAATCAAACTTTGTTCTTAATAGAAGAAACAATCGTAAACTGGAGGAAGTCAGACTGTAATAAGGAAGTCCATGTATTTTCATTGAAAAGGGGCAGAATGCTTTAGAATTGCCACAAACTAAACGATACCTAGAATGAAACTCTTATGGACTCAGAGCAATAATTACAAAGTTGCTAATTGACTGGCAGTAAAGCCTTAGTTTTCCTTATTTTATGAAAGAATAAAACAGTTATACGTTCATATGATTCACATAACAAAACATTTGTGCACCTAAAGAGTGTATAAAACAATACTATATATTGTTTTAATTAAAGAAGTCAAATCTTAATGGAATAAGTTTATTTTTACAGAAAAAAATGTTTTCACATTAACGATAAGACTGAATTCAGTTATTGATTCAGGTTTATAAAACGGCAACAGAAATACAGATAACACTTATCTGTATAAGGATGTTTATCTCCTTTGGTTTAAAAATACCAATTGTTTTCATATTACTAGCGACAGAATTGATAAGGAAAATAAAACTTTTTTCATAAATTTATAAACAAAATTCATAGAGAGAAAATACAAAAACTTACTACAATATATCAATATATACATTGTATGCATTGACTACAACACATGCATTGCTATCAGGTGGAAGGATGTGTCACCTCGAAGACCAACCAAGATATGTATCTATATATCAACGTCTAAACTGCAGTAAGAAATCAGTGATCTTCGTCAGAGTCCTTGGCATTGACTTATCAGTATCAGATTTTGACTCCGTTGAAGACCACTTGTTACGGTTGAAAGATCTTAGTCTTTTTTCTGATTTCTTACAGTGGTTTAAACGTTGATACACACACATATATATATATATATATATATATATATATATAATATATATAAAGATTTCACATAAACACGTGAAACAACAATCAATGATCAAACCACAATAAGAAATGGGAAAACAAGACTAAGATCTTTCAACCGTAACAAGCGGTCTTCGTCAGAGTCAAAAACCCAACTGTTGGGTTTTTGACTCTGACGAAGACCGCTTGTTACGGTTGAAAGATCTTAGTCTTGTTTTCCCATTTCTTATTGTGGTTTGATCATTGATATATATATATATATATGTATATGTATATATATATATATATATATATATATATATATATATATATATATATATATATATATATATATATATTGTAAAAGTTGGGAGCAGTCCTTCTTCAATACATGCTTTTAAAAACTGGATGTCTGTTTCCACTTGATTTAATTTTGTCTTATATTTTTCCAAATTACGAAATTTTTTCTTCAACTCAGAACTCAACTTAAAAATTAATTCACCATAATTTCTTATTTTATTATTGAACATGTTTCGGTGTACGTTCACCATCTTCAGTTCTAACCTGTCTGTGTAACCTTCAGTTAACTTGTTCACTTATTGTTTTTGCAATGTAATTTAACTATTAGATTCATTTGTTAAGTGTAATTGTAATTAATTGTGTGTTTTGCTGAAGATGGTGAACGTACACCGAAACATGTTCAATAATAAAATAAGAAATTATGGTGGATTAATTTTTAAGTTGAGTTCTGAGTTGAAGAAAAAATTTCGTAATTTGGAAAAATATAAGACAAAATTAAATCAAGTGGAAACAGACATCCAGTTTTTAAAAGCATATATATATATATATATATATATATATATATGAGTTCAAAATTCAAGAAAAGTAACTCACAGAGTAAGGAAACACACTTACAGACTCAAATTTTTGGGTAATCTGTCTTCAACTTGATTTGACTTATCTATAATATCATATGGATATGGTTTATGATTGCTACGAACAAGGTTGACCTCTCAGTGAAGATAAAATTCTTTTTTGCCTTTATTAGTTGGTTGTTTACATTTATTTCATACTTAGTTAATGAAAGTTTCTTTGCAATTATTATAATCATGAAGCAATTTGAAACCCCTTTTTTTCTATTTTTTAAAATTTAAAAATGTTTCACTAATTTTTTTAAAAAAAAGAAAGCTGTTTTAAAAAATGTTTTTTAAAGATATTTTAAATAAATTCTGAAGATAGAGAAAAGAGGATAACAAGTTGGAGTGATTTTAAAACTTTTTAAAATGAAGTTGCCAACAGGAACCAAACTACAATGGCAGAACCAGTGGACACTTCGCGCTTAATACACTTGTAGGCGATTACACTTAGAACTCATCAACAAAACACTCAGTTAAAAGCCGTGACTGATATAATACTTTGAGTCATAGAACTAATATATCAGACTAAAGGCGGGGACAGCAAATAATTAAAATAAAATTAATATATGATTACGCAATATATAAAAAGCACTTCAGTTTTTTTTATAAGACTTCAAGAATAATTACAGCAAAACATGATACAGAAGTGGATTAGCTTGATTCAATAACATAAAAAGGTGTTAATTACTCAGCACATTCTTTGATGATTGGCAGACCTGTTCAACCAGTTTTGAATTCATTCGTTCTCAGGATCACAATCCGATATTCCCGAATCACATTAAAGGAAATTAATAAACACCAAACAAAATGGTATGTGTGAAACACCTTTTAAAAAATTAGCTTTTAAAGCTTCTCATGCAGTGGTGGTAACCCTGCTGATTTTAAATTAGGTTTCGCTTTTTTTTTTATTTTTTGTCATCATATTGATTTATTCTACATTTAATATGAGAGAGATGGTAAACATTCTTCTCTGTTTCAACTTTTCGGTTTTTTTATGTTTTATTTAGTTGATCTTAACAAATTTTTATACTTGTTGGTGAATTTGTCATATTACTGTATCCTGCTAACTAATTTCACTTCGTATCAAAAGAATTTATCGAACTAACTGCTTGTTGGAGAGCCAGGTTAACCCAATGGGAAGATGCTCGCTTCTAGACTGGTAGATCCGTGGTTCAATACCCTCTAGGTCCAAGGCCCTCGATTTATTCACGCAGGAAATAATCGAATAATAAATAATTAGAAGAAATAATAAATCTAAGCACGTCGTAGTACGGAGAAGAGCCATTTATCCCGAGCCTGCACGATGTCAGATACTCGTTAAAGATCCCTTCTCTAAATACACTTGAGAGAGAAAAAATTTAGGACTCCCATTGTAGAATATTCATTGTGTGGCCAGAAAAGGCCAGAATTCGGTCCATGTGTGTCCTCTCGTGGGACTGTCACTGCATCCTAACCTAACCACTCACTTTTTTATTCATCCTGTGTACATCTGGTACTTTTGAAATATTATTCTATAGTCAATTATTGTAATTGCATAGAAATATTGAGTTTAGTTTAGCTTTGTTCTCTATTTGACTCCATGACTGAAAAAAGGATCACTTTCATTAGTAGGATTTTTCCTACTGAGATTTTCATTTCTGAGTATTTTTAACTACGTATCGATGTAAGTCAAGTAAATGATAGGAAATGAAGTATATTGTTTTAGAAAAAAAAAAGCAATTGTTATACATAGGTAGCACAATAATCAAAAAGATGCGAGAGTAATGAAAAAAAGAAGGAAGATATGATGGGAATGACTGAGTTTAGAGTTGATGGAGCTTTGGAGAAGGAAGGCTGTTAGAATTATATATTGTTGTAGCTATTTAAAGAAGGCAACCCGGAGAGAAGATGGTCTTGTCTGTGTCCTTGGCAAGGAAGTCAGGTGCCTAAGACACCACGAGCCGGCGGCTAACGATGCGGCCTCCCAACGGCCTATTGTTCCTATTGAGGAGTCAATGAATAAGTGTTTCTTTCGGACCATTCATCGCAGTCAATATATTCATGACGTCCCGTCAGCGGGGGACCAAACTGCGTCAATCTTCTACTTTGATGTATTCCTCCTTGTACCGTGTAATATATATACATTTCTTAATTATACCGTATACTCCAGCATAGTAGTATACTTTCAGAGATATCCCATAATGTACACATTTCAATATGCGTCAATCTTCTACTTTGATGTATTCCTGCTTGTACCGTGTAATATATATATATATATATTCAATGATCAAACCACAATAAGAAATGGGAAAATTTTTCCCATTTCTTATTGTGGTTTGATCATTGATTGTTGTTTCACGTGTTTATGTGAAATCTTTTTATTTATATATATATAAAAAGATTTCACATAAACACGTGAAACAACAATCAATGATCAAACCACAATAAGAAATGGGAAAACAAGACTAAGATCTTTCAACCGTAACAAGCGGTCTTCGTCAGAGTCAAAAACCCAACTGACATACGCATCAGTTGGGTTTTTGACTCTGACGAAGACCGCTTGTTACGGTTGAAAGATCTTAGTCTTGTTTTCCCATTTCTTATTGTGGTTTGATCATATATATATATATATATATATATATATATATATATATATATATATATATATATATATCTTTAATTATACACTTTTTTGATGAAAATACGATCCGAAATGGACAAATACAGTTCAATGTACATAAAGAAACGTAGAGAAATTAAAAACACACACTTACAGTCTCTAATTTTTGGTTGAACCGTCTTCAGGAGAGATAAGAAAGGGAAACCAAGCGCACTGGTACAGAGACGGTTGGAGACCAACAATGTTGCCACATATGCGCCCGGTCACAGAGAATAAGGTAGACAAGAATCAATTTAAGATTAATTAAAATAGGAATATGAAAAATAATAATAAACACAAAAACAAATAAAATAATAAAAACTGAGGGATGAACAGAAGAAATGATACATAAATAAAAATTAAAATTTATGGACTAAGCTTTAATAAAAAATAGAGAATAAGACTTAATTTCTTAATTATACCATATACTGCCGCATAGTAGTATATTTTCAGAGATATCACATACGAGTACACATTTCAATATGCGTCAATCTTCTACTTTGATGCATTCCTCCTTGTACCATGTAATATATACATTTCTTAATTATACCGTATACTGCTGCATAGTATAAGTATACTTTCATAGATATCTCATACGAGTATACATTTCAATATGCGTCAATCTTCTTCTCTGGTGTTCTGCATCATGTACCATGTAATATACACATAGTTCTTTGTTGCTGTTTGCTTCTCAACGCCAACACTTATAAGGCTTTCACCTTTTAGTACTGTTATAAGGGCGGCAATTGTGGTTCAATTATTATTTGGACTACAATTATTATTGTAGTAATGGGCGAGCCACATTACCTGTTGTTTCTACATTGGGAGTCCTAAATTTTGCTTACTTAACTCAAGTGTATTTAGAGTAGGGATCTTTAACTAGTACCTGACGTCGAACAGGCTTAACGTTCTCTCCGATGGACGACGCACTCGGATTTATTCACCTCCCAGGTGAATAAATCGAGGGCCACGTGGGTATCGAACCTCGGACCTACCAGTTCAGAGACGAATATGCTAACCATTGAGCTAACATGGCCTCATACACATACTTAGTACACATAATATACAACATGCATAATGATCTGACAACATAACAATCTTCATAAACATGATTTCATGATTATGATTCTATATACCTCATTTCTCAAGTAAGCTTGAGAAAAAAATCACTTGAATTTTATATTTCATGAACAATGACACTTATGTATGAATACAACACGTTTTTAATTCCGAAATTTTTTATAAAAATTTACATGTATTTTTAGCAATTTACGATAGCAGAGTCGAACCCTTGAAAGTTTTCAATTCGAGAATAAATTCAATGACAAAATGTTGTCTACTATACTGTTAGACCGATACATTAAAATGGCTGAAGGAAGTTTCTGCGTTTCTGTAAGTGGGTTAAGCATACGGGTCGAAATCAATGACGGTGTTAGTAATGAGAATATAAACTGCAATGTGATTGGGTCTTGTCAACTTTCCATGATAAAGGTATTCTTTATGACTGTTTGTAAAAAAAAGTAGTTCTTTGAATAATGTATCTGTTAAAGTAAAAAAAAAATAGAAATACTAGTTCACAAAAGGATTAGATACAAATTACAGGAAGTAGTAAAAGTGATATGCAACTAGCCTTTAACTGTCAACTCTGTATGACTAAGTAGAAGACTGAAGTGTAAAATTCTGGAGCGGCCACAATACTCATATTACTATGGGTAAACATATAATATGGAACTCGTTGATATTCAATTGAGTATGTAAATGAAATTAATAAGTAAATCAAACTCAAAGATAATCAATAATGATTTCATATGTTTTATCGTGATTATATCTATCTTACCAATTTAACCAAACATAAAATCATTGATATTAAATAATCTGACGTAATGTTTTGAGATTTTCTGAGGTTTTTTGGTCTAGATATTAAAAACATTTCTTTGCAGACGTTTCGACATATATTTATATCTTTCTCAGGGCTGAAAAGCATTGATACATTGAGCACAATTATTACAACTAAATTAGGTCTATTCTTTGCTATGATGTACAATAATGATAACCTATAGATTTTCATATTTAAGTATGATTAGAAACTATTACAATGATTAGAAACTCCAGATATCTGGGTCATCATTATTGTACATAACAGCAAACAACAGACCTAATTTAGTTGTAATAATTGTGCTGAATGTACCAATGTTTTAGCCCTGAGGAGGGCATAAATGTATGTCGAAACGTTGGGCAAGAAGTTTTTTTTAATATCTAGACCAAAACCCTTAAAACATATCAAAACCTTTGAATATAGAGTGGTCTGATATAACATGATGAATAATCTGACATATGTTTATTACTAATCTTAGGGTACAATCAGACTCATGTTGTTATGTTATATATTCTACATCTATTAATAAATCACCTTTTGAAAATTTATTGATTTCTTTACAAATTTAAGTTCAGGGATAATGGCACAACAAAGTGATGATACACATTTTTTTAATCAATAGCTAAAAACATTTTATGTTAGTATTATTATTTCTAGCGATCAGAAGTATGAATTTACTACTATATTGATAATGGGACATGTTTTACATGAAACAGATTTGCGCAAAAAAATAAATATTATTTTATAAAAGAATACGATGTTATTTAACTTTATAGGGGACAGGTTAGCTCAGTGGTTAACGCACACGCCTTTGAACTGATAGGACCGGGGTTCAATCTCTACCTGGCCCTCGATTTATTCATGCGGGAGGTCGTTCCTCCGAGAAGGATGTTAAACCGTCGGTCAAGAGACTGTAAACTGTCAGGTACTAGTTAAAGAACCCTACTCTAAATAAACTTTAGTTAGGGAAAACTTAAGGGGTCAGGATAGCTCAGTGGTTACGTGCTCGCCTCTGAACTGATGGGACCGGGGTTCGATCCCCACCTGGGCCTCGATTTATTCACGTGGGAGGTAAATAAATCTTAGTAAATGTCGTCCCTCGGAGAAGGACGTTAAACTGTCGGTCCCGAGCCTGTACGTTGTCAAGTACTCGTTAAAGATCCCTACTCTAAATACACTTGAGTTAGGCAAAATGTAGGACTCCCACTGTAGAATCAATCTTCATTGTGTGATATCACAAAGGGCCACAATGCTCGGCCTAAGTGTGTTCCCTTGTGTAACTGCAACCTAACCTAACCTAAGCTATTTAACTTTATATATAGCAACATACTGTGGTAGTTGAAATGTGCTGGAAGAACATCCGATAGAGCACAGTCCATATAGAGAAGGGTTGAGAATTGCGTCTTATATTGGATTCTGCCATTCAGAACACTTTAGCTTCTTGTTTTCATTTTACTAATTTGTATTTGAATTAGAAGAAAGAAGTAAAGGAATTAAGAGAAAAAGTAATCAAAAATTAATAATCAAAAAATGTTTTATGATATTCATTTTCAAATATGCTATAGTGTCAACATTGTAAATAGCAATTGTTTAAATGAATGGGATGCTAAATGTATTGAATTGAATAAGTTGAAGCGATTAGGGTTCAATGAGTGTGTTGTGAGTAATCGATCACAGGCTCAAAGGACATGCAGGGCTCTGGACAAGAATGTTTATAAATAGAGGCCAGCCAGGTGCTGACAATAGGGGGAAAACGTCTCAAGAAAGCCAGCCAGCCGCCATCGACGTCGGCGAGAGATTCTTTATCAGCTTAGAAAGCGTGACAGAGGAACTCAACAACTTGGCTATGGGATTCATTCTTTTACCTAGGCGACACTGTCATGATAACAGATAAATATAATATATATTCCTCCGAGAGAATCAATCTGATTGTTCTTTCATCTAGAAAGGAAGAGAGGGTGAGGAACAACTTCCTGAAAATAAAATAGGACTATATTTGGAAGACAGCTGAATATTAATAATGCTAAATTATAGTTTAGACTAAATTGTGTAGGTTTCCTTTTTTTTTTTTTTTTTAATAAATGGATTAAAATTTGTCGATGGTGAGAGATTCTATAGGAAGCTGATGGGACAAGTGGACCTATCTGGGTTCAATTTGCATAACTTTCTTCTTTTGAGCGCGTTCAAGTTTGAATCAGCTGATAAAAATTAACAAAAACCCCAAGCGGCTTGGCTTCTTTTGGAGCATCACTTTCTCAGGCAGTGGAAGGAGTCTGGTGGTAAACGATGTCAAGGGAACTCGATTGAGTGGGCCTTGTTCACCCACACAAACTAAACTTGCCGATTACAAACCAACAAAACAACTTCTTGCCATAAAAATAGTCAAGATACACAACATATCGAGTATAAACAACCTCTCAAAACTCTTTATAGTTATAATTACAAATGTTTTATTTCCTTTATATGAAGAGTTTGAATAAAAAACAAATCTTTATGATACTCTTGTAGCATTTACATAAAAATCACTCACATCACTGTTTTCAATAAAACACTTGGTAACTGAAAACATCGAAATATTGATAACATATAAACATATTTATTTAATTCTAATAATGATTTAGAATATCAGTGAAAAATTTGTAAATAATCCTTCAAACCCATTTAAAACAATTAAACATTTCATTCAATCTCTTACCATACGTTTCAGTCTGCATATTTATCACTGATTTGCCTTTGATTCATTTTCTCATATAACGATGTTATACTTTTTGTATATATTTGTCTTTGTTATTATTATTATTGTTATTATTATCACAACATATAAAAAAAGTCTCACTTTGTAATTTTTTTTAATTTACAATTTCTCTTACCTCATATGCTTGTTAAGCAGAATGTGTAGTTGTATATTTGTAAAAAAAGATGTTAGAAAAAATTACAATAAATAAGTGCATTGCCTGCTTGGGCATTAGCACTGTCTGATATTGTTTGATTGTTCATATCTCTTCATATTTATAATTCTTCATATCTCTTTGTATAACTTTAAGAATGTTGTAAATTCACTGGAGTATTTATTATGATAGGCCAGGGATATTGCCAATTTTGATGGTATGCCCACAGACATACCTCTTCCGTTTATAGTGGGCATTCTTGCAGTAAACATATCTCTACAGGGTTTTGTTTCCTTTATAAATAATGAACGACATCCTGGGGTTACTCGTAATAGGCAGCTCAGGGTTAATCGTCTCTTACATCCTATTTCAGGGGTTCGATCCCCACCTGGACCTCGATTTATTCACGCGTGAGGTGACTACGTGAAGACGAGAAGGACGTTAAACAGTCGGTCCCGAGCCTGTACGATATCAGGTACTCATTAAAGATCCCTACTCTAAATACACTTGAGTTACAAAATTTAGGTACTCCCGTTGTAGAATCAATCTTCATTGTGTGGTATCACAAAGGACCAATGATCGGCCCACGTCTGTTCCCTAATGGGACTGCCACTGCAACCTAACCTAACCTACAGCCTATTTCATAGTATCACTCATATACTATCAGTACTACTTTAGGGACCAACAAAGCAACTTCTGCCCATAAAATAGTCATGATAAACAATATTTTGTTTATAACGAACCTCTCAAAACTTAGTTTATAGTTAATAACAAAGAGTTTTAAACAACAGAATCATTCTTTTGATCAATGTTACTACAAAAAACACGTCATCATTTTATAATAAAAATTTTTTTAAAAAAAAACCTGAAAAATTACATCAATCCTACGAATTGATGAACAAGTAATGCTCACTTTTGCAATAATTGCAAGTGAAAACTACAGCACTGGCAGCAGAATCTATTACACCCAATCTTCCTAACTACTCAACTATTTACCTGAAAAGGAGACTCTAATCACAGATTGAACTACATTTTATATGTATTGGATAATATATAATGTGGTAACTATAATCATCTACAACCTTATTTTCAACGAAATTATCCTGTTGATTTTAAGTGATTTTTTGTAATTATTTCTGATATAATCGCGTGATAAAAAAAATCTAAATCAAACTTTTTTTTTTTAACAAAAGATTAGAAATAGAGCAAAACAATAAGGGTTTAAAAAAAAAATCAAGAATAGTTTTATCATGATAACACACTGTTTATTGCTAGATGTTTTACCGAAGAATGTTTTTTATAGAGAAGGAAAATGTTGGGATTAAAAAGCAATCAGTGGATTAAAGCTGAGGATGACTTTTAGCTATAAGATATTAGTGATAATTACAGCTGATGAACGTAATGAAGGGTTTCGGAAAGAGGAGTGTTTTTACGGTTACAATATCTCTGATAAATCAGATTAACAAGGTTATTTATTGTTTTATGAGCGCTTTTAATTTATAATTACGAAGTTGGATGACTTAACAGTTTAGTAATGAGTCTTGATTAAAAGACATAGCAATGACTTGATGATGCTTAAGAACCATGAAGGTTGAGAAATGTTTATTTCAAAATTAAAGATCATTGGTTCACGTGGAGTCGTATAATGAATCGTGTTTTAATCATGTTTCAACATACACGATTTATTGAGTATTTCGTAATCGTTATATACTTCTGAAAAAAGACAAGTTAAACTAGTAGATGAAATTAATTTATTATAATAACAATTATTTTAGCTTCTTTATGATTCTTTATATTTTAATTAATTAATAATTAATTCAGTATTAGAGTAAAAAAAAATTATCGAAAAATAAAAATATTACACTAAGTTTAGCAAACTTGTGACGATCAAATTAAAAAAAGGGAAATCAAATTAAGAGCATATGTCAAGCATTAAATTTAACTTGTTTAACTGAACTATGACAATACAGGCAATAAAAGAACAAGATAGTTAAATAGTGATATATTGTCAGCAATATTAACTCGCGTTCCTTCCTTTGACGTGGGGAGATCTCTCTCACTTGGTCCTCTTTTCTAGTCTTCTCCTGATGGTGAACAACAGGTCGAAATAATGAATTCAATAAGTGTGCATTTTATCTTTTTTCTGGGTCGTGTTTTGTGTAATTTAAAATATATTGACAGATTCATATGTACAAATCTAAAGAAAACAAGATCTTTAAGTCGAAAATATAACATTAATAGTTCTTAACAAGGGCCCAAAAATATTAATTTCGTGTTAGTAGCTAAAAATAAAGAAGATGAAAAAAAAGAGAATTGAAGCAACGAAGTGTTTAACAAACAAACAAACAAACAACAATAACTGTCTACATCTTTGTTGAGTGGTCTGAAACTAATTTTCGTTAACTTTCAAATTTTGTGGAATTAATAAAAGTAAACGATAACATTTTGGAATATTTGAAAAATATTTTATATATTAGTAGATATAATCAGTTTGACCAAACGATGTCTGAGAGCATGACTTCGTCAAAAGGAAGTTTTGTTAAAACGAAGTTTATCTGTCTGTGTAAAACGAAGTAAGTAGTATAGAGTTTATTAGAGACATTATGATAAAAATCTAGCGCCTTATCTTTTAGGGTATATTTTTGTAATGATGCAATATAAATACTATTTGTCCCATGGACTCCGTTAATGTTCATATTTATTCTGTGTAAATGTCTGCTTGCGTCATTTCGAACACTCAGGTAATGAGACCCGAAAGATTGAAACAAACCTAAAACTTGTCTCTGTTCTGAAAGTAAGCCAAGAAGAAAAACTTTTATTTACAATCCTTGTTTTATTTCAGTTGTGTTATGGGAGTCGTACTATAACGTGTTAGTACTATATAGTAGTATTCCGCAATTTCAAGTGAAACCAAAATTTCAGAACAACAGATTACAGGAAAGTAGCCTATATTATCCGTAAACTTGTTCTCCGATTGTAAAATGCAATTGGTTTGTTCAGTTCAAACAAAACAAGGTTTTCTTTTTTGGTCCACTCTGAAGAGACAGGTTTTCACTTCTGGTTGACCTTTTCGGTTTAGGTATTGCTTCAGATAGGCGTGCGAAATGGCACAAGACGAAACTAGCCTAGGATAATGATAAACATAAAGTTAAAGTCTATTCGACAAATCGTCATTTTCAAAGTGATTGATAATTCAATTTGTCTGTGATTTGTGTGTTTTAATTCCAAACAAAAAGTGCCAAGTACTAATGAGTCATATTTCATAGATTGATTGCATATAGTTCTAGATTTATAAAAAAAAGCAATAAAGACAGCACTGGTTTGAAACAATTTTCAGATATAGTAAAATTGTTGAGTTGTAAAGTTCTTTCTCAATTACTTGACACAGGAGATCAATCATCGATCAAATAAGTAAAAAATCTTTCACAAACCACAAGCAAAAATACAAAACCTACATATTAAAATATGCTTGAATTTAAAAAAGTAGAATAGGCTACTTAAAAAAAATTGCTAACTAATGTTATTTTATATTATTAATACGGCAAACTGTCCTACCTCGTAAGATGATCTTGGAGTCGTTGGAGCGCGTTCGGACGTTGTAGATCTTCGAACGCAACGTCCAAAAGCGCTAAAACGACTCCAAGATCATCGTACGAGATATGACGGTTTAATATATTAATAATATAAATCATACTAACCTCAGTGGTAATAATAATATGCATGTAAAAATGTTATTTAATACTAATTTTATTAAATATTGTTTATGAAATAAATGAAATAAACTTCGATTTTATATAAGTGAAAATAAAACCAACAATATAATAAGACAAATTTGGCTACTAATTAGTGAACTGGAAGGTTAGGAGGCTGCAGGTTATTCTGGTAGTCGTCATCAGTCAAGGAGTCGAGAGCCATTTGTTCTGTCTTCAGCATGTCCTGGCAGCAGGCACGGGCAGATTTATAGGCGTGCCTCTCTCAGTCAAACTTACCGCGAATTACGCCACTTCTTTTGACTTAGCATTATTTCAGATTACACACTCTCGAATCTAGAATGACTATTTTAAGATCCTATACAAACAATTTAATTAATAAATTAACTTACGATTAGTGTCCTAAATTAGATATCTCAGTCAAACTTACCGCGAATTACGCCACTTCTTTTGACTTAGCATTATTTCAGATTACACATTCTCAAATCTAGAATGACTATTTTAAGTTCATATACAAACAATTTAATTACTATATTAACTTACGTTTAGTGACCTAAATTAGATACATCTGTTTATCTGTAGATACATCATATCTATTATATATCTCAAGTCTATTAAAAGTGAATCATGGAAAAGCGAAGTTTCTTTAAGAAACTGTATCAAGTTCAGTTAGATAACTGCTAACATGTGTAGGGCATTCATAAATATTGACGATATTTTGAAGACCCAGAATTTAAGTCTATCTAATGCTATCGTTATCTGATGCTGTTGTTATCTGATGATGTCCATCGTTTACCTGTCACAACACTATCAAAGGTCAAATCAGTGGTTTTCAAGTTCATCTTCGGTTCCATAATCATGCTTACACTGAATTTAACATCTAATTCCATTCAAAAGGATGCTAAAAGGTGGCCCAAAAGTCACTGACAGTTAAAAAAAATTCATAACTCTTTTGTTTCTGATTATTTTTCTTATATTTTTTCAGAGCATTTAGAACTACCCTTCCGACATTATTATGAACAAATATAGCGCCGAGGAACGAATCCTCATTGTACAGTGGTACTTTGAGTCACATGGTTCAAATTCAGAAACCCAGCGTTGTTACCGTCGACATTTTAATACCAGGAATGCCCCAAGCGTAAATGCCATTAAAGAAAGGGTGTATAGGAATAAACCTCGGACAATAAACGACTTAAAACGTAATATCGAAGATCAAATAAGAGACATAAGCCCGAAAATGCTTTCAAATGTTATGCAAAGTGCGAAACCGAAAATGGTGGACATTTAAAAAACATTATTTTTAAAAATTAGGTAAATTTTACTTCCCTATTTTAATAAGTGATAAATTTAAGTGTAAGTGAATAATTATAACCATATATATTGCCAAAAATATCGGAAGAATCAGTTTACCTACTGCTAAAATTTGGTGAGTACAACTTATGAATTACAGGAGCTATTGAACATTTAAAAGTAATTTTTCCAGTAATTTTTCGTTTTTGTTGTGGCAAACACGCACTTATTCTGAAAATTGGTGTTTCTTTCTGTTTTCAAATTATAAATAAGTATATATTCAAAATATAAGTATAATATATTCAAATTATATACTTCTGCTTATGAAAAAGGTTTTAAATAAAGACCGAAACGTTGGCAATGTGTGTTTAATTTGAACCTGAAGAAGTGACCGAGTCCCGATAAACTTTAGTTTTGTTTCTATTCCACGGTCGATACTTTTATCAATATTTATATATATAAGGCTATCTCATTTGTTTTTAAAATTAAAAATTGAAACTCTATTATACTGTGATTGATAAACAACTACGATTGAATCAACTATTTTAAAATTATTATTGTACAAAGATACCACCATACTTCGTTTGCAAAAGATCGTGAAACGATAGTATACTTTAATGACATTACCAACAACCTTTATGGCACTAACAATAGTATTTTATATTAAAGTTTATTTATGTTTAGAAATGAAAAATGTCCCGCTGATAATCTATTTTTATAGTTGTAAATAACGAGTGAAGTTATTTGTGACGGCTTTTAGTAAACAAGTAGACCTAATGGGGTGATTATTTTCCCTTTGTTGTGGAATTCCTAGATGCTGGAGTAGATGAGAGGGCGATTTTAGGATAAAATCCGATCCTCAATGGTGCCATGGCACACCGTCGTCGCAGCCCTAATTAACAACCCCCTCGCATTCCTCTAATTGGCATCACCTCTTTATCAGTTCCCAGTCACTTCTTACATCTTTCAAAAGATCCTATCATCCTTGTGTTTCATCTTTAAACAGGAAAAAAAACAACTACAGCCTACTAAGCAATCCCTTACAAGATTCTTTTTTTCTAGATAATTTTAGTAACATCCAAAGTTTTTCACTTTAGAATCCATCTGATAATCTCAAACACCTCACATTTTACTCCCTAAATACACCATAACCCTTATTATTATTATTTTTCTTTTTTTTAGATTTGAGTAATTGGTAGTCTTAAGTGATTGTTCCCAACACCTAGGCTTACAGGTTCAGCTTCCCTAGGGTCAGAAAGTTTAGCGGATTTCTTAGCTGACATTATAGTTTTGCCAGAGCTACAACACCTGCTTGATTCTACATTAAGGGTTCAATAATGACTTATTGAATAACTGAATGACTAGGCTCAATAACTGAAGCTATAATTTGTCGCTTCAAGTTAGTTAAAGTATGGTTTTTTTAACTAATGAAATCGAAGCTCTACTTTTCATCACCAATGGCCTTGAACATCAACTAATATTAATTTGACTTCAATATTAAAAAAAAATCTTCGGAAATATTAGCCTTGATGCAAGTATAACTGGTAAAGGTTAATTAAAAAACTCAACAACTAAGTATTGCGATGTATTTGTCAATATCTGATTGGTTCTAAAGCAAATGTTTCCAATCTTTGTTACTTAAAAAAGAAAAGAATGACCATTTAAATTTTCAAACATATAATTGTTTTTAGTTAGGTTAGGTTAGGTTGCAGTGGCAGTCCCACAGGGGAACACACGTAGGCCGACCATTGGACCTTTGTGACACCACACAATGAAGATTGATTCTACAGTGGGAGTCCTAAATTTTGCCTAACTCAAGTGTATTTAGGGTACGGATGTTTAACGTGTACCTGACATCGTACAGGCTCGGGACCGACGGTTTAATGTCTCTCAGTTGTGCTCGTTCTGAATGTTTATTTATATGTCCTGTGTCCTTAAGTTTAAGCAACTGTTAAGGGAATATCGAGTACCTTGTCGGACATTATATTAGTTTTTAGTCTTTTAGTATTCAGTGTTTCTTAGTTATAAGTTAGTTTAGTTTCCACCTCAAGGGAATATTTTAGTACCTTGAGGCGTAGTGAAAAGTTGTGTTGGTCTTGACTGTGTATTTATATGTCTTCGTTATATGTGTTCTTGACTTAATGTGCAACCGATAAGGGAATTTTGAGTACCTTATCGGTAATCAACTCCGCACGTTACCTGGGCTTTACTTGTCTATTACTCGTGGCCGTTTTGCTGAGTAACTGTCAGAATTCGTGCTTAGCTTTGCGTTGCCCGTCCTCGCGAGGTCAACCTCGGGCACCTCCATGGTTTCAATGGAGGTGGCTAAAGGGCAACTTGTCAACAAGGCGGCCTGACTTGACTAAGCGGTTATGGCACAAAATGCCAAGAAACGGAAGATCAAAACAGGTTTAACGTCCCTCTCCGAGGGACGACGTGCTCAGATTTATTCACTTCCCGCGTGAATAAATCGAGGGCCAGGTGAGTATCGAACCCCGGTCCTGTTAGTTCAGTTGTGTAAAAATATTTCTCTATTAACATTTTATAAAGTATGCTTAAATAAATTGTAAAAGAATCATTTTTGAATATAACAAAAAAGTAATGGAATATTATAACAAACTGACAAAATATTGGGCCTTATGTTTTAATTTATGTTTGAATATTCTAATGGCCAGCTCGCTATATTTTGAAGTATTTTGAGTTATGCTATCGTGAAATACGTATATAAACTTAAAATGGAGCGCTAACCGCTTGCCATGGACCTTAAAATACTAGATTTCCTCAAAGACCCCGAGTAATTCTCTATGAACCCCTGGAGGTCCATGTGGACCACTTTGGGAACCGCTGTTCTAAAATAACAGAGAATGTTACTATGATTATCTAAAAAAGAAGGTTGTAAGAGACAGCTTTGTACACTGTTGCTTTTTTTTTTTAAAGCTGAAACACAGGAATCAATATAATCAATGACCATATACCTCAATGGATAGATCAATGAATACAATCAATGACCACATACCACAATGAATAGATCAATGAATATAATCAATGATCACATATCACAATGAATAAATCAATGAATATACAATAAATGACCACATACCTCAATGAATATAATTAATACCAAAAAATAAGAATTCTATCAAACTTTTATCCTGCTGATAGGAATGAGTAACTGAGTCTGAATGCAAGTCACCCAACAAACAGAATTTACCTTGAAAGCAAGATTCCACAATAAAATCATGAAATAAAAAAATTTAAACCGTACCATGAAATTTTCAAATTACATATTAATTCCAAATTTTAAATTTTGGGAGTTAGAAACATTTCTGTTTCAAAATTTCACACAGTGATTTATTTATTGATAAAATGTAATATATTGTACACATTACAGACAACTTATTGTATAAATGCGTCTTCAGACGTTCGAATTATTTAATTTTTGGAAAAAATGTTTACAGAACTAACAAATGGTTAAGAGTTAATCATGTATTAATTATTAAAATTAATTTGAATTTCTGTATCTATAAGAACACCAACTACGAATAAGGACACTAATACAAAATATTTCTTTTTTGATTCCGAGAGAAAGTTATCTAAATTAATCTAAACACACCCTTTAAGAGGAAAGTTGAGAACGTTGTTTTTGAGTCATATTGTCTCATCCAAGAGAATAGAATTCTTGAAATTTCTTTTTTAGTGGGGGCCAGGTAAGCTACCGTACTCGCCTCTGAATTGGAAGGTCTGAGGTTCGATACCCACCTGGCTCTTCCTTTTTTATTTACCAAGGGAGGTGAATAAATCGGAGCACGTCGTCCATCGGAGAGGACATTAAAACGACGGTCCCGAGCCTGTACAATGTCAGGTACTCGTTAAAGATCCCTACTCTAAATACACTTCAGTTAAGGAAAATTTAGGACTCCCCCCATGGAGAATCAATAAGTAATGTTGGCTCGCCCATTACTAAAATGGGTGCCAAATAATAAATGAACCATAATATCCACCCCTAGAACAGCACTAAAAGGTCCAAGCTTTTTTAAGTGTGAGCGTTGGAAAACAAACAACAACATTCTTTTTAAATTTGTAACTCTATGTATATGACGAAATATCATTATTACAGAGAGAGTAGTTGAACAAGCAATATGTTTGCTTGAAATCACAAAAGTAAAATAATGTCATTTTCAGTTGAAGCAATTTTATCCAAAAAACTATACACCTCATTCTTTTAAAATAAAGAGCTATTTTCGTGCTTCAAATCATAATTATCTGTTAAACGTTTTAACCAGTCTCTAGAATTGCAAAAGTATGCAAACAAGCCAAAAATCATCCTTTAAATGTATCGGTTCGATAACTATTATATACTTAAATATCTTAATATATTACTTAAATATAAAACTTATAACTGTATGCCTTATTTAGATTTATGATTATTCTACTATTATTTAACTAAGTTGGCAAGAATCAGGAAATAACGTTGAAATGCGGCTGTCAAAGAACAAGTACATGAGGAATAGCAGGCTGCAATGTATCTCCGTACAGTATTCCCAGTAATCGCGTAAGCATGTTATACATTTAAGATGCCAGATTAACTTCTTGTAACAATGTCACGATACATTTTAATAAAGTTTATAATGTCTCTTGTTTGACTGTGATAAATATTTTCGAAGTTAATATAAGCAGATCACTTTGCTGTTGTTCCCAGTAAAATTTGGCATTTTATTGAAAGAAGTTTAATTTTATTTAGGTTCCACATGTAAAGATTTAATCTTAAAGGGTTTGTAGTTAAGCGTGTAAAAAGATTTTTTTTTAATTCATAAATTGTATCATAACACTATTTTTCTTTATCAGAATTCTACAAAAAAAAGACTATAAAACTAATATTTTTGTTATCTTCGATTTCTATGTTTTACTATAGTCTTTTTCTGAAAATAACACATCCCTCGAAAATAAACCCTAGTTTGATTTACGGAACACTTTGGAATATAAGCTCTTCACTGAAAATAAGCTTTAGTTAAAATATTAAAATATATTAAAATAATTATATTAACAAATTATAATAAAATAATATGAATAATATAATTATTTAAAAAAAATGCTGTTGAATTTAGTATGTATCTCTAGCTGCCCTAATATTTCAAAGGATTGTTTGGAACAAAACATTCCAAGAAATTTCTTGTTTACCTCTACAGTTGGTTTCAAGGAATGCACTCCTTATTATAAAGTTGAATTTATGTTCAAAATACAATATATTGCAACAGTCTACATAGAGTGACGGGGCAGGTACAAGGTTTGTAAATCTGATTATTACCTAGTACTTATTGTACTTGAAGCCCTCCCTCGAAAATAAGTCCTAGCACGTATTTTGGACCTAAAAAGAAACAAGAGAGTGTCTTACTTTTAGAAAATGACAGTATATTATGATCCATTAAACTTGGTACTATCCTGTAGATAAGCTCTCACATTGTAAGGAAATAACTTCAGCATTCCAACCAATCCTGCTTTTTTTTTTTAAAAAAAATAACGAAATGTTTCTTATTAATGCTAATATTATATTTCAAATAAAAGCAAATTTCAAGTTTCTACCAATGTAGTTTAAAATGGTCCAAATCTACATAACGGCAATGAAGTGAACCTCTTTTGAGAAAAGTAGTCTAAAAACTACTTAGCGGTAGTACTTAGTCGTAGTACATCTACTTTATAAACCATGTAAACAAACTTTTTAGTACATCCCCCCCACCATCTCTCATACAAAAGTCAAAAACTCAGAACGTGTTCTGTGTTCTGGAATCAACAAAAATACAGATAACAATGTTTTCATGATTCCCATGCACTAGTTATAGTCAAATATCAACATAAATAAACATAAATTATTTTCTTTAATCAATATAACATTCCTCTAAAAATGTACAAAATTTATTGGGTTCAGCCAACAGTGTTTTTTTTTAATATACAAGAATATTCAATTATAGGATCATTTATCTGAAAACAAAGAGATAAGAATTTCTATTTAGCATATGGACTGCAGACCAAACGGAATGGTTTATTCAAATCAGTAGAATATAGCAGACACATTTTATATTGCACAACAGATAAGATTTTAATCTACTTCCTTAAAAGATATGTAACAGAATGGAGTCGCTAATTTAAATGTTTCACAGATTAAGATAATAAAACAATGTAGACAGAAGGTTAATTATGCAGATTTTAAGTGACTTTTATTCGGAACATGAGTAGAGAATTCAGTTTAAAATTTATTACTTGTAAAGAGAAAGGTAAGGTAGGAATTGTGGGCTTGAAGAAGTTATTTATAGCTGTTGAAACAATTGAGATGAGAGAATATTAAAAACATAAGAAAAGATTTTTATTCAATCGAGTTTCATTCATTAAGACTATAATTGGAACATGGAATAGAAGAATGTATACTATTAGTGGACATCCAGAGCGTTGTATAGCGCCAAACAGTTTTGATGATTTATTTTTAAACATTCACATCATGACGTCATTAATGGAGTAAATAAAATGGTAAATAATAGCGACATGATTTTGGCGCTTCTCAATTCATTACCTAAGAGCATATAAAATATGTGTGCGCCATGTTTAATTAATAAATAACACAAACCTGTTATGTGATAGCACATTCTATTCATTTAACTCTTAGATAACATACACTATTTCATACAATAGATATATTCCTTAAAAAAGTCAATCAATTCTTGCTTATAATTTTGGCCAGAAATTATTAATTAGAATAAAAACTATCACCGCCGATAATTATCATTCTATAAACTATAAATTTCACAAAAATAGAATTTTATTGTAATAAAATATTGTAAAATTTATTATGAACCCATTTTATTTAAAATACTTCAAGAATAATAAGAAATTCAGTAACCCGAACAAAGTAAAGTCTGAAAATGAACTCTAGTTCCTTTCGAAGATGGATAACGTCCGATATCAACAGCATTATTTGAGGTATTACGCTTTATTCTGGTTGCAATATTATTCAAACGTACGTTACAAAGCAGAACTCCTTGAATTATCCAAGCATATTATTACTACCACTGAGGTTAGCATGATTTATATTAGAAATAGGGAAAACCGTCATACCTCGTAAGATGATCTTGGAGTCGTTGGAGCGCTTTCGGACGTTGTCCATCTTCAATCATAACATTTTGTATTAACAATATGCTTGTATTCAATTACAACTTTGCAATTTTTTAAATATTTTTCTAAAAGATTTAATCGCTCAGTTTTTAGTCGCGATTTTTCAAATATTTTTCTAAAAGATTTAATCTCTCAGTTTCGATTGAAGATGGACCACGTCCGAAAGTGCTGCAACGACTCCAAGAACATCTTACGAGGTATGACGGTTTCCTTTGTTTCTAATATGAATCCTTGAATTATGTCCACAAATTAGTCAATTCTAATAATATTTGACCTTATTATGTAAATTTTATTCTAATTTGTTTAATACTCGTATCAAGTTTTCAAGGGCCTTAAATATACAGTTATTTATATAAATTAATTTTTATTATTAAAAAAAAGTATTTAATAGTTGTATAAACTTTCATTTTGACCCGAAAAAACAATTTACACACAGATTACCTTTTAAATCAGTCACACTTTCCAAATAAAAATTAAAACAAGAAATTGTTTGTTTCAATTCTAAATCCCATTTTGCAAAACATTTTAGTCACCAATAACCACAAATTTTACAAACTCAGACCAAACATACAAATATTACATAGAAACAATAAATTCCGTGAAATAACTGTTTTAGAAGGGTATGAAATTAACAAATTAGTGCGTGATAATTCCTCTACTTGCTTCAATGAGCAAATTCCCAAGTGTACAAGTTTTCTTAATTTATTTATAGAAAAAATAAAAAAACTTATCAGAAAATTAGTTGCGATTATTTAATAAAAATGTTCATTTGGCTGATACGCAGTTGATTAAAATAAACTGCTTTACTATCCTGCTTACTATATATATATATATATATATATATTATATATATTATCCAGGAATATCATCCAGGAATTGCGTCTACCGACTGAACTGTAGACAATGTGGAGCATTCTACATTGGTATGACTTCTACCAAGCTCAATGAGCGTTTGAACAACCATAGAGCTTCGGTCGGTCAGCGCAAACAGCTTCCTGTAGCTATCCATGCCAACAGTCATAACCTTTCTTTTAATGACTGCTTTACTGTTCAAATCATTAAGCTAGTGACCACTGATGACCGTAGTTTGACATTAAGAGCGCTGAGGAGGCCCACATATGGTTATTGGGGGCCCGATCAGATCCCGGTTTAAATCAGAAGCGTTAACTTTTATTTGTTTTTCCTTTTATTTTTAACTTATATATTCATATTCATATATATATTTTTTATTTTATTATTTTTATTATTTTTTTCCTTTTTTATTATATATATTTTTTATTTTATTTTATATTTTTTTATTTTTTATTTTATTTTATTTTTATTTTTTTATTTCCTTTTTTATAATTTTTAATTTTATAATTTTATCTATTGTTTTTGCTTTCTCCGTTCTCCGACGTTTAGTGCCTAGCTCCTTTTTTACGCTAGTGCTGCTCTCTTCGGTTGACTAGAGAAGAGTCAACTTATTTCTTCTTTCAGCTTATTTCTTCATTCGCGCTCCGTTTTTCGACGTGGGGAGATCTCTCACTTCGTCCTCTCTTCTAGTCTACTCTCCTGATGACGAACAACAGTTCGAAATATTGAATTCTGTAAGTTTTCTTTGTTTTCTCTTTTCTGTGTCGTGCTTTGTGTAATTTAAAGTATATATATATATATATATATATATAATATATATATATATATATATATATATATATAAAATAAATTGAAAACGAAGGAAACACACAGAAAGACACAGACATAACTCACATCGATATTTCGACCATCGTCATCATTAGGAGGCGTGAACAGCGAAGAGTCACGCAAGAAGGCTGGGCGGTGAATGTTTGGCGGTGATTATTTATTTTATTTAAAAAAGTCCGCTGGACCGTTTCTTTTAATTGTTATATATATATATATATATATATATATATATATCTTATATATATATATATATATATATCTTATTTATATAAATATATATATATAGTTCAATATAAACAAAAAAACATAGAGAAATCAGAAGAACACACTTACAGTCTCTAATTTTCTGTTTGAACCGTCTTCAGGAGAGATAAGAGAGGGAAACCAAGCGCACTGGATCAGAGACGGTTGGAGACCAACAGTGTTGCCGCATGCGCGCCCGTTCACAGAAAATAAGGTAGACAGGAATCAATTTATAATTAATTTATAATTTATAATTACATTAAATTAATGGAATATGAAAACAATAAATATATAAAAAAGAAAAAATTGAAAAAATAAGGGAAATTGATACAGAGAAATTGATACATAAACAAAAGTACTGACTAAGCTATGGTAAAATAAAATAAAACTAAGAATACAAATAATAATAACAAATGAAATAAATTATTTAAAAAAAAAAAAGTGTGAAAAGGTAAGGAACTTTTAGACATTATCGCTTTAGATTGAGGCCAGGTGCACTGCGCGCACTTAATAGCCAAATATGGGCTTCTTCGGAGGCTCGTAGTGTGAGATCTTTGCAGTCAGGGGGTATTTGTCGCAGAATCTGTAACCTGTAGCACTCATTAAAAGGGAGACCGTGGCTATTGGCATGTATGGCAATGGGAAGATGGGAGCGGCTATTGACTGAAGCTCTGTGATTGTTCATACGGAGACTAAGCTTGGTGGATGCTTGGCCTACGTAGAACGAATCACACTTGGTACACTCCAAACGGTACACGAAAAAAAGTGTAATATATATATATATATATATATATATAGATTTCACATAAACACGTGAAATAACAATCAATGATCAAACCACAATAAGAAATGGGAAAACAAGACTAAGATCTTTCAACCGTAACAAGCAGTCTTCGTCAGAGTCAAAAGTGTTCAGTTGGATTATTGACTCTGACGAAGACTGCTTGTTACGGTTGAGAGATCTTAGTCTTGTTTTCCCATTTCTTATTGTGGTTTGATCATTGATATATATATATATATATATATATATATATATTTCGTTGAACAGCTGACCGTATTTCGCTGATGTCATTTTCTTCACTAATTTTCAAGGTTTCTGAATACCTTCTTCTTTCCTTCATCCAAACGTTGGAGAAGTTAATTAAGTTATAACCGACATGTTTCGACTGGCTTCCAGTCATCTTCAGGGTGATTAATTAAACAAAGAGGAAAATTATTAGTCTTTGGAGTTGGTATTAAAACACATTATATAGTAGAAGTTTGAAGTAGCTGCTCTTGGGCCTGATTCGCAAGGGCTACTGACTGAGGTGGGGTGGATGGTGGGGTGGGGGTACTGACAGTTAACGGTTTTTTCATCCAATATATATATATATATATATATATATATCTTAGGTGTTGCTGGTCTGAATACTGGGCGGTGACTGAGTGTCGGCTTGGCGAGTAGCTGGTGGTTGGTCACCTAGTAGCTGCAGTGTGCGTGAAACCCCCGTGTGTTGACGATTAATTAATGGGTTGTGCTTCATGATTTTCATGGCTTCATATATTTGCAGTCTGGCTGGATCATTAATTTTCTTTAAAATGATGGTGTTTTGAACAAGGTTCTGGCGGGTGAGTTTTCTTCCATGTATATATATATATATATATATATATATATATATATATATATATTATATAAATATTTATTCATTGAAATATAAAATAAAGTGAAATCTGTATATATATATAACAAGTATAGTTAATTTAGTGACTGGAAATGTTCTTATGTTTTTTTCCTTATCCTGTTCGCAGACTCGCGAATCCTTGGCAACTTCATTGCAATCTCCCTTGCTAGACAAAACTAATGACAGTCTTGCACAACTTGTCCATTGTCCTAAAGCCACTGATTGATTTACTCCACTACTAATTGCACCAATCATCTCGCTTCATATATTTCTCAGCCCCGTTAGGAGAAAGCCTCGTCAATTTGTCAAACTCTTTTGACAGCCCATATTTAAAAATCCATTTGACTCCATTAAGTCACTGGCATATTCTTATTTCAAGTTCGTTTCATTAATATTGTTTGATTTAACATTTTATTAAATGCAATACAATATTTCATCATTAGTATAAAAAAAAAAGTACGGTAAGGTTTAATTAAAAAGATGTCTCAATTTTAAAGACAGCTGGTCCGTTATAACGAATAAGGATTACTCAAGGAGAATGTGTGTTACGATTTAAGAGTTTAAAATAATATTAAAAAACACTACATTGCCTTATGAACTTACTAAAAAGTTAAAGTTTTGAAACTTTATAGTAGTTATTAAAAAGTTACAAACTAAACTAATTAAAAAATTAATTAAGTGTGTAATTAGAGACTAAAATAGGACTAACATTACAGCTTACCATGACAGTTCATACATATTCACAAACAAGCACACGCACACACACACAGACACACACACTATATATGTTTCATTAAAGCAGCGTTTTCCAAACTGGGAGGCGCGGACTAGTCTAAAGAGAGCCGCGAAAATTAGTCACAGTGAACAATTTTCCAAATTACTGCTAAAGTTTTCTATGTGAAAAATGATTTTCTGCCTTGGCTGGAATGAAATCCAAATATCAAGCTCGTTTATTTGCAGACAAAGAGCTACGAGTAGCTATATCGTCACAAACACCAAGATTTGATAAACTTTGTGCTAATAGACAAGCACATCCATCTCATTAAAAACAATAATAAAATATCGTTTTCCATTAGTTTGTATGAATATATTTTATAAGAATAAAAATGCTTGTGTTTTTATTTTATGAAATCTTTAGGGGGGGAGGGGGCGCCAAATGATTAAATATTTTTAAGGCAGGCGTAGAAACATCAAGTTTGGAAACCACTGCATTAAAGTGAATGACAGTTCTTACGACAGTGAACGGCATTTACGTTCTTGAAAACTAAGAAATCTCTTTTCACTGAATACAGTATAGGCGGTGTTCTGTGACTGAACAACAGCTGGCATTCTTAACCGATAGAGCAAAAAGAGTGTATAGGTGAGGTTCAAATAAATAATCTTAATTCACCATAACTGTTGTAAATATATGTATTTCAATGTATTTTTTGCTATTACTCAAAATAGTTGACTACTCGAAAGACAACATCAGGTTAAAGCAGCAGTAATAGGATCAATCGTGACTTGTAGAATTGATAAAGATACTGTGCCAGAAAATGGTATTATGACTGACCGCAAATGTATTACGCTCTCTGAAGCAGCTAGATGAAAGCTGGTCCAAGACCCACAACTCACAGCTCATGACAAACATGAGTCTTCAAAATGTCTGAAGACGACTGATATTCAAAAACTGATATTCAATAATCTAACTCTTTATTCTCTAGATGAAAATTGAAAAAAAGGAAAAAAAATCACAAACGAGGAGCGTTCAATATTCTGCCATATATCATATAAATTCAATGATCAAACCACAATATGCAATGGGAAAAAAAACTAAGATCTTTCAATCACAACAAGCTTTCTTCCTCAGAGTCAAAACCCCAACAACTCTGACGAAGACCGCTGTTGTGGTTGAATGATCTTAGTCTTTTTTTTTTTTCATTTCATATTGTGGTTTGATCATTGATTGTTATTTCACGTGTTTATGTGAAATCTTATTATATATATATATATATATATATATATATATATATTACCAAATAGTAGTGCTAATTGTAAAACAATCATGTTGTAGCCCGAAGGATGACATTAATAATGTCGAAACGTCGCTAAAAGGACTAGTTTAAAATTCATTGGACCTCAAACCTCAAAAAAATTACATCATGACATATATACACTGTTATAGAACAACATGCTCCACCAGAAGGCTCCACAATTATAGTAATTAATGCAGCTTAACAAATATTATATATATTATAACAAAACAAACACCTATGTATTTTCTTTAAACCACAAGCTGCAGTTTTATACACGAAATAATATTTTTCACCCAGAAACCACCCTGGCTTTTTTTTTTTCATCCCAGGCAGAGTTCTTAAATAGATTTGACAGTCGATACTTCAGAAAAAATCTTTAATTTTATCATTTGTTTCGTAATTTGTTCTACGATTTTAGTGAATCATCTGTTACTTTTTTATTATAAAAATAAACGGAGATATTTATCCATGCATATTAGAGCTATAAACGTTGGCCATCATGATCTACAATTATGATTGTTTTATAAAGTAAACTATTCAATCTTGAACTGTGAGATCATACGACCACGAAAACGACTGTTTCAACAACTTCTTGTTGACAAGTCTGACTGACTTTGGTCAGCAATAGCAGTGCAATAATGAAGTTATGGATTGTGTTGTATAGTGCAAAAACATATTTGTGGAGTTCATTAGTGAAAATTAGCCAAAAAAAGCAACTTATAAAGATAAATTAAACTTCTAAAAGAGTCAGGCATCAGCATGAATGTACTTACATATTAAATTAGATCGGCATAAAGAGTCCATAGTTAGTAATTCGGAGGTTGACCATAACTAGATAATCTGAAACAACAAAATTCATAATGATAACAAAAATGTATGGCTTCCTTATTGAAAATATTGAACAAAATAATTTATGGAATAACACAGAAAATATATAGAAGAATAAGTATATATAGTATATGATATATATAATAACCACCGAAGGGGTTCTTGAGGATTTTTGTCATAAATATACAACTCCTGATTATAAGCCGACGTTTCGCAAAAAGTTGTTTGGCATTTTCAAGGCTTGTTTTAGAGGACACACTATTTATCGATCCATGATGTTATCTAGCTGCATCATAATCGATATATCCATGCATCATCAATATCGATATATACATATATATAAGTATATAAACAAAGTTTGTAGGTAAGTTTCAAGTCGACTATTTTGACTCTGCCAGATACATATCACATCACTGATGCATATAATATCATTAGTATAACTACAGCAGTAATAACACTTTTGGAAAGTAAAAGTGTATATTTAGTGTTACGAAATAATCTCTGTTTATTTATTCCTAGCATGAATAAATCGAAGCCCAGTTGGGTATCGAACCCCGGTCCTATCAGTTCAGAGGTGAATACGTTAACCACTGGGCTAACCTGGCCCTTAAATAAAGGACTAAGTAGTAGTAGATATAATTTATATAATCAGCACTATAAATTAAATTGGAAAACCTACTCTTTTTTGCTGAAGGTGATGTTTCGGGAAATTAATTTTGCAATGAATCCACCGTTTTTTTTTTAGAATAGTATTGTGGGATATGCTACCGCTTATAATTAAAGGAATGAAGTTGCTCTGGGTTCAAATGATTGCGAAATCAAACCAATCCAAAGAATACTGCAGGATGTAAAAGTCTACTTATGTATACAAGTTTTTATACTTTTGTATACAAGATTGTAAGTCTGATTTGTGAACAATTTGAGGACATGTACACTATCCTTGGCCCTTTGATGTTTCAGTAACTTAGTCAACTAGAAAACTCCTATAAATATTTAATTATAACTAATTGAAAATAATTTCATAATCATGAAAGATCAAACTAATAACTAATTAAAACAATAAATAAAATGTATTTGCCAGGAAGGAAGGCAGAAGGTTGATATAAATAAACATAAGCAAGTGCGATATATTTATTTTTTTCGTAGGAAGCGAAAGACGGCGTGGTATCAGTGTGTGACCCTAGATACGAAAGGTCAGCCGTGAGGTAGTGACTTCCCTTCCAAACTTCCATCCTACCAGCCAACTCTAGGATCCTTCTATTATTTCTTCCCCCTAACACATTATCTTGTTATCCTCTAACACTAAATTAATAACTTTATCTTCTCTGATTATTTACTTTTATAACTTTTTTTTTTCATTCTAAAAAAGATTTTAGGGTCAACATTTCACTTGATTCACATCAACTGTAATTTGAATAAAGCTCTAAACTTTAATCCAACGAGTATTAAAGCTATTAAACAACAATTTATTAGTATACTATCTTATACTACTTTGCTTTTAAAAGCAAACGGCAACTATTAAAGAATTGACGCATTATTCTTTACTATTTTTTGTTTTAGGATAGTAAAGTGATATTTTCATTATCACTTTACCATTCTTACGAACCTTGTTATATTTGGTTCGTAAAGGCTTCTAAAAACATTGAAAGGAACCTGAAACTCATTCAATAGATCACAATTTGAGATGGCATTACTAAATAGATTTTATATTACATGTATATGAAAAAAATAACACCAAGAATAGAAAATAGGTTCTATTTGATAAATAAAATATTATTCTTACACTTTGATAAAATTAATGGGATTCAAAAGTTAAGCTAACAGTTACTAGTTATTGATGAGAAACAAGAAAAGCCTCCAGATAAAATATTTCAATAATCAAACCACAATATGAAATGAGAAAACAAGACTAAGATCTTTCAACCGTAAGAAGTCGTCTTCGTCAGAGTCAAAAACCCAACTGAAACACTAGATGCAGAAAACATCTGGTGTTTGATCTCCATACATCCCTTTCTGGACATTTCTCCTCCCTTGCACATTCACTATTTTAAAAGAACACTCTTCCCTCCCACTCTTCTCAACCCCTCACCAGATGTTTTCTGCATCTAGTGTTCAGTTGGGTTTTGTTACTCTGACGAAGACTGCTTGTTACGGTTAAAAGATCTTAGTCTTATTTTCTCATTTCATATTGTGGTTTGATCATTGATTGTTATTTCACGTGTTTATATCAAATCTTTTTATAAAATATGTCATTTCATATGTTTCTAACACATATGTTCTTCATTAGTTACATCAAATGAATTAATGTAACCTGATAAGAGCATTATTTGAAATACGTTGTTTTTATAAAACAGTTGTATGTGGAGACTTGTATTATTCTTTCTGCTGTGAATAAATGGAATTTTATTGATCTCAGTAATATTCTTTTGTAAAACCATCTAGTATAGAAATAGAATGTTGAAATAGTAATAGGAATGTTACATTTATAGTTGCTGACTCAGAAGGAAGAAGTTGAAAGAGCGTGAGTATAAAGTACCACGCCCTATTCTTCTCCTCTTGGACTAAGCGGCCTAGATTGGCTAAACGTCTTTCTAAATCAACGCGCCCGGACGATTTCGAAGATTAATGTGCGATATAGCCGAGCTGGTAATTTTCTTAAAACCTGATTCTCACCTGTCCTAGTTCAAATGGAGCTAAGAAATTTGGAATATTATTATTGACAAACTGCGAAATTTGCTAAGCATATTGTTTGCAACTTTAGCAGACAAGCATACTATTAGCCGCTACGCCATGTACATATAATAATATCAATTAGCAAACACAATTAAAGTTGTGCCATAAATATTTGACAATGTCTTACCAACGTTTGTGTGAGTTGACTAGTTTTGAATAATATTCAAAAGTAAGTCACTCGCTAATATTCAAGAGCAACTGAATATTATATTCTGATCAAGATGGCTTATATTATTGATTTGGACCCAACTATAGTAGTCTCCTCTTAGGTACCTGAAACTATGACGTCCATATCTGATCGTTCTTTCTTCTTTTTTTATTTTATTTTTGAATAAAACATTATTATTGTTGTTAAAAGTTGTTAACAATAAAGGAAGACTGAAACATCTTAACCCATAAATTTGTATTACAGGCAGTTTTGAATTTGCCCTTATGACAGAGTGATATTGAAAAGTTTACACTGTTTCCTCTGAACGTATTTGTAACTATATGCTAAATCTTTTAAATTAAGTTATCTTTCTCTGTCTGTAATTATTTATCTATTTATAACCTTTCATTTATTGATGCAAGATAACACACATAGCGATTTGCTCTTGAAGGTGGACAACACCATTAACAGATTAAGCAACGGATTTCAATTATTTAAGATTAACTCTAATGTATGTAGCATTAATAATATCCATTCAACCAACTAAAATCTCGGGACTAATTGTTTTGTTAAAGAGCTCGTTAAAATGTATATAATTGCAGCTTTCTATCAATCAAATTCAAATTAAATTATTCTCTAAATGGAAAATAACATTCATTCAGGAATTGAGGATAGTCAACTCAATAGAAGGGTACTTGAGAATAAATAAGGAACAGTACACCAGAAATAAATGTCTTCAATTCGTCCTTGACGACTCTTTAGTTCTTGTTTTTCTCTCAATTCTGGTTTTATATTTGTATCAATTTAAAATATGAAGTAGAATTATCACTTCTTAATTAATAATTAAAATGAAAAGTTTCACTTATTAAGGAATGCAATCTCAAGTTAAATTGAGATTTTTAATTTCTTTCAGAAACTATGTTTCCATTCTAAAATTAATTGAATACCAGTTCTATTTCAGAGCACTTGAAGTCAATTTACATCAAATAACAAATATTTTCTTTTTTTTTTTATCCTTTGAAATAGACAATTGAAATCGAGAAAATTAAGAAATAATGGTCCATTTGAAACTGTCTAGAACAGGAATCGTTTTGATTTTCAGTCAACTGTAAACTTTTCAAGTTTATTGTAGAGTAAAAAGTTAATCACATGGTCTCCATATATAAAAATTGAATGGTATAAACAAGGCGTTTCGAACAAGTAGTGTTCTTTCTCAGGCAAAACTGAGGGTTAAATTTTAACTTTAACCTCCACATTACATTTTTATATGTGGAGATCATTTCATCATTACCCTATAATGAGTAAATATCACATAATATGTGATTGCACTGCGTTAGGATTTTCTAGTTTAATTGCAGACGTTTCAGATTTTTAAGGAGAGAGTATTTCGAAATGATCACTGTGAGAAACTGGTTTTAACTTTGTGTGAAATACATTTAGACACAATTGGTATTCACAGTAGACAGTAAATATTAGAAAAAATGGAGAAAAATCATAAGAACAAAAACTGAATTCAATTAATTCATTAACTGTGCAATCTGTTATAGTGTGGTATTTACTCATGTTAGGAAAAGGATTAAGTCTCCACACAAAAAAGTTTATTTCAAAAAACTAAACAACGCGTTTCGAACACTTGATGTTCTTCTTCAGGTTACATCTGCTCTGCTAGGGTGGTTGTTCGGGAGGTGAGACCAAGCATGGAGTCCATGCTTGGTCTCACCTCCCGAACAGCCACCCCAACAGAGCAGATATAACCTGAAGAAGAACATCAAGTGTTCGAAACGCGTTGTTTAGTTTCTTGTAATAAACATTTGTGTGTGGAGACTTAATACTTTTTCTAATATGAATTCAATTAATTACTTAATTAAGTGATTTAATTTAATTCAATTTAATAATTGATTTAAGTGTGACTACCTATTGTTCTGAGTGGTAATGAAATGTAATGCAAGTCATGCTTCTGTGATGAAATAATAAAAGGAAACAGGTGACAGGGAACTTGGAAACCGATCGGCAACAAACTTGACCAATGTAACTAGGATAACTGACAACTATAAAAAATGAATATTACAAATGTTTGTGTAATTTGCAGGTCAGATCTAAGAGAAAAACCTCTCTTAGGAGGATGGAGTGGCGCACCAACCATTTTGCCGCCCACCGGTGATAATACGTTAACATTCAAAATTCCAGAAAGTCCTGAAATTATTTATTTTAATGGAATTACAATCAAGGGATCTAACATCAAAGAAACGTATAATACATATCATAAAAGAATATTTAAATTAATTTAACTGGTAACGCAAACAAATATAATCAACATTCAACCACTTTTAAAAACTACTTTTTGAAAAATTTAAAATACATTTATTTTTGATTTTCAAATATTAAAGTTGAAAAATTCGTTTAAAAACAGTGTTACACACATGAAACAAAAAAACAATTACGACCTTAAAAACTCATTTTGTCATTTATTTTAAAAACTCATTTATAAAATTTCACGTTTTTCTGTTTGCCTTTTTATGATTTTAATTTTTTTTCTATTTTCTATTTTTGCACCTTCATAATGCCACCCACAGCCCCCTCCCTTGCTACGCCACTGCTTTCAGGAAAGCAAGGCTACTTTAGAGAATCTGAGTGGAAGGAATAGGAAGCTTGCACAGACAGTGAAAGAATGGCTGGAGTTGTCTGAATACCGCTGAACTAGTCAGAGAGATATAATAAATATTAGATTTCAAAATAAAAATAAATAAATAATCATATTTATTTATTTATTCTCAGGGAAGGTGAATAAATCTGAGTACACCGTCCCTGGGAGAGAAAGTTAAGACGTCGGTCCCGAGTCTGTACGATGTCAGGTACTCGTTATAGATCCCTACACGAAATAGAATCGAGTTAGTCAACATTTAGGACTCCCAATGTAGAATCTGTAATAATCCCAGATCAAAGAAAAAGCCGACGTTACCACACGCTATGAATTCGGTTTAAACAATAAAAAAAAGATACGGACAACTTAGAAAAATAAATCTAAGTTTACAATATTTACAACATTCAAATGATACAATAGTTGAACAGAATCACTTTTAGCGACTCAGATGCTAGACTCAAAATGATTGGTAGGTTTAAAATATATAACAAATCATAATTTGACTTCATCGTTTTCAGTGTTTATTTTACTAAAAAGCTTCATTATACTGAAAAAATAGGAGGGAAAAATAGTTAAAGTTTTATAGAAGTTATTCACTGCTGGTAACGAACAATTTATAATATATTATTTGCATATAAACAAACAAATTAATTATTTTATGATCAAAAAAAGTATAATTTTGTGACTGTATGAGCGTTATAGTTAAAACATCTTAACTTGATTAACGATTTCATGCAGCGATTTATTCGCTGATTTATATTTCACACATTTATTGGGAATTCGTGTATTATATACCTATAATTACACAAATACAAGTAATTATATGCCTATAATACACTTACATACCAATAAATATATACCTATAATTATTGAACAGTTTGAAATGGTGATTTAGGTTTATTTAGACAAATGAAACATGATTGGAAGAAAATTATTTAAATTATAGTATACATAAGGATTTTGCGTTGTTGTTTTTAAAAAGAGGCAATTTACTCTATTTTTGTGGTTAA
Source organism: Hermatobates lingyangjiaoensis (assembly GCA_026182355.1). NCBI lineage: Eukaryota > Metazoa > Arthropoda > Insecta > Hemiptera > Hermatobatidae > Hermatobates > Hermatobates lingyangjiaoensis. The sequence goes on from JAPFBL010000155.1 coordinate 559,164, forward strand.
CTGGACAAGGGCGATAATGTTTTATTTAATGGCTCTTCTAAGTCAGTCTTATCTGAAACGTAAATCCCAACGTGGAAAGTGGAGTACTGACAAGATAAGAGAGAGACCTTGGCTTTTGTGAAGTTGAAACAATGGCGTGTCCCGGAAGTGAACTGAAGAAACAGGAATTCATCAAACCTAACAACAGGCGTTTCGTCGAATCGAGTAACCTTTGCCACAGACTCGCCCCCTTTTCCCATGAAATCCACGTAATACAGCCATTACCAGCCTTTTTTTTTTTAATCAATTGAGACTAAAAACTGTTTCAAAATTCTAAACGAAATTATGAAAATATAACAACTGAAAACACCCCACCCCAAAAGGTTGCTACAGATGATGCTTCAACAATATAGACTGATGATTAAACCACAATCAGAAATGGGAAAACAAGACTAAGATCTTTCAACCGTAACAAGCGGTCTTTGTCAAGAGTCAAAAACCCAATTGAAACACTAGATGCGGAAAACATCTGGTGAGGGGTTGAGAAGAGTGGGAGGGAAGAGTGGTATTTTAAAAGGGTGAAAGCGCAAGAAAGGACTAATGCCATAATGTCCTTATTTCACGTGTTTATGTGAAATCTTTTTATCAATATAGACTAAAGGAAACTTGCAATTCCCTTGAAAAAGTTAAAAGTAAATATGAACTTGCCACATTCAAACAGAATAAGCATAAAGAAGGAATATTGCGTAAAACAAATAACATAATTATGATAAATTTTTTCAATTTTTTTTTTATTGGTCTCAATTAATTGTAGAGTTGGTGCACATATGTGTGTACGGAGTCTGTGACATGAATGAAACAGGAGTATTATATTAGCTTTTTAAAGTCTAAATGAAGAAATTAGTTTATTTTCATAATTGTTGCAATAACCTTGTGATACGAATGTTGAGCTGAGTTGAACATAAGATTACGAAGTCCCTGATTTGTTTAGGATAAGAGCACTGTTCTACGTTTCTCTTGGTCACTGTAACGTAATAAATTGTTGACATAATTGTTGACGTAATAAAATGATGGTTTATTAAGTTATTGCAGATGCAGTCGTTAGCAACTATTTTTACCCCCCCCCCCCTGGCCTTTGATAATCCATAAACTTTCAAAAATTCCTGAAAGTCCTCAAAATATTTATTTTCATGGAATTACAATAAAGGATCTAATTTTATACTGCTATTATTAGTTCTAGACTTACATCTTATTACAGTACTCGTATACATATTCAGAAGTCATAAAAAAAACTAAAGATTTGTGAAAACAAAAAAAAGTATAATTCATCATAAAAAAAAACTTGTTAAATTAAATTAACTGCCTACGGAAAGAAAAATATAATAAACTTTCAACCACTTTAAAAAAAAATAGTTTTGAAAAATTTAAAATACATTTATGTTTACTTCGTAAATATTACAGTCGAAAAATCCGTTTCACAATAGTATTACACTCATAAAACATAAAAACAATAATAACCTTAAAAACTCATTTCGTTATACAATTTCAGATTTGTTGTTAGCTTTTTATTATTTTAATTTTTTCTAGTTTGTATTTTTTTAATCTCAAAATGCAGCCCCCTAGCACGTGCCACCCGGAGTGGACCGCCCCCCTTGATGCGCGTCTGTGTGTATGGGTGTTGTTGCTGGGTTGGCTACAGACTTTCGTGATACTGTAGAATCAGACTGACACTAATCAAGTTTATTAGTACGCGTGTCTAACTAATGCTTGACATATGTATTTTATTTTAATTTTATTATTTGAGGCACTGTGTCTTAAAAAAAGAAAACTATTGTACTTCCCCTCTTCTGTACTAACGTAGTAAGTTCTCACTAGTTAACTCTTTTGGACCCTCTGCGCTTCCGGAGGATGGTCTCCAGACTTCCTTCTCCTTACAGGGGAAAATACCTGAAGCTCAATCGGTAGTATATTATCCGCTCCGGCAGAGCACCGCATTCCGGAGTAAGGCTATTTACTCAAGGGGGCCGCCTGGTACCCTTGAGGCTCCGTTCATAATACAGTAACCCCTGTATCATCCATCCTTCGGCACGGATCGCATAACACCTTAGATTGGGGTTGACATATATAGGCTTGCAGTAGACTCTTTTACAATGTCTATTAGGGAAAACGAACAACAAATTTTCAATTTGCACTTAAACATATTAAGTTATCGCTAAATTCCAACTTCATTTCTTCTGTATTAATGGCAGCACTAGAATACATATATCTGCTGATCAATAAGTAATAACTACCTTACTATGTTTGTACTTCATACAAGAATAAAGAAGGTATTGTTAGCAAACGAACTTGTTCTCAGAAATTTGAACTACACATGGTAGTTCAATATACTATACTATACTATAGCTCTAGTATAGCCTGGACCTGCACCACAGTCTGCCTCCACATCTGACGGTCCTCGGCTAAAGTTTTCCTCCTCTTAACTCCCATTCCTCTCAGGTCTCCCTCCACACCATCCAGCAATCTCAACCTAGGCCACTCTCTTAATCGTCTACCTCCGGAGTTCTCGCTGTAGACTTCCTTGGCTGCTCTATTTTCCAGCCTCCTTTCAACATGCCCCTGCCATCTGAGCCTTCCTCGACATATCTCCACCACTATCCAACCTCCCAAAAAGTTCAGTCAGTTCTCTATTGGTCCTTCATTTCCACCTTCCTTCCTCACATACTGGTCCAAAACACGTCGAAGAACCTTCCTCTTCCACCGTTTTAGGACTTCTACATCCCACTCTGTCAATGTCTATGTTTCAGCTCCATAACCACCGGACGAATCATCATGATATATATTTATATCTTGGTGTTGCGGCTTATTGCTCGCAATAATATTGTCTAATGATATCAGACAAGTAATATCATACATGTCTCAATTAAAAAATTTCCTTTCTTTAGTTTATTTTTGTTAAGGGTCGTAATATTACGCAAAGCTTTAAAAACGCATTATTTTCTAAACTGCTGTCCTAATAATTTTTTATTTCTGGACGTTTGATATTTGTTATTGCTCGTTTTCGTATTTCTTTGTGCTGTAACAGTCTTCTTCGGAATTAATAATTAATTGTTTTATAAGAAATTAATTTGAAATAATTGTTCATAAAATAATAGATGCTAGATGTTTATAGGGATACATACATACTATCTACATGCGAGGCTAATATATTTGGCCTTGTGCTTTAATTCTGAAAGATGATTTCCGAAAGGAGTTTATTGCTTGGAAATAAAAACTAGCATAAAAGAAATTCGCAAATGCATTAACTTTTTACAGCATCCTCCTTCACCTGTGAACCTTGATCCCACCTGAGAAAGTTATATAGCCGTTTAAACAAGTCAGAAGGATGTGCTTTTCGTCTTGAAGAAAGAGGAGTATAGTTACAGCGATTAAGAAGGAAAGGAATGCTGGAGAGCCTAAACTTCAAGCTATATTTGGTTCTGGCCATTAAATCTTCAGCCATAGCTAAGAGTGCAGGATTCTCAAGCATTGTCAGTTACTGCTTACTCTAAAAACATGCTTCTTAAATAGCCCCTCCCGTACTTATTCTTAGTCTATCTTCTGAGAAACACAACTAAATCCAGACATCTTTCCATCATTAATTAGCAACTACTTTTATCGTCAACTTATTTTTGCCCCAGGAAGAAACAACTAAAAATAAAGACAATTAGAATTCCTGTCTGAAAATATTCGACACTTTATGGGATTGAAAGTGGAAAACAAAAAATTAGGTTTCTTCATTTCTTTTTAGAAATACAATATTTGTACTCTATAGAGGTGTTTTTACATAAATGAACAGATAAACAATTATTTGATGACAATAAGATTGTTTTATGAACAATTTCTTTATTTCAGTATTAAAATTTTTCAGGGATAAAAAGCAACTTTCAGTTAGAAAGCAAATATGTTAGGAAACAATTTCTATTATCCATTCAAGGAAATGATATTTTTTTTAAAATCAGTCAGTGATGTAATTGAGAGATGTTCAACTATTTACATGGAATGAAACCCTGGAGAATTTTCAATTTTAGATCACACAGAATAAATTTAAAATTTCCCTTTAAATGTGATAAAATGAAATAAAGATTAAACGAATTACTTAAAGGAAAACATGTTGAATTGTTTGAAGAAAGAAATTCAACATCTGGAAGGAAATGTATGGAGGAACACGCAACGTTAAGAAGTTCGGAACAGGTCATTAGGCAAATGACGGCTAGCGCAACTAGAAACGTCTATGTGGGCGGAGACACGGATCACGCTAGCTTTGATACTAAGGAAGGGAATGAGTTTACTATGCGCATTTAGAAACTCCAGACAAGACCTCATTTACTATCAGTATAGTACAATCAAACCTCTATACATATATATACTAATGAACACTGACAAACACAAAGTCAGACTAAAAAGTAAAGAACAAGGGTTTAAAATTGACAAGAAAAGACAAAACCGGTTGATAGTCTGAAATTTTCATAACCAGTTTATAACCAATTAATAAAATGCAAACCAAAACTGGTTGGGGAGCAAAGAAAATGGAAATATTGAGTATTCAATGAATAGGAAAGAAACATTTCTTTTTTTTTTATTGTTCAATCGGTGATTCTACATTAAGAGTCCTAAATTTTGCCTAACTCAAGGGAATTTCGAGTAGGGATCTTTAATGAGTACCTGACATCGTACAGACTCGGGACCGACGACTTGAACTGAATCATTTTATTCAATAATGTATTTTTTTTTATGGTATAACTTGCCCAGTAAAATTTGTTATAAAATTGAACCCCTGTTCTTCAAATTGCATATCATTCGGGTATCTATATGCGTAAAAGGATTCATAGATAAACATACACTGTAAGATAAATATTTTATATCTATGAATTGATAGACTAACTTGACTGTGGTTGTAACAATAATTATAACCGATTAATAAAATGCAATGAGGTGTCAAGAAAATGAAAATATTAGATATAAAGTTATAAAAGAAAAAAAAATCGATTGTGTCAGATACTCATACAAAAGTGTATGTACGTTAAAAAAAAACATAACGAATCAATTGATGTTGTCTAAAAGATTTGCTCTTTAATGTAAACATGTTCTTGAATTATTCTTAATTTTATAGATTAAAAGACGAAATTTTCAGTAGACTAATGAGTCAGTTGTAAGACCACACCGAGTCGACAGCTAATTACAAAATAGCCTAATTTATGTTGTCACAGGTCAAGTCACATCCAAACCTTGTTAATTAAAGACGAAACGTTTGCAGCTATAGCAACACAGGAGCTTTTCAACATTAATGCTATTAAACAAAACTAACACGCAAGAGGAACTTCAACAAACTTAATTTTTAGATTGACAACCAAGTAATGGCAAAAAATTGTTAAAAATTTTTGTTTATTTAATGGCTTTATATAATATGCCTTTCCTTAAAGCTACAAGTTAATAATTATATTTTATGAATTATACAAAAAAATTAATGTAAATTAAATGACACAAGACATTTAATAAAGGGTTGAGTCAAGTGAGTATGTTGTAACTGAAGTGGATTCAAAAAAAAAAGAGCCCAAGTTTCCACCCCTATGGAAACACTAATAGAAACTGTTTGTGACAGTGAGGTCAGATCAAAAATATAATAAGTCGGGTTAAAATGATTTCAAATAATGACAGTTGATCGTAAAAGAGGTGGAATCATCTAATCAGATTCTAACAGTGACAGCCTGGTGGGACAGATTCTCTCGTCACAACGTCTTCAAAAATAGCCCCTATTATCTCACTATTGTTGTGTAACATACAGGCCAGATAGTCATTTACGTAAACAATTAATTACAGCCGAGTACCAGGTCGGATGGCATCAGTATGGTAATGCTATTCAGTTCGGCCCTCACTGCATAACAAACGACTCCGGGGCCCTTTGAATATTTGGGAGGCCAAGTAATTATTCTCTTTCTGTTGAACACACTCTGTTACTTATTACAAATATTTATGTATGCTCAGTCACATTTTGTTCTTTTGTATAGAATTCTTTATTGAGAAAACAAGTTTCAAATAATGATTGAACAGTAAAAAAGGAAGAATTGAAATAAACTTTGTAGGTTCAGTTCTCAAAGTAGTCTTACTAATACGACTAAAACTAACTGCTTTTCATGAGCAAAACTGTAAAATTATTTGCAGTTCGGAACTAGACATTAACGCTTTATTTTAACAAAAAATAGATTATTCCTTTTGAATATTATTAACTTGTATTCAAGATAAATTTTAGTTTTGTATATATATATGTATATGATCGAACCACAATATGAAAATGGTAAAACAAGACTAAAATCTTACAACCGTAACAAGCGGTCTTCGTCAGAGTCAAAACTTCAGTTGGGTTTTTGACTCTGACGAAGACCGCTTGTTACGGTTGAAAGATCTTAGTCTTGTTTTCCCATTCCATATTGTGGTTTGATCATTGATTGTTATTTCACGTGTTTATGTGAAATCTTTATATGCATATATATATTTTATTAAAGTAGACGGTAGCTTCCGCATTCACGACCTTTTTGCTGGTGTTTTCTAGTTTTCTAACTAGTTTTCTTTAGTAGGGAGTGATTTCGTGAAGGAGTTGTCCCAGAGACATCAAAGAAATAATTTTGTAGCTTACTCAATAATATATTTTTCTACTTACAAGCTTTCGATTTCACCGAAATCATCGTCAGGTATATGGTATAAACAGATTAAATTAACTTAATAACAATTTTTCAGAGGTTAAACAGACATTAAAATTATTAAAATTAAGAGGTTAAAAGAAATAGACAATCATTGTGAAAAAACAAGTCTACTGTGACAAGTGGAAGGTTAAAACTTATTATACACATTGCTTGGGGATCCTGTCAGTGTAGGCCTATTAAGTATGTACACTAATATATATATGATCAAACCACAATAAGAAATGGGAAAACAAGACTAAGATCTTTCAACCGTAACAAGCGGTCTTCGTCAGAGTCAAAAACCCAACTGAACACTAGATGCAGAAAACATCTGGTGAGGAGTTGAGAAGAGTGGGAGGGAAGAGTGGTATTTTAAAAGGGTGAAAGAACAGGAAAGGACTAATGTCCAGAAAGGGATGTTTGGGGATGTTGTTAAGAAATATTATTGAATCGTCTCTAATAAAATTTAATAGATCAAATATTATAAACATTAGTAACGGTCTCTTCATTCTTGATACTTTCGTCACGAGGGCAATAGCCTCTTCAAAGAGGGTTGACAGCTAGCGGATAGTTTTTTACTTTTTCTTACTGTACTCTTTTGTTTCCCCAAACATCCCTTTCTGGACATTAGTCCTTTCCTGTGCTTTCACCCTTTTAAAATACCACTCTTCCCTCCCACTCTTCTCAACTCCTCACCAGATGTTTTCTGCATCTAGTGTTCAGTTGGGATTTTGACTCTGACGAAGACCGCTTGTTACGGTTGAAAGATCTTAGTCTTCTTTTCCCATTTCTTATTGTGGTTTGATCATTGATTGTTGTTTCACGTGTTTATGTGAAATCTTTTTATATATATATATATATATAAACTCCAAAAATGATTCTTGACCTCTTCTATTCTATTCTGTGTTTTGTTATTGAGGGCTAGGTCAAATAAAAGAAATACTTAAGTAATAGGCCTAGGAAGGAGCTTATTTTCTTTTATTTAACCTAGTCCTCAATATATATATATATTGGAAGTTGCCTCAGCATCACAGGAAGATAGTTAGAAAAATCGAGGCCATCAGCAAAAAGGTCGTTAATGCAGAAGCTGCTGCATACTTTAATTCAATTTGTCTTCAAGAAGATTTGCTGCCCATTTATACTAATATATATATATATATATATATACTCGTACATACCCGTGATATATATATATATATATCAAATATAAATAATATGTGTATAATTATTTTTTGTGAAATAAAATGACTATTAATATTATATATTACAGTTAGTTAACTCACCGGAAGTAGACTTGTGTTTAAATCCACTTAGTAATTAATACAGGAAGACTGTTTTGATAAATAAAAAAAAATCAATTTTTTTTCTTTGGTTCTAAACTAAACACTATTAAATTTATGACTTGTCCATTACTGTTCAGGTCTAATTGGTGTTATTGAAATAATAAGTTAGGTAATAATGCCAAGTTTGACCTTGACCTTGTTTTTATATTGCATACCTTGAGGAGAGTCCATGAAAAGGAGAATTTAATAACACTGTCCCACTGACTGTTTCTTTTAATGGTTCCTTAATGACTATTACATACAGCTTTAGAAATCAACAAGGTCCATGTCATTTCTTTTTTTTACTACAGTTTCAAATATCATACCCTACAGTAATTATGCTTCACGACTATTAATCTGTAAATATAGAACAATTTGTTCCATTGCAACATTATAATTTTCTAATAATTTTTTTTTAATTAAAAGTACTTATTGAATCAATTTTCTTATGTAATATATATCTTTCTGTCAACAATGATGACGTAGTTTTATCATTTATTTGAAAAAAAAACGTATTTAGACAGAAACTTAGTAAGTACAAAGTCCAAAGAAGTAAGAGTCAAGAAATGTATTACACTTTTCTAAATTCCGTCATCCGTCTGTCATACAGATGACGTAGTGTAATTCGAACATAGCGACACATATTGTACCTTATCTTTCATAACTCGACCAGTTCTGACTGTTCGGTTTTCGTATGTCTTTAGTTCTCTTTCTACAGAATGTAGACGATTGTCATCAAACAGCCAAGGATTCCGCACCCTTATATGGCAAGCAGGTATTATTAATAACACCCGTCGCATCATGGGCTTTCAAGTCTGCAATGAAAAGCCAGGTCGTGGCGTAATTCTATATCCCTTTTGACTACAGAAGAGAGTAGAATTCTAGAGAAGGAAATAATAACCTTGTTCTTGGCCCCCATAAAGGAGAAGCTTAACTGCTTCCTGATTGTCTGTAATTTTATCCAAGTTATTTTAAAATTTCACTATTTCTTGTTGGCAAAAGCTATTAAACCATCAGTTTGTGCAAAAACCTCTGCGATTCACTTTCGCTTGATGAGAAAAACATCGTATTAATGAAACTGGATTAACGTATCTTTGAAATTTATAGCAAATAAAAAAAGGGAATCAAAGAAAGAACTTTCATTAGTATTATTCTCAACAATTATTTTTATCATTCAGATGAAGATAATAGTGGTTTGATTTTTAGTAAATAAAACTTTAATTGTCGTAAGTAAAACTAAGGTCACCTGTAAATTTCATTTGCCCGATATCAGTTTCAACAAAAACCACATATTATCACCAAATGTTTAATATATTACTTTGACTTCCGTAGAAGTAAAACATATCATATCAATCAATTTGTTCTGCGTATATTTTCAAAAACAATTTGTTACACATGGTTATTTGTTTAATAAAATGATCAAGATGTCGATAAGTGAGGAAAACATGTAAAATTTTCATCCGGATCGTGATTTCTTAACAGATGACCTTTATTATTTGTCTAATTAGTCTAGTATAAATGACAGGCACTTAAAATATTTCTAAAAAGCTGGCAGGGCTCCTTCCTTTGTATGTACTGCACAGACAGTGACATTGATTCAATGGATCTTTTTCGACTTCCAAGCTATTCTAAACGGCATTCATTTACTTATAGTATCCTAGAGCTCTTGTGACAAGTGCTCTATTCCATGACATATTACTTTTTAAGACGTAAATATAAAAAAAAGTTATTTTTATTAATTTCATTGGCTTAACAAAGAACATATTTATTCTTAAAGTGGTTCAAAAGAACATAAATGTTTCTCTCATACATCTTTAGGATATTGTTGCGTTTCAAGTCCTACATGGGGCTGGTTTTACAGTTTCGCCATTTTTCGAAGACTAATTTTGTTCTTATTATAACAAAGAGCTTCTGTGCAAAACATAACTACATAACCTAACTGTCGAGAAATATTTATCAGTCGGTGCATGTACAATATGCTTATTCCAAACTAAATATATATGTATATATATATAGTTGGGTTTTCGACTCTGACGAAAACCACTTGTTACGGTTGAAAGATCTTACTCTTGTTTTCTCATTTCATATTGCCATTTGTTCATTGATTGTTATTTCACGTGTATATGTGAAATCTGTATATATATATATATATATTATATATATATATATATATATATATATCACTTAACTGTTGTCCCTCCGTCAATTCACTTCTTCTCCTGAGAATGAGCGCCATTACGGTCGAAATATTGAAACATTACTTTGTTATGTTTCAGTCTATGTGTCACAGTTTATTTTAAGTGGTATATATATATATATAAGATATCACACAGATAGACACAGGAATAACTCACTTCTATATTTCTTCTATATTTAGGGAGTCATCGCTCTGCCTTCCTGCGGGACTCTTCGCCTCCTGATGACGACGATGGTCGAAATATAGAAGTGAGTTATTCCTGTGACTATCTGTGTGCTATCTTTTTTAATCGGTTTTACTAAAAAGTCCGTTGGACCATTTCATTTAATTTTATATATATATATATATTTTTTAAAAAAAAAATTACATTGTTGCCTTATGAAAATGAAAAAGGCAACAAATAAAAGAAACGAGAACACTTACTGGATCAATATTTCGAAGTGAAGTTCGTCATCAGGAAGAGAGTAGAAGAGAAGAAGAAAAGGTACGTGCGTTTAAGAGTGAGGGTGAGGGAAGGTGACACTCACCTTCTGTATATCAATGATCGAACCACAATATGAAATGGGAAAACAAGACTAATATCTTTCAACCGTAACAAGCGGTCTTCATCAGAGTCAGAAATTAGCGTATATATGTTCAAAAAATAAAGGAATTATATTTTAAAATGTAGAATACGTACCGATCGCAAATGTTAAAATTATTTTCTTCAGCTAACTCTATTACAAATACGTACTATTTGGTAGCCTTAATTGAAGACTGGTGGAGACACGTTAAGACGGAAGGTCAATTGTCTTTTTCTAGACTAATATCCCGTTTGTGCTTTTGTTGGGCTAATAAAAGAAGATTGAAAGAGAAGGAGAGAGGGTGTATAGAAGAAGCGACTGGCTACTTGACGAGACAATTAGAAGGCTGCAGGAGAGCTTTGTGCTGGTATCGGTGCGTGCTGTTAGGAATGTAGGAAGTAGAGTGTGAACAAGGCTGCGTACGCTGTAGACACCCCGAGCAGCAGCACGCTGTCCTCAAAGAGACATCGGGCTCCATCCCGCAACACTACCCTTCAACGCAAATATATATATAATTAAAGTTACAGCTAGAGAACACAAGAAAAAGGACTAACACTCACGAATCTCGATAATTTCGGCGTCTTGCCGTCTTCAGAAGAGAAGAAGAAAATAAAAAGGAGAAGGAATGAAGGAACGGAGACGTAAAAATCTATATATATATATATATATATATATATATATATATATATAATAAATTCAAAACGAAGGAAACACACAGACATAACACACATCGATATTTCGACCATCGTCGTCATCAGAGGTGTGAAGAGCAAAGAGTGAAGAGTCCCGCAGGAAGACAGGGCAGCGACTCTTCGCTCTTCGCTCTTCACACCTCCTGATGACGACGATGGTCGAAATATCGATGTGAGTTATGTCTGTGTCTTTCTGTGTGTTTCCTTCGTTTTGAATTTATTTTATTTAAAAAAGTCCGCTGGACCGTTTCTTTTAATTGTATATATATATGATCAAACCACAATAAGAAAATGGGAAAACAAGACTAAGATCTTTCAACCGTAACTAGCGGTCTTCGTCAGAGACAAAAATCAAACAGTTGGGTTTTTGACTCTGACGGAGACCGCTCCAAAAGGACAACAAACGTTTCACGATGAATCACAAACACAGAACTAAGGAACAAAAACACTTACTATTCAAAAAGGTAAAGGTAAAAGGTTAAAAAGGTAGGGCTGTTCTGAATGATCAGAGATTAGTTACCTGTGACTATTATTATTTTTTCATTATTATCCTTTCATTTTTATCTTAAATTATTATTTTTACAACTTTATTCCGATCATCCTCATTATTATTATTATTATTTAAGTATCTATTATTCATATTCCTGGATTTTATTTTGTTTCAGCTATTTTCCTCTTATTTTCTTCATTATTATCTTTTAAGTTTTTATTATTTATATTTCCTAATTTTCTTCATTTTCACTCTCTATTTCTTAGCTTATTCTTAGTTAATTTCTGTTACCTCACTTGAACCGGGCACGTGTGTGACAACACTGTTGGTCTCCAACCGTCGCTTCACAAGTGCGCTTGGTGTCCCTTTCTCAACTCTCCTAATGATGGTTCAACCGAAAATTAGAGACAGTAAGTGTGTTTGTGATTCATCGTGAAATATATATATATATATATATACGAGTTCGAGATTAACAAAGAGCAACACACAAAGTAGGGAAACACACTTACAGACTCAAATTTTCGGGTAATCCGTCTTCAGGAGAAAAGAGAATGGGAGACCAAGCACGTTGTAGGCGCAACGGCAAGTAACCAACCCGGCAACCGCCAGTGCTGTCAACCGTACCCGGTCTTAAAGTATAGAATTAGGAGAAGATATAAACAGAAACTCAGATAAGCAGTACTGGTTAGGTAAAACTATAAATAGGTGAAAAATTATAAACAATATAAGATAAAAACAAACTATAAAAAACAAAAATAATGATAGAGAAAAGAAGAAAAAAATAAATAAATAAATAAAAATAAATACAATACAAAAAACTTGCATTGGTTGTTTTAGTAAATAAAAGATAGAGACTGAATAAAAGGGTAAGTATGGGAAACTAGTTAAGAATAAGAATTTAGAAAAATAAAATAGGATAAAACAAACTAGTAGTAAGTGAAGAAGACAAAATAGATATACACAAAATATACGAAAGAGGAAAAAAGAAATAAGTACTAGAGAATCCTCAACCCGTCAACCCTCCTTCCGTCTCCACTTCCCCGGTGAATGAGTCTCCCCTCCTTGTTACTACCTTCTTCCCCGGTATACACAAACTCAAACGCATTATCAAAGATCTGTTCCCCATCCTATCCTCTTCTCCTTCCACGTCGACTATTTTCCCCAGCAAACCCCGCCTCTCATATAGACGTTCCCCCAACCTTGGCAACCTCTTTTCCCACAGAGACTTGACGTCCAGGCGCGTCAACCACCCGTCTGTGGGCGCTAAGAGTTGCGAAAGGCGGGGGTGCCTGACCTGTCCGCTTCTCAACCCCCTTTCACACTTCACTCCATCTTCCCATAACCAGTCCTTCCCTGTTGCTAAGGACTGCTCATGTACATCCAAAAATTGTGTTTACAAATTGGACTGTACTCGTTGTGATGCGTTCTACGTAGGACTGTCCTCTAACAAGCTCAGCCTCCGTATGAACGGTCATAGAGCATCCGTTAACAACAACTCCAATTTACCTGTCGCCATACACGCCAAATCCCACGGTCTGTCTTTTAACGACTGCTTCAGTGTGCAGATTCTGCGTCAGATTCCCCCTGGTGATAATACCGTGACCCTTAGAGCCTCTGAGGAGGCTCACATCTGGTTGCTCGGGGCGCGCAGTGCACCTGGACTTAACCTTAAAAGATAATTTTTTTGTACTTTTTTTTTTTTTTTGTACTTTTTTTCCAGTATTCTTTATTCTCTAGTACTTATTTCTTTTTTCCTCTTTCGTATATTTTGTGTATATCTATTTTGTCTTCTTCACTTACTACTAGTTTGTTTTATCCTATTTTATTTTTCTAAATTCTTATTCTTAACTAGTTTCCCATACTTACCCTTTTATTCAGTCTCTATCTTTTATTTACTAAAACAACCAATGCAAGTTTTTTGTATTGTATTTATTTTTATTTATTTATTTATTTATTTTTTTTTTCTTCTTTTCTCTATCATTATTTTTGTTTCTTATAGTTTGTTTTTATCTTATATTGTTTATAATTTTTCACCTACTTATAGTTTTACCCAACCAGTACTGCTTATCTGAGCTTCTGTTTATATCTTCTCCTAATTTTATACTTTAAGACCGGGTACGGTTGACAGCACTGGCGGTTGCCGGGTTGGTTACTTGCCGTTGCGCCTACAACGTGCTTGGTCTCCCATTCTCTTTTCTCCTGAAGACGGATTACCCGAAAATTTGAGTCTGTAAGTGTGTTTCCCTACTTTGTGTGTTGCTCTTTGTTAATCTCGAACTCGTATTGTGTCCAGTTTGGATCGTATTTCGTTTTATCAGTGAATATATATATAACAAGCTCAATATATAACAAGAATATATATATATATATATATATATATATATATATATATATATTGTTTGTTTGTTTGTTTGTTTGTTTGTTTGTTCACCTATTTTCCGTAGAAATAGAGACCTGAAATTAATATAATATTTACTTTTCTTGTGATTGACTTTGTTGTAGTTGTATCAAATAATAACAAATTGTATTAAGGGTCAGGGTAGCCTATATACTTATAAAACTCTAATGTTCCTGTTTAAATATTTGCACACGTTCTAAACTGAATAAAATTTTAGAAATTTCGTGGGAATCAAACCGACGTCCTTGGCATTAGAGGCCCAGCGCTTACTGTCTGCGCGCCACGGGGACTTTTGAAAACTAAGCTTCCAAAACCTGATATAAATGATGTCAAAGCATTAAATAATAGTTTTTCAACCTAAATTATAATGATTTAATTATAATAAATTTAGAAAGAGAAAATTTGATGAATAGTCGACGAGAATAAGAAACTTTACAGAAAGTTTTAGCTCATTTATGTAAAACAGCATTTCAACATGGCCTATTGAGCATGTTGTTCTCAGTAAGTCCAAAAATAAAGAAAACATTAAAGGTTTTTTTTTGGAAAATTCAAATTATACAAAAAGTGTAAATAAATGTAACTGTCTTAACAATATATTCATTATCTACTTTATTAGAAATGACTTTATTTAGAGTTTATCTCTATTTATGTGAACATGATTGCATTAAGAGGAAGGTGTTGGATGACCCAACGGGCCACGGGTTGTGTAGGATTAAGATAAAAGACGCTGTGTCAGTCCGTCCCTTACAAATGTAAGCAAATCCGAGTGATTATTCGTAAATGGATTTTTATTTTTTATATGAATATTGACCTTTGCCGTAATTAGAATTTTGTGACAGACAAAACAAGTGAAACCAAATTGACAGAAATACTTTCAACGGACGAACAGTAAAGCCGAGTAGACTATACAATACCTAGGAGTTACCCTAGACAGATAACTCAAGTTCAAAACACATACGAGTATTAACAGAATTCTGAAACTTTTGTAGCTATTATATACAACAGTATGCACTTCTTAAGAAAACTTTTAAATTTATTACGCTCCATTTAGCATAAACTCACTGAAAATATTTTTTAGTTATAAATTGTTTATAATATTTTCGTGAATTCTTTCATAAAAGTAAATTGCAATTAATCGGAACACTAATATTAAGAGAGAAATCATTATAAAGTCACATCACGCCCTGATGGAAATAACGCAGTTCGTTGAAATGTTGGCTTGTTATATATGTTATATTAATAATTCATTAAAATTTTTTTTCAGTTTAGACAGTTAATTATCATAAATATAATCTCATGCTGTACGCTTCGTATACTTAACAATCTAACTTTTTGAATAATTATAACTTCAGACTTCTCTACTTATTACCTACCATATCCCTTATTTACCAGTAGAATGTGAACGAGAAAGTTCACATAATATTTGGTAACAAATTAAAACAACAACGCCTTATGGTCATTGAATTCATTATTTCAATGACTGTCTAAATATGTAGCATCATATGGTTCGCAGTCAAAAATATTAATTTTTCATTATTCCAGAATTTTTTCAAATTTGACAAACTAAGCCAGTGTACTTCTCAAAAGGTGCACCGGGGCGCATTGCTGCGCTCTGGAGGGTATCCAGGTGCGCCCCAAGATAACACAAGATTCAATTTATATAACAGATTTATATTTTAAAAATTTGCATAATTTTTAATTATTTTAGAAATTATGTGGTTTTTAATTATGATTCAAGTCCCCAGCAATTGATATTTTTAACAGGAAGGTAAATTACTTTTAACATTTAAGAAGCAATGGGTAATACTTTCTTTTTTCCTTTCCTCGGGGGTTTAAATCATTTGTTACTCATCTCCCTCCCTCCCTCCCTCTCACTCTCTCTCTCTCTCACTCTCTCTATCTATCTATCTCACGCTCTTTCTTAAAAAAAACTATTCCGTTTAATTCCCTATCAAATTAATTTAGTCCTATTTTCAAATTTCAGGACTAAATTTTCTACATTCAATTCAGTGCCCACCCCAAACCTTTGGTATTTTATACGTTCAGTGCACCCTGAAGTAAAAAAGTTTGAGAAACACTGTACTAAGCAGTAAAAGTTAGCAGCATTTCTTCTTTTACGTATATATTTTTTAAATAGTATTATCAAATAGTATTTTCCTAATACTATTACTTATATTATAATATAATATTACAATATAAATAACAATATATATTCTAACGTAGTGCAATCAGTTATTATGTGGTATTTACTCATTGTAGGGTAAAAAGTTAATGAAATGGTCTCCAAATATAAAAATTTAATGGTATAAACAACGCGTTTCGAACACGTAGTGTTCTTCCTCAGGCATTAACTAAATTTTTTTGTGTTCAAACGCGTTGTTTACACAATTAAATTTTTTATATGTGGAGACCATTTCATTAACTTTTTACCCTACAATGAACAATATATATTATATTTCTAATCACTATTATATAGTAAATCCATAAATAACTGGATTTGCTTCTTATATTTTTGCTTCGATTTTCTTGAAGTTTTTTCTCTTCTTTTATTAAAACTGTGTCAAGCACGACGATAATGATCTAATGATACCTTGCTCATCTTCAGAAAAAGATTAGTTTTGTTTAAATATAAATATGAAGAATCTGTAAAAACACAACTATTATTGAAGAATGTCCTGGTGAAGAGTAAAGTATCACTTGAAACATATCGACTAATAGCATAGCAAGTGCTTTAAACAGTTGAAATGAAAACACGAAGAAAGACTTTCAAGAAAATCAAAAAATATGCAAGAAGTAAAATATGGAGCACTATTTAACCTTACATACCATACACTTCCGTCTCATGTTACACCCATGAATTCCATAATTCTTAATATTGTTGCAGATGATGCATTTCAGTATTTTCATGTGTCACTGAAAACACATGAAAATATTAATATTAAATGTTAATATTAATATTAAAAATGTTATATTTTATATTAAAAAAAAAATAATAAATTTTAAGTATTGAAAAATGTTAATATTTTTTTTTGAACATTGAAAGAGGGATGACCAAAAACAGGATTTGTGAATGATTGTTATTAGGCATAAATAAGTGAATTTTATGTTGGTTGCAGGATTTTTATGATTGTGTATACACTGAATATTAATTTGTTTATTGTTGTGTACCAATCCCGTAGCGGGCGATAACGTCAGCCGTTTACCGGCTTTTTGTTTGATTGGTGATTCAACAGAATCTACATTGGAGTCCTAAATATTGCCTAACTCAAGTGCATTTTTAGTAGGGATCTTTAACAAGTACCTGACATAGTACAAGTTTGGTACTGACGATATTAACGTCGTCTCCGAGGGACGACGTACTCGGATTCGACGTACCTCCCACGTGAATAAATCGAAAGCCAGGTCGAATAAATCGAACCCCAAACTACCAGCCCAGAGGCGAGCACGTTAATCACTGAGCTAACCTGGCCCTGGACTACCAGCCCAGAGGCGAGTACGTTAATCACTGAGCTAACCTGGCCCCGGACTACCAGCCCAGAGGCGAGTACGTTAATCACTGAGCTAACCTGGCCCTGGACTACCAGCCCAGAGGCGAGCACGTTAATCACTGAGCTAACCTGGCCCCGGACTACCAGCCCAGAGGCGAGCACGCTAATCACTGAGCTAATCACTGAATATTATCTACAATCAAAAATCTTAATTTTTTTTAATCAGATTTTTTCAGATTTGACTTATAAGCAGTACAAGTTGGTAGCATTACTTCTTTTAAGCATATATTTTTAAATAGTATTATTTATGTAAGTAATATACATTGAATATTATTCTTTTACTGTATTTCGATATGTCAAGTTAAATTGTGAATGGGATGTTTAACTAGATTAATTGTTGTATTTAAAACTCAATGTAAAGCGGGATAATAGAGGCTTGTTTGCTATGGAAGACCAGCGTTACTCAGTGATGCGACTGGAAGCGGATTGTATTCAGATAGGCGAGTTCCGGGAGTGGAGGAAGGTGGACAAAGGCGTGACATGCCAACACCCGGAGAGTTCGCGTTGTGCAACCCACACCAAGCCATTACCCCAGTCTTCCATTAACCCTGGAGAGTCTTTATAATTAAAGCTTGACCACTAAACTGCTTTATAAACCTCATCCCCCCCCCTCCACCACCCCCACGGAATCTGAATTCATTTGATTAATTCAACGGCTAATAACTTATGGTTATCATTACAGCCCTCCCCTGTACGACTGGCAGCCCAACAGTAAATTACAACCCATTAGCCATCGTCCCACAAGATTAGCCGTCATATCTTATCACGTAACCAGGTGTTCTACGCATTTACAGCTCAGCACTTACATCAGGATAAGCATTAGATTAGCTCAAGGTCACTTAACCCATTGGATGTCAACACAAATATTAGTTCTTCAAGCTAATTCCAAGGATTTAGAACCATTTCTAAGAAGCTAAGTTATAATCTAATCATTATGTATGTACAAATACATACAAACACTTTTTCGTTGGAAATACGATACGTAAACGGACAAATATAGTTCAATGTAGAAAAGGAAACATAGACAGATCAAAAGCACACACTTATAGTCTCTAATTTTCGGTTTGAACCGTCTTCAGGAGAGATAAGAGAGGGCAACCAAGAGACGGTTGGAGATCATACATCCAAATACATACAAAGGTGTAGAACATGGATTTCGATGTAAAAGTGAAGATTTTTCTTTTAAATGGTTTAGGTGGAAAGTACTGTCATAATAATTATTCAAAATTTAATACATGGAAACTTCATACCTTGATCAATAGTGATCTAGATATGACCTTCTTAACATAAGGAGCAGAAATAGTGAAATGATCACGGTCCAAAATAATGTGAACATAAAGAAATAAATAAGTCTGAAACATTGTAGATGAAAGTGATCATATTTCCAATATTTTTAAAGGATTGTAAGAAATCGCCCATTTTATTGTTATAATTGGATAAAATAAAGAAAATGTTTTCAAGTAGCGTCCTAAAAGAGAAAAATTTATGGAAAACTGACTAGGAATTTATGATATAATTTAGCCAAAAATAAATTTGCGAATCAATCAATTCTTAATCATTCATCCATCAAAACTTGATATTTTTTCATTTTTTTTCAAAATCATTTCACCGTTTAGTTCGATCTAGAGTGTTCAAAGAATTAAACTCTTTTTATTTGACAACAAAGTGTTACTGTTAAATCTGTTTAAATATCAATATATATTTTCTTATTTGGAATTCATGGTTTAATTGAATAAGTCGTAGTTATGATGGGGAATTTCAAAAAATATGTATCCGCACAAAAGAGTTTTATGTTAAAACTAATAATGCTTTTCTAACTAGAACAAACTAGATTTCTCTACCATTTGTAGGAAATTTATGGTTACCATTCATGAAACAAACTTCACATTTTAATAAAGACTAGTATAAGCGAAATCTGAACGTAAGTTGTTAGCTTAAGAACACATTTAGTTATCTGTTCGGTTCTAATGAATGTAAACATAACACTTCTATTCATACAAAATCGAAGAGCCATAATTGCACTTATGGCATTATCTAAGGTTTGAAGGTTGTATGGCCAATCAAAAGGTATTGCCTTAAGAACAAAGTTCTCCAATAAAAATAGAATAGTGTAAAGGACAGTGAGGAGAAGTTTTGTAGTTAAGAAAATATATCAGTGCATCCAAATCATCAGAGTTGTTAACAGTTGTCCAAATCTCAGAGAAGTTCTACCTATAATACGTATCATTAGAGGATGATCACGGTTGCAAATAAAAGAAAGATTCTCAAGGAGTTACTAAAAATTTCAATACATGTATTTTTTTTTTAGAATTGATATATATATAACCTAGGATAAACCCAATACTGATACAAAAGAACAAGGTAATCACATAAATGGAGATTTATTTTTATACTAAATAACACATACGCTCACAAGAGTTTCCAAAAATGATCAGAATGTATTTAAAGAATAAAAAAAAATCTACAAGAATTCATTCAATAATTGTAATTTTTAAAACAAGTATTGATGTACAATGTTAGTCGTTGCCTAGAGCAAAAATGTCATTTGATTATCTTTATTTATGTATTTTCCAAACCAATCGATTTTTTCTGTTGCTAAATTTGATGATAAGATGAATTTAAAATTTGAATGATTTTTAATGAAATATCTCCAGTTCTGATATGGTTCACAGATTTGAGGTTTTTAAAACGATTTTAATAATTATTGTCATTATGAGAAATGTATTCATTTCCTGTCATTAATCCTTGTATTGTATTTCTTGTATAATCCTTGTCATTATGAGAAATGTATTCATTGAAGGACAGGGGTTAATCCTTTCAGCTTGTTTTCACTTTAGGATTATTAGTTTTATTAGTTAGGATGTTTTACAGTTAGGATGTTTTATAGTTAGGATGTTTTACTGTACTGTAAAAAACTACAGTAAAATTTCTGTTCTGAGTGATAATTCTACTGTTCTGAGTATTTGTATCACTGGCACTGCTAGGAAATTTCAATCTTCCTAGCATATAACAACAGGAAGACGTTACGCCATTCAGATTAATGCATCTATATGTTAAAATTAACCTTTGCATTATGTAACCTCTATTTTTAAAACTGATTTCTTTTCTTCAATTTATATCTGCATTAAATAGTTCATTTTTTCCTATGCAACATCTCATAACATTAAACATTTTTCAGTCTTCAAAAGATTTCAACAATCAATTTATTTAATCAATGATTCTAAATGCGCTTTCAAAAGAAATTAAACTGGAAAGATAAACCAGTATAATCATTGGCAGTTCACTAGATTTATAATAGACTTTTCTAAAAATATTGATAAAATATTTAGTACTAATAAATTAGCTGTCATTCTCGCAGCATCAATGAAATATACAAATACGAAAGTTTCCCAAGCTTCCTTCAAGCGTACTTCAATTAGTATGGATAGAATATAACAAGATTTCACATAAACACGTGAAATAACAATCAATGATTGGTAAAAAATGATTGATTGCGAAAACAATCAATACGTTTTGGTATAAACATATACTAAATACGGTCCAAACATCGAGTCAACAAAGGATCATCAGTAAGTCTCAAGACAGGCTTCAATGTAGTCGCTCTCATCTCTTCCCGTGTCAAATGGGAAGAGATCAACTCACCGAGTCAACAGAGTACCAACAGAGACGGACTCAAGGCGGACTGCTGGCCAAAACTCTGAGTTGTCTCCCCTATATAAGTAAATATAACATACACCAAGTGACGAGTAAAACACCGAGACAACAAAGCATCATCAGTAAGTCTCATATCAATTATCAAACCACAATATGAAATGGGTTTTTGACTCTGACGAAGACCGCTTGTTACGGTTGAAAGATCTGAGTCTTTTTTCCCCATTTCATATTATGGTTTGATGATAGACTATAACTAAAAACAAAATCTGTTTATGAATCATAAGTACAACAAACAATGTATCTTACTTTTTTTCCTATTTCTGCTATTTCAAGTTTTTTTTTTTAGATTAAATGTTTTAATCTAGTGTTAAAATTAATTTATCAGATGAAATTCAATCCTTTTTATTGATTAACATTTCATAATATTAAAAGAAACGAAGATATTTTTCGATATGAATAATAAATTTGAAAAATCTTAATTTGAAAAAATGAAAGTAGTACTGCAGATTAGAACAGCTAATACTTAATAGCTTAGAACATTATATGAATAAAAGTAAAACCTACCATGAGGAAAGCATGTAATATACAGGGTGTCCATAAAGTCCATGTGCAGTTTAAAAAAATTATAACTTTATTCGTATTTACGATAGAAATAATCTGTAAAAAAAAGATTAGAAGGAAGTAAACCTACATTTTTTAAGGTTTATTCTATAAATAATTTTTAGTTTCCACAGTCCTCCATTATTAGCAATATAGAGGGTAATACGCTTTTGCAGTTTACGGAAAACATGCGCCAACTGATTTACAATAATCCGTAAAATCTTATTAGTTATTTTAGCTTTCAAATCTTCAAATGAACAAGATTTAGATGCATACACAGTTACTTTCACATGCCCTCCATAAGAAAAATCTAATGGAGTCAAGTCAGGCGAATGTGGAGATGAATGAAATGGTTCTCCTCTTCCGATTCATCTGTTAGGAAATTCGTGATTTAGAAGAGGTTACCACATGATGGAGGTTAAGTGGATAAAATTTCAATAAAACTTTAAAAGATATAGATTTCCTTCTGTCTAATCCTTTTTACAGATCATTTCTATCCCAGCTACAAATAAGGGTATATTTTTTTTAAAACGCACACGGACTTTATGGACACCCTGTATATAATTTATATTTATTTATAACTATGGTATTAGTTGTCAGATAAGTGTATGTAGTAAAATAATTTCTATGGACAAACATTATGTTGATAGACTCCTTTTTAAATACGTGAGATGTTCAGTAATTATAATGATTTATTGAAATTATAATATTGATTGAACGAATATATTCACTTATTGAGATCTTTACTCATATCGGAGTTGATTAGATCTCTTCATAGAGCATTGCAAAAGCTCAGCACTTGATGACCAAAGAATAACGTTAAACTTAGGTGCCTTTCTGTCATCAACTAAATGTTTCTCATGGAAAAGGTTATATACTGATATAACCTTATATACTCATATATCAATTAAATCTGAATAGATAGTAGATCTTGAACTCTGGGAAACACCTTGTCAATAAGCTCAAATACGCAATATATTCATATACGCAAATAAAATTAAAATCAACTAACGATACCTACATGTTGTTACACCTGTATGTTTTCAAAATATCATGTCTGTGATATATAATAATACATACATATACATGATATTAGGCAAAATACAGCCTAAAAGTTCATAACTTCGTTTCTATGCTAAATTTTCAATCCATTCAGAGCCTATTTGTAAGCAAGTATTTTTAAGTTTTTATTGTTAGTATAGTAGTCCATAGTCAATTTGTATACATTGTTGAAAATATTATAGCCTTGTCTTATTTTCTAGCCCTGATGATGTATAAATACATCGAAACGTTGGAATAATAATGAGAAGTTTATTTTTTTCAAAAAAACTTGCCAAATACTATGTTAATTTAGCAATGAACTATACTTATAAACTGCTTTGAAGGTAAGAAGGCTGTATGTTGGATAAAAGAGATGTTTATGGAAGCATTGCTTTGAATCATGAACAGTCAAGGGACTGCCAGCTCTCTTGAGAACAAGAAAAATGGCCAGGCTTCCTGTATATCAATTACAGTTTAAGGACTACCTCAGGATTCATGTGAATTCTGTCGTGCATCTCGGAAGAGGGCAATGTCCGTTACAGCGGGACCAGGGTTTGCAATGATAGTTCATCTGACCCCAGAGAGGGGTGGTATCTAATCGTCTCCACTTTGGTATCCCGTCAAAAGCCAGAGCCTCTACCAAGCAAGTACTAGTTGTCCAGTCCATTCAGCTGAGTTCATGACCCGCTGAGTTCCAACTGGTAGGGGTTTGCGGTATCTAGCTCCCCGGTATACTAATCAGGCATCCTCCCGAGAAGTTACTGTTTCTCAAACAGCGGCCAACTTGGATGAAAACTAACAGACACTACGAGTCCGACCTCTCAGGAGGGCTAAAGAATAAACCCTCCGTGGGCCGTAGTACCCACTTATTTGAAGAGTTTCGAATTCAAACTCCGGACCAATGGTCCTACTGAACCTGCTCAGCAGCAGGTAAGGTCAGTGGCCCCTGGTTCAATAGTTCAAGGCTCATGACCAGCCTTGTGCTGCTTGGCTAGGCAGGTAAGCTGATGATTGAAGGAAGTGCTATATCTGTCCCAAGGTCTATACTTAGACTAGGGTGGGATTGCTCTAGACGCCCTCTTGTTTGTAAACCACCGTTTCCTCCAGTCACCACTAATATTAGCCTTCTCTTCCATGTGTTCCACCCTCACATCTCTTTTTCTCAACTTCAACACAATTTTACTTCCACGTTTCCTCCCACCATCCCCCTGTTTACTCCCAAACAACAAATATTTTTCTTATTTTCCTAGACGTGATATTCATTCCAACAATAGATGAAACAGTTGTCTCGTTCAGACGGAACGTCTGGAATTATCATAACCTTTTTAAGATAAATATAAAACACTTTTTAGTGTTATATACACTCCACGCAGCTTTTCTCATAACTCCATGAAAACTGAGCCAAAGCAAAAGGAGTAGAGGAATACTCCTATTCTACTTTATAAACAAACACAAAACATTGTATAAATATTTTAATTCTAACGTAGTGCAATCTGCTATTATGTGGAATTTACTCATTATAGGGTAAAAAGCTAATGAAATAGTCTCCACATATAAAAAAAATAGTCTTAGAGCATATGTAAAGGCCCAGCCTAACCTTTAGGAAAAAAAATAAAATAACAAAGAAGTATGCCTGCCTTCAAATATGACACAGATGTACACTCCATACCCTCACCCATTTCCATCCTATTCCCAGTCAGTTGTACCACAGACACTCACCCTTAGGTTCATACTCTCTTCCTTATTTATTTTATTTTATTTTTATTTTATACTATATTTACTTTGAACTATGGATAACTCTCTGATGGCATTGTATTTTTTTAGTTAATGCCTGAAGAAGAACACTACATATTCGAAACGCGTTGTTTATACGATTAAATTTTTATAGGTGGAGACTATTTCATTAACTTTTTACCCTACAATAAATATTTTAATACTTCTTAGAATGATTTTCTCCTAGCGTACTCCTTTTTATTTTACGAAAAGAATTTCAATATAACGTCAACAGAAATTTATGTAAAATTCATATTATTGATACAAATCCGCACACCTAAAAAAACGACAATAAGGATAAGCATTCTTTCACTTCCTTCATTAATATTAGGAACCATAAGGGAGATTTTATCAAATTTATATATCTAATTTAACAATCAATTGATTAAAAAAAAATAAAGAAATTCAATATAAATAAATCATGTTTAAAAACCTTATAATCTACAAATAAACAAAAGAAAATCAATTATTAAACAAATAATCTGAAAATTTGAAACAAAAAAAAAAACGAAACATACAACACGTATCGGAATTTCTAAATTTAAAAATACAGTCTTTTTATTATCTTCTTTTATATTAATCAGTAAAAAAACCAGTTTGGTCATACAGCATATTTGAAAATCAATGTAGACAACGTATTTCAAATTTAAACATAATCTGATTTATACATTGATATGAAAGGAAATGACGGATAATATTGAAATGGAAAGTACCACAAATTTTCGATATTTTACATATAAAGGCCATAGAAAGTAAGATTATTATAAAACTAGACTATATATAAGGATAATACGTAATGTTAAATTAGGAGTTCAAAATCGAAGAAGAGTAGCACAGAGATTGAAGAAACTTACAAACTCTTTTGAGTTTCTTTAACCTGTGTGTTTAATCTTGTTCGATTTTGAACTCGTATTGTGTCCAGTTTGGATGGTCTTTCTATTTTTTAAGTGTAGGGTAAAGTTAGTTACAGGAATGACTTGTTTGGAGGATTAACAGTTAATATTCTAACAGATCACTTTGTCTTCTAAGAAATACGGCTTTAGCTACAGTACTGTCTTGTCTAGTTTAAAAACGTTATTTGAATAACCACTTAGCTATTAGAATTAAGTAGTCCTTTTGTTTTTCTTAATGCCTTTACGATAAGAATTTAAATAAGTTACTTGGTGTTTTACTGGGAAGATAGAACTTAACTGAAATGTAAAGACGAGGTGTTAAATAAAAGAAGGACAATCGTGGGAAAAAAGATTATGAATAGTTAATGAAGATGGTTTGGGGAGAATAAGAGATGGCGGGGTGGGGGGAGGGTTTGACGATGGAGGGCGTTGTCAGAGGTAATGTAGAGAACAAGTGAAAGAGGAAGTTACTTAAGGAGTGAAGGAGATGGAAGGCATGGAGGCAGGAATGGGTTGAAGCGAGACAGAGATGGGTAAAGATATTCATGAGTCCCAGTGGTGTCAAGGGTTTGAGTGCAAGCCATTTGCATGGACAGATCGCTGCAGCTGTCTATGACACAGTGCATGGTCTGTAAGTTACAGTAGCAGGATTTGCCTTGAAATCAGCACAATCTCAAAAAAAAAATCATTATACTGTTTCCTATCACAAGCAAGTAAAACATTTGTTGTCACTTTCAACCATGACTAATACTTATTATTAAACAAATAACAATTCACTCAACGGTGACAGTCAAGAAACAATTTTAGTCCATAAATCAATTCCGTGAGAAAAAAGTAAAAAGCTCACAAACGGATTTATATTTTATTAATATGAAATGACAGCTTGGGAGATACAGATGACTAATAGTACTACGGCTGGAGATGAATGAAGGGATGTGACCAAACAATTGAAAAGACTAAAAACAAAACCACATTAGTGATCAAGCTCTTGGTCCTGTTTCTGAATTTCTTACTCTATTTTAAACGTTCATTTTACTTCCACGTCTTTACTGCAACATCTTCTTATTTATATAAATTAAACCACAACAACAACAACAACAAAAAGAACAAACAAATTACTAAGACTTAAGCGAAGAGTAAAAGAAACAAGGTTTTACCAAAAATCTTAACGAATTAAATTAAATAATAACACGAAATCTACACTTAGTGCTTTTCAAAAATGTTATTACTACTGTAGTTATACTAATGATATTATATTAGTTATACTAATGTCGTAGGACTGCGAGAGATTGTTGTAATATTATAAGGAAATAGTATTTTTCTGGCAACGTCAGTTTGTATTAAGTTCCATTCAGATGACTCTCTGGGAACATTCAAAAAAGTGTTCAAAATGATATTGCTGAGGTTGATGTGCTCTTTTTTTAATACCATATTTTTTAGGGCTTATTCTCGCGGGAGGGCTTCAAGTACATTAAGTAAATTTACATATTTATGTTTAATATTTATTTCTATACAGAAATTTAAATTTATTCGATTAAAGTCATGTCATATTCTTGAACATCGTCATAAATGTTCATTATATAAAAGAAAAGGAAAATACTTTCTCCCGAAACATAGGGAGCATGAATGGACATTATCAATGATGGTTTGTGCAGATTCCGCAAAGAGGAAGAAACAGCGTTGCACCTGCTGACTGACTGTAAGGCAACTTTGCTGCACAGAGGTAGGTGTTTCTGGACACTCAACAAAACCATAGTAAAACTTTTACCGCTGAAACCAGCAAAAGTGCTGAGCTTCTTGGAGGCGTAGAAGCTAACTGTTCAGGTACTTTAGTACAGAAGAGGGGAAGTACAATAGTTTTTTTTTTAAGACGCAGTGCTATAGTCACCCTAAAAATAAAACAATGCTACAATAAAAGAAAATGCTACAATTCTCAAGCACAATTTTTTTTTGGAAGAGCAACAAGTATATCGTAAATGAATGATAGTATAACAGAATATTAAGCAGTAGAAAAAAAAACTAGTTTTAAGTTTAAAAGTAAATAAATACCTGTTTCCAAGATATAGAGCAAGCAAAGCGATAGGGCCAACACAAATTGATAACTCAGAATAAATGAATAATACTCCATTGAATAATAACTGAAATCTAACAATGAAATATGACGATAAGATAACTAGGTGTACAGACGATAAGAGAGCGCCAGAGCAATACTCGATACGAAATCTATAAACTCAACCAACAAACCATTTCATTCAGGGGGCCTTATTTGTTTGACAATACAAAAGAACAACCTAGAACAATTTTTTTGAGTAGTGGATGATTTTGAAGTATCAAAACACTTTAATCCTGGCATCGATATTAATATTAAAATTAATTTTTTTATTTTATTTTATTTGTTTCCTGATTACAACTTATCGAAAATTTATTACTTGATATTAGAAAGCATATAGAAATGGTTAACTCAAATAAAATAATGAAACCTAATATATCACCATCAAACTAGAATATAATTTACTTGGTTTTTAAATACTCTAGAGAAGGTTTTTTTTCTTTTTAAATATACTGTTATAATAGGGTGACATATATATATATATATATATATATATACTGTTATAGTAGGGTGACAGGGTATATTTAGCGTTACATTATCACGGTGACAATTTATGCTATTAGGGTGATTAAAGAATTTTTGAATTCTCTTATTTGAAAATCGGAAATACTGGTAATATGTAACTAATCAAGATTTATCTTACTTTAGAGGAGGGAATTTTAATGTATCAATAGCTAACATACTTCAATTAATGTTAAATGCTTAAATGAAAATATTGTTTATAATCATATAATAATATAAAATGCATAACAATGCTTATAAGTTATATTTATAATACATCATAAACGTAGTAATTACTATTTGATATAAATGTAATAACGCATATATTAAATATATATTAAATATAGAATATACATTAAATGTCTAGGAGGCTTGTGTATGGGGTAAAATAATTTGTAGTAACAGGTGCCTAAATTTATCTCCTTCAATTTTGTCATTTCTACTCAATTTTAGTTTATTAATTTTCTTTTATAACTATGTTCTCATCCCTTTGATACTCTTTCCAGCAAGAAAGCGAACGGGCCATATTGCGACGAAAAATATTTACACCGGTTCAACTTAACTGACAGTGCACTATGTGGAGTCTGCTTGTTAGAAGAGGAAAGTCTAGAACATATTCTTCTCCAGTGCTCGCATTTCCTGCGTGAGCGAGAAGTACTAAAGGAGAAACTACGAGATGAGGCCACTCTGAAAAGAATCCTGACCAACATCAAATTCTGGCAAATAGCTGCCGATCTATACCGGAGACACCTTTGCCATCGAAGCGGAAAGCTTTGGAAGCTCGAACAAAGAAGTAAGAAGTAAGGTTTGTTACGATCGATGATGGACAACGTCCGAAAGCACTCCAACGACTCCATGATCATCTTACGAGGTATGACGGTTTTACCTATTTCTAATATAAATCATACTAACCTCAGTGGTGTTAACAATAAGCAAGTAAGAAGTAAGAAGTAAGTTCCTTTGATGATCTCTCTTTTTTTAATATTCAAGTCCACCATGCCGTATGTTAATTATTTTTTTTTATTATTTCATAATATTATAAAAAACACTTATTAACTTAAAAAAAAATACATAATCCAAATAATAACTTGCTTTACCATAAAAAAAAATTAATATTAATGCCATTAAAGATACTAGCTGATCTACCCGGCGTTACTCGGGCGGTAGATTATGCCCCGGCGTTTTGCTTATGGGTGGTAGATTCCAAAAAAGAACCCTGATTAAAACCAAAATATCGTAGTTAGTTCCCCGAAAAAAGTTATAGAAGATCCAAAGTTTCTTTGAATCTAAATGTCTCCAATTTTATTTTTATCGTGGACAGACATACAAACTTTGTATTTTATATATATAAATACAGATTAGATATAGGAGGTAGATCTCCAAAAAAAAAGGGATTTATTTTTTGTTTTAATAATTTTTTATTTTTTCTATAAATAGGGTGTAAATAGCCTGGATTACCATTGTGGATACGTCATCTTCGGATGTTATGCAATAAATAAAATTTTGTCATTTGTAAAAAAAAATACCGTAGTTAGTTCCCCTGAAAAAAATTATATAAGATCCAAAGTTTCTTTGTATCTAAATGTCTCCATTTTTATTTCTATAGCGGACGGACAGACAAACTTTGTATTTTATATATACAGATTTGAAAATGAAGAAAGGAGCATTTCCAGTAGAGTTTAAAGGTTAATAAATAACTGGTATTCTTAAAGATTGTATTAGGCGGTGGTGACGTCACAAATCATCTCGGATAGGAAGTAAGCTGTGAGTCAAACCGGTGTGGGCGATTCTCACACCACTAGGCAGAGTGGTCCAGACTTCACTGCTGTGTCAAACCTGAACAGTGAAAACCTGCACAGCTGTGTGCTTCTGTTTGTCACACCCTCTTCACCACCAGCTCTTTGCTAATCTTGAGTAGTCGAATGTAAAGCTCTTCTCCGTCCATGGATTCTGATTATGCTTTTGAACCTTTGTCTGCCAGCCTATTCCTCGCTATTCCAACCAGTTTATTTCTCGCCATTGGTTTTATTATTTGCTCATAGATTAGATTCATAAGAGGCAGTGGCATAGCAACTATTTTTGCCGCCCGGAGAGGTTGTAACCCCCCCCCCCCCCCCCGGGTGGCTTTGATAATCCGATAACCTTCAAAATTCCAGAAAATCCTCAAAAATATTTATTTTCATCGAATTACAATCAAGGATCTAATTGTAGACTGCTGTTATTAGTTATTAGTCCCAGACTATCATCTTATTACAGTACTCATATACAGTCACCATCAAAGAAAACCAAAGATTTTTCAAAACAAAAAAGGTATAATTCAAATAATAAAAAAAAAACCGGTAAAATGAAATTAACTAGCGACGCAAACAAATATAATAAACTTTCAACCACTTTAAAAAAACCAGTTTAGAAAAATTTAAAATACATTTATTTTAATTTGCGATTATTACAGAAGAAAAATCCGTTTAAAATCAGTATTACACATATAAAACATTAAAACAATTACGACCTTAAAAACTTATATTATTATAAAATTTCAGATTTTTGGTTAGCTTTTTATGTTTTAAATTTTTTTGTATTTTCTATTATTATATCCTCAAAATACCTGAACGTCCTACCCGGGGTGGACAAGGTAACTATTAGGTTAGGATTTCATATAATTACAAAAATAAGTTTTTGAAACAAAAGATTCAAAACTTTGCAGTTAAAAATTTCAATATAATAATTTTCATTAACTCCTAAAAATTGATTAAAAATGGACAAGAAAAGTTGAAAAATAAACTATAGAGAAACACAACAGATAAAGAAAATCAAAAATGTCTAATTTTTGCTATAACCATTTTCAGAAGTACTGAACTAGTCAATGTTAGTGAGCCAAAATTCATTATTTCAGTGAATAGTCAATGTTTTTTAAGAGCAAAGATGTTCTTTCTGAACAAAAGAAGAATAGGGTAAGGTGAGTAAACAAATTGTTCCTATTCAATTTTGTATGATATCAGTTTTTTGTGTTCCATAAATAGGTTTGCAGTAAAATAGAGGAGATCTCGGGATACACTTTCCTGGACGTCGAGGCACTGCGCTAAGCATGGGGTGAGAACAGGGCCAGAGGGCCTCAATTTGATAGAGCCGCACCCACATAACCTGGATATTTACTATTAGATAAGCTAATCTGGAACATGGTGGTGAAGGCCTCGCAGTTGCCATCCCATTAGCGTAAATATGCAAAGGGCTTTTATTTCGAGCCAATCAAATGATAAACTATTTCCACTTTTAATACGTATTCTTCTAATATAGAATTCACAGATTTATCTTATCTGGGCAATTACAACTAGATCTAGTAGATCTAAGATAGCCTTCAAATAGAGGACTATTAAACTCTTAAATAACCAATCTAAGACTGGACATAAAATACAGAGTGTAGGTATAACATTTGTGACACCCATTCCAATTAATAATGCAAAATTGACATTCAAATCAGATATCCAAAGCCTCATTAAACTTGGACTCAAATAGGCAGGCAATTTATTTTTTTATAATTATGGTTAAAAAGCCAGTTTTCTTTTCCATTCAAATAAATTACTTTTGCATCTTCAGATTAATATTTTCGTTCTCTAGACAGATCACACAAAAACAATAGGGGTTCTTTAACACACCGAGAATTATAAGTCTGACAATAAGATTTTTAATGCTTTAATATTTGAACTTTTTTTTGTTAGACAAACTCCCAACCACACGCTGGGAAACATTATAAAAATTTGTCACTGTACCTCAAATACCAGTACCAATTTTGAATTTTTTTTTTTGAGTCATGTTACTTTTAGATAGTTCATTAACCATTATTATTACTTTTTAAATATTTTTTATGTAAATTAGGATTTTTCATAGATTCAAATACACTGTATTTGGTATAAAAAGATTTAACATAAACACGTGAAATAACAATCAATGATCAAACCACAATATGAAATGGGAAAACAAGACTAAGATCTTTTATCAGTTGGGTTTTTGACTCTGACAAAGATCGCTTGTTACGGTTGAAAGATCTTAGTCTTGTTTTCCCATTTCATATTATGCTTTGATCATTGTATTTGGTATATAACATGGTTTGAGAAAATTTGATTTTAAATCTTCTTAATAAACAGATAGCAACTTTATGGTGCTGTTAGCAAGGATATCTGGTCACTGGTAGGGCTGTATTGTTAAACTTTCATTTTCATATCAACTCGAGAATTCTGTATTTATCGGCACATATTACAAGTCCTTCCATGTTATTTCTTCTTCAGTGCTCTTTCTCTTCATTATAATAAGTCAAACTCTGTGACCAGTAATCACAAGCTTTCAAAATCAATTATAAGTCAAAATTTGTATATTCTTTTCTATGCAAAACTGACATTTTCTTTTAAAAAGAAAATTCTATTTTTTTTTATTTAATACCATTATAATCTTCATAATAATCAAGAATTGTGAATTTTGTTGAGTAAAAAGTTTATTAGAAAAAAATTGTCTTAAAACAAGCAATGAGCAATAAAGTGGACTTGTTTTAACAATAAATACTCACCAAGTCATACGAAGCTAAAGATAATAGGGGCTGAGTAAGCCACAAAATGTGTAAGTACCAAAAAACATTTAACAGATATTTCTCTATCATAATTTATATAGACAACAAAAGAGATGTGCTTTCAAAATATAAGCCGTATACTATGATTATAATGGACCAAACATATAAAAAATTACACCTCAAACTTATAACCAGGCATGTATAAGTGGACCAATATAGGTAAAGTGGATTCTCCATACGGTCCAAAACTACAAAGCACATCTACACTAAAAGGGCTAGTATTGTACGAATATGTGAAACTCTAATTTATTTAAAAATTAAATCTGAAAAGAATGTAGAAAAGATGAAATAATACGACCTATTAGGGAGTTTTGTTGGGAACAAACGAAGCAATTTAGTATGGTCTCATGAATACAAAATGGAATAATTGTTCATTGGGTTAAGAAAAGGTTGGGTGAGTGATAGAACAAAACACTGTCAAGGTTTAATTACAAGACCAAACAAGAAGAGGGACGCGTGTTGAATAGAGAGGGCCGTTAGGCGGAACTGTATAAGCTATTAGGAGGCATTGAGGAGCTGAAAAGCAGGAGGGTTCATTGTTGGGGGACGCGTGACCGGCACCACGGTGGACCTCGACTTCTGATCAACACCCGTCTTCTAGATGGGATTTCTAGTTTCAATCTCTCAACGACTACCGGTCTTGTGTTGCAATAGTCATCCCCCCCTACATCAGGGAAGAACACAGTATTTTAGATACCCTCAATAGATGACACTTCATGGAAATCCAACAATACTGTATCATCATCTGTTAGGCTATTC
Source organism: Hermatobates lingyangjiaoensis (assembly GCA_026182355.1). Taxonomy (NCBI): domain Eukaryota; kingdom Metazoa; phylum Arthropoda; class Insecta; order Hemiptera; family Hermatobatidae; genus Hermatobates; species Hermatobates lingyangjiaoensis. The sequence goes on from JAPFBL010000155.1 coordinate 593,018, forward strand.
GTAATTGAATACTAACAAATAATAATGTAAATATAACTTCAAAATTGAAGAACAGTAACACACATAGTAAGGAAACAGACTTACAAACTAAAATGTTTGGGCAATCAGTCTTCAGGAGAAAAGAGAGAGGGACACCAAACCTTGTAGGTGCAACAGTAATTTGAAGTTTACTTTGTGTTTAAACCGATCCCCTAGTCGGTGATAACGTCAGTCATTTACTGGCTTTTTGTTTGATCAGTAATTCTACAGATTCTACATGGAGAGTCCTAAATTTTGCGTAACTCAAGTGCATTTCGAGTAGGAATCTTTAACGAGTACTTGGCATCGTAGAGGCTTGGGTCGAACGGTTTAACGTCCTTCTCCGAGGGACGACTTGCTCAGATTTATTCACCTCCCAAGTGAATAAATCGAGGACTAGATGGGTATCGAACTTCGGACTACCAGCCCAGAGACGAGTAAGCTAACCATTGAGCTAACCTGGCCCCCAGCAAGTAGGTTGGTTACTTGTAATATTGTAATACTACCACACGCGTATACCGCTACCTCGTTCGCACAGTCTATTTTCAGCAGCGTACTAAGGCTGGGTAAATTCTTAATAAAGAGAAAACGCATACACTACAACAAGATGAATCTCTTAACTGGAGATGTAAACATAAATAAAACTCCTCCAGAAATGTTGTATATACACCACAACAACATCACTCTCCTAACTGGATGACATGACTCAATATAAAGTTATTCGGAATTCTTGCAAAGTCACCTCAACAGATCTATCTCATAACTAAACAAGTAGAGGTCGGATCATACGTCCTCTTCTTTGTTCAAACATTGAAGTAAGTTTATAGTGTTTTCTCAGTGCTTCTCACTGTCATTAATGCATATAATAAAATGCATATTTTTCACCACTGCAATCATCGTAAGTGCTCTAAGAAATTAAAATAAATGGGTTAAACATTAGTTTATTCTGTTAGATGATAAATGTTTGATGGTTTATCACCTAGTAGGCAACATGTCGTGCATATTAGGATTCATGGCGTGTCAACGCTGTTCATTCATTTTGAAGAGGGTAGATTTTGAACATTAACATCGTCAGAAACAGGTCAAACACCACACGGTACTAGGTATAATGTTATTAACATTATATGTATATGTAGAATTGGAAGTTCGATAACTTTCTGAACGGTCTATTTGATGTTTTCGTCCTTTGGAAAATTAGTTGATTGCAGTGTCTCACGAAGCAAGCCATACTAATTAGAAAATCAATACAATTTATTTGAAAGTGCTAGAACCAATAAAGCAGAATGCAACTAATAATCAATTTTTTTTTATTTTTCATTAAGTGTGATTATACTCCTGCGTTCTAAGAACTATTGTACTTCCCCCATTCAGTGCTACAGTACCCCAGTTAGCTTCAGCGCCTCCAAGAAGCTCAGTACTTTTGTTGGGTCCAACCGTTAAAGTTCTTCTGTAGTTTTGTTCTATAGTGTAGCATAGTGGCTTGACAGTCAGCCAGCAGATGCAACAATGTTTCTTCCTCTTCCTTGCAGAATCTGAACAAACAATCATTGATAACACCCATTCTTAGTAAATGGCCATTAACTTAGCAGTGAACCGTTAGAAACCCGGTTAAAATCCTTAGATTATTCCATTTCCTTTCCATACAATACAAGACTTGCCTATTCTCAAACTTATTGAGAAGTATCTTTGATCTTCTGTGTCCTTGAAGATAATCCCACTATTGCTTCCTGTTTTCCCTGTCATGATACCTAAGGAGTTCTTGTATTGCGTGTTTTTCTATACCTAATACCTATACCTTTAGCTAATAGCCCGAGGTAAAACACCTGTTTTAGAAGAGTTTTTCCTTTGATGCCCTACATTAAACGATAATCATGATACAAAAAACTGAGTGCCTTCATGGACTCAAAATTTAATTATTTCTTACAACAAATTGTAAATTTCACACTAAAGATAGCATTACTGAGTGACAAAGGGGAATCTTTTTTCTCATTATTTGCAAACGGAGAAAGACATTCTACTCGAAAAGTTATCAAAATAAATTTATAAGACTTTTAGTAAATCTGACAAAACAGTTGAATGCATGAAACCTAAACGTGTTGAAGATTATAATTATAAAAGTTCGACTTAGAAGATGACGTGGTAACTTGGGCCAGAGTTAGGTCTGTCACCAGATCTACCTAGTCATTACCTCCATCGACAGCTCAGCATTACTCCATCATCTGGTCTGATTGGGTGTCCAGAGCTGTGATTATTAGAATCGACATCTACTCAAATAGCATTCTCTCACCTTCACCTGTTGTGAAAGGCCCGTCATGACGATGAAAGGACTTCAATGCCTTATGTTTAATGTGTCAAACTCTAAAGAAAACACGTTTTAAAGCACCAACAAATTGGCCAAACTTTGGTTCAAAAAAATAATTTATAACGTATATAATCAACATATCTTCATAAAGAATGCATAATACATGTTATCAATGAGATAAATTGTTATATTGCATACTGCAGGTTAAGTTTTTTTATTAGGTTTAGATCACGAAGGTTAAGCAAATTACTATCTTAGCCGAAATAGGTTCACTTTGTGTTCTAGCAGAGAATGTAAAAAATGTATCACCCTCATAAGAAAGAGGGAATTTATATTTGATAATAGCAGCAACTATGGATGTGAAAAACGTTGAACAAAAGAGCTGGTAAATCAGAACAGACAAAGAAAGGAAAATCGAGGATTTTTTAGACTAATCACCAAACAGGATACGACGGATATTATTGGGAATGCGTCAGGAAGGAAAGGTGCTTTGTGGTATATACTAACTTTTATATTTCAACTAACCAGCACATTACAGAAACCTGCAAACCAGTAAAAAGTCTGTTATAGATTTATAATGACCATAGCAACTGCATGGAATAACTCTCTGAAAACAACAGATGTGTGTGTACCTGTAGATGTAACATACTTTAACTCCAGATGTTAATAACAATGTTCCCTCTAATTTTTTGTAGTATGTGTGCGCAGAAATTTTGGTGTGTGCGCACTTTTTTGGAAGTGACTAATATTTGTGCAAAAACCCATGAATAAATTTTAGCGTCTAACCGGGTAATAGTGGGCTTAATAAGAAAATTTTGGTTATTCAATAAGTTGTTCTATAAATTGTAAATGCTTTAGTGAAGGCTATATGTTATCAGTAGATAACAATGAACATTCATCACATCGAAATACGCCTGTGTGCAGTAAATCTATTCGTGTGCGCTGCCTCTGAAAGCTGTGTGCGCGCGCAGACGCGCATAGCCTAGAGGGAACACTGGTTAATAATCAAACAAATTTATTTCAAAATTAATTTTCCTGCATAAAAATTATTAATAAACTACTAAATGAAGTGTAAATGCTTGCATAGGTGCATAGATACATTAAACAAATCTGGAGTGGTCTACACTCTTAAACTTTACCATAAGTAAATTTAATAAACCCATTAACAAGTAACTGAGTTTGTTTTTATCTTAATAGGGCTATAGTGTAGTTGTAATATTAAACGCTATGGTAGATATTATGAAACTTGAAATAATTTATTTCAGTTGGAGACTATAGTCGGAGACTATAGTTGGAGGCTATAGTTACAGACTATATCATTAACTTTTTTACTCTTCAATGAAAAATGCTCTTTAATTATTTCAAAATTAATCTTACAATTTTATAACACTAAAGCTTTATAAGCTTAATTTTTTTTACTGCTAAAAACGCGAAAAATTTAAAACAACTTAAAACATACTTTCATATTTTTGTTATTAAAAAAATTCACTTAATATTATTTAACTTTAGCCTAAAAGTAAATATGAAAGACTTCTAAAAGATGCTTATTATATTTTATAATTTAAATGTTCTACGGTTTTAGTTTTACAGCAGTAAAACGTATGAGAGAGAAACAGTCGTTCAGCTCTGTTGCGTAAACAGAGTTGAAACCTCTACTTGGAATTAATATATATTTTAATTTACGACTTAACTGAGTTTTTCCAAAGAAGCCTTTAAAAGTACCTAATGAGCTTCGTTCAGCAATAAAATAATCAGAACTTTTATGGGCAATGTTTTACCAAGCAGCGCTAAAGTACAAAATTACTGACAAGAGTTGATACGAATTCTTGGGTCAGGAATCCCCACTTAATGTCTGAAAGGCATTTCTTTTAAAACATGTTAATAGTCAGATATAATTTACTTTAGTTAAAGCGTAATTATCACAAGACATTAATGATATTCTGAAGAAATAAAATGCCTTCTTTTTTTTTGATAAAAACCATTTTTTCTACTTCTACAAGTTTCAAGTTTTTTAATTCATAGGAATTACCATATTTAAATTTTATTCTAATTAAGAATTATTACAAAAAAAAAGCCCTCAGATTTACATGGTAGGGTTTATGGTAGTTTTTTTAAATTGATGATTTCGATATTTTATTTGTCTTCTTTAATATAAACAAGCTTCTGTTTTGAAGATTAGCCACTTTCTTTTCTGTACATTAGTGTAATACATAACAATAATCATTGTAGAGTAAAAAGCTAATGAAATGGTCTCCATATTTAAAAAATTTAATGGTATAAACAACGCGTTTCAAACACGTAGTGTTCTTCCTCAGGCATTCACTAAAAAATGCAATATTATCAGAGAGTTATCTACAATACAAAGTAAATGTAGTACAAAATAAAAATAAAATAACAAATAGAAAGGAAGGTCATCCTGAATTGCATAGAGTATTTTCAATTCAAACTTATTCACTGCTTCTTCATGCGATTAAGGTTTTAATAGCAGGTGCAGAGTTACGAGTAAAGAGGAATATATTTAAGTATCACTTTACAGGAGATACAGACTTTATTGAATTTAATATTTAACTGGTTTTTGTACAATAGATAACTCTCTGATGACACTGTATTTTTTTAGTTAATGCCTGAGGAAGAACATTACGTGTTCAAAACGCATGTTTATACGATTAAATTTTTATATGTGGAGACCATATCATTAGCTTTTTACCCTACAATGAGTAAATACCACATAATAACTGATTGCACTACGTTAGAATATCAATAACCTATATATACAGATATCAATAATAATATATCTTGATTTAAAGTCTGCACAAATCCTATCAAGTGCATTACTTGTGCAATCTGTTATACTGTGGTATTTACTCACATTGAGGAATTTTAAAAATTCTATGACCTTTTTATATTATTTGATAGATGTGGTTCCTCTTGTAAAACAGCCATATTCCAACGCATAGTTAGATAAATAAAGCTACTAATACTTCCTACATTCTTCAGAACTCCCTTCCACTCCCGTTGATCAACTCTCAAGATTGCAGGTAATTCAAATTGGGTCATCTTTCAGTATGTTGTCAAGTTTTATTAAAGTTCAGGATTAATTAAGTCATTATTCATACTAATTCCTTGTTAAAAACCTCAAAAGTACAATTCAACATTCATATATTATATTCAATTTCCAGTAAGGAAAGTTTCATTTAATCTTAAAGTAATGTATTTTATTGTAAATAGATTCAATTGCATGTATATATATATATATATATATATATATATATATATATGTATGTATATATGGATCATGCTAAATAAATGGATTTAAAAAAAAAAATCAATTTCAAATAATTCACTCTGAAGTTCTTAAAGGTCACTGACATATATATATATATATATATATATATATATATAAAGATTTCACATAAACACGTGAAATAACAATCAATGATCAAACCACAATAAGAAATGGGAAAACAAGACTAAGATCTTTCAACCGTAACAAGCGGTCTTCGTCAGAGTCAAAAACCCAACTGACTCAGTTGGGTTTTTGACTCTGACGAAGACCGCTTGTTACGGTTGAAAGATCTTAGTCTTGTTTTCCCATTTCTTATTGTGGTTTGATCATATATATATATATATATATATATATATATAAAACTCAAAAATTGTTATTGACCTCTTCTATTCTATTCTATGTTTTGTTATTGAGGGCTAGGTCAAATAAAAGAAAATAAACTCCTTTCTAGGCCAACGTTTCGATGTATTTGTACATCATCTTTAGGGCTAAAATTAGAGTAAGACTATAATACATTTATCAAAACAATCTACAACTCACATAGAGAACTAACACACATTTGTTTAAGACAAATCCCCTCTATATATATATATATATATATATATATATTCTAATGTTTTCCAATCTCGACCACATATATTTAACACTATTTTTCTATCTTATCGAGGTTTGGTCTAGCTTCAATAATGCAATACCTTTAAGCCGACGTTTCGTCTATATTTTAGAAATCTTAAGGGCTACATCAATACAATCAAACATAATTATATTACATTATTTAATAAATATACATAATTACCTTGGTATTTTTCTATTATAAGGAATTAACTACATATCGTTTTCCTCATAATAGAAAAAATACCAAGGTAATTATGGATATTAATTAAATAATATAATATAATTATGTTTCATGTTATTCTAATTAAACTCTGTATTGATGTAGCCCTGAAGATGTCTCCAAATATAGACGAAACGTCGGCTTAAAGGTGTTGCATTATTGAAGCTAGACCAAACCTCGATAAGAAAGAAAAATAGTGTTATATATATTTTGTAGAAGTAAACCTGGAGAAGGACTCTAAGTGTTCAAAAAGCGTTATTAGTTTTCATATTAAACTTTTTTTGTGTGTGGAGACGTAATTATTGCAAACAATCCCCAATATCCTATTAAGTATTTTGATTATATTATTATTGTTTCGTCATTTTAACAGATCAACTAAGATTTTGAGATTTCCCAATATTTCTTTTTATCTTTCTATGTTAACGCCCTCTCATTGTTTGCTTCATGCAGATAACTTATTGGCTAACTGTAATTGGTAAAGAGGAATATGAACAGCTTGATAGAAAAGACAGAATTAAGAATTAATAACTCACCAGGTCAAAACTCCGATCATCTGAAACAAAAAAAAAACTAAATAATTTATATTTATACTTTATAGACATATTCTAATATCGATAAAAGTATCAACCGTGAAGTAAAAAACAAAGTAAAGTTTATCAGGACTCGGTCAATTCTTCAGGTTCAAATTCAACTCTCATTGCCAATGTTACAGTTTTTATTCAAAACCTTTTTCATAGGCGTATAAAACAGAGAAATTATAAGAAAAAATACAATCATTCAAAGATACACAAAAAAGCAATAAAAGTTACAAATATGAATATATAATAAAAATATTGTATTTTCTGATTTGTAACTTTTTGCGCTTTTTATGTATGACTGGTTTTTGAATAATTGTATTATTTCTTATATTTCTTCTGTTTTATAGGTTTATAAAAAAGGTTTTAAATAAAAACCGAAACGTTGACAATGAGAGTTTAATTTGAACCTGAAAAACTGACCGAATCTTGATAAACACACATTTTAAGTTAAGCATTGGAAAATAATATACAAAGGTAAGTAATCTGTTTGCAGGATTGATACAGTAATGCAGAGACAAATATCAATCTGGATGATATACTAGGATATTTATTCGATATGTCATATTTTTTAATATATTATACTATTTTTTTTTAATTTTTTGACACCATAAAAACCACATGACTTATGTGAAAAAAATTGAAACAATTTTTTTTCAATTAGACTCATTGAAAATTATTGGCCAAAGTTTAGACGCCAAATGAACAGAATGAAGCTAATTATTAGGACCAAAAGGATTATAGTAATGCATCTTTTAATATTTTGACGTATATAAGAATAAAGTGTCAGATTGGTCCAATAAATATTTATTTAAACCTAAATTCTAGATTTTGTTTTTAAACTATTGATACTAAAGAAGAAACATTCTTGCAGTTTGTTTTTATTTTACTTTTGTGAGTAGTCATTCAGATTTAGAAATATAAAAGAACTGATTTAGAGAGATCATCTTTAAATTTTAGTCAATTAGTTGTCAAAAAAGATCATTTTCAAAATGTAATATTCTGAAAAGTAAATACGTAATATTTATTTCTTATAAAAATAATAGTTTGACATTTAACAAGAGCAATATAATGGCACATTTTTTTTTTTTTAATTGAAAATGAAGTGATAACAAGTGTTTATGGAGAAATAGGAACAAGTGACTATACGCAGCAGCCTTGTGGCAATGCTGCGACCAATTACCATGTATTTAAATGACATGCAGCGACCTGAAGGAAGCAATGATTAATTGACCCCATGTGGCGACCTTTGGGTCCCCCCCCAAGGTCTGCTCAATTAATGATTACACGCCACCTTAACAGAACAGACTTCTGTTTTCAATCCCCACCCTTTTCAGTGTCCTGTGCTGTGTCCCATTATCATTTCACCATTTCCTTCCATGTTTATTTATCCTAGACGGGGAAATGTCCCACGGACATCAGCATTCCTTAGAGTCCTTTAAAGCCGATATTGCGGCTTAAGACTATTATTAAAATCAAATTCTCCACTCCAATCAACCACTATAACAGCGGTATTAACTGCCTTAATATCAGGCTACTATAAATTTTTACCAATTAACCTGGTGCCACTTCTAGTTTCTTAATAAAAACCTGACATTCTACTCTTACCTAAGGTTTTTAAATTTACCTCGTCTCTAAGCATTATCTTTTACCAGTTAACTTGTACAACTATATTTATTTAATTATACAATATTTGGACTAGAAGTTAAACAAACCATTACTTAGTTGATTCTTTATTGTCAATAAACCAGCTTTACCAGTTAGTTAAATCAACTTCATAATTACATCTCCCCTCTAGATTGACACGTTACTTTCGTATCCCCGACTATGTAGTGTTCAACGTAAAGAGATAGCTATTTAAAGCCTAGCACAATATATCTTACTGAAAATACTTGATTTATACTTTCATGGCTATCTATTGTTATTCATAAGTTGCAAAACCAGATATTACTTGCTTCTTTGGAAACGCGTTTCGAGCGCGTACTGGTAACTTCAGGTTACATCAATAGTTGCAAGTCAACTCCCAACTCCTACTATTGATGCAAACAATGTGTTTGGACCAAGTTGGCTTATTTGCCAACATTGGCTGGTTTGGACTCAGTGATACACGTTCACCTTTCTTACACCAGGATTCGTTATGCTGCCTGCGACATCTACAGTGTAAATCTACAATCAGTACCACTCTCAGTGTTGTCACAACAAGCAAGGATCAATTTCTAAATAAGAAAACATATTAATATCAAAATAAAACGTAATACAAGTAATACGAGAGTTGTAAAACTAGACTTATGATTATATGTAAAAAAAAAGAACTGAACACATTAACATTGAAAGGTGATATCATCAATGATTCATACTTCATGCAGTCACAGTGGACACGAAAAGAATCTATGATAAATGAAATCTATAAATTGAATAAATTGAATAATTGAATAATTGAATATCATAGATAAATTGAATCTATGATAAATGAAATCTATACATCTTCTGAATTAATATTAATAACTAAATTGAATAAACGAACCACAAGGACTATAAAACTTTAAATTATACAAAGCATGACACAGAAAAAATGAATAAAAGGCACACTTACACAATTCTCAATATTTAGAACTGTTGTTCGTCATCAGGAGTAGACCAGAAGAGAGGACGAAGTGAGAAAGATCTCGTGTCGTGTCGTGCTTTGTGTAATTTAAAGTTTTATAGTCCTTGTGGACCGTTTATTCAATTTAGTTATTAATATTAATTCAGAAGATGCAGAGATTTCATTTATGATAGATTCTTTTCGAGTCCACTGTGACTGCATGTCACGGTTTGTATAAGAGAAACACGAATGTGTTTTATAAAGAACCAATGAGGTGCCTAATTTCACACAAGGAAAATAGAAACAAAAAATGCAAGGTCTTCTTAGGAATGGCAAGTCTTGTGTTTTAAAGTGGAAAACAAACGATAACAGACTGTAATACATAGAACTCTATCCCAAGTATAATATACACCTAAGCATATTACATATATGTATACTACATACATTACATTTAATATAATTATATTTGTAGGGTAAAAAGCTAGTCAGTCAGTCAGTCAGTTGTACCACAGAAACTCACCCTTAGTTAATGCCTTAGGAAGAACACTACGTGTTGGAAACGCGTTGTTTATACCATTAAATTTTTATATGTGGAGATCATATCATTAGCTTTTTACCCTACAATGAGTAAATACCACATAATAACTGATTGCACTACGTTAGAAATAATTATGTTTAGTATACTTTATGTACTAAGTATATTACATTTATATAATTAAAGCATTTTTAAAACATTTCCTGAGTTCTTTTTTTAATATTACAGTGTTTGTCTTTCAGAATTAATCAATGCCCACATACAATTACAAATTTAAATTTTCGGTAAAATAACCATGCCAATTAGTAAGTCCTTTTTTATAAAAATAAACTACCATTTTGAAGATTGATTGATAATTGGACTAATACAGATCTGCAGAGTGGTCTGCTAATGCTGTCTGGCAGTTAATTTACTTCACTCAATCAACTCTAAATAACTTGTTTGTTTATTATTGTAAAACTTTGCTTTTTTTTCAGCCTTCAGTAGTAGTCTACCTAATTACTATAATTTTAAATAATTTGTAATCAGTTTAAAAAGAGATTGGCATACAGAAACCCTTTCAGTCTCCATGTGTACCAATCGTTACTGTGGTACAAATCCTCTATTGATGCTAATTGCAAACCTTTTTGATCAATTTCTCAATATTATAGTAGGTTTTCCAGTAATAAGTACAGAATAATATTATTTTGAGAACATGAATTAGTCTTAATAGAAATTTGAAAGATAGAGACAAAGTGAAATCTTGATTATTTTATAATGGAACAAGATTCAAAATTAAATTAAATCTCAAAACCAGAGTTTTGCTGGTAATATTAAACGGTTTTAACATTAATCTGAACGAAAAATGTGTATACTATATAATAAAGATTTATTGCATAGTTCGAAAACTTGTAAGAATAAAACAAAACAGAATAACAACTATTTTTTGCTAAATAATCACAACCAACTAAATTAAGTTTTGTAGGGTAAAAAGCTAATGAAATGGTCTCTACATATACAAAGTTAATCGTATAAACAACGCATTTCGAACACTTCTTCTGAAGAAGAACAGTACATGTTCGAAACAGAATAACAACTATTTTTTGCTAAATAATCACAACCAATTAAATTAAGTTTTGTAGGGTAAAAAGTTGATGAAATCGTCTCCGCAAATAAAAATTTAATCGTATAAACAACTCGTTTCGAACACGAAGTGTTCTTCGTCAGGCATTAACGAAAAAATGCAAAATCATCAGAGAGTTATCTATAGTACAAAGTAAATATAGTACAAAATAAAAATAAAATAAACTAAGGAAGAGAGTAAAATAAACAAATAGAAAGAAAGGGAATCTCTAAATTGCATAGAGTATTTTCAATTCAAACTTAATCCACTGCATCTTCATGCGATTTAAGGTTTTTATAGCAGGTGCAGAGTTATTAGAAGAGTAAAGAGGAATATATTTAGGTATGAAGAAGAACAGTACGTGTTCGAAACGCGTTTTTTAGACGATTAAATTTTTATTTGTGGACACCATTTCATTAGCTTTTTACCCTACAATGAGTAAATACTATATAATAACTGATTGCACTACGTTAAAATTACATTATATATATAAAAAAGTTAAATGTTTAATGTAAAGATTTTACACATAAACATTCATAAAAGTCAAACGTTTATAAATTCATATATTAACATGTTCCTTATTTGAATTACAGGTCTTTATCATTATGTACATTACAAAAATCAAAAATAAATATTAAAAAACAGAGTAGAACTAAAACACACAAAACAAGTTAACTGTTAACACAACACTTCCCAACAACTATGGGATGAGTACCATTAGAAACAAAAGGTAAATTCTAACGTAGTGCAATCAGTTATATGTGGTATTCACTTATAGTAGGGTAAAAAGCTAATGAAATGGTCTCCACAAATAAAAATTTAATAATACATTTTTATTATGCGTGTACTAAGTGTTCGAAACGCGTTGTTTATATTATTAAATTCCTATATGTTGAGACTATTTCATTAATTTTTTTGACCCTACAAAAGGTAATCTCATGCTTTCTTCACCTACTTACTATAATTGAGACTTCTTAAAGTTCAATGACTGTTACATTCAAAAGGCATCAAACTTAACATGGAATACACTGAATCAGTCAATAAGTGAACTCCATAGAGATAACTTCTTTATAAACTAAATCCAAAACTGGACAGAACGGAAAGTACCATAGTGCAATGAAAAAATTGTCTATATTTGCATTAACAGCAATGATAGTGTTTCAAATCCTAAATTTCATACTTAAAACTATACTGTTGAAGCAAATATCATAGAAGTATGTTACTGAATTATAATGTACAAGATATAAAGAAAAAAATGGACTACGTAGTATAACAGGATATCACAATAAACACGTGAAATAACAATCAATGATCAAACAAACTGGACCTCAACCCTCAAAAAATTACGTCATATATATATATATATATATATATATATATATATTTTCGTTGGAAATACGATCCAAAACGGACAAATATAGTTCAATATAAACAAAGAAACATAAAGAAATTAAAAGAACACACTTACAGTCTCTAATTTTTGGTTTGAACCGTCTTCAGGAGAGATAAGAGAGGGAAACCAAGCGCACTGGTTCAGAGACGGTTGGAGAGGGTCTCCAATATGTATATATTTGTATAAAATGATTTCACATAAACACGTTAAATAACAATCAATGATCAAACCACAATAAGAAATGAGAAAAAAAGACTAAGATCTTTCAACCGTAACTGATCCTAACTGATTTGGAATTTGACTCTGACGAAGGCCGCTTGTTATGGTTGAAAGAGAGGGACGAGGTAGTATATGTACTCGCCTATGGGCTGGTAGTCCGGGGTTTGATCCCCACCTAGCCCTAGATTTATTTACGCGGGAGGTGAATAAATCTGAGTATGTCGTCCCTCGGAGAGGACTTTAAACTGTCACACAGTGGGGCAAAGTCCCAAAAAACTTGTCAAAAGTAAAAAAAAACAAGTTTTCTTATCGGTAATTTTAGGTAAGCAGTTGTCAGTTCGGTTCCCAGATTTTTTATTTTCACGGCTAAATAAATTTAAAGATATCACAGTAACTCGCTACATCGTTAGAAACATAGCCATTGAGAGAACAGCTGTTACACGGCACAACGATCATGAGTCAGCCGTTATTTTATACACGTTTCAAATTTATCGGACCTCAGCAATTATCGTAATTTAAAATGGACGAAAATAATTATAGGGAGTACATTATTTACGTCTATTATAAATACTGAACAAAGTATGTTGAATTACTTAATTAATTATTAATTTTAAATTTCCGATGCGCTTATTATTTCCTTACATACTTTTGTTATTATATATATATTTTTGTTTCTTTTATGATGTATATATGTATGCTAGTTGAATTTACTTGTGCATAGCTTTCATCTGGTGGTTGAACTATAAATATTTCCGAGTATACTCAATAAAAAAATGTAATCTACGAAAGTTAATACTCTACAGTACAGTAACCCTGAAGTAACTGAGAGCATAATAAACAAGTAGGATGTAATTTCTCCTCTTTTAGAATGACATTCCTATTTCCTTTTAAATATTGATAGCGAGACGGCCACCTCTAATGCATGAGGCTTTTAGAGGAATTCCACAGGCTCTCGTAAAATGTGTGCGATTGCCTTGCTATAAGTATTATAATAGAGTGGAACCGTAAGCAAAAGTCCAACTAACTATATATTCATGAAAATAATATTTTCTTTTCCAAATCACGTATCATTTTATGGGATTCAGAATAAAAAATGTATTTAACATTAATTTTAGTAAAGTATTATGTATTACATTGAAATATATGTTTCATAATTAAATCGAATACAGTTTTTAAAGAGGTAAAAGACTACCTATCAATTACAAACCACTTGTTACGGTTAATCACGTTGAGTATTTATTTAATATACTGCATCGTGTTTATTCATTTTGTACACGACTGGACTGAATTTATACATTACAAACAATTAATGTACCTAAAGACTTTTTTATGATTACATATATTCATTATTTTTCTTGAAGCTATTGAAATAATGTTTCACTATACTGTTAAGTTCGGTATGCTATCATTTTTGTGAACGAAAAAGATGTACCCGTACTTCATGATGAGTTTTAATACATGCACGTCGGGATTAGGTTTTCAGTTTTTGGTATATCTTAACATATCATCTTAAGAGAAACATATCTTGGAAAATAGACCCGAGGGCTGAATCGCTTTACAAAATATGTATGTTATTTGTGAAGCAATAAATACATTTCAAAGTATTAGATCTTTTTCGTACCCGCATTTTACGAATATATTTATATTCGTACATAAAATATATATTCATCATGCTGTTTGTTTCTTGACCACTCTATATTCACAGGTTTTGAGATTTTTTGAGCGATTTGGTCTGGATATTAAAGAACACTTCTTCGCCAACGTTTCGACATATATTTCTGTCCTCCTCAGGGCTAAAACATTAATTCATTAAGCACAAATATTACGATTACATTCGGTATATTGTTTGCTAATATGTAACAAAAAAGATAAACTATAGATTTTCGTATTTCAGTCTGGTTTTTATTACATTGATAAGAAATTCCAGAGATTTAAATTTGTTTACCTGGGAAGTCAATAGTGTATCCTTGTTTTGTCTTTTTGTAGAGGAGATTACACAAATGAAAAAAAAAAACAAGGGTACCCAACAGACTTCCCAGGTAAACAAATTTAAATTTCTGGAATTTCTTATCAATGTCATACAAAACTGGACTGAAATACGAAAATCTATAGTTTATCTTTTTTGTTACATATTAGCAAACAATAGACCTAATGTAGCCGTAATATTTGTGCTCAATGTATTAATGTTTTAGCCCTGAGAAGGATATAAATATATGTCGAAACGATGGTAAGCAAGTGTTTTTTGATACCAAAAACCCTCGAAAAATCTCAAAATCCATAAAATATATAAATATTTCTTTCTAAGAGTATTTTATTTTGGAATGAAATAAAGAATTTAGTACTGTGAGTTTTATTGGCAGCCTCTTGATGAATGAAACCGACAATCAGTGATAGGCACTGGGGAGTTCAACGAACTGTCGCTCTGGGAGATAAACCCAGCAAAGCTACCAATTTCAATTTATTTGACTGCTTTCAAACTTCCTTACTAAAGCACAACCAACTACTGTTTAGAAAAGAAAAACAAGTTAACTTTCCAATATATTTCACAAATCTGTGCTCACACTCATTCGAATATCTGGTATCCTACACTGGTCATGATCTTAAGTCAGTTATCATAATTTTTGTTTTTTTGTTTTGATATTTCATAAGAATACTAACCCTTTTGGTTTTCTTTTCCTCATTATTTTGCTGAGTCATGTTTTATTACCAAGTTGTTATTATTATTATTAACCAATATTTACAATTATCGTCAATGCGCTAATTCTAAGATTAAGTTGATTATATTTACATATCATGTATTCATGATTTATGTATCATTTATTTGATAAATACTCCCAGATATCTTATCAAATCATCACCAAAACAGTTCGGTTTCAAAGAATCGAGTATGTTGTTGGGTCCGACACAACAAAATACTCGAATCTTTAACACTATTCTAGACAAAGAACAACAAAGTTGCAGGTACTAAGCATGTTATCACTTCCAACAACCACACTTATAGTCTTTGACATTCAATGTTGTTCTACAGCCTAAAAGACAAAAGCAGTTGAATTACATCCTTCTAGCATTCTGTTGTTTCCAATGGCTACACTTATTGTCTTCACCATAGTTGTTATGTTTTTATCGGAACAACAATAACAGTTGTTAATAATTTAACAATAGTTAATAACAATACAATAACAATTCACCGTTTATTCGATAAAAATATCGTTTATTCGTTTTTGATACTAAATTTATTTATAGATTGATATGTATGTCATTTATGCAGCAATAAATACATTTCACAGTGTTACATTTTTTTTTGTACACACATAAAATAAATTCATGCATAAAATATATAAATATTTCTTTCTATGAGTATTTTACTTTGGAATGTTTTAAATCAGTGATTATACAAATTGTCCTCATAAACAGATCCTCTAAGCAATAGCGTGTTTCAGATTTTCTATCTCCAAAATAAAAGAAGCTACAATCAAGCCGAAGATTCGAAAATATAATTTTTAGTTTTAAAGCTACTACAGAACTCAGATTTTCAGTGTAATGTCTTGTTTTTTTTTTCACCACGTTACATAGATCTATGTCATGTGTCTTAATGTGTCCCTTGGTACAAGACACGTGTAGCCAAATACAAGAAACACGTGTATGGTAAAAGTAAACTTGTACTTTTACACGTGTAAATACTTTAAAGATAGTAAACATTAAAAATTTATCCTTAATGTAACTGAGTTATGAAAAATTAATATATGGAAAATTAATGAATAAAAACAAAGATAACATTTATAAAAAACAACAATATTCTTTATGTTGCATTGGATTGCGTTTGTTTTAGAAAATATTTACGTTCTCTATTGATTAAGCATATTACGCATATTGTTATATAGAAACATTAAAGTGTGCACAGAATTTATTCGCATAAACAATCTTCTTCTCACATTGCTGCTCTGTTGAAAGATATACCGACAAAAAAAGAAAGGAGGAGAAATTAAACTATATATAATATAATCTTGGAATCAAACAAATAAGAAATATAAAACAAATTGGTTTAAGTATAGAATACTTAAATATTTGATAAAAATTAAGTCACTTTATAAATATTTAATTTAGAATTAAAACAGTAGTTCGGCTGAAGAAAATTACGTTTCTTCTTCTCCCTTCAAGATGTTTAAGTGTGCCTCCTTAAGAACCATTTGTTATGAGTTATGATTCACAATTTTTGCCTTAACTGCAACAGGCGTCGTTTCTTTATGACCATTTCTACCGAAAAAATCATAAATAAAAATCCTTTTTATACAAATAAAAAGAAGAGTTGTACGATAAAATATAAGTTTTCATTGACTCTCAAAGCTGGTTGACATTAGTGAGCGAATTCCTCCGCTAGTGGATGCAGCTATATTAACCAGAGATTTATTGACTCATATTATTAACTTGCTCAGATAAATTACCCTATTATATTTCTTTCGTAACTCTCTTCTATTTTTCATCAGTTTTTTTTTTATCAAATTAAGAATTATAGCATTAAAAGTTATTTCCCAATAAAATGAAATTTTATTTGCTAAAAGATTTGATTTAGGATGGACTAAACAGTTTGGTGGTAGTGGGGGACTTTTGAAGTCGATAATGCTCTTGGAAAAGGCCATAGATAACAATCAGAAAATGTCGAGAGGAATGTCTGGGCTAATGAAGCTTCAACGGGGACGAGAATGCCTTTCGACAATCCCTCCAAACCTCATTCCAAAAGCCACCATCCGTCCATTACGTCCTTTCATTCGCTTGCTTTTCATTGCTGTTTGACAACAGTCGAACAATTCAACAATAACGGTCCCAACAAGTATCAATTTAGTTGTCATTTAATTTGTTTCCTTCATCAATATTATAACCTAACAACGAAATTACAGTGGGATCAACCTGGGAACCATTTTGACTTATATTATCAAGTCACTCAAACCATTCTTTTACAACAAAAAATGTTATTGTTTTTACCCCTGAAAAATATTTAAATTTGTATATCCTTTCATAAAGACCTAAAAATTCCATTCATTCAAAACTTAGCCTCTGATCGTTATAAGTCATTTCACAACAACCTTTCCTCTCACCCAAATCCCTTTGTACGAATCCTTGCTTCCTCCTCACCTTCCCAGAATCCCCCCAAGACGGCTCAAGAGAAAATGACCCAGGGATCTGCTATTACAATAATATACTAGACAAAAAAATATAACAAAGTGTAAAGTTGGACCAGTGGGTTTTTTGCTTATGTGCATCGATATTATTGTGTAATCTATTACTACATAAGCCTGTTACGCAGAATATGCGTAGTTGTATATTTGTTATATAAATGAATAAATAAATAAAGATGTTAAAAAAAATGCTTATAACTGTATACCTTCACAATGCTGTTAAAGAACTCTAAAAACAAGATTTGAATTTCATGGAAGGAACAATATATTAATATAATGGAGTATTGTAATAGTAAATCCATATATTGAACAGTCATATTCAATTACAGCTTCCTGGAGTTATACAAAAGAAAGGTTTCCTGCGTCACAATATTTCTTTTCAAAAACTGCTTTATTTGAACTGAGTCCCAATTTTATTTCAGCATCATCCTCCTAGACGGTGGCTGTCTATTTCAATTAATAATATATATATATAATATATATATATATATATATAATTATAATATAGACAGCCACCGTCTAGGAGGATGATGCTGAAATAAAATTGGGACTCAGTTCAAATAAAGCAGTTATTATATATATATATATTATATATATATATATATATATATATATATATATATATGTATAAAAAGATTTCACATAAACATATGTTAAATAACAATCAATGATCAAACCACAATATGAAATGGGAAAACAAGACTAAGATCTTTCAACCGTAAGAAGTGGTCTTCGTCAGAGTCAGAAACCCAACTGACTCTGACTTATGTTGGGATTCTGAAAAAACCCAAATGTCTCTATAAAACCCAATTACAGTTTTGTTTTTGACTCTGACGAAGACCACTTGTTACGGTTGAAAGATCTTAGTCTTGTTTTCCCATTTCATATTGTGGTTTGATCATTGATATATTTGTATAGGTAGGCAGCAAAATCTTCTTTTAAACATGTTGAATTGAAATATGTAGCAGCCTCTCCATTTACATTACATCACATTTACATTCGTTTAACTAGTCATGATATCATAATCCAATTGGTAAAGT
This sequence comes from Hermatobates lingyangjiaoensis, assembly GCA_026182355.1. Taxonomy (NCBI): domain Eukaryota; kingdom Metazoa; phylum Arthropoda; class Insecta; order Hemiptera; family Hermatobatidae; genus Hermatobates; species Hermatobates lingyangjiaoensis. The sequence goes on from JAPFBL010000155.1 coordinate 612,081, forward strand.
TCAAATGTCTCTGACAAAGTTAATTTGGGAATTACCCCAAAATGAATGAAGAATAATCAGAAAATTAGCGACAGCCAGTCAGTCGCATTGAAATGCAGAGGCTGCTGCATATTTCAATTCAACAAATATATATATATAAACTTCTAAAACAATAAGAAATTCAGAAATTGGACTACAACTTTCAATTAAAACAGCTGGTCTTCGTCAGAGTCACACTCGATTTAAGGGAAAAGATTGCTCGGATATGATTGTAATGAAAACCAGTTGTTTTGGTTGAATGACCTTAGTCTCCTTCATAATTTTTTTCCCGTGGTTTAGACTGATTTTTATTTCACGTGTTTTGTTCGAAATCTCCTTATGTATATAAAACGAAATTTCATTATGATAAAAAAAAATATATATATCAGAAATCCGTCAGTTTTCCGAATTTAAGACGAATTTTTGAAGCTAACTTTTTATATGTAAAAACTGTTTCTCAAGAGAGATACAAAATTGTAAAAATAGAAAGCTTGAAATATTTCTCTTAAAGGTTTAAAGGTATAATTTGACAAACCGTTTCTTCCAGCATAAAAGTAGTACTGTCTAATGCTTGTTTTCTGACTACACTTATTTGACGCTCTTTAATGAATAGTTAATAGTTTTTAATTTTTCGAAATTTCTATTAATTTTTATGAAGAAGGTTTAGAGTAGTTTATTTTTTTTTTACGTTTAGTAGTTTAAACGTTGATTTCTATTTCACTTGTTTACTTTCCCAACATAAAATCACGGTCTATGATCCCTGATTTTTAACTAATGGAAGAAAGGTCCCTAGTAGTAACTTACATGAAAGTAAAGTATTTCCAAAAAATTTCTGTGACATAAATATAATACCTAAATAATAAAAAAGGTTCATAAAGGTTGATATATAATTAACTAAGACTACGTCAAAGGGAAAAAAGAGTATTTGGGGGGGTGTTTCAAAAATCATGACTCCACACAAAAAAAATTTATATTAAACTTCTTTTTTTTTGGAGACCTGATTTTTGAAATCTCCTCATATGATTAAATTACCACACTATAAGAGATTACATAAGTAATGCAAAAAAAAGTCATTATGTATCATTATGTATCCATTTGAGTCAATATCGCATAAAACTATTATTACCAAATACATAAAAGAAAATTTATCATTTATCAAAATTAGAATGGAAAGTGGTATTTGTTAGGATTAGTTGATGAAACTAAAGCCTTTAGTTTACGTTTTAGTTTTTACTTCACTTATTGTCATAGCTGAAAATAAGATTAACCCTCTTGGAGAACTCTTTTTCCATGCATATTGTTAATACCACTGAGGTTAATATGATTTATATTAGAAATAGGTAAAACCGTCATACTTCGTAAGATGTTCTTAGAGTCGTACAACGAGTTGAAATAGGTTTTACCTATTTCTAATATAAAACTCTTTTTCCATCCTTTTTTCTATAAGTCAGAAAAGAATTATGAAAGCTCTTAATGAATCAATTTCTTTTATGTTTCATTTTTTAATTTTTTTTCTCCTTCATATTACCTTCAATTACCTTTTTATATATTCTTTTCAAATACTATAATCGATTCTAACTGGATAAAAACAAAATCATGTTTACATAGTCAAGTGATACTTTGACTATGTATCACTTGATGATCAAACCACAATAAGAAATGGGAAAACAAGACTAAGATCTTTCAACCGTAACAAGCGGTCTTCGTCAGAGTCAAAAACCCTACTGGATCTTAGTCTTGTTTTCCCATTTCTTATTGTGGTTTGATCATTGATTGTTGTTTCACGTGTTTATGTGAAATCTTTTGTATCACTTGATATGCAACAGTAAAATAGTATACAACAGTCTATACAACAGAAGATGAATTTCATGTTGAAATACAGTCAGTAATATACAACTAAAATGTATAGAACAAGTAAAATGTAGTATACAACAGTAAAATGTATAGAGAGTAATCAACCCAGCTTTGTACCATTAAGAGTACTATAATGAATAAGTAAAACGCCAAAGTGAATGGAGTCTTAAGTGTTTCTTCATTCACTTCTAAGTCATTTGCAGAAAGTGCACTGACCCATTGTGAGGACGAATGATTGTTGAGGCAAGGTTGAACGCGAGGGTGGAAGCATGACTGTAGCTGGCCGTTGCATAATCCTAAACAAGAGGTTTATTTTTACATGTCCCCCCCCTCCCCCCACACACACACACACACACACACACACACACACACACACACACTCTTGGTTGAAGTAAAACATCTGTTTACAGTCGACTCTCTTTTGAGAAAGTAACATGCACCATAGAAGCTAAACTAACTTCTGACCAATAAGTATTGAAACATTTGCTGTGTCTTTTCCCCCAATGCCTTTATGGGAATGAAGCTATGGCCTTTGGCCCACGCATACCATATGGCTGACTCTTTGATCAATCTTTTTTTTTTCAAAAATTAATGCCTCTCCATATTACAAGTCCTTAAAGCAGTAAGTTTTCAAATTCTATTACAATTAAAAAAAAAATATATATTCCCACCAACAAATTACAACATTTCACGCTCATCCTTTCCTTTTTTTCCGTAATCTTTAATTCCCTCTAAATTTGTAATTTCTGTTCAAGTCTACTTTGAACACTTTATCTTCACTACCACTATAACCAATGTTTTCTCATTAATCAATTTATGACGTTTATTTTGTTTCTCTTTTTTTTTTTTTGAAAAAGCTTGGTATCCAGAAATTCATCTTCAATTTTTTTTAACTGGTGTCTCTCAAACAAACAATGTCCTGTTTATATTATCGCTATCTTCATACTTTGCTATATCATCTTTGAAACTTGATTCTTCTTCAGGCTCTTCAAAAAAAATATAAATAAATTATTTATTTATATTTATTTACAATCATATCGTCAGGTCATCAGTAGGGAACACGTGTGAGTGAAATCTACACTTACTCTCTTATGATCATGCTCGTTCAATTTAAATAAATTATTACAAAACTCATTTACAATTGAACTTATTTATTTTATAATCAATGTGACAAACATTAGGACCTAAATATAACAACTGTTTTACCCATATTGGAACAAAACGGAAGATTTCTGTTTCCAACAGCTCTAGCTTACTTCTGTACCTCCTAAACCTTTGTACAGTTTTATGTCAATATTTTCTTTTTAAAAATCTTTTTTGCTTATAATCTTCATTATTCGTTTAAATATATCTTAGTCAGTATTTGAAACTTGTTTATTGTATTTTAAACAACCCAAGAAACTTACAATTAACAACAATTTGTACAACTAAACATACTTAACTAACTCTTCAGTTATATTCACGGTAAAGTATGAGGTATCATATTAGCATACATTCAGTAAGATCATAAACAATGATTTCCGAGTTCAAATTCTTGAAATTATATGAATATTTGAAATAATAAATATAATGTTTGAAATCATACTACTAACGTTTATTAATAAAAGTTTAAAACACAAGCAAAAAAAAAAGAAAACAATAGAAGTAAAATCTCTGGTACTTTTAGTTTATGTCATCTGAGAGCAAGTAAAAACTAAGAATTTAACATAAAAGTTATAGAAAAGGAATGTAACTAATCCTTCTGCATAACTTTTATGTTCATTCTTAGTTTTTACTTTGTTTACTATCAGATGACATAAACTAAAAGTCCTGAAAGCATTTACTTCTACTGTTTTCCTTTTTCGTTGTGGTTTAAACTTCATTGATTGCATCACGTGTTTGTTTATTTATGTTTTTCCTGCATTTCATAATTCTATGTAACTCATTTCTTTTGAATTTATTAAATATGATATAATTCAACGAAAATACCTATGTTATTTATATAATGTATGTTTAGTAAAACTAGAGCATTTTTTTATGTTTCGAAGTTGCAACATTGATTTTTTTTGTTCATTAAATTATTTAAACAGTTTTACAGGTGTTATTGAGAACAACGGAATCATAAAACATACATGTATTCTGAGAGGTTTATTATCGTCAGTATATTCATATCGTCATGTCATCAGTAGGGAACACGTGTGAGTGAAATCTACACTTACTCTCTTGTGTCCACGCACGTTCAATTCCAACATAAGGTACTTCTGTACATGTAACTTTGTCATGAATGCACCTTATTACTCTCTTTTACTTTATAATTTTCTTTGAGTTTAGCAAACTTTTTTTTTTTAAATTTTACAATATTTTTATTCTTCTAATTAAAATTTATTCTTTATTATTCTCCAATATTCCTTTTCTCTAATTAACCCATTCATCAAATTTTTAGGGACAATTTTCATAGAAGCCCCCCGCTAATTTTATGCCTTCTTATGACAAATTGAGACCAGCTTGATATAACTATCCAATGCTAAATACGCACAATAGAGTTAGTCATAGAAAGTCATTACTGAACGAGTATTAATTCTGGTCTTATCAAAAACGCAGTCGATTCGCTAATAGATTTCAAATCAATTGAGAATACTTTCCCTGTTTCATCGTAGTTGTTTGTGTGTGTGTGTGTTCCTGCGTGCGTGCGAGCATGCGAATGTATATCCAAGTTTGTAGATACACAACAAACCACACCGTTTGATGGACCATATTCATATTTTTAATAAAACTGGCCTCAACGTTCGAGATGTTTCCTAGTGTTTTTAGAATATACCGCATCATGGGGAAATTTTTTTGACTAAAATGTGATTTTAGACACTTTGTACTTTCTAACTATAGAGTAATGAAATTTTTATATGAAAATACCATTAGCATTTTCATATTACTTGAACAAAACTTCAAAATGCCCCAAATTCCAGTTTTGTAATAAAACGTAAAAGTTTTGACTTATGACTGACTCTGAAGGCTTGTGGACACGATAAAGATCACATCGTTTGAGGGTTCATAATGAAATTATCCTCAAGAAAAGTACCTTAAAAAAGGATGAGCTAAACACTTTTTTGTCACAATTGCATGACAAACACGGTCATAGTCTACATTTTATGATTCTTGAAATAATTTTTTTTGGTAAACGGCTAACTGTAGAAATTTTTTTTCAAAAAAATTATTTAAATTTAGCACGCTACGAAAAAATCTTGAAGGAATACTGATGATCGCAAAAGGTAATATATCTCTAAATCGTGAAAACTCAACTTAGAAAATGGAAAACTTGCTATACTTGTAGCTAAGAACTTTGCTTCGGAATCCAATCAAATATCTCTTGTTTAAAGGTTAATGGAAGAAATTTGAATATATTTTAGAGCGCTACTATGATATATAAGTAATATAAAATTCTTGAACTATAAAAGTTAACATCAAACAGTCCTATATTTTATTATGTTCTCCAGGATGAAAGGTGGTTGTTGAGTTTGGGTAAATTGGGTTCTCACTTAATATATAACAATCTAATTAAGCGTATTTCTCAGAAAATAATAAAAATCAAACAGAAGCGACTTAATAATACATGTAATCATGTTACAATAGTGCTATTTTCTTCAAAATATATTCACAACATATTTCTTTCTTATACGAAAATTTGCAATAAATATACTCTATAGATTTATAATCTATAAATATATATTATAATAGATTTATGATTCACAACTCGGTGGCCGAGTTCCTTGATAGTCCGAGCAATTTTTTAAACTTTGAAATGTTTCGCTAGACGCAATTAAAGACGTATTTAAAAGGTATTCAAAAAATACGGAAATACAGAACGATAATAATTTTTTAAAATATAATAACAGAAAAATGAAAAGGGAACTCGAGTACTTTTGTAACAATCCTTTGTCGCTTATGTGACCCAATAATAATAATACTTGTACCTTATAAGAGAATGAGTTATATAGTTTTCTGCAACATACAAAGTGAACAGACACTTTGTATACACGTAGTACACACATCGTCCATCGGAAAAGACGTTAAGCCGTCGGCCTCGAGCCTGTACGATGTCACATAAGATCCTGTACGATGTCGTTAAAGATCCCTACACTTGAAACAACAGTCAAGTGTTTCTCTTAACGATGGATGGTTCCAAAACCATTTTTGAAGGTAAAACAAATTTTGTTGTTTGTAATTGGATATGCAGTTAATCGGACGTACATCTATTATGGAAGCAGAAGTATCCTGCTGCAGGTATACTGTAACATCAACACAAGAAGCAATCTAATTGTGATTCTTGAGTGATTTCAACATAACGCTTTGTTGTAAATAAGATAATGTATGTTTATACACTATACTTAAGTAAGGCCATGGAATGAGAAACCCCCAGTAGGGTTATTACGATAATATTGGTTTGAGTAGGAGCTTCGATAATAAGGCTGGCAAGTCGACTCAAGGTGATAGCTTGAAACTGGTTTTCTTATGTGTAACACAAGGTAGACTCATAGTCCTATCGACTGACGGATCCTAGCATCTCCCTTTGCAGCCATAAACAAACGGCAATTCTGATTATCATCATATGTAAATATATGCTGTTTATATTTTAACAAAACACACTACAGACAATCAGTTAAATAGCTAAGTCTTACAGAATACCCCCTGAAATGATAATCATATTTCTATTTAAAATATTAAATCTAGTTACTCCATAGCAGTGATTTCTGGTAAATTCACCTTCATGTAAGCAAACCGGTTACAGGCGACATTTTCAGATATAATAATGAAATGCAACCTAATAATAATATCTTATAAGAGAATGAGTTAGTTTTCTGCATCATACAAAGTGAACACACTTTGTAGACACGTAGTATACACATCGACCCTCGGAAAAGACGTTAAGCCGTCGGCCCCGAGCCTGTACGATGTCACGTATTCGTTAAACATCCCTACTCTAAATATACTTGAGTTAGGCAAAATTTAGGACACCCATTGTAGAATCAATCTTCATTGTGTGGTATCACAAAGGACCCAATGTTCAGGCTATGTGTGTTCCCCTGTGGTTCAACCTCTGTAATCTATGGTACAGTGTTAACTTCTACTAATACGTAGTATACGAGTATACAAAGTGAATACACGTTGTATAGTGAATTGTATCATACAAATGATATACACATGTAGAATATAAAAGCTACATACACAAATAACTTTGCATTACACATCAAGTAGTCGACACTATATATACTTTTGACTAGGGATAAGGATACGCATAATATATACGTACAAAATGAACTATTAAGTACGTAAACTTCTGATTTCGGTCATAAAAAAAAATTTAATTCCGTTTTTGCTAACCTAAATAAAGCCAAAATAAAAGCGACTCATTTATTAAACTGTTTATTTATTTGCCTAACCCATACAATATTCACTGTCTGACATAGCAAAGCTTAAATTATTGCCAGAGTTTTATGAAGCTTTCGCATTGCTGACGAAAATAAAAACAAATTAGCAATTTATATGCAAAACAAGCTCATCCTGATTTTAAAGTTGCATTTTATAGATGAAACGTGTGAAGAATACTCTTCTTATAGCGCTATGCTACATTCAAGTCGAGAACTAAGGCCAACTTTCTTATCTATTTGCATTCTCTATTAAAGTTTAGAGAAATGAAAAGTGCCTTTTCGACTCAACCTGTCTAGAAGGGACAGCAAGGTAAGGTCATTTAAATTTTAAATTCCTTATAGAAATCGACTCTTGATAAACAAGTTCTAGACAATTCATAGGTGCAAAAATGTTTCCTCTTTAGTGTTTAGCATGCTTTTAGTAGGCAATTAAAAGAAACGCTATACTACTAAACAATCATTTGACAAAATTATGGTATTTAATCATTTATAAGCTATAAAAGTTTTATTATAAAAAACATACATATATGGAATTTTCAAATAAAATAAAAGACTTCAAAAAATCTCGGAGTAGTTAGAGTCCGCAAATATTGGCATCCATAAATTTAAATAGTGGAAACTTTCATAAATTACTTGGATTACAAGGAGAGACAAGTTGGTATCATGAATTGACGTAGGTAGTGAAGAAGGGGCATTGACTACATTAAGAGGAAAGAGTATTATGAGTGAACTTTAAATGATATGAAGAAAAAAAGTTGGTGTTTTTTCTTCTCTAACCACCTCGTATTAAACTAAAATTTACCACTGCTGAATTATATGAGCCAAAAGAAATAGAGGGAATAACATTATACTTGAGAGTATAGTAAAGTGCAATATAATAGCGCTCGCACCACAGAGTGAACGGAAAAAGAAGCCATAACTAATTTAGCTTGATTAGATGGGGCCAGGTTAGCTCAGTGGTTAACGTACTCGCCTCTTGGTTGGTAATCCGGGGTTCGATCCCCACCTGGCCCTCGATTTATTCACGCTAGAGGTGAATAAATCTGACGTACGTACCTCGGAAAGGACGATAAGCCGTCGGTACCAAGCGTGTACAATGTCAGGTACTCGTTAAAGATCCCTACTCGAAATGCACTTAAGTTAGGCAAAAGTTAGGATTCCCAATGTAGAATCTGTAGAATTCACCGATCAAACAAAAAGCTAGTAAACGGTTGACGTTATCACCTGCTAGGGAATCGGTTAAACAATAACAAAAATAGCTCATTTACATACTACATATTGACTAGTAACAGCTGATTTTTCAATTTCTCCGCAAGGAATCTGGAGAGAGTGGTCTAGCATGACTCATCCATATAATCATTTTCATTACATGAAGCAATTAACTCGATTATCATAAACATAAATTAAGCTTCAACGTGGTGTTTTCTGAATGCCTCTGCCACAGAGAAGTAATCAAACTTCCTCCACTCCCTCTATAAGTTTTTCTTCCTTTGTTATCCCATTTTTTGCTTTCATAATTTCAACAGGTCAACTGATTTCTACCTTATATTCTTTTACTTCTGCCTTGTTTATTTACATTTGATTACTTTCTTTTTATTTTGGTTTGGCCAGACTTAACTACTAAAAAAAAATTTTTTTATATATAAAAATCCATAGCAGTCATATAACTAGTTTTATTAAAAATTCTAATGTTTTGCAAAAAAAAAAGTATATACTATAAACATGACTATCAAATTAAATCTTACATTGTTACCTAATTTTGTAAAGACAAGTTCATTTAAGTTTTTTTTTTGTAAAAAAAACTGTCATTATTATTGACCATTCAATTAATTTAGGACGGGGAAATTCGACATTCCGCGCAGGCTTACTTCAATTTACTTTGCAAAAAGTAACCATTAGCATGCTAATGACGTGTAGGGTTGACACCTGGTAAATATATTGCTTTAGCCCAGTTACCTGTAATTAAACACCGCAAGACGACTGTCTTTATCAATTTATGCAATGATGTCAACTTGTTGCATAATTTTTTTTTTTTTTTTTTTAGATAACAAGACAACTGGTTTTCATATTAAATTAAATTTTAATTGGTTCTCTTTAAAAAGAATTTATTCAATATTACGGAATATTTGAAACACCCTTAGGTTTTGGTTTAAAAATATTATTTTTTAATTACGTCCCATTCATTTATCAGACAATATTTTCCGCTAAATTTTTATTTATGTCATTACCTACCAACGATCAACGACCAACGAATATTACCATACACAACAGTACATATCGTAAATAGCAGTTCCGGACCAGAGGCCCACTACTGCTAGATTCTCATCCTTCTGTTTTTGTTGGGTCAGTAAACATTGTCAAGAATGAGAGAGTCAGTTTGTCAGGGAAAGGTATCGTCTTCGTGGTCGTATGGTCTTGCAGCAAAGACCGTACGACTAATAGACTAAAGACTAATAAGTCATTACCTATTAGTTTAAAGTTCAATATAAGTTACAAACAGCATCCCGACAAAATTATGGTATTTAATCATTTATAAGTCATAAAATTTTTATTCTAAAAGCACAGATATAGGTAATTTTCAAATAAAAAAAAAATCTCTTGCTCAGAGAATTCAATATGATCAATATTAGCTGATCTTTATCCTTTTATTTTTTCATCCTATTTTTTTATGTAAAAAAATATCATAATGACACCACAGATTTAAATCAATCATTATATTGTGAAAAAGAAAATAAAAAGAAACTAAAATTTGATTTACGGCTTTTTTTTGTAGTTATATAATATTTATATATAGTTATACAAAGATTTTATTTTTCTATATTTAACATTGTAGGACACCTTATTGACGTGATCTACCGAATTGAAACATTGATATTTTAATATACCATATAATATTAAGATAACTCATTCAATGACATTAATTCTGTTTATTTATAATTTTAAATTCCATTGTCTCTTAAGTTATGTTGTTAGATATTCTGTCATTCATAAAAAAATCACGAAATTCTTGAATGGAACTAGACCTTCACAATAGTAATTAACTGTGATTCTGCACAAGTGGTCACGTTAGATGAACGAAGATACTTTCTCTGAGAGAGAAACCAATGCCAGTCATGCAGTGGATTCCATATGATTTTAATTTCGTTTTTTCTTCAAACTATATTAACTCTATGCTTATTAACTCTATAATATCTCCATTTCCATAAGAAATGGAAGATAATCGTATATAAAACATGGAAAGCTTGTACAAGCAGTGGAAAGTGATTCCAACTTACGACTACATATTACAGACCAGCAGACTAGAAAATCCACAAAAAAAACCATTTAATTATATGCTCTTTGTTATTGACTCCGATTATATTGTGCTTGAACATCTTATAGCATATTTATGTTTCATAACTTCTATAGGATTATAAAACTTTCAGATATTCGAAATAATTATACTACAAGTAATTTGGAAGTGTTTAGAGAAAGGAGGACAAATAAACTGTTGTTTTTTTTTATTAAACTAGACAATTGATTAATAATCCTTTCATTCATCTACAATAAAGACACTCACTGGGATACACTGTACACTGACAAATGAAGTCAAGTCAACTGACTGTTCAATCACAGGTCAACCAACCAACCAGACCTTAGAGCAAAGATTCAAATTTACATACAAACATCATATCTGCTTGAAATATAAACAATAAAATAAGTTTCAGTTTTTTTCAAATGAGATATCCAGAAATACAATTTGATCAGCACTTGAATCATAAAGATGCAAACTGTACAATTCTAATTTAACAAAAGTCGACTGAAAGCCATTTCTGTGTCTCTCACACAAGTTTTTAAAGACTACGAATATTTTGAAAATTTTTACAGTACATTTAATAGAAGAAAAGGAGATTTGAATACTTATTTATATATTATAAAATGTAAAACGATGCTAAAATTTCACCACACCTTCTAAAATGATAATACAATTACAGATACTTATTTGGATGTAACAGATGAATTTATATTTTCTATTAACAAGTCAACTTATTAAAAGATCTATATTGTGATTCAAATTAAGTTTAATAAATATAACTAATTTTATTTGATCTTGCCAAACTGAATACCATGTAATTTTTGTTAACTAAATTGAGATCAGTGTTTTTTTTTTGTTTTATAGTTTGTTTCTATTTTATTTTTATTTGTTTGGTGTGTGCGTGTATGTGTATGTGTTATGAGATATAAATATGTTAAGATACAAACTAAGGAATCACAATCTACGGATGGAAATAACGGATACCATACCCTTATAATCTTGTGTGTATTTATTAGCTATGTAGTCATTTATTGTATGGTATTTACTCATAATTAGAATAACAGATAGAAACACTAAGTCTTCACACAAAAGATTTCAAAGAATGTCGAAGCATTCGAACACTTAGTGTTCATCATCAGGTTACAGCTTGACCCCACGTCTGAAAGTGGAGGCTAAAGTTCTCTACCTCCTAACTCCCATTTTTATCGCAGGTCTCCCTCAACACCATCCAGCCATCTCAACCTGGGCCGTCCTCATAATTGTCTATATACATATATATATATATTATGAATAAAACTGAAATATAAAGAAATTCAACCAAAACATAAACTAAAAGGAGTTATAAATGTTTCACCAAGATGATAAGAGTAAGTATTAAGGCAGGTATGTAAGTCTTTTTAGTTCATATTTTGGTCGAGTTTTCCTGTATTCAGGTTCACATTTTTTATTCATATTTTATACTGTAGCTGTAACCTGAGGATGAACACCTGTGTTTGAAAGGCGTCGATGGTACATAAAATCTTTTAAGAGGAGACTCGGTGTTTCTTTTCCTGATTGTAATCTTGTATGTATGTTTTCTTATTGATCTTAGAAGTCTTTAGTCCAAAATGGATCTATTTATTTGTCAAAGTAGTTATTACACGTATAAAATCAAATAAAATAAAGCAAGCAGGTTAACACTGATAAAACTCACTTCAGTGTGTCGACAGACGTCGTCATCAGAAGAACATACATCATCTGTGCAGGTTATAATTAATAAGAATAAGGCATATCGGTAGAAAATATTCTGCGAAACACATATTACAACATTTTGAATATCTGGTATTTAGAAGACTATAATAATTATAATATATATATATATATATATACATATACATATATATATATATATATATCTGGGTTACTTGCCGTTGCGTCTACAACGTGCTTGGTTTCCCATTCTCTTTTCTCCTGAAGACGGATTACCCAAAAATTTGAGTCTGTAAGTGTGTTTTCTTACTCTGTGTGTTACTCTTCTTGAATTTTGAACTCGTATTGTGTCCAGTTTGGATCGTGTTTCGTTTAATTAAGTGAATATATATATATGGATTAATTTACTAGAATTAAACTAATTTGGAAACAATGCTCTAAGGCCTTTCGTCAACACATCGTCAAAGAGCAAGTGAACTAAAAAATAATTATTTTTTTCTCTCTGACGATGTGTTGACGAAAGGCCTTTGAGCATTGTTTCCATTAGTTTTATTGTGGTAAATTAATCCATCTATTACATCAAGTGTTATTTTGATTATTATTCTTATATATATATATATATATATATATATATATATATACCATGATAAACGAAAAACGGTCCGGCAGGACAGATAACAATTAAAATAAGCAGTGACACATAAACTGAAACACAACAAAGACTCACTTTTCAATATTTCGACCGTAAGGGCGGTCGAAGTAAATATTGAAAAGTGAGTCTTTGTTGTGTTTCAGTTTATGTGTCACTACTTATTTTAATTGTCATATATTATATGTTATCATTTTATATATATTATTATTATATTCAATGATTTCGCGCTCCGTTCTTCAACGTGGGGAGATCTCTCTCACTTCGTCCTCTCTTCTAGTCTACTCCTGTTGACGAACAACAGTTCGAAATATTTAATTTTGTAAGTGCTCTCTTTATTCTTTTTTCTGTGTCGTGCTTTGTGTAATTTAAATTTATATATATATATATATATATATATATATATATATAGTATTATTTATAATGCTATAATATAGTATTATATAAATAATAATATTAGGAAGAAGGACTCAGGTGTTGAAATGAATGAGACGTATCACAGTAATATATTCAATGGGACTTTGATCTAATATATAGAAGGACACGACTCTCTGCTCACCGAGACCATTACCTGAGTGGAGGAATATCACTGGCTTTATCTCCAGTTTCAATACATCAAGCAATATTGTTATTAATCTCGAGGGAAGTGAGTCGCGAAGCGCCTTAAGTCAACTCCCACTGGGCCTTTTCCTTTCAATAGCCACCGCTTAGTCATATTCCACACGCAATCACTATTGTCAGCATAAAATGATCACCTTACTGCTTTTATACAACGTCAATAAAAAAAAAAAAAACTATGACTCGGTCTTTAGGAGTTAAAAATAAACTTGACTGCATACTTACGCAAACTGTGATAATATCTTACTTTCCTGCATGCCAAGTATAACAATCATAAGCGAATAAACTGAGACATATATACCTTCAGACCCACTATTCCATATTACAGTCGGGCTTTTAATGATTCTGACAAGGCAACAAATCACAGTGTTACACGCGTCATACTGAAACTAGCGCTAGCGAAATAAACACACATGTCAATAGTCACTCTACTAAAAAAGAAAACCAGAGTAAATAATACTTTATTGAAAACCAAAAACGTTTTTTCCATTGCTTATATATATATATATATATATATATATATATTCGGCATGGGTTACTTGCCGTTGCGTCTACAACGTGCTTGGTCTCCCATTCTCTTTTCTCTTGAAGACGGATTACCCGACAATTTGAGTCTGTAAGTGTGTTTCCCTACTTTGTGTGTTGCTCTTTGTTAATCTCAAACTCGTATATAGTATATATATATATATATATATATATATATATTTGTAAATTTAGGGAGCAATCCTTCTTTTATGCATGTTTTGTTGAACGACCTTTGTACTGTGACATGATTCATGCCACAGTACAAAGGTCGTTCAACAAAACATATATATATATATTAGTGAAGGTTGGTAGCAATCCTTCTTGCAAACAAGTTTCTAAACATTTTATGCCAATTTCATGCTCGGTTACCTTTTTTGAGAGTTTATCTAATATCCTACAGGCTCTTTTCAGTTCCTCGGGGAATAAAAAAATCAAATCAAATATATATATATATATATATTGTTAAACAACGCCCCATATTTGGCTTGTATGAGTTTCTTACATAATTCTCCAGTTTCCAGAATTCCTTCCTCGTCTCTTCATTAAAACTGTAAAGTTTTATTTAAAGTTTTAATGAAGAGACGAGGAAGGAATTCCGGAAACTGGAGAAATTATGTAAGAAACAGATACAAGCCAAATATGGGGCGTTACTTAACAATATATGTTTAAATGAAGGACTGCTTCAAACTTTTACAAATATATATATATACATATCTATGATTTACTAAGCAGTCCAACCAAACAGGACATATAAATAACTAAAAAAAAAACAACAAATAAAGAATGAGAACCCTTATACCATATTTAAACGAACTTATATCAATATTTCGAACCGAATTACGTCATCAGGAAGAGAGTAGAAGGGAAAACCTCTCCTTTTCCCTTCTACTCTCTTCCTGATGACGAACTTCGGTTCGAAATATTGATCCATCTAAGTGTTCTCGTTTTTTATGTGTTGTTTTTTTCAGTTATATATATATATATATGATCAGACCACAACAAGAAAATGGGAAAACAAGACTAAGATCTTTCAACCGTAACAAGCGGTCCTCGTCAGAGTCAAAAACCCAACAGTTGGGTTTCCAGTTTTCTGCATCAGAGACCGCTGACACTGACGAGGACCGCTTGTTACGGTTGAAAGATGTTAGTCTTGTTTTCCCATTTTCTTGTTGTGGTTTGATCATTGATTGTTATTTCACGTGTTTATGTGAAATCTTTATATATATATATATATATATATATATATATACAAGATTTTACAAAAACACATGAAATAAAAATCAATGATCAAAACACAATAGCAATAGGTTGGTTTGGTTTCGACTCTGACGAAGACCGCTTGTTTTGGTTGAAAGATCTTAGTTTTTTTTCCATATCATATTGTGGTTTGATCATTGATATATGTATATATATATAATTAACGACCGTCGGGTAGAAACAAAATAAAAGTTTATCAGGACTCAATCAGCTCTTCAGGTTCAAATTAAACTCTCATTGACAACATTGCGGTTTTTATTTAAAACTTTAAAATAACTTTTAAAGTTATATGGAGAAGAAAAGCGAGATGACGAATGAGAAGCCTGGAGAAGGAGGTAACACTTATATCACCAGTTGAAACTGCCAACCCAACTGTAGCCTCCAATAATAACAGTAGCACTGTTCATTTTTAACATGTTTTTTGTTTAACATTTTTAACCTTTGTAGTTTGTATTTAGATGTTATTTAGATTGTCTGTAGAATATACATTGATAATGGTTTTTGAATAACCGAAACCGGTCTGTTTTTATTTTTCATAGTGTAGTGTAGTTATCAGTACAAAATAAATATTGATGAACTGTAAAAGCAAATCTTTTGGTGAGCTTGTTTATGCTTTTCCCTGCCAATGGAAGTCTTAATAAGATGATTGGAAAAATTATCGAGGAAATACGAGAGGATAAAGATAGGCAATCAATTTAATGAAATATGTTTAAAAGAAGGCCTGCTCCCTAAGTACAGTAGTATATATACGAGTATATATATTCATCATGATTTGTTTTCTTGACCCAATATTTATATGATGTAATTTTTTTGAGGGTTGAGGTCCAATGATTTTAAACTAGTCCTTTTGCCGACGTTTCGACATATATTTATGTCATCTTCATGTTGTAGCCCTGAAGATGACATAAATATATGTCGAAACGTCGGCAAAAGGACTAGTTTAAAATCATTTTGACCTCAACCCTCAAAAAAATTATATCACATATATATATATATATATCAATAGCACAGTATATATACGAGGGTCGTCCAGAAAATAAGTTCCGTTTTGGTCTGTAGGGCAGTAGGAGTGGTTTTTGCCAAATCCGGCAACACCGCTCGAAAGAGGAGAGGTGGGGGAATAGAATGAGAGGTGGGGGACCTCAGTCGGTCAATTACCAACGTCAGGGCAGGTAGTTGAAATGGAGCCCTCCATGTCACGTCCCGCCACCTCGATCCCCGTTCCCTCTCGAGTTGTTTTGCGCGGAGTGATTCAATTTCTTTATGCACAGGGTTTCAAATCAGTTCAAATTCACGAACAGCTCATTTCTGTTTATGGAGAAGGTGTAATGAGTGAATCAATGGTGAGGAGATGGGTACCTGAATTTAAGGCGGGAAGACATTCACTTGAGGATGAAAGTGGGAGAGGCAGACCCTCAGTTGTGACGGACGAAATTGTCGCAGAAATCGACAATGCAATTCGCAAAGATCGTCGTTTAACCTTGGATGAACTCCACCTGAGTTTCCCAGACATCTCACGATCCCTCATCCATGAGATCGTCTCGGAAAAACTTGACTTTCGGAAAGTTTCCGCCCGGTGGGTCCCTAGAGAGCTGAATGTCTTCCCGCCTTAAATTCACGTACCCATCTCCTCACCATTGATTCACTCATTACACCTTCTCCATAAACAGAAATGAGCTGTTCGTGAATTTGAACTGATTTGAAACCCTGTGCATAAAGAAATTGAATCACTCCGCGCAAAACAACTCGAGAGGGAACGGGATCGAGGTGGCGGGACGTGACATGGAGGGCTCCATTTCAACTACCTGCCCTGACGTTGGTAATTGACCGACTGAGGTCCCCCACCTCTCATTCTATTCCCCTACCTCTCCTCTTTCGAGCGGTGTTGCCGGATTTGGCAAAAACCACTCCTACCGCCCTACAGACCAAAACGGAACTTATTTTCTGGACGACCCTCGTATATATATATATATATATATATATATATATATTATATATATATATATATATATATTTAATGTTACAACTAGAGAACACAAAAAAGGGGACTAACACTCACGATGTTTGATCATTTACAAATATCTGTTTACAAATACCACTTAAATTACCATGCGGCCCGCCGTCACTTGGAAATTATATACTCGTATTGTGGCTCCCAGTTCACAAAAGGCTGCCCATGCCTGGTGTATTAAACGGTTTTGAAGAATTATCAGTTATGAAGTAAGACGGTCATTTTAATTGTTGTAAATATATGAAGAAGCGCTGGGCTCTTTAATGGAATGCACTGCATGACTGCACTCACACGGAATGCCGGCTACTGTTGAGCAAGTAGTAACTCCAGGAAGGCATAGCAGGTAAGTCAGTGGTCGGGTCAGGTTTCTTAAGGACTCAGTGGACCGTACAGGTCAGGTAATTAAGCCAGCTCCCTCGTGTCAGATAAACGTCAAATAGCCCTCCTGATGGCTGCACGGTCCGCTCTGCTGGCATTAGACACGACTAATTGAACCGTATCCTTTCTTGACAAGTCAGAAAAACAAGTCAATTCTCTATTTTTACTACTTCACCAGGGAGCACTGACAAGGCAGGAACCACGCTTTTCAACCCACCGACCGGGGTAATATTAAACACGTGTTACTAAAATAAAACGAAGTAGTGTAGCCCACTACTTATTTCAATCTAACACAATGTGAACTACATTTTTTTATTCTTTATAACAAAAAATAATTTAAAAAGAAAACAGAATGAAACAGTTTTTACCAATTTGACTACAACAGGCTGGGTATCGCAGTCAGTACACCATCCGTCGTCAAAATGGAGTTTCGATTCCCTTAGGTTAGGTTAGGTTGCAGTGGCAGTCCCACAAGAGAACACACGTAGTCCAAGCATTGGCCCTTTGTGATACCACACAATGAAGATTGATTCTACAGTGGGAGTCCTAAATTTTGCCTAACTCAAATTTATTTAGAGTAGAGATCTTTAACGAGTACCTGACATCGTACAGGCTCGGAACCGACGGTTTAACGTCCTTCACCGAGGGACGACGTGCTCAGATTTATTCACCTCCCGCGTGAATAAATCGAGGGCCAGGTGAGGATTGAACCCCGGTCCTATCAGTTCAGAGGTGAACACGTAACCACTGAGCTAGCCTGGCCCCACTTCGATTCCCTTAACTACTTAGAAAGCATTACAAAAATTCCCTAAGGAGTGAAGCCACACTGGGAAACCTTTATGTAGTAGGTTTAGTAAAACTACTACGAAAATAAACAGGAGAGAAAGGGACAACAAATAAAAGTGACTAAAGGTAAATGTAAATAATATAAAAAGAGTAAATAATAAATTAAAATCAAATAAAAGAGTAGGAATAAAGTAGGAAAAGTATAATAAATAAGAAAATATACTAAGTAACATAAATAAACAATAATTAAAAAAAACCAGTTAAGTATGTAAAAGATTAAAAGTATGTTAAGAGACAGTAATGGCAACGATTAGTACTTATATATTAAATTTTATCGGAAATATACACATCATTATTAAGTAGAAAATACTTAAATATTCGTATGAATTTTTAAGAAATACACTTTCTAAAAAAATTATGTAATGATCTTTCTTTGAGAGGAATATTATTTTAAAGTTCAACTTAAAATGAACATATCAAGCGTAAAACTTATCTTACCCGGCGGAAGTCCCTTGATATCAGAATGAAATACATGACACAGCAATATCGCAATGATTATAATATTGAGTCACTCAAAGTATATATCTTATTTATATTGGCACACTTTTTTAAGCAGCTAAATAGCTCTACATGATATTTCAAAATTACTAAATTGAAAAATAAGAAGTACGATTATCAATATATATACATCAACGTCTAAACCACTTTTATATATATATATATATATATATATATATATATATAAATTTCACAATAAACACGTGAAACAACAATCAGTGTTCAAACCACAATACTTATAGTGATTTGAACATTGATCATATATATATATATATTGGTGTATACTGGCAGCAAGTCTTCTTTTAATCAAGTGTAAACATTTTAGTTAACAACGGCTACTCTAACAATGAAGTTAGCCAAGCGATTGCCAGAGTTCTTGATCAGTGGTACACTAGCTTTGACAAATAAGGAGAGACTCTGCAGACCGGAGAACAAATACCTCTGTTCTACAAAGCCTACTTGTCTACGCAGTATAAGCAAGATGAGAAATCCCTGAGAAAAATTATCGATGGTAATATTAAAACCACCAACACTGAGGACATAATTCGCCTCAGTATCTTCTATAAGACCAAGAAAACTAGCAATCTACTCATTAAAAATGGCAATAGAGAAGTAACGCCCGACCTTCAGCGTAGTCACCTGGTATATAAGTTTTCATGTACTCAAGGGAACTGTGCAGCCCTTCCTTCTACCTACATCGGTATGACAACAACAAAGCTGTCGAGGCGTCTAACCCTCCATCTCTCCACAGGAGCCCCTAAGGATCATGTTAAGAAAGAACATGGACGTGACTAGAAATATGCTAGTAGAGGGAACCTCAGTTTTGGCTGGAAACAGTGATCGAGGCAGGCTAAAAATACTAGAGGCTTTATTAATCAAAGATTTGTGCCCCTCGCTGAACTCTCAAATCAGTGACATGTTCGTCATCCCGAGTTCTAGGACCTTCGAACCTAGAATAAAATTTGTTCGGAACTCTCCCTGTCGAAGGCGAGAAGTGCTGGGGTGATTCAACTGTCTAACGCGTGGGTGCGCGCATGTAGCGCTGCTTTGACAGTTAAACGCTGCCACTATTTGAACTGCGCTAATTTATTTTGTTGTTAATTTTTGGTTTATGTTTTAATTGTTTCGTTTTATTGTTTACTGTTTACCTGATGATGGCCAATGTGGCCAGAAGCTTGTTTCCCTTTAGTTTTTTAACCCAGTTAGTGTTTGTGTAGTGTCAAATATAGTTTGTTTCATTAGTTTTCTTCAAGATTGTTTCCTATTCTTGTTATGGAATTAAGTAGATTAATTTTTGAGCTACCAGTGAATTACAAGAAAATAATAAGACGAATAGAACATATTTCTAAGAAGATTATTAATGCTGAAGCCGCTGTGCTTTTTAAGAACACTTATATATATATATATATATATATATATATATATATAGTTCAATGTACATAAAGAAACATAGAGAAATTAGAAACAGACACTTACAGTCTCTATTTTTCGGTTGAAACGCCTTCAGGAGAGATAAGAGAGGGAAACCAAGCGCACTGGTACAGAGACGGCTAGAGTCTCCAACCATTATGTACATTGAACTGTATTTCTCCATCCCTCAAAGTATTTTTATCGAAAAAGTGTATATATATATATATATATTTAAAAATGTAAATGTCTGATTTTACGTTATTCAGTTGGATAGAAATTTTTTTCTAATTTTCTAAAACACGTTTTCAATTCTAGATTGCGTAATTCATAAATTAATTCATCATATTTCTTAATTCTTAAGTACATTTTTCGACATGTTTCAGTGCTCACAATTCACTATCATCAGGAATTAAATATTAACTTAACATAATTAACTATTAAGCAAAATAAAGTAACATAAAATTAATTAAGCTAACATTAATTAAGATCAAAATCATTGAAATAATTACTACACATGGTAACAGCTACAGAGGTTACAATGTCTGGTTTACTATCCCCAAGTCAGGTTGTGTTATTCTTCAAGAAATGGCCCTATATGTTTCTTGATCTAGTGTGTCTTGACGCGGCTGTGTACGTAAAATCAGACATTTACTTTTTAAATGTATGCATTCCAGAAGGACTACTCCCAACCTTTACGTATATACATATATATATCTCCAATTAATAAACTGGAAAGATGATCCAAACTGGACACAAAATTTGTACTGATATTCATACATATACAACTAAAAGAAACGGTCCAGCAGACTTTTTTAAATAAAATAAATTCAAATCGATTGAAACACACAGACAGACACAGACATAACTCACATCGATATTTCGACCATCGTCGTCATCAGGAGGTGCGAAGAGTGAAGAGTACCGCAGGAAGGCAGGGACTCAAGGAGTTACCGCCCTACCTTCCTGCGGGACTCTTCGCTTTTCACACCTCCTAATGACGACGATGGTCGAAATATCGATGTGAGTTATGTCTGTGTCTGTCTGTGTGTTTCCTTCGTTTTGAATTTATTTTATATATATATATATATATATCAACGTTCAAACCATCAATAAAAATAACCATTCAAATGTCAACTGGATCTCCAGTTGAGATTTGACTCTGAGGAAGGCCACTTCTTAAGGTTGAAAGATCTTAGCCTATTTTTTTTCTTAATGTGGTTTGAACATTGATGTTATTTCACGTGAATATAGATATATATGATTTTAATATTCATATGCTTTTTAATCCCTGCACATATCCTCCTTACGACATCAGACATTGAAATATCAAAGTGAAATATCGTTCTTTTTCTGTGTATTATTTCGCGATTAATTATATATGAAATAAAAATATCAGTGATTAATCAAAGATAAGAAAACATACAAATAAACACCAAATAAGTTCAAAATTTAATATTTCGACATATGTCGTCACCTGATGTGATCTTTCAAAGTAAAAATGACACAGACTATAACAACAGTCTTACCACGATCAGCATTTTGAAAACAATTTTTTAGGAAGGGAAGGTCGAAAGAGGGCAGTAAGAAGGTGAGATGTACATGCCTCTCTCAAGAAAACAGAAAAAAAACGTGAATGACAAACCATCTAATAGAAAGTCACTTTCAATATTTCAGCTCTCTTAATGGTAATATCTGAAGGAGTGGAACTCAGAATACGACCGTCAAGACGCCATATATATAAATACAGCACAATTTTTTTTATATATCATTTTATATATACAAAATAGTTAACCATATATCATAAATATACTACATAATGATTAAAGAATGAAGCCTAAACATCAAATCACCGCAGGTAAATTTAATGTAATTTAAATATATAATTTAATTTTCAAACTTTACTAAAATTTTACACATGTTACGAATAGAGTCAGTGTTATCAATTAATAATGTTGCCAAATATGCAATAGCATAAATCAATTTAGGACAGTCAGATTTTGCAATGACCAGCAGGGTTTGGCAAGAGGGCTCAACACAATTACAGTTATTAAGTGGATATTAGGTCAACACTACGT
The DNA here is from genome assembly GCA_026182355.1 of Hermatobates lingyangjiaoensis. NCBI lineage: Eukaryota > Metazoa > Arthropoda > Insecta > Hemiptera > Hermatobatidae > Hermatobates > Hermatobates lingyangjiaoensis. The sequence goes on from JAPFBL010000155.1 coordinate 634,606, forward strand.
TTGCATAGTTCTTCCGATTGTTAATGGACATTGTCTATTTGTAGGACGGACCTGTATTCTCAACGCTGATTATTGTAAAGCTAAATATTTAAAAAAACAAATGCTTTGAAATAAACATAGTTTTCAATGAGTTCAAAAAATAGAAAAACAAAAAATAATGCAAATTAAATATGTTCAAAACCAAATGTTTCCGTACTTGCTACACTAATATTATCGACATGGTTAACAATATGGTTTAATATATTTATTAAATAAAAAGATTTCACATAAACACGTGAAATAACAATCAATGATCAAACCACAATAAGAAAATGGGAAAAGAAGACTAAGATCTTTCAACCGTAACAAGCGATCTTCGTCAGAGTCAAAACCCAACTGAACTGTCGGTTGGTTTTTTAACTCTGACGAAGACCGCTTGTTACGGTTGAAAGATCTTAGTCTTGTTTTCCCATTTTCTTATTGTGGTTTGATCATTGATTTATATTTATTAAAATAAATAAAAACCAATTACGAAGATAGCACACAGATAGACACAGAAATAACTCACTTCTATATTTCAACCATCGTCGTCATCAGAAGGCGAAGAGTCCCGCAGGAAGGAAGAGCGGCGACTGAACAGGCCTTCTTGCAGGACTCTTCGCCTCCTGATGACGACTATGGTAGAAATATAGAAGTGAGTTATTTCTGTGTGCTATGTTCTTTTTAATTAGTTTTTATTTAAAAGTCCTCTGGACCGTTTCATTTAATTACTTTATTAAAATAAATATATTTTAATTTTGCTATAAATTTCAAACTTATAAAAATGAGATGAGACTTTTATTATACTGAAAAATATTACAAGCGAATTTTCCCAAATTGTAAGTTCAAAACAACAACAACAATAAAAACTAAGTCTCGAGGGGTTGGTGTACACTTCACTTTACTGTAAGTACAAGCATTATCAGAAATACTGAATAATACATTTTTTACTTGATATTTTCTTTGTGTTGGTAATATTTCACCAATTGTAATGAAAAGTTATTGGAACCATCGGTGGGGCACTGTAGGAGTATTTTTACTGAATGACTGCAGTTTAGTTATCAAATGATTCAGTCAACTTAAGCGCTAATTCAGTGACTTAGCAAATGTGATAGCTAACGATAAAAGCAAACAAGGGCACAGATGGTAAGACTTGTAAGACTAATTAAACGATGATAAGACAGATTTACATACCTCCAAAGTTAATTTTTATATTTTTTTATGATATTTCTCTCTCTCTCTCTCTCTCTCTCGCTCTCTCTCAATGTGGTGTGTGTGTGTGTGTGTGTGTGTGTGTATGTGTGGGATGGAAGTTGGGTGGGTGTGAATGCAAAAGTTTGTAGGCATGCTACAACCCACATCGTTTGAAGCATCAATGTCAAATTTTATACAAAAATGGCTAGTATAGTTTAGATGTGCCCTATTGTTTTTAGGCATATTGAAAAAGTTAACAATTTTTACCTAAGTATGATTTTAAACGTTTTTTTCCCTTCCTAAATTACTAAATCTTCAGGGTCGATATTTTGAATTATTATTAAACTGGTAACATTAAAACTTCAGATTTTTCGGTGTAAATGCGATGCGATGAAAAGAATAGTTGCAATAAATTTATATCAAATATGTTTTTTATTAATAAATAACCGGCCTATCAGATTCTTAGGCACAGATTGGTATACACAGAAGAATTAAGTATGAATCTCAGATTGTCTTTAAAGACGACCCAAGTTAAGCCTTGCTTAGCGACTTTACTGCGGTGTAAGTGAAAGCCAAGTCAGGAAATGAAAGCATTCTTCAGGCTTCCAGATTTGTTTCACTATATCAAAATTCAAATTCATCGCTAACTGAAAAATGTAATATCAACAAATAATGTTATACCTTATTACTAAATAGAAATAAATTCTTCTTCAATAAACAATATCTTCAAATTTCTAAAGATTATATAACAGATGAGAATTAAATTATTGTAATTTTTCCGAAAGACCAAAATAGATTGATATGTTTTAGATTAACTTGGGTTTTAAAGCAATAGAATTGATAAACAAAACAGCATACGAATTTCTCGAAATGTAAGTAAGTAAATAAAGACTAATACTTTCAAGAATGTCTTATACATAAAATTATTTCTACATCATTAGTTGTGCAATCCGTAATTGTGTGGTATTTACTCATTCTGAGGTAAAATGTATAAACAAACAAAAGTCTCCACACAAATGAAGTTCTATTCAACAACAACAACGCGTTTCGAACACTTTGTGTTCATCATCATGAGACAGCAAAGGATGTGGTGCTGAAGGGTTGGTCCAGTGAAAACAACTGATGATGAACACAAAGCGTTCGAAACGCGTTGATCTTGTTGTTGTAGAATAAAAATTCATTTGTGTGGAGACTTTTGTTTGTTTATCCATATTACCTCGAAATTATTTCTCTTCTGGGAGAGCTCATTTAAAATACTGAAGAATGATAGCAAATTATCAAAACTTTAAAAAAGGACTTTAAATAAAACACATCTAGAATTATATTTCAGTTCATTTTGAATTGGAAAAAAGGATGTTGATTTCCAATATAATGAGATTGTCTTCATTAAAGAAATATAATAAAAATACCGTGAAGATCTGAAAGTAAGTTATTGTGCAATAGAGCTGGTCGAAAGTCGGTGCAGGTCATTTGCAAGGCTCCAGCCAGATGGCTTGACAAGGGGCATTCCGGTCATTCCACACCTAAACCATTCTTAAACACAATCAAACACTTGTCCCACTAAATCTCCTTAGCTTCCGAGGAGACCTAAAGAGGTTCAGATAAACTTATGGATATAAATTAATCCTCTTTTCCAGGCAAACCTTTTTGGATAAAAGGTAGGAATAAAAAAAAAAATATCCTAGATTAGAATTCTACTTCGACTTGCTTCGAATAGGGTCTGTAAAACACAACACATTCCTAGATCTTTAGTTCGTGGCAGGTAATTATTAACACTTCTTCATTACGAAAGCACTTTAAACAGAATCCCAATGTATTATGGCGAATATAAATCTCAGTAAGCATACTTGCAGGAAATACTCGAATCTTGAAAAACTCGATTCGAAATGTTGTCCTTTCTCTCTATCTCTAACATGAATTGAAATAAAATAATATTTATAATACACTTTTTGGATAAAAATACGTTCGGGAACGGGTAAATAAAATTTAATGTAGATAAAGAAAAATAGAGAAATTAAAAACATGCACATACTCGTATCTCCAACCGTCTCTTTACCAGTGCTTTTGGTTTCCCTCTCTTTATCATCTCTTATGTCTCCTCAAGACTGCTCAAAACGAAAATTGTAAGTGAGTGTTTTTAATTTCGCTATGTTTCTATATCTACATTGAACTTGAATCTTATTTATAATACATTTTTACATTATTATAAATTTATAATAATACGCAATAACATAAATCTTAAGGATAAATAGTTATTTTTAAATTATAATTGCATGGAATAATGTAAATTTAAACAATGTAAGGTCCGAACTTGTTAGTAGGAGTAAATGAAGAGACGGATGAAAGCTATCCGTAGGGCACGGAGGGTGTTTTGACAGGCTAATAAGAGAATAGCTGAAGTAAGGTCGAGGTGAAAAGACAAATATAGTGACGAGCCAAAGGCCTAGTCAACAGAGCACCGTCAGTCAGACTAAAGGGGGACTCAGTCAGTCACTCTGAGAGCCTCCGCTATAAAAGTAAATAAAACAAACACCAAGTGACGAGTAAAACATCGAGTCAACAAAGCATCATCAGTAAGTCTCGAGACAGTCTTCAGTGAAGTCACGCTCAACATCTCCCGTGTCAAAGGGAATAAACATAAACTAAATAACGATCCAAACATCGAGTCAACAAAGCATCATCAGTAAGTCTCGAGACAGGATTGTTCTGGTGATATTTAACTGATATCATCAAACTAATACAGGAGGATTCATAAAACACTAATCAGCTCAGTTTAGCTGGTTACTCTGTAGTGTTTTGATGAAGAAAATTTTTATTTACGACTTTTTGATAAAATAGTCTGATTAGAAGAAAAACGACGGGTTTTAAGAAAAAAAAAAGCAGCATTTCAAAGAAATTACGTTTTTTTTCTTTTTATAAAAGGCTGAAAGTGATAACACATTGTACTTCCTGTTAGTAAGCAAGGAAGGAAGATGTAAGGGAGGGAACAAACAGTGCCGGCTGGGACCAGCTGGTCGGCCAGGTGGTAGAAACCACTGTTGAGTAGCCGCCCTTCGTGAGGCCGTTTAGTCAACTCTAGCCAAATCAACTTTCTTTCAAACTTGACCTTTCTCTTCTAGCAACTTATTTTTCAAACAATGATGAATAAATTTTTTTTATCTCTAAAAGTGACGAAAAGTAACTTGTTGCGTCTAGTTTTGAGATAATAATGTAAGATATTTTAATCTTGAAAATTAAAAACGGGGCAATAATGAAAAAACAGAGATACAATTCAGGTTGTCCAACCTAATTATTTTGTAGACATCGATTTTTAGATATGAAGGGAAATGAGATCGGGAATAGTTGGGATGACAAGTATGATTTTTAAATCTCAGCTGTATTGCTAATTATTCTACTCTATTTTAAATGTTACTTATATATTTTATCGTCCTATATTCTAGGGGACAGGTTACTCAGTGGTTAATGTATTCGCCTCTGGGATGGTAGTCTGTGGTTCGATCACCACCTGGCCCTCGATTTATTCACGGGGAAGCTGAATAAATTTTAGTACGTCGTCCCTCGCAGAAGACGTTAAGCAGTCGGTCCCAAGCCTGTACGATGTCAGGTACTCGTTAAAGATCCCTAGTCGACATGCACTTGAGTAAGACAAAATTTAGAACTCCCAATGTAAAATCTTTAGAATCAACGATCAAACAAAAAGCCGGTAAACGGCTGACGTAATCACCCGCTAGGAGATCGGTTAAAACATTAAAAAAAAATCGTCAGCTCTAAAACAATGTACCAAGTAAGATTATGAGTTAATTTCGTAATAATGATTATGAATTTTATGATAATATAAAAATATTAATGATTTAACTATTTTCGGAGGAGAACATAATCGATAAACGTTAATTATATTTGATAACCATATGTTTGAGAGAGACTGAAAAGAGTCAAAAGAAAAACATTCATAAGGCGGCGACTAAAAAAAAATGACAGTCACTAGTTTTCAGGAAACTATTAAGTGGTTGAATGATTATTTTTTAAGCTCATAAGATATTAATGTTTTTATAGTTAAAGCATGTGTGATATATTCCTGTACTGTACAACGTTCCAGATGGTGAAGAAGGAAGCAAGAACCAAAGATATTAATTTCAAATCTTGTTTGGGAGACATTGTCTACCGGAGCGTATTAATAAGATATTAATCAAAGGCCGTGATGTTTGAGGAAGAAAACATGTATGTCAAGGATTTACTTGTTACAGGAATGTCGTTATTTTTTTTTTGAGTTCTTTGTGGTTGATGTTTGGGTGTTGTGTGAACTCAAGAGTGAAATGAGGTCGGGTGTTGGACTAACGACCTAGACGTAACCCGAGTAGAGAAGGGAGACGCGAGGCTCGTCAGCTGACCGGAGAGCTAGCTTCATGAATATGCAGCGGAGGGGCATAGGACACGGCACTTGCTACCGCCTACCGCAACCTGTTCACCTTTCCACTGCACCTATATACCCTCACTCTGTCTCTTTCCCTACTATCAACTGTGAAGAATCCTATTCATACCTGTTCATAACATTTCCCTAAAAACATCGGCAAATAAGAGCATACGGCATGACCACCACAACTTCTTCAACCAACCATTGCACACCTATGCTACGCACTGATGTCTTCCTTTACTTAAAACAACAATCATTCACAATTTTACAAGATTCTTCGGTTGCTCTTTAGTTCTGACACCTTTGTTATATTTCCCATAATGTAACAGCTGCACAACTAACCTGTGCAGCTGCCTTCCCTAATGTCTAACCTCTCCGACTGCTCTTCTCATATTAAGAAAGATAACAACCCTGTCTTCTAGTGACACCAAAGTTGTAAACACTCACCCTTAGTTTAACTACATTTATTAATTTGTCAAATCTATACAAAACAGAACTACGAAAACCACAGAAAATTAGCTAAACCTCCATTTAGAATTGATCTAAATAGAAGAATATTGTAATAGCAATCCATCGATTAAAATATTTCACTTTAGCTTAGCGGTTTATAAGTGTTGTAAATATTAAGGCTGATTATATATATTTCACCTTAGTTTATGTATCTTAACAACTATTTAGCTAACTGGAAGTCATAAAACAGAAGACATAAAAATATTCATATTTCGAAGTTGTTCGTCATCAGAAGAAGACTAGAGCGTCTGAAGAGATTCAAGGACTCTGAAGCCTTGAATCGCTTCAGATGGACTACTAGTTTACTTATGTTAGGTAGATAAGCTATTATGCAAGAGCTCATCCGCAACGTTTGTATAATTCAGCTTAATAAAGGGATTAGTCCAAGGAGAGTTCAGTCTAATGCAGAGCGCTGGTTAATCGTTAACTAAGCCATAAACCCTACAAGTTGATTTAGTAGGTGTTTTGATGAACTCGGTGTTTTATCAAAATGCATTACACTACAAAAACGAGAATACCCTCAACTGCATGGTGTATATGACCAAACAGGCTGTGGTTTCGTGTAGTAAGTCTTGTGTAGACTGTGGTTTCGTGTAGTAAGTCTTGTGTAGACTGTGGTTTCGTGTAGTAAGTCTTGTGTAGGCTGTGGTTTCGTGTAGTAAGTCTTGTGTAGGCTGTGGTTTCGTGTAGTAAGTCTTGTGTAGTCTGTGGTTTCGTGTAGTAAGTCTTGTGTAGACTGTGGTTTCGTGTAGTAAGTCTTGTGTAGGCTGTGGTTTCGTGTAGTAAGTCTTGTGTAGGCTGTGGTTTCGTGTAGTAAGTCTTGTGTAGTCTGTGGTTTCGTGTAGTAAGTCTTGTGTAGACTGTGGTTTCGTGTAGTAAGTCTTGTGTAGGCTGTGGTTTCAGACCAAGACTTATATGTTTTAACACATTGGTTGGGTATCACTGTTTTTCCCAGCGGTTAACAACAAGAGATGACCTAAATCTTGCAGTCTAGACCCGTAGATATGGATTTGTATGCCATATACTTCTAGAAAGCTGAAACTAAGGTATGTCTGAGGCCTTGTTCCACAGTAACTGAAAGTTCACAGGCAACAAGGAGCACATATTTATAGTGTAATCATAAACCAGTAGCCTAAGGGGCCAAGGTAGCACAGTGGTTAAGGTACTCGCCTCTCAACACGTAGGTCCAGGGTTCGATCCCCATCTCGCCTTCGATTTATTCTCGACAGAGGTGACTAAATCTGAGGACGTTAAATCTTATGTCCCTCGGAGAGGACGTTAAACCATCAAGTACTCGTTAAAGAACCCTACTCTAAATACACTCGAGTTAGACAAAATTTAGCACTCCTAATGTAGAGTTAACAGGCAACATAACTTGCCCATTACTAAAACGGGTCCCAAATAATAAATGAGTCACAATTTCCGCCCCTAGAACAGACTTAAAGGTGAAAGCCTTATAAGTGTGGCCGTTGGAAAACAAACACAAACCAGTAGCCTTAGCCGGTGCTTTATTTTGATTACAAACGAACTTGTAGTTCACTGAAACAAAAAGATAAAAATGCTTTTACCGCTAATTTGCATTACCTAGAATTCTAGGCATGAATCAGAGGGGTTCAATATGGGTTAGTGCAGCCGTTAATTTTAATCTTTGACATAAGTAATTATGTAAATGGTGAAAAGATTTATTACTTCATGACGTTATAATGAGTCATACAATGCATGAAGCAGTAAGACACTTAAGGTTTGTCATAATGGCGTTGAACGGAGCAGTAAAGAAATGAGATGTAGGGTTTGTGGGTGTATTTATATAGAGAGAGACTGAGAGAGAGAGAGAGAGAGAGAGAGAGAGAGAGAGAGAGAGAGAGAGAGAGAGAAAGGGGGGAAATAGGATATGAGATATATGAGAAGAGGCTAAATATGACGTGAGAGAATGAAATAAGGAGGATATGAATGAGGTAAGAGCTCGGGCATGTATGACAGATTTCAAGGATGAATCCCGTGGCAGACCTGCTTCAGGCGAAATCGGAATTGAAGTGTACGTAATGGCGCCATTACGCCGAGAGTAACAAGCTACAGCACCCATTCCTTTACGCTTTCCTTCTGACTTTCTAAATCTCCACTTCAATACTACTTTCAAAAATATTAAAAAAAAAAAAACAAAAACAATAAAGCTGAAACATTTTTTAATGCTTTCGTGTTTCGTGCGCTCGTCAATTTCAAAGCCATTCATTTAAAACAGTCAACTTAACTCACCGTTATTAAATTATTCAGAAATGCCTTTTACAATCATTATTATACTTTCTTCAATCAAAAAGAGAAATTATCATCAAAATAAACCATTTACTAGAATTTTTTTTTTCTTTCAAATATCGACGAAATATCTTAGCAATCCATGACTGCGAATAAATTTTAAAGAAAGTAATATTTTTGAAGTTATTGAACCTTCACTTGCTTATTCAGTTAAAAAAAACGCTTTAAAGAAGTTGCTTATGACAAGGACTGGGAAATAGAATACAAATCAGACTGGTAAGCCCTCACGTATTGAATATGATTTTTATAAAATTTGAATTAAGAATAATTAAAAAACCTGAAAGTTAAACAGGAATCGATTTCAAATAAAACGTAGTTTAATATCATTATTATCATTCAAACATATCCTAATTCAGATACTTGTGTAAAAGAGAAAAAATATTATAAGTTAACTAATTAAATATTGTAATACCGTTAATACTATATAAATATTAATAATATAAAAAGTATTATAAAATATTAAAGTAGCACCAGACTTGAACTTTAATCTGACAGTAGATTTAATATTTGTTAGTATCTTATATTGGTTGATATTTACTAGATTTAATATATCCCTTTATATCTGGTATTTCATACTGGTTGATTTTTAAAACTTCTTCCATTCATAGTCATATTATTATAACTATGTTTATTATATTATATTATTTTATATAAGGTAAGTACAGATCTTCTTAAAAAAAATTAAAGTCCCAGACTTCAGCTTTAATCTGAAATACTAGATTTAATATATCCCATTTATTTTGTGGTATTTTATATTGGTTGATTTTGAAAACTATTTCCATTATAGTTATATTATTATAATAGCAATGCAGATCTATATAAGGCAGGTACATGTATTATTTAAAAAAAATTGTAGCCTCCGACGTGAGCTTTAATCTGAAATACTATATAATACATCGCTCTATTTTTAGGTATTTTATATTGGTTGATTCTGAACACTTCTTCCACTGATAGTGATATTAATATAAAAGTTAACATAAGACACATGATATAGTTAACAAATACAATATGTTTTATTAAAACCATTTTACAATAAACAAGAGAAATAAAATCATTGTACAGCCCTATAGTATGAAATTCTAAAATGAGGTTAAAATCGTTTTGTTAGAATAGACTATGATCATAAGGAATTAAGAGAAAGCGGAGAAACGGTTTAGAGGAAGAGGGTGAAGTAAGAGGACATTTTAATAAAATGGAAAGACAAATAAGGAAGGGTTGGACAGGTCTGGGTCAACAAGAGGTCAGAACAAATAGCTGCTCTATCTGCCAGCTAATGTAAAACTCTTTGATTAAGCAATTCATAGCGATAATAGTACATCTAATTTTAGTAAACCATTACTGACGTTAAAAGAATTTTATCTATTAAATTTATTTATAGATTTGAATGTCAAAGATTAGCAATAACAATGTTATATGTGGGATAATTTTATTTCTGCAAGGTGATAACTTGTATTCTGCAAATAACATCGAAGTTGACTAGTAATGTAGCATGATTTTTATGAAATATTTAATATTTATGAATGCACTCATAGTTAAGTATATATAGAGATAATAAATACGAAAATTAAATATTAATAGTGGAACAACAAAATAAAAATTAAAACATTAATTTTGCGGTATTTAATTGTGTATTAATTGTGTGGTATTTACTTGTTTTGAGGTAAAATGGATAAACAAACAAAAGTTTTCACACAAATGAAGTTTTATTCAACAACAATTGTTATTGTTGTTGAATAAAACTTCATTTGTGTGGAAACTTTTGTTTGTTTATCTGTTTACCTCAGAATGAAAAATTAAAACTTACAGTGTACATCACAACAAGATATCATATCTTTAGAGGAGGAATCAAAATGTAGATTTTTTTTTTTTGTTGAACTCCATGGAGCTTCTCTTGAGATTTGAAAGGCGTACATTTTAGAAATGTGGCAACACTGGGGTCAGGGTTGATGTTTTTACTAGTGCAAGATGTTAGTTGGGGCGCTCACCAAAGCCTACATCACCATATGGTTTATAGTTTACGATAAGATAACAGCATCCTGTCTTGGCTCATGCACCTCTACAAACACCGCCAAAACATTTGAGTAGTCCAGTCTTTTCTATGTTGGCACAAATCTACAATGTTGACATATCAACTTCTACATAGGTGGAGAGTCCAAAAGTATCGTCTATTAATCAACAGGATATATATATATACTATATTTACTAAAAAATCAACTAAAACTTCAACTTTTATTTGGTATTAACTGACATACAACCAGTATAAAGTTCGTGAATTTTTGATCAAATTGACTTGGTTATAGAAAAGACAACTTGTAATATTCAATGATGTATGATGTTCGAAAGTGTATGTTTTAGAAACTCATATTATAATTATGATTGATAAGACAAACAACAACAATAGCTCTGAAGCCTTTTGCCTCAAAATTAATTATGGCTTTAATAAATATAACTTCTGTTATTAACTATTTGGTCTACTCAAAGCTGTCAAAATGTCCCATATTTGATTTAAACACAAAACGGTAAATAACGTTAAAATCATTTATTTTAAAAACTATATTACCATAAATAATTTCAAACAAAATATAATAACGTTCAAGAGTATAATGCGTAAATGGAACGCAGTAAAGCATTGGATAGCTCGCGAACGAAGTTCATGTTATTAGAATTTAAAATTGATTTCACAGTACAAGTAAAGAAAAGATAATTACAATTTAGAATTATGTAAACATTTATTAAATTATATAATAAAATTATGTGAATTTTATAACATTACCGGGGGACTTTGTAGGTCATGACACTCCTGAGCGAGAATTCGTCTCTTCAGAGCCAGTTGATTCTATTTTGAGACAGCCAAGTATCATCAGGATTACATGCATGTATCAGGATTATCAGGAAATATACAAACAAGGTATATTTCCGGATTACATGGGAAATGTAGGCTAAACCTTGCATGATGCTAAAAGTGCTTAGCTGACCAGCTAGCATAGAAAGAAAAAAAAATCCCTCGTTAGATTTCTATTACCGCAGTGCAACCACGACTGTAAAGATTATACCAATAAAATATTATTTTGCTATTTTTTAGATTAAAAATTAGGTATGCACTCAAAAAGCTATATTTGAAACCAACAATCCTGTTTACTCTATTACAGAGGTGGCCAAGCTCCTTGATAGTCCGACAATAATCACTTATTATAATGATGATGTCATTATCATTAGAATGAATGTGGCTGACTCCTTAGTCAATCACTTATGGATATATTTCCAACAGTATCCATACATATCTAAGTTCAAATGTTGTCATGTACATAGAACAGTTAATATAATATCTTTTAACTAACAAACATACTTATCACATTGTTATTTCCAAATTACATTTGGTTGCGTTTGATAGCGTGTGCTTTAAAAGAAACAAAAACCCGATAAAATCCAATCACTTAACAATAATGTAAATATAGGAGTAGAAATGACGGGAAGCAGATGTACATCTACGAGCTGCAGCCAGCACATTGATAAGTAATGACTAAATAAGTAGTGTGTAAGAAGAAACGTGTAGGGCGGAGAGGGCCGAACACGCAGACGGGCAGCTGGCTCAAGGGATCGAGTAAACAAGCGCCTTCGTGATGCTCTGCCGAAAAAACTTCTACCACTCTCACTCATTCTCTGGTAAGAAATAGGGTCATTAATTAAACAGAATGGATTTAAATAATAGCAGCCAAGGTGATAACATACATAAACTACTAGACTACCCGTGACCCTTTGTGTCACTCAGAAATTATAGCAATAGTTATTGAAATCAATTCACAGAACATGGTTGACAGGTATAATTTGAATTGTTGTTTCTTGTTATTAAGGCACAGAAACAGCTTCTTATATGGCCCAAGCTTTTGATATAGCATTCTTAACACGATTCAAGACATATACACAGTAAGTATGAGAATCAGTTGGGTTTTTGACTCTTGAGAAGACCGCTTGTAAGGTTAAAAGATCTTAGTCTTTCTCCCCATGTTATATTGTGTTTTAATCATTGATTGTTATTTCACGTGTTTATGTGAAATCTTGTATATACAGTAAGTATATTTAGCAAAAATTAAAATCATTTAAATTAAAACAAAATCATTTATTATATGACATCGATAAAAAGATTTCACATACAATAAACAAGTGAAATAACAATCAATGATCAAACCACAATATAAAATGAGAAAATAAGTTGTGTTTTTGACTCAGTTGGGTTTTTGACTCTGACGAAGACTGCTTGTTACGGTTGAAAGATCTTAGTCTTGTTTTCCCATTTCTTATTGTGGTTTGACGAAATACGGAACTCACTCGTTTCCGAGTACCACGGCATACGCCGATTTGCATTCACAATCTGTATAATATAAATAAGAAAAGAGTGTAAAGTTGTATAATGCAATAAATGGTTATTATTATTATTATTATTGTGGTTTGATCATTGATATAATATATATATATATATATTATATATATATATATATATATAAAGCTTTCACATAAACACGTGAAATAACAATCAATGATCAAACCACAATAAGAAATGGGAAAACAAGACTAACTAAGATCTTTCAACCGTAACAAGCGGTCTTCGTCAGAGTCAAAAACCCAACTGAACACTGAACACTGTGTCAGTGTTCAGTTGGGTTTTTGACTCTGACGAAGACCGCTTGTTACGGTTGAAAGATCTTAGTTAGTCTTGTTTTCCCATTTTCTATTGTGGTTTGATCATTGATATATATATATATATATATATTTCACTGGAAAATAAATATTACTATCACTAGAGTTTTATTAATCACCTAAAGGACTTTATTACTAACTTACAAAATTTTTAAAATTAGGGTAATTAGTAAATACATAATTCTAAAATGCAAGCAAGATCATTGAACCAGTAACAGTCTCACTCAGGGCCAGGTTAGCCTTCAGGGCCCCTTTAAAGTAGTATTGCTTAGTTCTCATATTATTTGATTTACTCATGTCATTATCAGGATTTTTCCCAGTCATAGTTATAGTTTACATAGCATTCTCTAAAACTTAATTAAAACCATCAACACTATCTAAGCTCTGTTTCCTTCGGAATCATCTTCGATTACAACTTGAAATTCTCCTTTGATATACAAAACGTCAATAAATACAAGGCCACAAGCAGTGGACTTGCTATCTATCAAGGTCACGAAATGAATTCTTAAGTCAGATTCCCACGGTGATTTCTGACACAAAATAAAGAACTGCAAGTTAGCTCTGCCTTTCTCACAGCATTGTGTATTGAGAAAAAAGCGATAAAACCAATTAATATTATGAAGGTTCATTCATCAGATATCAATAAATGACAGAAAACCGTATCAGAAAAAAATACTAATTAATGATATATATATAAACCAATTGAAAAGAAGATAGCACACAGATAGACACAGGAATAACTCACTTCTATATTTCGACCAAAGGCGTCACCAGAAGGCGAAGAGTCCCGCAGGAAGGCAGAGCGGCTATATATATATATAAACCAATTGAAAAGAAGATAGCACACAGATAGACACAGGAATAACTCACTTCTATATTTCGACCAAAGGCGTCACCAGAAGGCGAAGAGTCCCGCAGGAAGGCAGAGCGGCTATATATATATATATATATAATATATATAAATTAAAGTTTATCATGACTCGGCCAGTTCTTCAGTTCTTCAGTTTAGAATTAAACTCTTATTGCAATGTTTCGGTTTTTATTTCAAACCTTTTTCATAGACCCTATAAAGAAGGTTTTAACTAAAAACCAAAATGTTGACAATGAGAGTTTAATTTGAACCTGAAGAACTGACTAAGTCCTGAAAAAGCTTTAATTTTGTTTCTATTTCACGGTCGAAACTTTTATCTATATATATATATATATATATATATATATATATATATATAAAGAGTCGCAGCTCTGCCTTCCTGCGGGACTCTTCGCCTCCCGATGACGACGATGGTCGAAATATAGAAGTGAGTTATTCCTGCTTCTATCTGTGTGCCATCTTCCTTTTAATTGGTTTTTATTTAAAAGACTGCTGGACCTTTTCATTTAATTACTATATATATATATATATATTCAATATTTCGAAATAAATATATACACTCTTGAAACCTGAAATGTATTTATTTACACTAGGAAATATAGCAGTAATCCTTCTTGAATAGATAATGTTATCAATGCAAGCACACTTTACTGATATTTGTTTCTTCAAACTTTATCAATTTTTCTTTATAGCACTCATCTCCCAGTATAATATATTTTCGATAATCAAAGTTTCAAGTGTTGACCAGGCATCACCTGAACGCGAATATATCTTGTTTTCAATTACATATTTATAAAAGCAGTAAAAGATAATGACGGATATGTGTTGTTAATTAGTTTTAAATCGTTTTGGTTGAACTGTTGGAAAGCCAGCCCACTTGGGAAAGTTTAACTTCATCCTCGTTTATTTGAAAGTGTTTTAAAGTTTTACTGTTATTTTCCCTATAATCATCATGATATGATTTATTTTCTATATATGTAGTCAAATTAGTATTCATTTATTGATTTCAATTGATAGTGGTTTCAATTGATAGTGTCCGGCCACAGACTCACGGGAACACAATGGGCTTTTGCAAAGTTGTAAATAAATCCCTCCGCTCCCCTCCGTGACTGGATAAATCTCTGTAATTACAATGGATTTTCCCTCTCAACTACTCTCTTTCACTCTTTTGTTGTCGTTGATAAAATGTCCCTTTTTCTGTTCCAATTTCATACTCTATCCTTTCCAATCTTCTTCCCTGTCCATCCGTTAGTTTCTTGAGTCTTATAAAAACTTTTTCTCTCTCAACCTCATTTTGCCTTTCCTCTTATCTTCTCTCCTTCTATTCCTCTTTCATTCCTACTTTGCTCTCAAGTCCTATTCGTCTTTTTACTGATTTAGTGAGGTTGTTAAGATGTCTTTCTTCCTTTATCCTCCTAATCCTGTTATTTTCGATCTCTCTTTCTCTCATCCTATCCAGGAGTGAACTACTCCTCTTCTTCTGATTGGAGCATCCATCTCACCAGTCTTTGAAATTGCAAGCGATGACTTCAATCCTTGCCCTCTCTTATCACTGGGATCAGCAAAAAACATTATGAAATGGTGAAGACCAAGCAAAGATGATACAATATCCAATAGACACTATATCTAGTCACTATTTTAACATTTAGGTAAACATTGAGTAAAAGTATTGTTCGTAGTGTAGCCCATGATGATTGCGTATGGTGACACTAATATTTGAGGGTTGTAAATGGACTACAATGAGTTGTAAAATCAAAACTGATTAGTTGTATCTACTTTATTATATTAGAACAAGGTGTTCAGGAATTCAGAAGGTTCATTCAAATATTGGGTACATACTTAACACCAAGGGGGAGATACATTGTGAAAGATTTAGGAGACAGGCTACATTGGAAGATGGTTTTTTTTTTAGTGGGGCGTGACAAGATGTGAGAGTTCTTTATATATTCTGTTTAGTGTGGATCAATTTATAAGGTTAATAGAGTTTATCTAGAGTTGATAGATGGAGGCGAAGTCAAAGCCAAGGCAAATATAAGAGTAGTGGGGACAGGCTGCAAATAGATCTCTGTCCTCCTGACTAACGACCACCCGCCAGTCCATTCATTAAATGCGCTAATCGCCACCTTAATATGCACTTACTTTCACGTCGGCCTTTCTTCCTTCACTGCTCCTGCTTAGCTAAATATACTTAACAGCGTACTCTCTTAACATAGTCCAATTGACCTATTACTGCGTAATATCAAAGGATTTCAAAAAAATAAATTCAACATTCCTTCATACACAACAGAACAAGATCAAGATAATATCCGCGATATATTTATTTTAAAAAAAAAATCTTTTACTACTTATAGATTAAGTCCCACCAATAAAATGAAGAACCTGGCAGATTTTTCAAGCGTTTTTACGACGATGAATTATACGTTTCTATCAAATTGATACAATTAGCATTATCTTTCAGCCAACTATATGCCTTTATAAGGCAACAAACTAGATAAACATTAAATTACCTTTAACAATTTGTAAGTATACATTTGAAATTAGGCTTTCAGTTGATTATATTATTAGAAAAATACAGGGTCTTACTTCGTACGTGTTCTTATAACTGGACCGGTTTTAGAACTCGTAAATATACCAGAAAATAAGATAATATCGACAAGATTAATAGATTAAGTTGATAACAATTGACTTACCTGAAGGTAATAAATACTCTCTAACACACTATAAGATTCAGTTTGTTATTGATAATGGAGGAATTCCGAAGCTGACCGAATGGTAGGGACACGTACGAGATAAGACGATCTCCAAGTATTTACGATTATATCATTTTATTTATGTTGGCTGTTTAATGTGTCTAGCTGAGGATAGCCAAATAGAAGGATGAAAATATTTCTAATTATATTATTTTGGTTTCTGGAACGAAAGCCTCATTCATTACCTATAATACGGACATGCTCAAATTAATCAGTGCTACTAACCAGAAATTACTATCCTGCAATATAATTGGATGCTAATCTCAATCTATTGTGAAATTTAATAAAGGCTGTACAATAAATCACTCCATGTGGTAATAACCAGTAGAAGTATACAAGAAGTTTGCAATTATAATCAAGAGCTACGAGTGATGTTAAAACACTCCAGTCTTGGAAAAAACAGTTGTACCGAAAAATCTCCTAAGTAATCCACCATCAGTTAAACATTTTTGGGGAAGTTTAATTATTTAAATTTATGTATATATATAAACTTTAACACATAGAAAGAAACACAGAAAGTCACTACAGAACGCACTTCGATATTTCAACATCCGTCGTCATCGGGAAGAAGTGCGAAGTACTCGCGTTGAGAAGCAAACTGCTACTGGCCTCCAGAGTAACTCGTGGAACCACCGCAATGCTGCCCCCCCCCCCCCCCCCCAGCGGAGGAGAGGAGAATAGAAATTCCTCCAATATTTATTTATAAAACAAGATAAAAAATATATAATCCAAAATAATAATGAAGACAACAATAAGAATGCAAATAAAATTAAAAAAGAAAAAGTATAAACAATGAGGGGAAAAAAATTAACGGTAGAGGTTAAGATCAGGAGAAGAGCGAGCCCCAAGGAGGCATATGAATGTCTCTTCAGAAGCTCTAAGGGTGACAATATATATAATATATATATATATTTCTGTGTACTACTTATTTCAGAACTTAAATTTATTTTTTTTAAATAGTAAAATAAATGTTATGACACTTACAGCTACTGGTTGGCATTGGATGTCCTCCTTCTGAAACAGAATAAAGGCAATGAAAATTGGAGCAACTCTATATAAATTTACTATACTATACTAAATACTTACTATACTATACTAGTAAAATTAAACAAAATAAAGGTGGAAAAATATTTCTTTCTGTAAAAGAGTAAACAGCAACACAAAGTAAATACCTTGTAAACACTTGCGAATACATACAGGATGGAAATGGAAAGAGTTAAGTGCTCTTCTAGTATACCTCATTTGTTAATGGTGACCCATTTTAGTTAAACATAAAAACAATTACGACCATGAAAAACTCAATTTGGTATAAAATTTCAGATTTTTTGTTAGCTTTTTATGATTTAAAATTTTTTTTTTTCTATTTTGACACCCCCAAAATGTCGCCCCCTGGCACGTGTCGCCCGGGGCGTACTACCCCCTTGCTATGTCACTGTCATTGATACCGATCATTGAGGTCTACAACTTTCAAGTACTTTAGACCAGTCGATATTTTTATTAATATGTTAATAATACAGAGAACTCGTGAGTAAATTCAAATATATATTAATGATATAATCTAATATCTTTCAGTGTTGACTGCATATCATAATAAAAACACGCGATCAAAAAAATCATAATAAAATCAATAGAAATAAGTAAAAATTATTAAAAAATTTTCCAATACGTTATCATAAGAACTTTTTCCTTAATAACGAATAATAAGGTCTTGGAACCTTATCAATTATTTTTTGTTTTTGTGTTCATTTATTTTATACAGTATACAAAATAACAAAAAATATATTCCGTTTCATAGAAAAAAAGAAATCAATGTCATATAGATAAATGATCAAACACAATCAATTTATGAAATTTTGTCTCAGACTGTTAAAACAGTGGTAAGAGACAAACTTCATTTGAATTTGAATAACAACAAGAAATAAAATAGATTCTCAATGTGATTATTCAAGGATCTATATCAATTTTTCATGGAAGTAGTTCTCTATTGCCTAAGTTTAATCTGCAAATTCAAATTGGCAAGGAATATTAATCCAAGGGACCGGTTCGTTTAACCAAAATGACACAAGGAATGCATATAAATAACTTCCTTAGAGGCCTTGATATTTTGCATTAATTATAAACAATTTACATACGCTTTGTTATAATACATAAAGATTGCTTAACTTAATAAAAAAAAAAAAATGAAACTTGTTTTCACCTTTGCTGTATATTTTTAAAGACTTAATATTTTTACAAGGTGACAATTCTTGCTGAAATTAGACGATTAAAATTTAGATTTGCCCCACATTTTGATATAAAAAGTTATTAGTATGAATATGAGTCTTTGGTTTGAACTGTCTGACTCAAAACAATATATATATATAAATATATATATATATATATATATTATATATATTCTATATAAATATATATGGATTAATTTACCACAATGAAAACAATTTTTGAAACAATGCTCTAAGGCCTTTCGTTAACACATCGTCACTTGCTCTCTGACGATGTGTTAACGAAAGGCCTTAGAGCATTGTTATCAAAAATTGTTTTCATTGTGGTAAATTATATCTATCTAGTATATCAAGTGTTATTTTGATATACCTATATACATATATATATATATATATAATATAAACTTTTGTTGAACGACCTTTGTACTGTGGCATGAATCAATTTCATAGTCGATCTTTCAAGTTTTCTCACCTTTAAGCAATCCTTAAAAGAAGGATTGCTCCCTAAATTTACATATATATATATATAATAAAAAGAATGAAATCGAAATTTCAAAGCGCCCTTACGAAATAAATCAAAAGATCATTTTAGATACCTATTTTTTGTAGATAGGTACCTATCTAAATAGATACCTAAACCTATTAGATAAACCTATATAGCCAAATATACCTAATAATAATACCTAAACCTATATGACTAAACCTATTTTTTAGACAGATATATACCTTTTAGTATCTTTTACGGTCATTATAGATATCGTATTCAGAGAAATTACAAGTCACAATAGATTAAATAAATCTTGATTAAGATTTCTATAATACTCTTAATAATAATAACAGCTTTATTGTTACTTCTAGGACGTTACAGCCCTGTATTGACCTAGGGAGTTGGTAAGGTCCTGGGCTTTTTGACAACCTCCCTCCACCCACTCCGATCTATCCCTTACGCCCCCGCTATACAGTTCCATTATCACCCATTTGTCCTCCAGACAGCCTAACCACTCTGATCTATCTTGTACCCCCTCCTCAATCTTTATAACCTCCCAGCTATCGCTATTCCTTCTCCATGTCACTCAGATATCGCATTGTAAACATCCCTCTACTATTAAAGCAGCCAGTAATAACATTCAATAGATACTACTAACTACTACACTCTTTCCTGCCACAGTTAACCGATTTCTGATTACAATACATTTTTTTTTTTTTTTTTTGATACTTTGACTACAATTTCATGTATTTAGAAGTAATTTTGATTTCAGGGTTACTCCTTTAGCTTTTTGATTATGTGACGGAAATCGGGTGGACACCCATTGGTGGCACTCCGTAACTATGTTTAAGCTTTATGACGACAGAAAGTCACGTGGCCATTGCCATTTTAGTCGTCTTTGGGGGTTTATGGGGATTACTAGTTGGGAAAGATTTTAAGCAAGTGGGTTTGGATGAGTTGAGAGTTTACTGTGGAAGAGTTTGCAGCGGTCTTTTACATAGTCGAGAACGAAGGGGACTTTAAGATCTCGGTGAATGATTATATTTGGGACGTAAAATGGGAGATGCGAGAGTTTTCTGAGTATTTTTGATTGGATGGCTTACGATACATCTAAAGTTTTAAAGATGCTCTATTCAACCCATTGAAACTTTGTTAAGTTAGGACAATTCAAAAATATAACTCAGAGCACTTTTTGCCTAAACTATATGAGTGCGTGTTTTGAGAGAGACATCATCAGCGCAAAATTGTATGTAATACTATACAATAACAGGAAATTAGGATAACAGATGAAATTAGCATTGCGTGCGCTTTTCCCTCAGAATGCTGCCAATGCGCTTTATTCTGCTATATTTCATTTCAAAACCCACTGAAGCAACAAAAGTTATACCCTAAAGTAATGAAATACAGCAGAGAATTCCTGATATCACGACCTAAACTGGTGATACATTAAAATTCTTATTTTTACAAAAAAACTCAAGTGAATTCATGTTTACTAATTTAAAGCGTAATTTTATTCACAGTTCTCAAAAAAATGACCTTAAACATGTAACATTATAGAAACATAACGATATTATAATAATTTTATCATATAAACTTCACTGTAATCTATGTAAAAATCAACCTAGATATTACAGAAATTGAAAGGAATTAGCACAAACCAATTAGATACCAATCTATAAAAATTTTTTATCAATTATAGAAATTGAAAAGACCCAAATTACTTTAGAAAAGCACCATCTGGTGAACAACAAAAATTTCCATAATCATTATTTGTAATAACATAATTAGATAAGAATTAATTTGCACGAACCAATTAGAAACCAATTTATAATTTTTTTTTTCATAATTATGAAATATACTTTCGTAACAATTAAAAATGTATAATTAAATAATGAAGGTTTCATGTTTGCAATGACTAATCATGTAGGTATTTAATCATCCGCAGTTATTGAATCATCGCTGGAATTGGCAAGTCACGTGGGTGGTATACATAAAAAACTAAATAGTTACTAATGACTTTTGATTCGTATTTTAATCGAAGTCTTGGAAGCATATCTTCCTCAAGAGTTCTCATTCAAAATCTAATAAGAACCCCTATCAAACTAAATAAAAATTCAAAAAGACATTCGAATTCTTTAACATTTTATGAAAAACCTTTCATGTACTTCCTGATGATGGACAGTGTCAGAAACCATATAGACAATTAAAGATAACAACTATGATGTGATTTAGTAATATAAATTATTTTAATCTCTTGTGTTACTAACAATATCTACATAGTTTCTTAAGTGGCTACTGAGATCTTCAAAGATATGTAAAAACAAATTAATCAATGATAAAAACGATCAATAATGAATTACAAAGTTATTGATCGTTTCAAATACAAATTCAACACATACTGAAAAACTATAAAAATACTAATTTATTATTTGAAATTAACGTTTGTTCAACAGATTTTACATTTCATTAATTAAATATCATATATATAAACTTTTAACACTCATAATTAAAAAATTATTATTTATTGCTTTATATATGACCATATCTAATACTTTATTTATACAAATATCACTGAAGACCAAAGCGGCTTCCGTGTTGACGATCTTTTCAAGGTGTTCTTGTCTTCTAAACACTTTACGATGTTGCAATGGCAACAGAAAAAGCAACTCTTCTAAGGATATATTAAGAAAAACTTTTAACGCTAAAAGGGCTTTACTCGATAAATCGAGCTTTCTGGTCATCTTCAGGGTAAACAAACATTAATTTTACAACAACAAATGCTAATACTAATGAATGGATAAAAAGAGTAAGTTGAGAAACAATAATACAAATAACCTTAATGATAACAATGATAATAGAAAGACAACATACAATACAGAAGCGCTCCTAGCGCTCAGTAAGTGAACTAACAATATTATTTCATTAAATTTAAATATAGGATCGATAATTCCTAGCACTGGGGATAATTAACATGTCATTAATCTGACTATTCAGGGAAGGGCATTTTTCCTTGGTAAGCAAAACCTTCAATATTTCAGGTAATTATATTCGACGATCGGTATATTCTTCCTGATTACTACAGTGAGGTGAATCTAGTTGGCATTTAGAGTGCTGACTATCTTCAGGTCTAAGTATTCGTTCTCATGCATGAATATAATAAAAGTAAGTATATAATATAATTAAAAGTAAAGTAAGAGGTCAACTAAAAAAAATGAAAATTTAGAGTCGTCTTTGAAACTTAAAACAACAAATTATGAGTCAAATTTTTCCAAACTTTCTGAAACCATGCAAAGCCCATTCTCGTTATTGAAGTTTGTTTGTTATTGAAGTTAAGTTAGTCTTGTAAGTAAATGTTTAATTGTTGAAATAATTAAGAAGTAATTATCTAATAATGCCATATATATAAATATATATCAGGAAATTAAATTTCCTGAGGACGACCGTTAAAAGGGTCGAAATATTTAATGTGAGTCCTAGTTTCTGTTTTTCATTCGTGTTTCTCAAAGTTTTCAAAGTGTATATATATATATACTACGACACAGAAAAAATATAAAATATAAACTTACTAAATTCAATATTTCGAACTGTTCTTCGTCATCAGGAGAAGACTAGAAGAGAGGCCGAAGTGAGATAGATCTCCACACGTCGAAGGAAGAAACGCGAAATATTGAAATTATATTTAATAAGTATGTATTTTATCTTATTTCTGTGTCGTGTTTTGTGTAATTTAAAATTTTATAGTCCGTGTGGATGTGTTTCTTCAATTTTATATATATATATATATATATTATATATATATATATATATATGTAATATGTTTTGAAAAAACTACTTATATATGAATAAATAGATATTTTTTCTTATGAATAAATAGCTTAGTTTTTTGTTATCAAAAAACTTTATTTATTCAAGTACTATTTATTGTTGGCAAGAAAAAATTTTATGTGTTAAAAAATTTTGAAGTTTCGTAAATTGTAATTTTTGACTCTTCCGGCCCAACAGGTTGCCCACCCCTGCAATAGGCGAACACCATTTGACGCTTCACCGTCTAAACTATTATCATTAAAATGTAATGTAATTTAGATTAAAATTAAAAACACTGTTATTCTTTAAGTTATGGATATTATAAATAAATATTTGTAATTTAATTAATAATAAGATGTAAATTATGGGCATTATAAAATTAAAGTTGCTCCTATATTAATTGAGTAATTTCCTATTGTATTTATAATAAATATCGCTAAAAAAAAGTGTAATATTATTTGTTTTTATTTGAATGTGTCTTGGCACAGTTACCAAAGTAAAGTGTTGGCTGGACCATTGTGCCGGTTTACATTACAGCTATTAATGGAGGAGAGAGGACCCCCGCCCCCCCGCCCCCTCGGTTTGCAGACAGAGATAGGTCAGGTAGGTACCCTCTAGTGGGAGGGCAATGTGACCAGGATAACGGTTGACCAGATGGACTTTAGAAAGACCAAGAGCTCTTTGTTAATGCATGCATCCATTATTACTGAACACTGCAGAGTCAATACGATGCATACCTTGGAGGCCCTAATGCAAACTACCATTTAATTTCTTATTCACAAAATTAAAACATTTGAAAAGTTAAATTGCGAAGATATATACCTCTTAATGTATTAAGATACAAATATAATGTATATATATTCGCATGTCCTATCATAAGTAGAAGAATATATTCATTAAACTTAATATTTCATTCATTTATATTATTTAAAAATTTCAAAAAATACAATATTAAAATATCAGAAAATTTTTTTTTAATATCAAAACTATAAAATGAATAACATTTAATGAAATTAAATGTACCGTCAGTTTTAGGTGTTACCCATGATTCAGAGTAATATATAAGTCTGCTATGTTACTTTGCCTATTACCTTATGTTCAGCCGATCATTCTCTTCCTGTCTGATTTTTCATAGGCGACATTATATCAGTGGCCTAGCAACTATTTTAGCCCCCCCCCCCCCAGGGGTGTCTTAACATTTGCCCTCCTCCTCCCTCCCCCACCTGGCCGTTGATAATACGTTAACATTCGAAACTCCAGAACGCCCCAAAAATATTTATTTTCATGGAAGTTTCTAATTTTAGACTGCTGTCATTGCTTGCAGTCTTACATCTTATTACAGTACTCGTATACATACACAGTCGTCATCAAAGAACACCAAAGATTTTTTTTAAAAACAAAAACGTATAATTCAAATCATAAAAAAAATTGTTAAATTTAATAAACCGGCTAAAAATACAATTGTATTAAACTTTCAACCACTTTAAAAAAACTAGTTTTAAAAATTTAAAATTAATTTCTTTTTTATCATCCTTATTTACAAATATACAACAGCGTAACAGACATATGCAGTCATAGATTACACAATAACATCGATGCACATGAGCAAAGAATGGAACCTACTGGTTCAACTTCTCACTTTGTTTATTTTTAATATACAAATATTACAGTTGAAAAATCCTTTTAAAAAAATTGTATTATCAAATAGAACAAAAACGATTAAGACATTAAAAACTCATTTTGGTATATACTTTTAGATTTTTTGTTGTCTTTATTATTTTATATTCCCCCTGAAAATGGCGCTTTCTGGCATGTTCCGTCCGGGTCGGACCGCCCTCTTCCCATGCTACGCTAAGATAAAACGCACATTTAAACTATGACTAAAGAACATAGTCATACTTTCAAATATAATGAAACTAATCCAAATGTACTAAAATTTAATGGCACATGAACCAGATTTACTTAAATTATAAACCAGATGGCACACGTGACTCGATGGATTTATTATATAGAAAGCAGAAAGAACCTAAGATACCATGTCAGTAGCATTAGAACACTGAAACATAAAACAGTCTTACTGCAATAAATGAATAAATCAAAGTCTCCACACGGGAAGTTATTTATCCATTTACTCCTGTAGGAGTATTATTTATTGTTTAAACCGATCCTCTAGCGGGTGATAACATCATCCGTTTACCGGCTTTTTGTTTGATCGGTGATTCTACAGATTCTACGTTGGGAGTCCACTACGTTGGGAAGTCTACGTTGGGAAGTACACTTCGAGTAGGGATCTTTAACGAGTACTTGACATCGTACGGTCTCGGGACCGACGGCTTAACGTCCTCTCCAATGGATGATGTACTCAGATATATTTACCTCCTGCGTCAATAAATCGATGGCCAGGTGGGGATCGAACTCCAGACTAGCAGCCCAGAAGCGAGTATGCTAACCACTGAGCTAAACTGGACCCCAGTATGAGAAAATCCCACATAATTACAGATTGCACAACTAATAACATAAAACAGTCTGCAAAACTGTAGCTAACGATCCAACGATCCAACAACGGCTCCAACGTTGTTGAAAAAGCCAACCAACTGATAGAAAAAGTATTAAAAACAATGAAAAATACATAGACTTGTAGAAAAAGACAAAAAGGCTGACAAGTGACCTGATGATAAACAAAAAGATGGTAAAAAATAAAAAAAATTATCAAATTAACTCTAATTAGAAAATAAATAAAAGTTAAGTTTAATCTTCAGATAATATATTAACAACTTTTGGCAAATGAAACAGGTAAAGAATATGTGACCTAAGAGTATGAGTAACATTATGTTATAATTTTGTTTCCTGTTTCTCTAAGAAATTTTATTAATAAAAAAAACGGTAGCAAAAACGAAACACTTGCATATTTTTGGCGCCACAAGGACTAGTACAAGTTCCAATAACCGTAATTACAATTAAAACATTCTTAGAAATTCAAACTGAAAGTTAAATTCCCTTCTTGTCAGTTAAGTGTTGTTTTCCTATTTGATTAGCCCTCGTTGTAAATGTTTTCTAAGTATTCAATCAACAAAACAATCAGCTTGTTTTAGAAGGTCGATAAGATAAAACCGGTCACGTCGCGTAAGATGGCATATGTTTACTCTACTATAAGTAAAGTATTGTGATCATGAAAACATTTGAACTCAAAATTTGGACGGATTAACATCTTTTGAGGTCTCCTAAGTCTTTTTATGACGTTCTTTTGATAATGTCTGTGTGTGTGTGTGTGTGTGTGTGTGTGTGTGTGTGCGTGTTGTGTGTGTGTGTGTGTCTGTGTGTGTTGTGTGTGTGTGTGTGTGTGCGTATGGATGGGTGGGTGGTTTGGTGTGTGTGTGTGTGTGCGTGTTGTGTGTGTGTGTGTGTGTGTGTGTTGTGTGTATGCGTATGTGCGTGTGTGTGTATGTGTATGGATGGGTGGGTAGATGTGTATCCAAAAGATCATTGGGGCACTACAGCCCACAATCTTTGTTGGACCTTAAAAAATATTTTACACAAAAATAGCCCTCATAGTAAAAATATGCCCTATTGTTTGGGAGAAATTAATGCATGATAGGAAGGTTTCTTTTTTGAGTTAAAATGAATTTTTAGACAAATTTTTTTTCTCTTAAACTACTCGAGTCTTTAACTTTTGGAATTATCATAGAAATAACAAAAACAATAACTTGAAAAATAGCCAGCTTTTGAAACCAACTGGACAGGTTTTTTTTTCAATAACATGTAAAAATGTTGCCTTATGATTCAATCTAAAAGCTTGTAAGAAGAATACAAATTATACCGTTTGACGAATCAAAATGGAATTACATAAAAAAAAAAGAGCATTATGGTGGGAGGGGGAGGAGCTGAAGTAATTATTTTCAAAATTACACTAACCAAAGCGGTTAGTGGTCATTTTTTTGTTTCCAGAAAATGTTTTTTGAAGATAAACGGTTCATTAAAGAATAATAAAATTTTGCAAAGAAGTTGAAAAAAATTATCAATTTTCTGCTAAAAAAAAATTTGTGAATTTGAATTACCGCAAAGAACAATACAACTATAAAACCTGAA
The DNA here is from genome assembly GCA_026182355.1 of Hermatobates lingyangjiaoensis. Classification (NCBI taxonomy): domain Eukaryota; kingdom Metazoa; phylum Arthropoda; class Insecta; order Hemiptera; family Hermatobatidae; genus Hermatobates; species Hermatobates lingyangjiaoensis. The sequence continues at coordinate 661,964 of JAPFBL010000155.1, forward strand.
TATTCATACTGGGACTATTGATCACCTGCTATATTTTTCGATTTTGTTTATATTTCTTATATTGTATAAGAAATTTTTTAACCGATGACTAAAATAAAATTGAGGTTTAATGAACAAATTTGAAATGATTTAATGACTTAATATGAAATGTAAGAATGAAATTCTTATATGTACAAAATCAACTATCAATGAAATATATCATTTCTGTTGCTTTACGTGGTATGGTGGATCTGTCCAACAAAATGGTCTATTTAATTAATCTATATGTTACACTCTTGAACAGAACTCAATATTAGATAATGATATTCTTGTTATTATTAATCATATTATCTTTGGGTGATATTGAAGTATGAGGAATGGACTCTTTCGTTTTATATTTTTAAAACAGAAGTTCCCAAAGTGCGTTCCGCGGAACCCTGGGGTTCCTTAACGGACTGTCTGGGGTTCCGTGAAAAGCATTTAGTAAAAACATTTTTATAATTTTTTTTCTTTTGGGTATGGATTTATTTTATATTTCTTGTGAATCATGAAACCGAATAATGTTTATACCTACATATACCCATAAATGATCATTGATCATTGATTGTTATTTCACGTGTTTATGTGAAATCTTTTTATATACCCATAAGTAGAAGTGGTCGAAATTTTATTCATATTTAGGATGAATCACTAGTCAGTTTTTGGAACTATCTGATTCCCAAATTTCCTGCTATTGCAAAAGTAGCACTTCACACATTGCTGTCATTTCCCACTACCTACTTATGTGAAACTGGATTTACCTTTTATACTGTCATAGAAACCAAATACCGAAGTAGACCTTATGCTGGGGCTAACTTGAGAATCAAACTCTCAACTATAAAGCCAAAAATGATCACAAAAAACTCTGTATTTAAATTGCTAGTACGAGTAATTTTGTTTTATGTGTTATGCACTTGTGGAAAATATAAAAATTAAAATCTTTTAGTTTTGAATTTTTATTCGAAAAATACAAATTGCAGTAATATTACTTTTTTTAATTGATTTCAAACATATATACTATTTAAAAAGGCATATGAAAATATTTATATTATGATTGTATGAAATCATTAGAATCTGGGGTTCCCGGAAAAGTTACTGAAACCAAAAAGGGTTCCGCGTCGAAAAAAGTTTGAAAAACTGCGCTCTAAAGGAATACAAGTTGTAAAATACTAATTCTTCAAGTTGTGAAGAAGTTTGATATTATGTTTACTTATAGTAAAGTTGAGTGTAGGCTACTCCAGGTTTGTTAATAACAGATAATGACTGTGTGCATTCTACAGAATGATATAAGACAGTCATAAGAGGAGTTGCTTGTTGGTAATAACACAGAGCTTGCAACTCATATATCACGTTTATATACACGGTCAAGTAAACATCTATTAAGTTTGAAAAGCGTTATAATATAAATTCCTTGAAACATATGGAAGGATTGGGGTGCTTATTTAGCAAGGAATCGTAAACATCAATCTCCAAACCTGCCATCATATGTAGAGATTAAAATAAAAATCAATCTCTTAAGTTAAACATCCTTCATATTTACCGAAGATTTTGATCGAAAAATGAAAGACCATCTCTCTTCGTATTTTGTTGTTGGAATCGTCGAACCGGTTTAGTACGCTATCAAGGACTACTCATGTGTTATCGATTTAAGTAACAGTTACTAGGAAAATATATCAATCTTCAAAGGATTTATATCAGTTTCTCTTGAAGATGGATATCTTCTGAAATCAGTCAAGTGACTCTAACCCTGACATGGGCAACCTGCGGCCCGCAGACCACATATGGCTCAACACATGTATTTGTGCAGCCTTTGGAGATTATCTGGAATTCTATCTTAATACTAAAAATTCTTTTGCATTTTGCTTATTAACAAAAACACATAGAGACTTTTGGAAGGGAATTACAACTTTGGAGAGATAGCTCTATAGCAAGAAATGTTTTAGTTTTATCGTGGATGACGCAATAACATTTTGGAGATTGTGTTGTTATAGTTGTTTACCATAATTAAATATAAGATGAATAACTTTTCATTATAAGGCCAATAAAAAGTTAAATGATTATTCACACGTTAATATAGCACACAGTATATATTAATATAATATATATATATATATATATATATATATATTATATATATATATATTGATAACAGATTCGACTATAATAGAAAAAGAAATAGATGAGCAAAGAAGGAAGACACTTGAAATGTTATATATTAAAAAGGATCTAAGATCGATTAATCATAGAAGTGATATTACTAATTTAAGTAATATTTATTCTGGAGTGTTGTGCTGAGGTTTAGTGAAATTTGATTTATTTAGTTCCCTTGAGTGAACAGTGTTGAGGTTATTTGTAATGTTATCTTATTAGTCTAGTCGACGGTTTTGTCCGGCTAACATTGTTGTTCCTTTAAATAATGTAAATTTCATTTTCTTAGTTAAAAAATTCTTACTTCTGTAAGTAATATTGTTTTATGTATCTCTGAAATATTTCTGCTTGTAATATTCATAAGTTGTAACAATCCATTTTCATATTGTGTATATGTTTGATGTTGATATGTGATTTCTTATAATCCTTTGTTTGTAGGCCTATGAAAAAGGTTTTAAATAAAACCGAAACGTTGGCAACGAGAGTTTGATTTTTTATCCTGGAAAATTGACCGAACCCCGATTAGAGAACACACCTATATATATTGAGTTGACTGTCGTCCCTCCGTCAATTCACTTCTTCTCCTGACGACGACCACCATTATGGTCGAAATATTGGAAAGTGAGTCTTTGTTATGTTTCAGTCTATGTGTCACAGTTTATTTTAAGTATATATATATAGATATATATATAAATACATTATACATATAAGCTGTACATATCGAAATACCACAATAATTACCATGCGGCCCGCGGTCACTTGGAAATTATACAATGCGGCCCTCAGGTCACAAAAGGTTGCCCATGCCTCCTCTACAGTCGAGCAATATAGTTTATCAACTCTTATTGTAATATGCAGTAGCACCTGAGGTACTCGTACCAACAGTATACAGGCGGCCCTCTACTTTCACGCAATTCCCTATTATTTCACAAATTTTAAGAAATTTTTAACTTTTTAATTTAAAATTATTTTTAATTTCATTTAACTTAAAAATTGTTTAATTCTCTGTAGAGAACGTTTATCTCAAGTGCATAAGGAAACTGAGAAAGACACAGCGTGTTATAAAAATCTTTATCAAGAAAAGAAAAAAAAAGAGTATATTCAACTAACTCTTGGCAAATTCATAAAGGAAACACCCGAAAGCACTTAACACGCCTCTTTGACTTCATTATGTATACGTATTGATAAATAAATATTTTAAAACACGGTTTTTGAGCAATATTTTTTACTTCCCTCTAGTTCAGAACATTCAACACTCACAAACACATTCAGGAACTAAATATGTGCGAAAATTGAGAGCCCACTGTTTATGTATTCTATTACTGTTAAAAGCTTTTTTTATTCATAAATTTTATATAAACAAACATAAAAATTTGAAAAATATAATATTCATTAAAAAAAAAAATTTTAAAATAAGTCTCAAGAACAGTGATTTATTTTACTTTCAACTTTGAAAAATATTAATATCTTCAGTTAAAACATACGTAAAAATTGGTAACAGATCCTTTTGTATTCAACTACGAATACTTAAAAAAGCAAAGCTCTGTTTGTCTTGTTCTTGATGATCATGCAAAAATATATTTCAAACTTGAGTCTAATTGGGACTGTAACCAAAATGTTCAACAAATTCAGAAAACTTAATAAAAAATAAATTACTATTAAGAACAAAATAGTTATTATTAATTAGTAATAAAAATAAACATAATAAGTAATTAGAAATTGCGTCATAACATTACATTAATACATTTCCCTGTATGTTGATTTTTATTTCGCCTGTAAGTGTGCTTTGAGGGAAAAAATTAACATATAATTTCTTGCCAAAAATACTAAAACAATATCTAACTCAAATAATGAAAAGCTATTAACAATACTAGATATCATCTATATACTAGAAAAAAATACTCAAAATTAATAAACAAAAAGGTAACTTTAGTAATCTACTGAAACTGCCTGAAAAGTTCATAATGAATAATCCAATAACAATCCAAATTCAAACTGAAACCGCGGGAACCATGGAAAAGAGATTAGAAAGACAAAATAACCTCTATTGAAACAACATGGTGAACCTAACACCTAATAAAACCTTCTTCAGTGTTATACAACATTATAACTCAATTACAAATTATTTATGACGTCTATTTTTATTATTTATTAATAATAGTTATTTGTTTAGTTCTGAAACCTCTATTAAAACAACATGGTGAACCTAAAACCTAATATAACCTTCTTCAGGGTTATACAACATTATAACTCAAAAATTATTTATGACGTCTATTTTTATTATTTATTAATAATAGTTATTTGTGTAGTTCTGAAACCTCTATTAAAACATGGTGAACCTAAAACCTAATATAACCTTCTTCAGTGTTATACAACATTATAACTCAATTACAAATTATTTATGACGTCTATTTTATAATTTATTAATCATAGTTTTTTGTTTAGTTCTGAAGACTGATTTATTTATTATTAAATTTCCTGAATATGGTAATAATTTCAACAAAACATGAACAGTAATGAAGAAAAATTAACATAGAAATTTTGGTATCCTAATATTCCAATAAATTCAGATTGAAAAAATTTCAATCTTTCAAGAGAATATAGATTAAAATAGTTTTTCTATTGTTTCTATTGTTTTTCTATTTTGTTTCTAGTGTTTCTATTTTTTTCTATTTTGATTCTATTGTTTTTCTATTTCGTTTCTATTGTTTTTCTATTTTGTTTCTAGTGTTTCTATTGTTTTTCTATTTTGTTTCTATTGTTTTTCTATTTTGTTTCTAGTGTTTCTACTGTATTTCTATTTTGTTTTTAGTGTTTCTATTTTGTTTCTATTGTTTTTTTATTTTGTTTCTGTTGTTTTTCTATTTCGTTTCTATTGCTTCTATTGTTTTTCTATTTTGTTTCTAGTGTTTCTATTGTTTTATATTTTGTTTCTATTTTGTTTCTGTTGTTTTTCTATTTTGTTTCTAGTGTTTCTATTCTTTTTCTATTTTGTTTCCATTGTTTTTCTATTTCGTTTCTATTGTTTTTCTATTTTGTTTCTAGTGTTTCTATTGTTTTTCTATTTTGTTTCTAGTGTTTCTACTGTATTTCTATTTTGTTTTTAGTGTTTCTATTTTGTTTCTATTGTTTTTTTATTTTGTTTCTGTTTTTTTCTATTTCGTTTCTATTGCTTCTATTGTTTTTCTATTTCATTTCTATTGCTTCTATTGTTTTTCTATTTCGTTTCTATTGCTTCTATTGTTTTTCTATTTTGTTTCTAGTGTTTCTATTGTTGTTTAAGATGAATAATCTTAATAAATTGAAACTTATCATTCTAAATAATTGTTAGCTATATTCTCCATAAACTATTGTTACAGTATTGTGTATTTGGTAACAAGTGTTAATACTAAATTCGTCTTATCTTCAGTTTTCCCTAAATACAGCACGTTCTACTTTACCAATTTGCACTTACTACTGTGTTCTTCAGTATATAGGTTTATTACAATGATTATATTATAAGATTATGCAATTGTCGAGTACAAGTTGAGTTGCCACCAGATTTTGCTTCTGTTATTATAAATGATGATTCACTCAAGGAAAAGAAGCAGGACGTACTACGATTGTTTAGCCATAACAACAAAGACCCTTTTTATGAAAGACAACAAGAAAGATGCATTGGTTTTCTTCTGTGTCCCTAAAGAATTGTGTACTTGGCTTGATCCTCTCTCAAGTCCTGTTGATTTCAGGTACTTAGAGGATAAGTCTGTCTCTATAATATAATATAAACTAATACATTACAAATGAAGCTATTATGAACCACATAAAACAACACTGGTCGAATAAACCTAAGGTTACCTCTTAAATTCCTCCAGAATGTATTTTTGTTTAAACTTCAAATCTATATAGTCAAAATAAATACCACTATTGAAAAAAATATTAAAAAAAAAAATTAATTTCCAAAATTAAAACTCTATAATAGTTGTTATTTGTTGTAGAATCGATCAATACTTTTCAATTATGCCATTAGTAAGGGACTCTTAATTGAAAGCTAGCAGCAACCTTTCAGGCACAGTATCCCAGTTTAGTGCCGATCAAACTTAACCATAAAATGTTTACAGTTCATTAAAAAAGCATGGTACCGGGTTTTTTTTTATTTCATTAGGAGACATAGCTGTGACTTATAGACACTAGTAATTGTACCGGTTCAAATAACAGTTATTCTAACATAAAATAACAGGCAACCAATTTTTTAATAATCAAAAATTGAATAAAATTAGAAGAAAACAATTATATACGGATTTATTATTCATCCTATAAATAATTCATATTATTTGCTTCTGATAATAACTGTTTTATATCAAAACAAGAAAGTTATTTTGATCTTTAATAAACAGAAAACCATCTTTCAATACGGTTATCGTTGCAAATAAAATCGTTTAACGATTTGTTTATCAAACTTCGAGAAGAACTATTTCAAATTTTGACCCTTAAAAACACTTTCTGTGGGCACCACATCCTATATATATATATATATATATATATATATATATATATATATTCAATATAGACATAGAAACATAGAGAAATCAAAAGAACACACTTACAGTCTCTAATTTTCGGTTTGAACTGTCTTCAGGAGAGATAAGAGAGGGAAACCAAGCGCACTGGTTCAGAGACGGTTAGAGACCGACTATATATATATATATATAAACTCCAAAAATTATTCTTGACCTCTTCTATTCTATTCTATGTTTTGTTATTGAAGGCTAGGTCAAATAAAAGAAAATAAACTCCTTCCTAGGCCGACGTTTCGATGTATTTGTATATCATCTTCAGGGCTAAAATTAGAGTAAGAACTATAATACATTTACCAAAACAATCTACAACTCACATAGAGAATTAACACAAATTTTTGAGACCAACAGATACATAACAAAAGGTTATTTTATAATCAGAGTTGTTGAGTACACATCTATTTCAAAGTATCAGACAAAAGGAAATTAGTTTTACCTTGGAAAGTGTGCTAATGGTTATTTAAGTTACATGAGAATTAATTGGTTATAAGTACGAAAAACACTACTTTGTTATATTCATCTATCATTTCAACAAACAGGGAGGGTGAACATATGAAGGTACATATTTGGCAAAATCTACCAAATAGGAAAGAAGGAGAGATTCCTAGGAGGATGGTGACAGAGAAAGAAAGGAAAAACACTGTTTCTAAGCAATATATCAAACAGTACACCACATTATTTGCTAAAGTATTAATAGTACTTTCAATTTCGAACCTTTTGCGCTTGAGGTCATACGTGGTATAGTCGTTAGTATACTTGCTACTTATGGGAAAAGTAAAGGCTGTCTGTTCCGGTTGGCATTGTTTATATTTTTATCTACACGATATATCACTACACTACACCATATATTTTTATCTACACAAATGTTGATATATTTTTGTTTGTAAATATTTTATATTTTAATTTAAATGGATAGAATATTATTTTTTTATTTTATGAACCAGTTTTATTATATGTCAGGTAATTGTGAATATCGATTTTTGATTTTGATTGAGTTAGAAAGAGGCATAGAATTGAGAACCACTAATGTGGTGAAAGGTCTTAATACTCTGTTGGATTGAACATTTGAACCTTGAACTGTGACCCAAAGGTTTTTAGTTTTGCAGTTAAGAAATTAACATCTCAATCAGACATTCCAAGCTCTTCGATGAGTGGCATTCATTATAAAAACCCCTAGTTATACCAACAATAATAAACTTGATTAACGTAAAATTAAAACTCCCAACGTACAGAAAATTTGGATACATTACACAAAACACCCTATGGCTCAGATTTAGTTTTGCTGTGAAAACAGTTGACATACCAAAACACAACCTTTTGGATTCCTTCTTCCAAACAAATTAGTATTAGGCAACCCTTTAGGTTACAGTGGTTGTCTCACAAGGGAACACACATAGGCCGAACATTGGGTCCTTGTGATACCAAATTTTGCCTAATTCAAGTGTATTTAGAGTAGGGATCTTTAAAAAGTACCTGATATCGTACAGGCTCGGGACCGACGAGGGATGACGTGCTTAGATTTATTCACCTACCACGTGAATATATCGAGGGCCAGGTGGGTATCGAACCCCGGACCTACCAGCCCAGAGTCGAGTACGTTAACAACTGAGCTAAGCTTGCCCCCCTTCCTACTGCGTGCACTTTTCACTTGACAATATTTTATGAGTTTTCGTGTGACTAGCAGTAGACTTCTACGTTATTTTAGTGAAAACTCGATTTCTCGATCTACTATCAACTCAATCGGTCTCTGTCACCTTACACCTTAAGGAACTCTGATAGTGTACTCCGAATAATATACGTCAAAATAAGACTCATAACTTTGCCATGACTTCCGTTAATTGACTCAGTACAAATCGAGTTGATAACTGCTCACAATCCTCATCAGAATATTATAATTGTTATTCTATAAGTTTTGAAACAATAGTTGTTATATAGATTCAAAATGACGCCAGAGCAAGGTTTAACTTGTTATAGGTTTAACTCAGGTAGTCTCAACAGCTGAACGATTAGATCATTACCCATACCAGCATGATAGACTCGAGCAAGAAGGAAACCACAAGCTAATCAGTCGAGGTAAACACACGCTGTGGGCTGTTTGTAAAATTAAAAACTAATCTCATCCGTAATTGTTTTAAGGAAATTTTAAGTCGATTATATGTTAGAGAAGCGGTTCTATGCACACACAGTAAATTGGTTATTCTACACAATCAAATTTAAATTATGATTACTAGGAAAGATTGATAAAAATTAAAAAATAATGACAACGCAAATATAGAATATTTCCCTAAATATCTAATTGTGTGAGAATTACATTTCGACCATAACTTTGGTACTATCATCTTAGGATAAACGTTTTCCTGTCCTTTTTACACAAGTTTTTAAATTGAAAACACATTAACTTAACAGTTTAAATTAATAATACCAACTTGATGCCAAAAATATCTACAGAACCTCTCAATTATATATTTCTACACCATCTAGGAATGAAAGTTGACGTATATATAACTCGTATACACGAAATTAAATATACATAAAGCTGGAAAGAACGAGAACACTTACTGGATCAATAATTCGAACCGAAGTTCGTCATCAGGAAGAGAGTAGAAGGGAAGAAGAAGTGGTAGGGGCGTTCAAGACCCTGGGAGCTTGTCGCCTTCACAGGAAAAACGCACGTACCTTTTTTTCTTCCCTTCTCTTCTCTTTCTGATGAATGACAAACTTTGGTTCGAAATATTGATCTAGTAAGAGTTCTCATTCTTTATGTATTGTAGTTCCTATATTCAAGTCAAAAACATCTGGCTAGAAGAGTTTTTGGAGCTCTTTTACTTGATATTCCTGAGTTATATATATATATACAATTAAAAGAAACGGTCCAGCGGACTTTTTTAAATAAAATAAATTCAAAACGAAGGAAACACACAGACATAACTCACATCGATATTTCGACCATCGTCGTCATCAGGAGGTGTGAAGAGCGAAGAGTCCCGCAGGAAGACAGGTCGCCGCCCTGTCTTCCTGCGGGACTCTTCGCTCTTCACACCTCCTGATGACGACGATGGTCGAAATATCGATGTGAGTTATGTCTGTGTGTTTCCTTCGTTTTGAATTTATTTTATTTATATATATATATATATATATATATATATATTAATTCAAAATTAATAAAGCCATGTGGCAAACCACAGCAAGCAGAGATAAAGGAGTTATATATATACATTAATATGGACAGAGAGATAAGGATAGACATATTAAATGAATAGATAGAGAAAAATATTGGTATGACAGATTATTTGAGAAATTAATTTGGGTAAAATATTTAAACCCTAAGTAGTTAATATCTTTTTTTTATTACAATCATCAACTTTTAATTAATAGACATTCTTAAAGGAAAACAATCAAAGATGTTAAAAGTTGATAATAATGTAAATTGATTTAAAATCATTCAATATATAATATATTGAAATATTGAATATATTGAAATATAATTCAGTATAATATATGACTAAAAAAGGAGGTAAAATTAAGAAAGTTTGTTCATTATGGTGGTCACTAAAAGAGTTCAATACATATATATATATATATATATATATATATATATATATACAATTAAAGTTACAGCTAGAGAACACAAGAAAAAGGACGAACACTCACGAATCTCGATAATTTCGGCGTCTTGCCGTCTTCAGGAGAGTAGAAAGAAAGAAAATAAAAGGAGAAAGAATGAAGGAACGGAGACGTAAAAATCATATATATATATATATATATGCATCCTAGACCATATACGGAAGTAGGATTTTTATATTTGTAATTCGTAATAACATTGGTAGGAGATGTAAAACATAATTAATTTTGAATAAAGTATGCAATGAGAATTTATTATTAGAATAAAGTTTCCAAGCAAAAGATTATATCTAATGTCGATGCGTTTCGAATACTGTTTCTTTCCTTACTCTAATCATGAGTAAAAACCACTCTAGAAACTATTGCATAACTCATGAGTAAGAATATATTCTTTGAAAAAGGGAATCACTTATCAATCAAATTGTAACTGATCTACCCGGCGTTGTCAAAGCGGTAGATTATGCCCCGGCGTTTTGGCTAGGGGTGGAAGATCAACAAAAAAAAAACCCTGAACAAAATCAAAATACCGTAGTTATTCAAACACCCGAAAAAAGTTATATAAGGTCTATACGTTTCTTCGTTTCTAAATGTCTCCAGTTTTATTTGTATATCGGACAGACAGACAAACTTTGTATTTTATATATACAGATTGGTTATGGGGGGTAGTCCCAAAAAATGGATCTATTTTTTTTTAATTTTGTTGTTATTTTTCCTATAAATAGGATATAATGTACCCTGCATCACCATTGTGGATACGTCATCTGCAGATGTTATAAAATAAATAGTAAAATTTTGTTATTAAAAAAAAAATACCATAGTTAGTTCCCCCGAATTATGCAGATCCAAATGTTTCTTTGTGTCTAAATGTCTCCAGTTTTACTTCTATAGCGGATAGGTAGACGCTTACTTGTATTAATGTAAAATACAAATACATTTTATGTATTTAAATGTATACAAATACAATACATTGTATTTTATATTAATCAAATATAATAAAAACAAACTAAACGAAATATGAGGAATTAGAGAAATCGAACAAAACCAGACAGTGCTATTGCCATAGTAGGTGATGCATGTATCAATTGTAAATAAAAAAAAGATAAACAAATAAAAACAAAGTACAAATAAATGCAGACTTAAAGTTTTTTTTGGACTGCACTTGTACTTTTTAAGAAAAATGATGTTAGATTTATTGAAATAGAAGCCTGATAAAGGAGGAGTGGAAATGGAAAAGCCTTGACTGCTCCAGCAAGCTAACGAGATAAAGAAGACTTAGATGGTCAGTCGCTTTCAGTTTTCGTCTTCATTAATGCATCCAATTATGCCCAAATGCCTTTCTTTTTATGCCCAAACCATATTTTTTTTCTAATTTTCACCTCATTATAAAAGCGCTCATTAAAATAAAAAACTTATGACTAAAGAGCTTGTAAAGTACAAGGCTTTGTATATGTAGAGGAGATTAAAAAGAAATTCATCTCGTAATAGGCTTGTAACTGCGTCCTTTTCTAATAGCACAAGTTGTTATAGAGAAAGGTTTACTCTATATAGAATTATTGAAAGTCTCTCTTTTACACTATCCTTTAAAGATAATACGTCTTAATGAAATAAATGTTGACAAATTTTACAGTTCTAATAAAACAAACTAAAAGGGTTTTGTATTAATATTAGCAGAAAATTATCTGAACATATCTACCTTCTACTTCAATCGAAGCTTAAAATAGAAAGTGCACAATCATTATAATATGTTTATTCGGAAAACCTACTTTTCTTTGTTTTTGTTTGACAAAACTTTATCAGACAAAAAAAACAATTAAAGGTAAATGTTTGTTAATGAAATATAAAATTCTCTTTTGTGGTTTAGAAGATGTTTTGCTCGCTAACACATTAATGCCTCATCACAGTCTCCAACACGAATTGAATTTGTTAAGCTGACGTTTATGTACAGGCACGCCTGGAAAACATGCCCCACTGTTACAGAACACAATGTCAAGCCTCCGTTAACCTGTGTATTGACCCAAAACACTTGTCACCAGTCAAGCCAATACTGGGCAGAATAACTTACGAAGGGAGAAGACGTACATTCCTTAAGCATGCGTTACTTGCAAAGGTATCCCCTTACTTCTGCTTTAAACATTAAAAAACGAATTTGAAAATATATTTCAAAATATGATCAAAAACTCATAATGTATGCAATTTAATTATAAAATAGCTAATCTATTTGATTTTATTAATCATTGTTAACACATTTAGTGTTACATATGGTACTTTTTTATTCTAGACTAATCTGACAATTATGAGCGACACACCACAATTCTTTATAGTGCATACGTTGATTAGAATGATAACATTTATTTAAATGATAAATTGTGACTTTACGTTTAGAGTTCAGAAATAAAATATCAATTATCCGACTTTTTAAAACCTTGCCTAGTTCAAAAACACTGTTTGTCACTCTAAGATTCTTGATCAAATTTAATCTATATGAAAGCGCAGTTTTAGATACATATTTAGAGTAAAGCATGAGCATGTATAGCATATACATGCATGAGCATGTAGAGTAAAGCAATATAGAATGAAGCATGTATATTTCTATACATGTATAGAAATATATACATATATAAGTATATGGGTTACTTGCCGTTGCACCTACAAAGTTCTTGGCCTCCCTTTCTCTTTTCCTTTGAAGATGGACTCCCCAAAAATTTAAGTTTGTGAGCGTGTTTCTTAACTCTTTGTGTTATTCTGTTTCGATTTTGAAGTTGTTTCTATATGTGTACGATTTCTTGAATATTTCTCTATACATGATACTGTCTGCTGTAATCTCAATAATGACATTTTGGGGACATTACATAATTTTGAAGTTCCATACTTTGCCTATCAGCTTGAATGAAGAATTTTATCTGAATCTTCTAAATACTTAGCATAATTAAATTTATGGTCCTAAAATGTTCTAGAACAATGATTTGATATGAAGGGATGTTCGAATAGTTCATAACGATAATGAGTTTTATAATAATTTTATCATGATGACGAGCTCTTGTCCCAAAGGTTCACACACATCGCAGGCTTCTATAATGTAGAAGACACAACTAAAGTTACTTTTCTGAGGTAAAATAGATAAACAAACAAAAGTCTCCAAAGAAATGGAGTTTTATTCAACAACAACAACTTTGTGTTCATCATCAGGAAGACATCAAGGATGTGGTGATGAAGGGTTGGTCCAGTAAAAACAACTCTGGTTTTCCAGTTGTTTTCACTGGATCAACCCTTCAGCATCACATCCTTGGTGTCTTCCTCATGATGAACACAAAGTGTTCGAAACGCGTTGTTGTTGTTGAATAAAACTTTATTTGTGTGGAGACTTTTGTTTGTTTATCCATTTTACCTCAGAATTAGTAAATACCACACAATTGCGGACTGCACAACTAATGATTTAAAGTTAATTTAGTTGAATGGACTCCTCTGACAATAGTCAAAGTATTCTGACTGCTCTAATGCTGGCTTTTCAAATCGGGCGGTTTGAAGCACACAGTATTCACGATCTTTTCATCCTAACACTTCGTACGGCTTCAAAAGTTAAGATCGAGCTAAAAAAAAATAGATGAATTAACCATAAAGGTCATCAAACTCTTTGTAAACGTCAAGAGTGATCCCATTTTCTTTACCAGTCTCCTGCGATAGCAATTCTATAAATAAACTTGAAAAAAGCAAATCACTGCTTTGACGACGAATTAAAAACCAAAAGATACGACAAGTATCTACAAGTTGAAAAAAATCAGCGATCACCGGTGTGGTATGAAACATATATCTTTGTTACCGTTTCTAGTTGTAAACGGCGATATAATCGTAGTGTTTCGAGATGTATTTAAACTATTTAAAAAGGATAAAACTTATTGTAAATACTAATGCCAATTTTGGCCCCTTCATTACATACCACTACTTATAGAAGCAATAAATCATTTGGCTTTTAGCGTTTATTGTCATAAGCAGTTCATTCTAAATCTAAATTTTCCCATAAAAAGTAATGGACACAAAAGTAACATTTTTATATGAGTTATAAAAACTGTATCTTATTAATTTCTTGCTGGGTATTCTGTTTAGATTTCTCCAATATGAAATCGTTATAAAAAAAAGTTTATAATCAGAAGTTTGCTGTTAATGATAAGGTATCGGAGGGGGATTGGTACTAGAGTGTCCGGAGCAAAGGGGGACCGTTATAATATTTAGAAGGCAGAGGATTAGCCAAACTATAAAGGCTGTCTTTGTGAAACGAGTTTTTTGATTTAAAGCCCCTTGGCAAGAACGGTCTCCGCTCAGTAGTAACACAGCCTCCGGCCAGTCTCTCTAAATCATTTCCTTTCCAGTCGTCATTTCTTTAGAATCCATATGTTCCAAATAAATGAGTTCGTCAAAATCACGCCATCCAGTTTTTTTTTATATATATATATATATTTTAAACATTGTTATAAGAATTTTAATGGGGGCAATTATTCGATGATTGATATTCTTTTTTGTTTTGTTTTTTGCAGAAGTTAAGTAGTAAGATCTTTTAAACTTAAAACTACTTTAACAAAATTCGCAGATTATATGGTAAAAAGTTAATTAAATAGTCTCTACATATAAAAATTTAATCGTGTAAACAACGCGTTTCGAACACGTAGTGTTCTTCTTCAGGCATTAATTAAAAAATAAGATGTCATCAGAGAGTTATCTATAGTGCAAAGTCAATATAATACAAAATAAAAATAAAATAAGGAAGAAAGTTCGAACCTATGGGTGAGTGTCTGTGGTACAACTGACTGGGAATAGGATGGAAGTGGGTGAGGGTATGGCGTGTACATTTGTTTCATATTAGAAGACAGATACATTTCTTTGTTTTTTTTTCCCCCCCTAAAGGTTAGACTGAGGCTGTACATTTGCTCTAAGACTAAGTGTAGGAAACATATTGAAAATATAACACAGAGAACTATATCGAAATACAAACTGATTGCATTATGTTAGAAACTTCGCAGATTTTAAAGTTACAAGAGAACAACGCAATAATCTCAATCAAGCAAACTTTAATATCCATTGAAGCCTAGGTCAGAACTATAATAGACAAGAAGAAGTATAGAAGATCAACGCTTCAGTACAGGCAGTAGTAAATACGCTCCAAAGCTGGTATGCCATTAAAAACCACCATTTTAGAAGACCTATCCTCCTTGAATATGAAATTCTCCTTGATTTTAACTTTTATTTCATTTGTTAACCTCAAATAATAGTTTTCATTAAATTAAAGAAATTTTACCCATTTGTTATAAATAGAAGGAACCATGTTATATATGTTTTTGTTTATTTGTAAGACTAAATTTACTTTTCTGCTAATGAAACAATATTTAAAGTTTACTCTATTTTAAATTAAACTCCTTTCAACTAACCTTGTAATAGTGATGAACTCATTTGTACCGGGGTTTAAATGCAAAGACAAGTATCTCAGTTATTTATAACTGACTACTCTGTTGTGACAATCTCAGTTTCGCTTCAATCAAACCATGCTTACTAAACCAATTCAGAAATAGCTTTTCCATATTTACCTTTGAAAAATATACTAAACTTAAAACTAAAACAAATATAGAACCAATTTATACTTGTTGAAAGTTGAAAAGCGAGAAACTTGATGTATTTTCGTCTGAGAGTAGAGTGTGTTGCAATGCCTGACTGAACGCACATTATGCCAGATCACTTATTTATCAATTTTTTTGTTTCAGTTAATCAATTAGACGCTGACCTAGTTTTAATTTGGTTTTCTAAAACCAACTTTGAATGATTATCGTCTTTATGTATATATCATTTTGAGGTTTAAAATGGCAATATATAAGCAGTACGAAAGCATTATAAGTCATTATTATGAAGTTCTCGTATGTCAACACTTACAAACAATGGAACACTTAAATTGTCAGTTATGATACCACGTTAAGAAACTTAAATATAAGTCTCCAAATGCAGATGTTACTTACAAGTAATGAATCACTCAACAGTTATGACACCACGTTAAGAACTTAAATATAAGTCTCCAAATGCAGATGTTACTTACAAGTAATCAATCACTTAACGGTTATGACACCATGTTAAGAATAACGTGTATCGATAAGTGGATAAGATAATCCAAATTACTTTAGAAATTACATGATAGGAGAACATATCATTATTAGTGCATTCCATAAGGGTCATTAGATTTGAATTTTTTTTTTTAATTTTTGCACTTTTAGATATTAAGAACAAATTTGATTTATACTAGGAATACTTCTTATTTAGTACGCGGGTAGGTAGGACTCAATTTTTAAAAGCGAGCAAACCTTTTATTACTATAAAAACAAACAAAATTACAATCAACCAGCAATATCAAATTGTATTACCTATCAATTGTTAGCAATATCAATTAATATTACCTATACTATTTTCTTGTATTTATTATCACTTGGTATTAGTATTTTTTCAATATAACGTTCCATAGTATTTGAAAGCTGTTGTGGTTTACGATCACGTCACATTGCGGTGAAACCTCTTACAAAATATTCAAAATAAACGGACTACAATGACATATGATTGTTACATTTAAAGATTGTTGAATATATTCGTTATGTTTAACGAAAAAACAGGTTTTATAAAAATGCTGGGAGAATATAGGATTTTAAGTGACGCTTTGAAAGCCTGTTAGGACTCAGTCGACTGGATCGATGTGGCATACTTGACCAACTGAGAACACATACTGTAACAGTATGACTTCATACTCGAATCTTCATCAACAATGACTTATCATATCTCAGTTTGTTCCTGGACCACAAATCTAACTGCAAGGAATATACAATCATTTCCTTGCATCAGGCTAACATTTTGTCCAGATGAAACAACAGCAACACCTTTTTAAAAGTACTAATAATTGTTTAGGTGAACTATTTTTCCATTTCCTTCAGATTTAAACCCCTTGTTCTCGTCATTCAAGAACCCAAAATCAATTTTTAAATTTAGTTATATTACGTCCCTTAATCCAGTAAGGATTAAAAAAAAAACAATTAGCCAACCAATCAAGCACAAAAGCTCTGGAACAAAATTTCTCCTGAAGAGAGTAGAGAGAGGTTGCTCCATGAAAAATATTAAATTTTCAAATTTAATCTTCATCACAAGAGCATGCAGACTTATTTTTAGCTTCTTAATTAAGTTACCAATTTTTACTTTCAAACTGAGAATAACTTAAATACCAACAATCAATATTATACTAGCTATATAATATATATCAAAATAAAATACTCAGAAATAAATTAATAATAAAGAACTATGAATTAGCAGTAAATTAATTTACAATTTATACCTGTATTTTCAATTAAATAATGCAATTGAATTTATTAAATTTTCTCCAGAAATTTCGAAAAGTACTTGACATGAAAATTCCAATTACAAAACTATAGGCAATAATAATTTTGTTCATTAAAAGAAAGCACAAAATTACTAATTGTAGATACAAAAAAAAGTTATGTTAATTAATAACAGAAAAACTAATCTGAGTTTATTTTTAAAGACGTTGTACAATAATTTTTCGCATACTTGAATTATGTAAGATAACTTTAAAATATAATTCTGATTTAGATAAATACAAATATATTTTAGCTTTTTATTGATGATTTCATTTTTAATTTGATTTTTCTCTCCTTAATGAAGTTACTCAAATACTATTTTCGAAGGGACATGTTCCAGATGAGATTTAAGATTTTTATAAATATTACTTTGTGATAAATAAGACTGAAGAATCTCTCAGCAATATATATATATATGCAATATATATATATATATATATATATAAGATTTCACATAAACAGTGAAACAACAATCATGATAAACACAATAAGAAATGGGTAAACAAGATTAAGATCTTCTCAACGCCACAACGGTCTTCACAAGACAGATCCCGCTTGTTAATCAGAAGCGTTGAAAGATCTTAGTCTTGCTTTCCCATTTCTTATATATATATTGGCAACAAGTAAATATAAACTATAATATTTCATGATTACAATAAATCTTTAATATAACTTGGGTTCGATTTTGTTCATTTCTTATTGACTGATATATCTTAATATTTAAGCCATTCAAAATATATTATTTATTTAAGTTGGAAGAAGGTTACATTTTTCTTATGGCAAAGCTAGTTTTATTGCAGCTCTAATATATGGATAAGCCATCCATAAAGAACAAGTTAGAAGTAAAGGTTAGAGTTGAAGTCATTTTAGAAGCTGCCTGATCAAATATACCGGCTTCCTTCTCTGTCATAATTGATCATGTGATACCAAATTTGGTTAAAATTCATTTGGTTTAAGCGCTGAAGATTAGTTCAGTTTGTCTTTAAAGGTATCTCATTAACCACCTTTCAACAGTTTGAAACTTCATCATGGATTGATTATCCTGAATTACTTAGTTTGGCATACGTATTTAGTTAAATCATATGTCTGGGTATGCAAGTTATAAAGTTCTTTGGAAAAAAGGATTATTCCTTCCATATTTAATACCCTTAAGTTTTAACCACTATAAACTAATTAAAATTAACGCACTTGGATAAGTGTTTTATTTTACATGATTTTTGTAATACCACTGATTACATAAAATTAAATTTTATATTATTTAGGACCCAAACTGAAAAAAGGTATTCATTAAATTTACAAGAAGCTTTATCACATTTAATCTACTTAGATATGTAAAAGGCTGTCTGAAATACTTACTTACTTACTTAAAATACTTTGTGATTTTATTACGTTAGTAAAAGTATGTTGATAAATTCATAAATTCATTCTTTTCATGTTAAGAAATAGGTTTTGTACTTTTTGTTAAACTTCTGTTCAACTTCTGTCAGGTGTTCGTTCTCATGGTATGCCTATCCTGTCTATGAAACTAGACCCTATCAACCTTTGCTGTATACTATACCGTGAGTACTATCATACAAATATTAACACATAAAACATTTTTAATTTAAAAATTAAAACATGGTTTTAATTTAAAAATCGTCCAATTAACAGGAAATATGATATTTCAACTCGCACATTATACATTTGTTTCATGATTTTTTTTAAAAAAACGTTTGCATCGATCTGCATTACACTTAGCTAGGACTCCCACTTGGAGTCCTCCCATTGAATACTTGTTAACATCGGGACTTGATTATGTTATTCAGTACCAGTTCTCAGCAGTAAGGTCAACATAGTAATGGTTACAAAGTCCTCAGCAGTAATGATAGTGCCATCCTTGTCATTAATGACAGCGGCTGTTCTTATGCTATTATGCTATTACTGCTGACAGCATCCTCAGCAGCAATGTCAACAGCTTTCCTTAACATTAATGTTAACACTATCCCGGAAATAGTACCAACCCCATCTTAGGTAGTAATACCTAATACCTTAGGTAGTAATGCCTCAGCACTATACAACAGCTGTTCTCGGCTGTAATGCCAACATTATCCTGAATAGTAATACCAAAACTATCCTCGACAGTAACAAGAAGTCCATCCTTAGAAATAGTGCCAACACCAGTCGAGAGCTTTAGTGTTAAGACCAGTAGTTGGTCATCGTCAGTCTTCTGTAGTAATGCTGGCGTAATGCGGTGTCAATATAATGACAACAAGCACCCAACTTTTCAGTATAGCCACGATGAAATTCTATTGCTTATGTATTTAGTGCAGGTCTGACCTTGTACTCTCTTCTATCTGTTTTTCAATCTCAATTTGAGAGAGAGGAAGTGCATCCATTCATGATATGTGGTACAGGTGCATATATCACTCTGTCGGAAACCTCTGCGAGATGCTGGTGGGTTATTAAACGGAATTGGCATGCAGGTTGTCGGAATTGAAACACTGTTTCAGCTATCCAGACTAACAAAAAGCGAATCTTTCCCGTATGAGAGCAAAGATTTTAATTAGCCGTGCCAGGTCATGGACCTAACCCTACTGAGTTAACCGCGCTACCATGAGTATGAGATCAGTAAGTAAATATCAGTCCTTATATGGGTAAATTATTCAACTTCTTATATAATTTATTAACTTATAAGCATTGAACTAATTAATAACTTATTAATTAGATATTATTATGTAACTTATCTTGTAGAATATTCATATAAGGCGACGTTATATATCATTTCACCTGCATATTTTATGGAGGATGCGATAGAGGTGATCTGGAATGGACCAGGAGCTTCCTACGATTTAGATGAGGCCGGTGATCATAGAAATCAGTCAATAGGTATATCGTTCCATGTCTGGAGATTTAATAAACATTGTAACACAATGCCAAAGAAAGTACTTTCTTTTATACTCATTTAATAATATTGAATTAAAACGAAAGTAACACACATATAGATAAAGGAATAACTCAGTTTATATTTCGACGATCGTCGTCATCAGGAGGTGAAGAGTCCAGCAGGAAGGCAGGGCGGCGACTCTTCCTTCACCTCTCTCCCTTCCTGCTGGACTCTTCGCCTCCTGATGACGATGATCGTCGAAAAATAGAAGTAAGCAATTCCTTTGTCTATCTGTGTGCTACCTTCGTTTTAATTCGTTTTTATTTAAAAGTCCGCTGGATCGTTTCATTTAATTTATTAATATTGAATAAGATGAATATAATATAGAATTATTAACTTAAAAAAACTGTAAGGTTATTTATAATATCAATTTAAAATATTTTTTTAATTATTCTTATTTTATAATGATTCTGAAAATTATGTTTTGTATGAGTTGTTATGAAGAAAAGTCTCTGTTTTGATTCCTTAGATGTTATTAAAAAAAGAGATCTATCAAACATGACAGCTTGTCCATTAATCACAGTCAGGTTTAAGTTGATATAGAATCAAATCTTCAAAACACTAGAGAGCTATATAGCTGGCAAATAAGGGGCAGGAATGTTTCACTTTGAAAGCTCTAAATATGCATTGGTGCCGTATAAATATGGCAGTGTTCCACAGACTAGACTGTAGGAGAAAAAAAAGCCACTATGTTTGCCTAAGAGCTCTGCATCAGTCTACAATTAACCAGCCTTTCCATTAAGTCGTTCATGAACTGAGCCATTTGTCAGGCCATGATGAATCAAGTCCATCAGAGGGTAATGCCAGGCCTTGTGCAGACTGCTCTTCCATTAGCACATTCATTTCCTTGCAAACACTACAACAGATTGACTTTCTTTAACTAATTTAATCCCTAAATGCTTTCATTTAGAGGCACATCAATTTTTTTATACTGATAAAACAGCTTTTGACTTTCTAATGGATAAAATTAATATTTTTGTTTATTATAAAAGCCATTGTGCCTAAAATTGAATATAAGAAACAATCAACCTGGCTATTTTACAAGTGATATTCTATGAAGCATTTGAGGGGCCAGGTTAGCTCAGTGGTTAAAGTATTTGCCTCTGGGCTGATAGTCCGGGGTTCGATCCCCACCTGGCCCTCGATTTATTCACGCAAGGGGTGATTAAATCTTCTTAACAGAAAGGACGTTAAGCCATCGGTCCCGAGCCCGTACGATGTCAGGTACTTGTTAAAGATCCCCCATTCGAAATGTACTTGAGTTAGGCAAAATGGAGTACTACCAATGTGGAATCAACGATGAAACAAAAAGCCGGTAAACGGCTGACGTTATCATCCGCTAGGGGATCGGTTTAAACAATAAAAAAATTATAATTCTTTAATTAACATATTGTTTCAAATGAAATCGGGAAGTGAATAAATCTGAGTACTTCATCCCTCGGAGACAACATTAAGCCGTCGGTTCCGAGCCTATACAATGTTAGGTGCTCGTTAAAGATCCCTACTCGAAATAACCGATCAAACAAAAAGCCAGTAAAACGGCTGACATTATCACCCGCTAGGAGTTTGGTTTAAATAATCAAAAAATGGAGTATTTACAGTTGATTAAAATAATATTTTAACAAAACAAACGGCAATTAAAGAGAAAAAACAGAAATACAAACTGGGGCAAGAATTACTTCATATCACACAACTATTTGAGCATCTGTTAAATTAAAATACATCATTCATACAATTCCCTATTCTACATTAAAAGAAGCAATGTAATTATGAGATTCATTATACAACTCCAGCTTTATTAAACAGGCAAAATCATTATGTTTTTAAGAATTAATTTTGAATCATTGTTCATGTTGTTTAAAGAAATTCTGAACATACGTTATTATGATTTCACAATTAAATATGGATAAAGGATATAAGAACAGGCATTTAGCAATAATGTATGATAGTGAAGCAACAATCAAAGCATTGAGCTCAAAGATAGTAATCAACTGCAAATATAAACTCAATCTCCTGGGTATGAGGAACAGGATCTCTCTCTACTGGGTGCCAGGACATGCAGGAGTAGAGGGAAATGAACGAACAGACGAACATGCATATTGGTCCAGAACCATATTGTGGTAAAGGACAAAACACTATACAAGAACTCCATAGGAAAGAGGATAGGGAAAACAGGAAGCAATACTATGGGATTTTCTCTTCAAGGACACAGACAATCAAAGATACTTCTCAATAAGTTTGAGAATATTGAAATCTTGTATTGTATGGAAAGGAGCAGGAATAATCTAAGGATTTTAACCGGATTTTTAACGGGTCACTGCAAACTTAATGACCATCTGCGGAAAATGGGCATTATCAATGATGGCAGATTCTGCAAGGTAGAGGAAGAAACACCGTTGCACCTGCTGGCTTATTGTCAAGTCACTGTGCTACACAGAGGCAGGTGCATCCAGACACTCAACCAAATTAATATTAGAACTATAATACACCGTCTTGCCTCGTATACTGTTGCTGCAGCTCTCTGACCTAAAGAACTGATATAAGGAGTTCTAGTTCCTGTCATAACCTACCTAATTCCCCATTACTTTCTATATTTTCATTATTTAATTATTTGAACATTATTTTATTTTTAATTAATTTTTCCTATTAATAATAATTAAATCATGAAAACATAGAAAGTAGTGGGGAATTAGGTAGGTTATATAACAGGAACTAGGACTTCTTAGATCAGTTGTTTTTGAAGATGGGTGACACCCGAAACCGGTCAGAGAGCTACAACAACAGTACACGATGTAAGACGGTGTATTATAGTTCTAATATTATTAATACTAACCTCAGTGGAAATAATAAGATACATGCATTTAACACTCAAAAAAACTATAGAAGAAATTTTACGACTGGACTCAGCAAAAGTGCTGTGCTTCTTGGAGGCGTTGAAGCTAACTGGGGTACTTTAGTACAGAAGGGGGCAAGTACAATAGTTCTTATTGTTAATACAATACAATACAATATCTTACTTTTACAATAGTATAGGACGCAGTACCATAATCACCCTCAATAAAATAAATAATAACAATAATAATATTATGATTTAATAATGAGTTTTTATGTAATAATCTTCAACCAAGAAAAGTTAATTTTTATTTAATTAATTAAAATAGAAATTCCAGTGATGTCTTTACTTATTCTTGTGTTTACTCACTGAAACAATTACTTACTTTAAAGTCAACTTCTTTTTTTCATAATTCTCATTAAATATAAAGCTGAGTTACAAAAATTAAGTTTTAAATTAGTATGTTGTTAATTTTTTGAGGTATTTCATTTCAGATGGCAGTATATGAATGGATTCTCTGCAAGTATTTTCTCCTAGCTAGCTTACAAAACACCTTTCTGTCTGGAAGGTTTCCCAGGGAGAATTGACCGGGAGAAAGGTTTATCAATCTGATGGTTTATTTTTTCTACTAAAAGAACAAGAGAAGGATTTAGATACAAATCACAGAAAATATTGGCATCAGAGTCGGTGTTCAGGAAGTATCTTTTCAAGCTGTAAATATTTAAAAATAGCTAGACTTCTTTTCAGGACTTTTACAGAAACCATTCAAAACTAGTAGTAAATATTTGACAGAGAAACAAACAAACAAACAAACATTAAAACTGCTGTCTTTGATGGAGAGAAGCATTTGAGATGATTTGCTTTCTGGTATTTAAAAAAAAACAACAATACTTTATACTTAGTTTCAGATATCAAACTGATTCAAAGGCGTCGCCAGTTGCTTTAAAATAATCTGCTGAACGAGATATGAAGATTTATTGACAGCATCAGTTAAGAGCAGTCTCTAAACGACATCAAAGTGCACTGGGGCTTGCAAAACGGTCCACTAATATCTAGTCCAGTTTCCACTTACAATATGTGAAAACAGTTGGGCAACTTAACTTTGTTGGTATTACTTAACGATGATTCATTCAATTTTTTTTTCAAATAGCTTATAGGTATTCGTCTAACTTGTAACTACATAGCAGAAAATAATCAATTTAATTCTTTCATACAATAAC
Source organism: Hermatobates lingyangjiaoensis (assembly GCA_026182355.1). Classification (NCBI taxonomy): domain Eukaryota; kingdom Metazoa; phylum Arthropoda; class Insecta; order Hemiptera; family Hermatobatidae; genus Hermatobates; species Hermatobates lingyangjiaoensis. Next base: position 686,674 of record JAPFBL010000155.1, read on the forward strand.
TTTTTTTAAATAATATTTTTATTTCATTTTGAAACTAGCTGTTTGTGAATTTGAATTATTGCGGAAACTGATTCAAGAATTTCATAACTCACAAGAAAAACAAAAAAATTGCTCAGTTTTCTTATAATTTGTAAAATGATTTATAATGAAATATGTTTGTTTATTATTGTAAACATAAGAAAGATTTTCGACCAGATAGAAATACCTGACTGTTGTAGATTTATTTTTTCTATTTTAACAGATAGTCAAAATCTAAATGTATATCTTCATTTTAATTATATTAAACAGTCAGATTTCACGATAAACACACGGGAGAATAACATTCAAACTAGAGTGACCAACTCATTGTTTTATCATTTTAAAGTTATTTCATCTCTTGAAGATAACGAAAATCAAAAATATATAGAAATCTTCATGTCTCTGAACTAATATCCTTTAATTCTCTCTCATTTGATATATAATTACTAGCCGTTTTATTGTTGGAATATATTTAAATAGTATAAATCTGAAATTAACGAAAAAAATATAGTTAAGCCTTAACTATATTTATAAGGCTAAAAAGGATAAATCGGGATGCGGTCAGTTTCTTCCACGTCCAATCAAAATCTCATTGCCGACGTTTCGATTTTATTCAACATTTTTTTCAAAGCCAAAAATAAGAATATTTGAAAATGAACGAACTATTACAAATTACATTACTAAAACAATATGGTAGGTTGTTTTCAACAACAATAATATTTCTAATAGTTCGTTCATTTTCAAATATTCTTACTTTTGCCTTTGAAAAAAATTTTGAATAAAATCGAAACGTCGACAATGAGAGTTTGATTGGAAATGGAAGAAACTGACCGCATCCCGATTTATCCCTTTTAGTTATATATCTGTCCCATGGTAAACAATTCATTACCTACTGTTTTTTATATAGGTATTTATAAGGGATATAGTTAAACATAACAACTAAAACAAGTTCTTACATTCAATAACAATGCAAACTTAAGAACGAATTTTGTAAACCAATTAACCTATATTTAAAAAGCTTGAATTTGTAAATATGTGAAAATAAATTAGTTTTGAAAATATTTATAACTATACATATTAGTTAAATATTGATTTAAATATGCAAATGATGCTTATTAACAATCGCTATTAATAACGTTCCAGTTTTTAATTTCGCCAATTGAATATAAGTTGATTGAAACTGAATGGCGTGTTTGAGGCCGCTACAATGTTGTTATGAATTCTCAAGTAGCTCTGATAATCTTGATGAAATTTTACATGTTAATTAAGGTTGACTCTATAAATGGAATTTATAATGATCTTTTAACTTTTCCTTATTATATAACGATATGTTTAACAGATGTTAATCTTTGCAATAATTGTTCTTGTTCTAATTAAATGTATAGCTGAATTGAAGAATTGAAGTTCTTTTAAGTTGATGAATCGTAATATTAGACAAACCAAAAAATAAAAATACTAAAAGAAAAATGAACTGACTACTTCAGAAGGTAGAAGATGGACCTGGCTGGCATCAAACGGTATACACAAAAGTCAAATTGATTTTATATTAACCAAGACTTAAAGATACTAACAAATTGGGTGATCACAGATAAATTTGGCTGGCACTCGGATCATAGATTTAGATAAGCTCAACAATAATTTAGTGTAAACAGGTTGGAATTAACATCAGGACTGACTTACGAGAATACAAACAAGAGGATCATGGAACTCTACTTAGACCCACAATAGTGTAGTTAGTAAAATAAATAAAGCAGTCAAACAAAGTCACTGTTGAATGAAAGGCTTAAAAGATAAAGACAACAACACGAAAAACCAATAGAAAAAATATAATTGATTGTGTCACTAAATTTTATAAAAACTTATATAACGACCAGGCTTTTGAGATAGACAAGGAATCAGTAAAGAGATGACGCCTTAAGGCAGGCAAGTTACCTGACTGTGAAGAATTTCAATTGGAAAGAATAATAAAAAAACACTAAAACTAGAATAAACGCCAGCACTGGACGTAATTACAAATGAAATGATCAAACTATTTTGAGAAGTTGGAAGAGGCCTGTGCCCAAAAGTGGGTTTAGTTTCATAAATGGAAAAAAAATATTTTATTAATAAGTGCAATTACTTGAGAAATAAAATGGCTATTATTATTATTATTAAGTTGGTGAATCACATCAAGGGATTGTTAGATTTTTTTGTATGAATTTGTTACTCACTAGTCAGTCAATGGAAGTTTCTCGATTTAAGTTGACACTACTCTGTCCAAAGTGAATCCTCTATACTCCATAGAAGACTGTCTTTGATCATTCAAGAACGAACAATGGCTGAATATTGTCAAATGTCGCAGATACAACGGAAGTAGATATATTAAACCAGAGCTGGAATTCCCCGTGACGGCTGGGATCTATAGATAAAAGGCAAGGACAAATAGAAACAACAAAATCATAACTATTAAACATTGTCTCAATTATTTTAAATTCTTCATGACAATATTAATTTTACATGTTCTTTGGTTGGAGTTGTATCAATATCTTTTTTCATCATTCTTACTTTGTTTAATTACGAGTATATACAGTGGTATTCAGAACAAAGGCAAAACACAAATATTCACAAAATCAGTAAAATTTGTTAGTTATAGTTCATCAAAGTTATTTTTGAATAAGTAAAAACTAAGTCATGACTTCACCTTAACAGCAAGAAGTACCTTTCGTTTAAAACACAGGCACCGTTTTATAACTTAATACTTGACAATTTGAACTACTTTTGAGCGGTATATTTATGAAGTTCTCTTAACAAATTATGATTATTTTAAATCATTAGTTGTGCAATCCGTAATTGTATGGCATTTACTCATTCTGAGGTAAAATGGATAAACAAACAAAAGTATCCAAACAAATGAAGTTTTATTCAACAACAACAACGCGTTTCGAACACTTTGTATTCGTCATCAGGGAGACACCAAAGGATGTGGTGCTGAAGGATTGGTCCAGCGAAAGTTGTTTTCACTGGACCAACCCTTCATCACAACATCCTCTGGTGTCTTCCTGATGATAAACACAAAGTGTTCGAAACGCGTTGTTATTATTGAATAAAACTTCATTTGTGTGGAGATTTTTGTTTGTTTATCTATTTTACCTCAGAATGATTATTTTATTGACATATCTCTCAACATTGAGCCCAGGCAGTTGAAGCAGTTCTTAATAGAAACAACAGTATTCTATCCTTGAGAAGAATTAGAACGCTAACAAATTTGATCATTTTGATTGACTTCTTTACGATATTTTGAAGTGGATGCTAGCTTAAATACTAAGTTGAAGCTGACTAATCAAGTTTTTTTTTGCCAAAATAAACGCACTTTCACCATTCAAATCAATCGCCGAGAGCAATTCGCAGTCGAGCTTTTTTTTTTCTTTTTCATTAAACAGTTTTATCTCATAGCCTCAAGTGAATCGCATAATTCTGTTTCATATTAAATAATCACCTTCAAGACTGAAAAGTATCTTTTAGCGAGAGTACGTCAAACTGAAGCCCACCTAATCACTGGTCTTAATATGCCATTCTTAATACACGCTAAACTTTCTTGCAACAAACTTGTTTTGTGCCCCTAGGCACCAACGTGTCACTATTTATATATTTCCATGAACACTTTTGCAAAAACTTCGTTATAAATTACACATACTTTAAATTAGTACCACTTGAACGTATAATTGGTTTAAAAAAAAATGCCTACTTTCTTTACAAAATGAAAATATTTTTTTTTATTGCATTTCAAATTAATGTTAGTTTTCTCTTCAGCTAATAAGCATTCATCACATATAAACGGTTTGTCTTGTTAAAGAGTAATCTACATCTCACTTAACTAGGTGTTACGAATTTTCTTTACAAGTTTTTGAATATAAGAAATAATTAAGGGAAATAATAATCCAAAGGATACTGTAATAAATATAACAAAGTTCAGTTAGTATTGAAGAATTTAACCGCCTCTAACTACCATCCTATTCCCAGTCAGTTGTACCAGAGACATTCACCCTTACGTATGTCTCACTGTTTTATTTTGTACCATTTACTTTATACTATATATAACTCTCTGATGAGTATACTGTGTTATATACTATAGTATACTATACACTATATACTATACTATAGTAGACTTTATACTATAGACAACTCTCTGATTGTATTTTTTTTTTTTTAGTTAATGCCTGAAGAAGAACACTACGTGTTCAAAACGCGTTGATTATACCATTAAATTTTTATATATGGAGACCATTTCATTAGCTTTTTACCCTACAATGAGTAAATACCACATAATAACTGATTGCGCTACCTTAGAATTCAAAAATGTATTAATTTTTTTTACTTTTATCACAACACCTGAAGTTTAAGTGATGAAATAAAAAAAAAGAAACCGCAAATTACGGAGAACTTAGAGGTGATGATGCCAAGTTAAAACATCTGGCTCCATTTGATCATAAATTTCACTTAAACTGCTGAAGAAGATATAGTTCGTAAGAATTATTTTTAAAAAAGTATATTTTTTTTTTAAAAAAAAAAGAAAGAATAATAAAGCGGTATTTTATTATTATTTACAAACTTTGAATGTAGCCCAAAAATAAATATTAAAAATAATGGTATTTTTTTTAATTATAAAAATATTACAAAAAAAACCTCATAAATTAAAAACATGTAGTAGTATTTTTACATAAATTAACACTTCAAGGTCTTTGATACAATTACGCAAATAAAAGGAGTTTAAAGCAGTCAATCTCCTTGACTTAGGTGAGAGTATACTTAAGAAGTATGAAAACTTATGACTTGATTTCTCTTACATTCATATAACTTCTAAATATAAGAGACAGTTAAAAGGAATTACTTTATCCAATTTACGCGAGCGTGATGTCCTCACAGTAGATTGTTACTACTGTTAACTGGACAACTAAATATTTTAAAGTAAATCATTAGTTGTGCAATCCGTAATTGTGTGGTATTTACTCATTCTGAAGTAAAATAGATAAACCAACAAAAGTCTACACACAAATGAAGTTTTATTCAACGCGTTTCGAACACTTTGTGTTCATCATCAGGAATGATGATAAAACAAATATTAATTTGTATTATAGTGTCTTCCTGATGATGAACACAAAGTGTTCGAAACGCGTTGAATAAAACTTCATTTGTGTGGAGACTTTTGTTGGTTTATCCATTTTACTTCAGATTTTAAAGTAACTATTATAAAGCGTATATTACTAATGTTAAGAAGTTTTAATGCAGAAATATTGTTAAATGAAAAGCGCAGCTATAATGATAAATAAATACATAACAATATAATAAATAAAAAAAATTTGAGTCCATTAAAGCAGTTTGTTCTAGAAGAAATCGAATTGTAGAAGTATTTTTGTCTCAAAAGCTTTCAAATTCAATGAATAAACAAAAATGTTTACATTTCATTGAAAAATTTCTTCCTTTTATTCTTTCTCTGATTAAATCATGAATATCTAATTTATATATTTGTCTTAAAGTCTGTTTATCCAATATACTGATGTCAGAAATCATTGCATCTAATTCTCTAAATATCATTTCAAATTATCATTATCACTATTTAAAAATTCAAATTACAAAGAATTTTATTAACTTAAACAATAAATTAATTTGAAAAATCAAATGCCTTAATATATTTCTATTTATATTCTGCATTCTTAAAGTAATAACAAAGCTGTAAAAAATAATAATTTATATACAATTTAATGAAATGTTCATTAATAGAATATGATTATAAATAAATGAAAATAACCTCTTGCTTTAAAACCATAATATATAAATAGCTTTTTCCTGAGTGCTATACTCGGTTATAAGGTTGCTGTAAATATATATTGAGAAAATAATATATCAGTAATTAGACAGCTTTGAAAACTCAAATCAAATTCTAATCCGGCTTTTCAGTATAATTTAAACATTTTATAGCTGGAAGGTTGCAATTTTTAAAATGAATTCATATGTGCTATTAGAATAGACTATTAGATCATACTTCAATAATACCTAAACATGTATTATTTCTATATATACAAGTAAATCTACATGTGATATTAAGTTTTATTCAAGGTTGTAACAAATAGATTGATTAGATCATTTTGTTGTAATCCATCATTACAACTTATTATTGTACAACTTATCATTATTGTACTAATGATGTAATATAAATGTACTAATGATACAATGATAATCCATCATTGTACAAATCCATCATACAATGGAAAACATCAGAAATTATATGTGGAAGTGGTTTGGTTTATCTAGATTATGGAAATGTTTTATTTAATTACTAATTATCAATAGCATAATATTTAACATAGAAGAAATAATAATAATAATAATAAAACCTAACAAAAATAAGTTAGGAAGGAATTTGTACTTACTATTTGAAGTATTCTTTAAAGAATTAACTAGTTAAAAGAATAAACAGGATTCAGAATATTAAACTGGAAGTGCAGTTGGCGCCTTTTTAGATGATTAAACCAATGCCATCTAAATTATTTCATTTTAAAATAGTTCCCTTCTATCAGTGTTTCCTGTATAAACATTAATTTGGCATACAAACAAATCTAGAAAACTTTTTCTTACAAAAGAATATAAGTAATCAATATATACTTTAAATTAATCACGCTAAATATTATAAATTTATAAAAGTGAACTTTAAACCTATTTCTTTTAATTGTTATCTGAATATTCATGTTTACTAAAATTTTATAAAGTTAAGTCTATTTATCTTTTACAATGGCTAAATAATTAGTATAAAATATTAATTTATTAAATATATTATTGATATTTACAAAAGAAATATCAATTAATGTCTCTAAACCTTATACACATGTACATATTTGAATAAATTTTTGTTATAACAATTATAGTAGTTATAATTTTTGTTCATACATATTTATACTAGAGCTTATACATTCTGAAACCAATGAGTCTACCACTGACATCAAATTCATTGCAAGTTTCTTTTATATTTAAATTAAATCAACTACAATCAATATTTTATATTTAAAATTTATTCTTTTGAGAAAGCTAGTTATATTAAAATAAACATTTAATTGAATGTATGATGTATGTTTTTCCAGGATTAATGTATGTTAAAGTTTTCTTAACTTCACCGCATATATTATACAATATTTTTCTTTTACTTCGTTTACTCAAACGCAAAACCAATTTAAAAAAAAAAAATATTTTGTCAGGTTTTCAATATGGGTGCAATATGAAGCTCAGGCGATATGAGGGAATATTCCTTCATGTGACACCTGCTAGCCAGTGAGATGGCTGGAAATCGAAAAAATATATCCAAATTTCAAGCAAAATGTATGCATAAAATATATTATCTATTGAACATTTTATGATAAGAATGCGTTTATCTATCAAATTATTAATAATAATTCATTTAATATTGATAATTTTTTATTATCAATCTATGGCATTTTGTAATGTAAAATTATTTAGTTATCTGAGAAATAAAAAAGTCGTTGATGAGAAAAAGTTGTTAAATGGAGGATTACAAGAGAGTGCTTTGCGTACCAGAGACAAGCTACTGGCGGCGTGCCATGATTGGCACGCGTACCAGGGTTTGCCCACTCCTACTTAGGGCCTGTCGGTGTCGATGAGTTATCAGGCAATAGATCTTAGTATAGATGGCTCAGGTTTTGTCACAATCTAATACAAAGTTGAACATCGAATTTCAACTTTACGTGTAACAATGTAAAAGCTTAAGTCAAAAGGCCAATTTTTATTACCTCTAACAACTCCTTTTGTAATGAATTTTTTAACAACCATTATACTGTTTTGACAATCTCATATAGAATTTTAAAATAGTCATTTATATTTTCAAATAAACTGTTCATCTCTGTACTCTTGGTTATAACGTTGTTTACTTTCCAGGTGCAGGTTTGATGTTTGTTAAATGCAACCTTTCAGCTGTTTTTTTTTAAAATTTTATCTTTACACAATACAGGGTGTTCCTAAATGGTTGACCCCATTTTGTAGGCCAATAATATTGACTATTTTCGTTGGAATGACCCCAAATTTTCACAGCTTGTGTAGAAACGTTTCAAGTTTTTATGTGTAAAGAAATTTGTGTTGAAATGCGAGATAATCTCGAAGAAGATGATTTCGATGATCGGCTAGTTTTGAGAGATGAAGCCACGTTGCATACGATTGGCAAATTTAATAAACATAATGTTCGCATTTGGAGCGAAGAAAATCCTCATGGCACAATTGAACATGAGAGGGTCTCAAAAACAAGTAAATGTGTTTTGTGCAATATCCAAGAAAACAGTTTATGGGCCATTTTTCTTCGAAGGAAATATGAACGGAGATTTTTATCTTCAAATGCTTCAAAATTGGCTAATTGATCAACACATAGAAAATGAAGACAAATGTTTCGAGGTAGTGAAGAAGAATACCGACTCGACGTGTGCAGTCACAGGCGGCTCTCATATTGAACATATAGTTAGGTCTAGTAGGTGTTAAAGGGTTAGTAGTAAACAATTATAATAAGTATTTATGTAAGTTAAAGGGGATAGCCATATAAATAAGGATAAGTTGGACAGGATAAGTTAAGGAGGACTAAAAAGAAATAGTTAGGGAGGACGCTGTGCCAACGAAGGGGCTACAACATACGGGTAGAGCCTATGGTAAACAATGGGATCTTACGGCAAGGGTTGTATGTAGTAATAAGTATTTATAGGATAGTAAAAGGTGTTCCAATATAAGTAATGGATGGTAGCTGCTGCAATAAGTATCACATATATAAGTATTTATGGTATATAATAGTGTTGGTTAGTAGGCAAGGACATGAATTATGGTAGATAAGATAAGGATATCAACAATAAGATTACATGGTATATAAGTATTTATTTGAGTTAAGGGTTATGTTAAGATAAGAAGATGAAAATCTGTCATAGAACCAACAAATATTTGTACTTTTTTTTGTACATTTAATCAATAAAACTTATGACCTTCAACATAAAATGTATTTAGTTTCATTATGATGTCATTAAGTAGTTTCTGAGATATGGGTATTTAGAATGGGGTCAACCATTTTGGAACACCCTGTATATCGTAAATAATCTTCATTTATGCAATATTTGTTTTCTGATTTAGATGTGAACAGCTTGGATTATGATAGAAGAGCAATGGATAGTCGTCGACTGTGGTCCTATCGTAACAAGATATAGGAGAGGTCGCGTAACTGAGGAGATTTTGACAGAAGCGAGGAAGTGAGTAGAGCAGCTCCCAGAGATAGGCAGCAATATGTAAATATGTCCCGGCTGATAAACTGTCAGTGGTTTGTTATTTATCCGGCATATCGGACGTTATCTGGGCCGGGCTCGCGGCCCCTTGTTGACCCTAAGGTCACCAGGCCCTCCTCTCCTTCGCTTCTAACAAGCCAGACCGTTCCCCCTAATTGATATAATCAAAGAACCTCTTCCTCCAGCCATTCGGCTCCCTTCACGTGCACCTCGTTCAAAGTGAAAACATCCCGCAAGACCACCCTGTAATCAACGGCCAACGCAACAAGCCTTATTCTCAGTCAACTTAATAATCAAAGCAGAAATTAACTTCTGTTCTTCCAAGTGTGTAACGCAAGGCCTCTTGCTCTCATCACACAATTCTGATTTCAGAGATTCTCCTTATCTTACTTTGACCTCCCATTACACCTCTACCACATAACCTTCATAAATCCAATCAATGATCGTAATTTTCCTTCAAATAACCAGTATGAAACTGTGTGATTCTTCTTTCCGGCCATTCAACTCTAATGGTCTAATAAATAATTTAATACTCATCTATATTTCATTCAAAAAAACTGGTGTAATCTACACTCAACTTCATTAGATGTGCTGTTCTAGTGGCGGAAATTGTGGCTCATTTATTATTTAGCACCCATTTTAGTAATAGGAGAGCCACATTACCTATTGATCCTATATTGGGAGTCCTACATTTTACCTACTCAAGTGTATTTAGAGTATGAATCTTTAACGAATACTGACATCGTATAGGCTCGGGACCGACGGTTTAACATCCATCGAATGTACCATATGTACCATATGGTTGTGGATTATACCGTAACTACAGCATGTATATTTCAAACTTATGACAACACATTTTCGGTCACAGGGAATAAAACTTGGTAAATCTTTTAACTTTTACAAAAACTCCATTATAACTCATAATAATTCACCATTATTATTATTATTATTATTGAGTTACATATTTTTAGCGGAAGTCCACGTTCAGTTTTTCCACCGTTGTATCACCTCTTCCAATTAACCAGAATCTTGACTTTTTATGATAGTAATTTGACAGTAGCTAGATTCAATGTACAAAGTTTTACTATTATACTGATTAAAATTATTTCTGAATTCAAAATATGTACTACGAGTATATGTCTTTTTAAGTTTAAGAAATTACGAGAGAAAACTAGACAGCTGATTTAAACATATAGCTATCTTGGTGTTTTATTTCACTATGCCATTATGAACCGCCAAGCCGCCAAGTGGTGTGGCTATTACCATAAAAATGTTTGCTTTTTCACCTATTTTATTATTTAGACACAAGACCAATTTTTAATAACTCTAATAACTCCTTAAGAACCATTGAACTGTTTTGACAATCTCATTTAGAATTTTCAAATTTTCATTTATATTTGCAAGTAAAACTCTTCACTTTTATTTGAAGATACGTCGTACTCAAATTTATTCATCTCCCGTGTGAATAAATCGAGGGCCACGTGGGGATCGAACCCCGGACTAACAGCCCAGAGGCGAATACGCTAACCACTGAACTAACATGTCCCCTTAAGCTTATACGATACAAATAGTAATATAAAAGAGTAGTAAAAATATCTACATTTGAAGTGAGTGAAAATTACTGCGTTACATCTATGTCACTGTGCTTTTCGTTTATTGAAAAATACTAAAACACTTTCCTTACTAAGATTTCCTTTCAACGTTTTATCACATAATGAGTGCTATTGTCAACTAGACAATAAACTGTTTGATACATTTAACGCAATTTGACCTTTAGATCAATAATGTATTCGTATTGATTAGAATTTATATTGCAAATTACTGAAATTGGAGTGAGTTAAATTGTATCGAATCCAACGCTGAACTCCTCTAGTCAAAGTCCAACTCCAGCAGAAACGACACACAGAAAAATTAGGCGGATTTAGATCTGACTTATTTCGCAGTTAATATACTGATACTTGAACTCAAATTAGCCCTCCAACATTGTTTGTAACTATAACCCTAGCAGTTTTAATAAAACTGCAACGTTCGTACCATTGTACAGATAATACATTATTTCCTTTTATAAAGTTCTAACTCCAATTTTAATAGTTGGGAAATCTTCCTTATCAGAAAGCTAAGAACTGCAAACAACAATTGAAACTGTCTCAGGTCTCAAGTAAGAGTAGAATACAGGTAACACTGAAAGCATTATTGTGTGAACAACCATTATCTATCAGGGAGTGAAATGACATAGAATTCATGGGAAAAAAATGAAAAAAAGTTACCTCAAAGTAGGTTTTCTCTTTTTCCAAGATTACCAAACTACAATAAAGATACATCTTAACGACAAAAAAAAAACAATAATTAGAAAAGGCTAAATATGTGAGAAATGGAGTTCTTCTGGGTCACAAGACTTCCTTTAAAGCAATAAACACAAGCTTATACGATTTCTTATTGTTTAAACCGATCCCCTAGCGGCTTTTTGTTTGATCGGTGATTATACAGATTCTACATTGGGAGTCCAAAATTTTGGCTATCTCAAATGCTGAGGTAAAATGGATAAACAAACAAAAGTCTCCACAGAAATGAAGTAATTTATTCAACAGCAACAACGCGTTTCGAACACTTTGTATTGATCATCAGGAAGACACTATCAAGAATTCTCTTGTTTTGAATTCTCTTAATTGAATTTTATTATTTCACTCTAATTTTGTAACTGATTAGATATAATTTGTATTACAGTGCTTACTGATGATGAACACAAAGTGTTTGAAACGCCTTTTTGCTGTTGAATAAAACTTCATTTGTGTGGAGACTTTTGTTTGTTTATCCATTTTACCTCAGAATGAGTAGATACCACACAATTACGGATTGCACAACTAATGATTTATCTCAAATGCATTTCGAGTAGAGATCTTTAACGAGTACCTGACAATTTACAGGTTCGGGACCGATGGCTTAACGTATGTCCTATCCGAGGGACGACGTACTCAGATTTATTCACCTCCCACGTGAATAAATCGAGGGCCAAGTGGGGATCGAACCCCAGACTACCAGCCCAGAGACGAGTACGTTAACCACTGAGCTAACCTGTCCCCTTAAGCTTATACGATAGAAATAGTAATATAAAAGAGTAGTAAAAATATCTACATTTGAAGTGAGTGATAATTACTGCATTACATATATTGTTTACTGTACGCCTCCAAGTCAAAGAAGATTTATAATCTATCAGTCAATATGATAGGTTTTTATTTTTATTTCACAATAATTAATGTATTCAAGGCAGTGGCGTACCTAGAACTTTTGCCCCCCGGGACAATCTCCAGTTTGCCGCCCTTTCTATTATAAGTTAATCAAATAGTGGTTTTTATAAATTAATACACATAAATAAATTATTAAGTTATTTAATCAATATTAATTAATACACAGAGTAAATTTTTTAGACATATTTGTATGTACTCGTAAACATATTTATACAATATCTACTCTTCTAGCTTTCACACTAGAAAAATCGTGTATAATGCTCTCAAAATTTATATTATTTGTAATTTCTTGTTCTATTGACAATATTGCAAGATTTTGTAGTCTTAATTGACTCATTGTAGAACGAAGATAATTTTTTATCAACTGCAATTTTGAGAAGCTTCTTTCGCAACTAGCGACACTGATTGAAATTGTTAAAAAAATTCTTAACAAAATTAAAATGTTGGGAACAGAATTTTCCAACCTATACTGCTGAATAAACTTTAGCAGATCAAGAAGGCCCTTCTCCCCGTTTTTCCAATGTTTTGCCTCTTCTTTTAGTGTAGGTACAGCCATAAAAACCTGGATCCTTTTTCTTTCAATATGGAACTTATAATAATCATTTGTTATTCAAGAAAGAAAATAAATATGAAATGAATAAGTTGCTTTTTACAACTATAAGTAAATATAAAAAATGCCGCCCCTAGGTACGCCCGGTGCGGACCGCACCCCCCCCCCCCCCTCCCCCGTAGGTACGCCACTGATTCAAGGATAAATTTTCTCTCTTAGAACAAATCAAGAAAAGAGCAAACTGTCAGGAGACTGTATTTCCCTCTTCATTATTAGAGATAAAGTTTGAAACTTCGTTTCCTTAATAACCTAATAAAATTGGCCATTAACTTAATTCAAATATAACTATATTCAGGGCAATCTTTGTTACATCCCATTAAGTTTGTTTAACATAATTTCAGTGTACAGTATATGTAATAATCACTGTAATAATTACAGTATATGTAATTTTTCCAGGTTTGGGAAAAATGAATTTAAAATGGAAATAAATGTTTCTAATTCTTGTAATTGAAAAGAAAATCTGTCAGACGGTGGCGTAGCAACCATTTTTGACCCCCCACCCCCCCTCCCCCACCATTCCTCTACAGCTAGCCACTTAAAAGTCCTCAGAATATTTATTTTCATGGAATTACAATCAAGGATATAATTTTAGACTGCTGTTATTAGTCTCTTATCTTATTACAATACTCCTATACAGTCATCATCAAAGAAAAATCAATGATTTTTCAAAACAAAAACGTATAATACAAATTATAAAAAAAATTATTAAATTTTAACTGACTGAGCAAACAAATATAATAAACTTTCTACCACTTTAAAAAAAAAATAGTTTTTACAAATTGAAGATACATTTGATAAATACATTGAAGTAATAATTGTTAGTAACTTTCTGAGTTCTTTTCATCATTTAATTTTGTTTATCAAATCGTTTTGAAGTACACAAATATAGATATTCTTTTTAAACCCTAAAATATTTGATACAGAAAGTCATATTAATTTCTACTACGCTCAAGTAACGCTGGAGGCATGCAAGAAGTGAGGAGAGGTGTACAAATCTAACCGAGCAAGGCTCAAGTTCAAAGGGTTGCCTGAGGGCTGATAAACAGTGAAGTCAAGCTCTCTTAAGATTCATATCTAATTCTATTATTTATTATTATATTTAAATATGCTTTTTTCTACAGATATTATTAACGTGTCTAGAGGAGTTAAACAGAAGATCAGTTACATTCTAGTTTATTTTAATAAGACTAGATGTTTAAAGCCGATTCAATCGAATGCTATAAATACATATGAATCAATATAAATATTAAAATATCCATAATATAATATAATTGTATTATGGATATTTATTATAATTCAATATCAAGTGAGAAGGTTAAGTGTTTTATAACTGCGTTTAAACCCCATGATATATATATATATATATATATATATATATATATATTATATATATAAAGCCAAAGTTGTCTAGTGCTGCATGTTCTATCTTAGGGCAAAATGGTTTATAAATGTAATGTAAGATGTTCTATGACAGTGGCATCAAACATTTTCATATTTTGACATATAATATCTAAACAAGTTTATATGTATAGAAAGACTTCACATAAACACGTGAAATAACAATCAATGATCAAACCACAATATGAAAGGGAAAAAAAGACTAAGATCTTTCAACCGTAACAAGCGGTCTTCCTCAGAGTCAAAAACCCAACATTTGGGTTTTTGACTCTGATGAAGACCTCTTGTTATGGTTGAAAGATCTTAGTCTTGTTTTCCCATTTCATATTGTTGTTTGATCATATATATATATATATATAATATATATATATATATATATATATATATGATATATATATATATATTTTATTATTGAATCTGTTACATATATTTGGGTTTATATAAGAAGATATATGGGTTTTTATGGGGATATAAGAAGAGTGTATGGAGACGATGCCTATGAAAAAGGTTTTAAATAAAACCGAAACGTTGGCAATGAGAGTTTGATTTTTTATCCTGGAAAATTGACCGAACCCCGATTCGAGAACACACCTATATATATATATATATATTTAAGAAAGTTGAAAGTTTATGTGGGAACAATTTTTATTTTTAATATTAGAGGTAACATTTTTCAATTTTATTGGTTAGGGTTTTAATTAGTCAACTTATTGCAATAGACAAATTTAGAAAAAAATATAAAATTTTTGAAATATTATATATTATAAGTCATTACGATATTTATCTTAATACTTAAGTGAAGGAAGTTAATTTTTACGTGAAGTTTATGAGCGGAGTTTATGGCAAACCAGGAGACACGTCGTTACAACGTGACAGATTGAAATCGTCACGGCAGTCCAGAATCGTCACAAGTCAGGTCTCCTATGGGAAATTAGGGATCGTTCTGAAAAGGCACTCACTGATATATGGATTATAGAGAACAAAGTAGGGATAAGAAAGAGAACCAGCCATAAGTATAGTCATCACGAGGTGTGAGTCAAATAACTGAGGGAACTTTTCGAATCATATGTTTTTTAAAGAAAGTTTTTACATAATTTGGCTCCTGACAATGAAAAATTAATCTTATTGATTTCGTCATTCCTTATTTATATAATATTTATTATCATTTTATCTGACAGTTGTATTCAAGTTTGTTTCTAAAATTATTCATTTTTAATCTCTAATTAAGTAGTTTATTATATATTTGTTGCATTTATTTATAACATTTGCACTACTGTCATCTGCGAGCACGCAAGCCTCTGGGCTACTCTGGCCCCATGTTTTTCTTTTATTACCATTGTCTATATTATTCAAATTTATATTCAAAAATTTTTTTTGTTACATTTATTTATAATATATTTGTGCTACTGTCATCGGTAAGCACGCAAGCCAGTGGGCTACCCTGGCTCCGTGCTTTTAGTTTATTACAAGTGATTATATTACGCAAATATTAAATTTAAAAAAAATATTTTGATACATTTATATATAATACATTTGCACTATGTCATCGGCGAGCACGCAAGACACTTGCTACTCTGGTTCCAATTTTGGGAATATAGTAATAATTTTCTTTTATGTAACATTATTCGGGTAATAAATGATATATATTTAATTTTAGGTCTCTACCTCCACGGAAAATGGGTGAAGAAACAAACAAACTCACGAACTTTATATTAGAGGTTAAAAATATAGTAGTAGTAGGCAACCCTTTAGGTTGCAGTGGCTGTCCCACAAGGGAACTCACATAGGTCGAACATTAGGCCTTTGTGATACCACACAATGAAGATTGATTGTACATTGGGAGTCCTATATTTTGTCCAACTGCAAGTTATTAACGGGTACGTTACATCGTACAGGCTCGGGATCGACGGCTTAAAGTACTTTCTGAAGGACGACGTGCTTAGATTTATTCACCTACCATATGAATCAATCGAGGGCCAGTAGGGTACCAAACCCCGGACCTGCCAGTTCACAGGCATGTTCGTTAACCACTGAGCTAACCTGACCCCCTTATTAAAAATATAATTCCACATGCTGTATATAACTTCATTAGTATAATTCTATTTATTCCAGAGAAGATGATAGCCCTGTCAGGCAAGACAAGACTTGCGTTGAATAACTCCGTCCATAATGCATTTATAAATCAGTTGTCAGTTGGACAAAATAAATTCTTTCTCAAGTTTATTTCTGTCAAAGATGAATTGCCAGTCATGAGAGTTACTACAGGGATGAAGAAAGCTCCGAGCCGCCAATGGAACATTCACCAGCTTAAACGAAATCAACAGAGAATTAAAATTCAAATTCATTTTCAACTTTTGAAGAAATATATTTTCATTTAATAAATAAAATTTTGTTTAAAAGTAAATAAGTCTTTAATTATTACATTAGGAATTTAAAAAAAAATCAGGAATTATTTTGAAGACTATTTCTGTTATTGAACAATTATATATATGGATACATTTTTTTAATTACAAATTAAATTTGCTAATACTGTATAAATATGGATCTAAAGCCGTTTAATTAAGGCGGGTTTTCCCGTAACTAACGGAGTAGTTTATAAAAGTTCTAAACAGCTACAAGGAATGAGAATTAGTTACGCATAAAACAGTAACTAAAGCTGGAGGGTGCAATCACAAAGCCGTCCAATGCTTCAAGCATCAACAATTAATCCTGACGACTTTCATTTTTTTCTTTTTAGGAATAGCGGGAGGGGGGAGGGGGTTACTTAGAAAGTTATGCGTCTATTTGTAAGCTTTGTTTAAACTGGCTCCCTTAAAGCTTTAAGGTCTTTGTAAAGCCATGTCCTATAGCTTCCGTGTTAGAAGAAACTGTAATAGATTGGGGAAGACGTATATGCAAAATACAAAGTTTGTCTGTCTGTCCACTATAGAAATAAAACTCGAGACATTTAGACACAAAGAAACATATGGATTTTATAAAACTTTTTTTCTGAAGGACTAACTACGGTATTTTGATTTTGATCAGGGTCCTTTTTTGTGATCTACCGCCCATAACCAAAACGCTGGGCTACAATCTACCGCCCGGGCAACGCAGCTACATCAGATAGTCAAGAAAAGTCCACAAAATAATTTTCAAAAGAAGTCCAAGTCATTCTCTTTGAACATCTGATAAACATTCCATTAATGGTTCATATAATTTAATCTTTTTTTAATTTTAAATTTTTAAAATTATGGGTTTCCAATCATCACTTGGATGATTTCGTTAAAGCGAAAATTATAGGACTTTAAATATTTTGATAATAATAAATCTAATTTAAAAAAAATGCTGTTATTTATCGTTTTTCTTGTGTTATATTTAATCAATCAAGCTTCGATAATATTTCGCAACAATATCGTTAATCAAAATCAAAATTCTGAGTTTCTAGAACGACATGTACGATTGATCATTCAGAGATTAAAAATGATTATTTCACTAATTTTACATTCTCCTTTTGATATTATGTAGTAAAAATGTATTTACAACCAAGTTTCAACTTACACCAGTCTACTTATAGTTTAAAATAACATTAAGATATTACCTTTTACATGAAAGTAAATCATTAATGATTGTAAAACAGGTTTAGCTGCGGCATAGGTTGGCAGTGTCAGTTGACAAAGGGTTTTCTGTGGAATTTCTCTGTGACGTGTAAATAACCTATCCTTAAGTCGTAATAGGCGTTTATAATTTATCTGCCATATTTTGATAATTTTTAGCTTGATTTTCCTATCACTTTAGTGAAATAAAAAAATATATTTCCGAGAATAAGAGAAAAAACAACCTGGTATTAACGCCAGCTACATCAGCATTATAAATCGTAAATAACATAAACATGATGTCATCAAATTTATTTTAAACCAAAATCAACTATGATATAAACCATACAGCGATATATCTTTATATGTTATGTAAAAAATATAGAAATAGAACAAAGTTCTTTCGACCAAGTAATGGTCTTCATCAGTGGCACATATTTAATCTATTCAACTTGTGACTCTGAGTAGGACAGTTAATTAGTTCAAAGATATTTATACAATTTCTGAATTTCTTTGCTACTTTCCTGATTCACTGCCAACTAGTTACAGCAAAAAAGTGGTCAATGCAGAAGTTGCTGTTAACTTTAACAGAACATCAGAACATACATGTTTCAGAGAAAAGGAGATTCTACGAACTAACTTCCTGCTAACAGGATGTGACTGGTTAAATTATATCATTATAGTCCCTATAATGATATATATACCATATATTAAGTATATTATATATAATATATATATATATATATATATTCAATGTTTTGTTATTGAGGACTAGGTCAAATAAAAGAAAATAAACTCCTTTCTAGGCCAACGTTTCGATGTTAGTCGAAATATATATATATATATATATTAGTAAAGGTAGGAAGCAGACCTTCTTTTATACAAGCTAGGAGATTTGAAAAGCTCAATAAGAAAAAAGTACGTGCAATCAAGTCAATTGATTTTAATACAACATATATATATATATATATATACTTAAAATAAATTGTGACACATAGAAAGAAACACAACAAAGACTCACTTTCAACCGTTATGGCGGTCGAAATATTGAAAAGTGAGTCTTTGTTATGTTTCTTTCCATGTGACGCACTTTATTTTAAGTGTAATCTGGACTGCATTTCGTTTATCATATATATATATATATATATATAGTAGCAAACATAGTAGCTGTTTGCTTGTCAAGGCGAGTATTTCGCACTTCTTCTCGATGACGACGGATGTCGAAATATCGAAGTGAGTTCTGTAGTGACTTTCTGTGTTCTTTCCTATATGTTAAAGTTTATATATATACAAACTATACTTATAGTTATACTTTTACAGAATTTTTTAATAACTATCTACCTGGAAAAGTCAAATGACCTTAAAATTTGGTCCATTTTGTCTTTTGCGATCTCGCTAATAAATATACGACTAAATTTCTAATTTTTATTGTAATAAATAATGAATAATTACCTCGTTAAACAACACATAATGTTCACAAATTTGGGCATTGTAGATAATGTTTGAGACCAATGTCCACGATTTGCATGGTTATTATTTAATAACGAAATCTCAGTGACTGAGTTGTTTTCTGTTGATATACTGTTTAATGAGAATGGTATAGGGAGGGAAAAGAGAGTTTAATAAGTTAATCAATGATATCATTATGATAGTACCTTCATTATGATTCAGAAAATTCTAAAGAAGAGAAGCTTTTTGAATAAGAAAACTATAAATACACTTCTGTTTATAAGAAATTTTGGAATAAACCGAAGTATTGGCTATAAAAGTTTAAATTGGATATTGAATATTGACTGATTGATAAATTATTATTTACCTGGCTTTGATATTGTTAATCAGTCTTTATCAGTCTTTTGATAAAGAAGACTTGATAGAGTCTTTTATCAGTCTTATGTGCGAGTGTGCAACTAACCACATTTCTACACGTTTAGCTTTATTTCCGTACTTTCTTAACTCTATATAAATAAGAATGCTTCTCCTCTGTGACCACTTCTTAGAAAGACGTTTAAATATTCCTGTTTTTTTTTTCTTTTTAGAACTTTGTTGAAGAGAACTTTAGCAAATACCACATTACTAAAAAATAAAACCAATATACTAATTAAATATTTTCATGATTCAAATAAAACGTTTTTACTACTGTGAATTTCTATACATTCACCAATAAACCTTAAAATAGACATCAGCCTAAATAGAGAAATACAGTCCAACTTTACAATAACAAAGTGATACTATTTGTCATTTACTGTACTTTATAGTTTACATGACTTTTATATTGACAATATACTATTCCCCCGGTGCTGTTTCGCTTATAGAGTACGATCTCACTATAGTGTAATAACTATATTAACTTGTTTCTAAAAGTAGATGGATCTGAAGGATACTGCTGTCTAAAACACGTTGTTTTGCTAGTACCTAAAACATTGTTTATAGTGAAGAGCACTTGTTTATAGTTTCTAGTGTAAGTGTAGAGCACTCGTCCATAATCTACTACTACTGAATTCTCCGTTTCTCACTAAACCAGGTAAATCAAAGCAAGATCACAGCAGGTTTGATATTTTCAAATTCGGTACACAGGGGTCACTAAACCCTACATATCTACTTATTCTTCACAGATATATTGCAACACATATAACTCTTTCAATCCCAGATTGTCAATAAATACCAGATCTTTCAAGAACTTTAAAAAGAAACAATGTTACGTTCCTTTTTGGCTTTATTTCCGTACTTTTTTCAACTCCTTATACAAAACAAAAACACTTCTGAGTACCCACCTCTTTAAAAGTCTTTTAAATATTGTCTTTTTTTAGAATTTTTTATGAAAAGAACTTTAGCAAACAATATATTTACTAAAAAAATAAATCCAACACATTAATTACATTTCCTCATGATCATATATTAGTTCCTACGCTATGAAGCAGACACACTATTCTTTTGCACAAGAAAGCACATTAATTCCAATTTTCTTATCTTTTCCACATTCTGCACATAAAACATGAAGTACATGAGCTGTAAATATCATTTTCAAAGTGTTGATCTTATCATTTTCTAAGAGATTCAACCCACCAAGTTAGGATTACAAGACCTCTTGTTTATTATATGTGAAGTATTAATTTCTTTTTATTTATGTTTGAATCATATATGATTTTCTCGGACTTGTAAATGAGACATTAAAACATCAGGCCTTAAATTTTACATGTTTTGTCCTTTACAATAATAGACATGAATTTCTGGTTAATCAGAACATAGGTACAATCGAGTACCTATTCATAATTTGAAATTAAAGACACAATGAACTAATTACAGACAGGTGAACCTATAGAAGAACACAATGAGTTACAAACAAGTTGTTTATATAGAGGCGTCTAAAATTTCTAACTAGATTTTTCCGTTTCAACCTTTTCATTACAGGAAAATACATCTACGTACGACGAGCTTACGTAGGTTCAAAACCTACAATTTCTTAATAAAACGTTGTATATGCTTTAAATCTTTGTTGTAAGCTTACGTAGGTTCAAAACCTACAATT
The DNA here is from genome assembly GCA_026182355.1 of Hermatobates lingyangjiaoensis. NCBI lineage: Eukaryota > Metazoa > Arthropoda > Insecta > Hemiptera > Hermatobatidae > Hermatobates > Hermatobates lingyangjiaoensis. The sequence goes on from JAPFBL010000155.1 coordinate 708,336, forward strand.
TCTTAATAAAACGTTGTATATGTTTTAAATATTCGTTGTAATTCTATTTTTTTAAGAATTGTATCGTGTATTGAATAATATATATATGCTTCCTTCGGATTATTGAAGCCGAAGTAACAATCGTAAGGAGATACTACAACCTGATATTTTCCCAGCACACCAAACATTCTTTTAATTTGAAAATGACAATGGTTGATTGTTTAGGAAATTATCTTAGAAACAACAAACATTTATGAGACATTAGTTAACTTAGTTATGATTTAAATTGCACTTAAACAATGATATTACAGCTTTATAAACCAATTAATGAGAATAATATATATTATTGCATGCTCAATAATTTTAAGCGTAATTTTTACGTAATCAAAAATTAAATAGATAAACAACATAAATCGGAAGATATAACCGACTAGACTGTCATCACTAGGCTATTGTCATCCTAGTAAGTATGATGTAGTTGAAATAGAACATGTTCAGTCTTTTGAAGTGACATTTCGGGTCTTCTCTAATATGTTGGTGGATTGCAAAACTTTCTTTTTATAAAAAAAGAACTTAAACTGGCGTAAAGAGAAGTGTGCATTTTTGTTAATGTTTGATATTTGAGTGGTTAATAATTCATAACAATAACGGAACTTACGTTTGAGAATAATAATCCAAAATAGTAAAGCACAGAAACACAGAGCACAGAAAAAAAAAACTCGTACGAATGGGATACGTGAAAAAGAGAGCAGGAGAGGTCCCGATGAGCAAGGGTCGAGGGAAACCGTCAGACTGACTCAAGCTACGGCGGGGGGATGACGTCATGGTCGGCGGGCACTGCTGGCATTCCGACACCAGATGACTGCCCCACCGCGCCAACATCTTCAGAACCGGACTGTGCTCCTTCTAGGAAGTGTTCGGCGATCAACTTGTCATCGGCGAGTCCCAGGGAAGGCAAGCTCTAAGAAAAGGCATTTCTATCCAGCTAAATGTCTCATCCTTATTTATTTCGCTCCTTAATTGCTAAGTAAAAACAAAGTTCGCATGACTCAACCACAACTGAATCAATCGCTACGAAGGAAATACATCAATCAATGTTGAATATGCTGCTCTCTCTTTTGATTTATGCTTATCATTATAAACAAAACATGTATTACGATAATATGTCCATTTTTCCATGATTTGGTTCGATGGTAGCGAAATATTTATACAAACTGAAAACTAGATGTGTTGTTTTATCACATACCATCCTGGAAACACAAAATATAGAAAATCACTTAATATAAACAAGAAATTTCACTTACTATATGCAAAATCTGGGTAGACGATAGGATTTCACAATGTGTGAAGAGAGGATATTTGTCTTATTGGCAGGAAGTCTAGCCTTTATAACCTCCATTTCATCTCAAACCTGCAACAAAAAAAAACCTGTAGATTTATTATCCTTTAATAGAAGAATAGTTGTAAATGATGTGGTATTATTTATTGGTTTCTAGTAGAAATGAAACGGTCCAGCGGACTATTAAATTAAAGCGAAGATAGGACACAGATAGACACTTGCATATTTCGACGACCGTCGTCATCAGAAGGCGAAGAGTCCCGCAGAAAGGCAAATTAAATACAGTTTATCTTATACATTGATAATTTTATGTTCAATTTCTTGGTAGAATTTCATTATTCTCGAATTAGATTTTTAACTTTAAAAAAAATAATGAAATCAAAAAATGTAGAATAACGCAACATATTCTTTATAATATATTTTTTTAACAAAAATCATCTCATCCTTATAAAAACTTTTTTTTTTTTGGCGTGATTTCATTCTGATACGTCGAGCGGTATGGCTTGTTTTCTCCACACAAATTTCTATAAGTTTCAATAAGTTAAATTTTTTACTTCTTATTGGGAAAATATTTTCTCAGTTCTTTTAAAATCTTAGGATTTTTCCATTAATTTATTCACTGATTTGCATAATAATGCAAATATTTAAAAACTTTATCTTTAGTAGTTGAAGAAAAAAAAAATGTTACTAAAAAACACATTTTGGCCAAAAAAGTGACATTCAGATAATGTAATATTACTCCCAAACTATTGTTCACATTTATATGATAAGGCCAATTTTTCTGTAAATATGAATTTTATTAGTAATCTGCATTGTACACACTAACTTTTTGATACACTCTCACCCACACACACTCACGTATGTATACACACCGCATACGCACACACACACCCACACACATGTATGCACACTGACATACGCACACACACACACACACACACTCACACACCACACACAAACTCACACACACACACACACACACACACACACACACACCACACACGCACACACACACACACACACACAACACACACACACACCCCATCATTATCATCATCATCATCATCATCATCATCATCATCATCATCATCATCATCATCGAAAACACGTCAAAAAAGACTTTGGGGTCCTCAAAGCATGTTAGTCCGTCAAAATCTCGAGATGGAATTTTTTCATGATAACTATACTTTACTTATAGTAAAGTAAATACTCAGTATGACTAAATGAATGTGTATTTTTTTAAAAAAATAGTGAGACCTAGAAAATAAAGGTTCGAAGAGATGACATTTACGTAAGAGACTCCATATATTTGTTTGGACAGTTATGGCCTTAAAGTACATTAGGAGAACAGCAGGTTTAGTCAAGGCCAGTGATATCAAAAGAGGTCCACGGTCAGTGTTGGAGGCGAGCAGTGCGTGGAGGTCGCGCTTCAGGTCTCTGAGACCATATTAGTGGTGTAAAACACTTCTTCGCATAAAATGTGACCTCACTTAGGCACTTCGCAGCCACTCCAGCAAAACTCAACTAAACCAAATCGTTTGCAAACGACTTACTATTGTCTTTAAAAGAAGAGAAAAAATAAATCAGCATTTATGAGATCGACGGGCAAATCGCTACAAGACAATATTAGCAACACTTTAAATTAATTTCAATGTTATTAGCTACATTTCATTATGTATGATAATGTATAAAATATATTCCTGGGTCAAATATTCAGATTGAAATGATAAAAAACGAATTCCATTTTCTAAGTACAAAGGTAAAAACAAGCGTACTCATACTATAAAATATAATTCTTTTGTTCACATATATTGCCTTCGAAAATATGAAGCTACATCTAAACCTTATATTTGTTTGGCTATTCATATAAGTATAAATAATATGAATATTCATATAAATACTCGTAAATAATGTGCTCAGTTATAACCATCGCAACAAAGGGCACAAAATTGTTCTACCATTTCAAATATTCATAGCCTCGCATTTATTTGTATAAAACTCTGTTGAATGCACTTGTTTACTAGAACTTGTAAAATTATCGCATCACGGGATCAAAAGGAAATAGTTTTAATTAAAAAGACTTCATATACCAACTTTATCAATCGTGATCATTACTTGTGCAATTCGTTATTGTGCGATATTGAAAAGTGTTTTATCTGAAGAGGACAACATTCCTTTTTCAAGGATTCAATTTCCAATTCAGTTAGCATTTGCCATGACTGTTCATAAATCTCAAGGAGAGGCTCTACAGAAAGTTTTTCATCTGTACAATATGTGACTCGATGAGTTATTATTTGTTCGAAACATTTTGGTCCCATTTCTAAAATAGCTTACATATTGTTTTCGTTTGACGAGTAAAATACTTTATGTATATATATATAAAAGACAATGTTCAAACTACAATAAGAAATGAGATAAAAGACTAAGATTTTTTAACTCTTACAGTTTATGTGTAAACTATATATACATATATATATATATATATATATATATATATATATACATATGTAAACTTCATGTATTAACTCTTATTCTAAACATGTGTAGTACTCGTACATGTAAATCCTGAAAGCTCGTTAATCCTGTAAAAAACCGATAATTTTGACAGTGGTGACAATATTTTTAATTAATATACTTTTATAAATATATTGTTGCTTTGGTAATAAAAGAATCATAGCAGGGAAATCACAACAAATATCATCTAAAAAGAAAATTTAGTATGAGATTAGCTTAAAGTTTTAGAATAAATGTTCGCATGAAGAACTGTTCACTTCGAGTTCCTTGTCACGCACTCTTCTTTTTTAATTCCGTTAATTGAATTTCTTTTGCAATAAATTTATCTTTTATTCTTATACTAGTAAACCAATGAATGCAGGACTTCATATCCCAACTGTATCAACCCTGATCATTACTTGCGTAATTCGTTATTGTGTGATATTTACTCATATTTGGGGAATTCAAGAATTATGTGTCCACATAAAACAAGTTTAATATGAAACTAACAACGCGTTTCAAACACTTAGTGTTCTTCTTCAGGTTAAAGTCTGCACTGTTGAGGCTCGATCTACGGGAAACTGTTAGAAAGGACTCACTGTCCTTTATAGATTGACTCTAACAGTAGAGATATTAACCTGAAGAAGAACACTAAGTGTTCGAAACGCGTTAGTTTCATATCAAACTATTTCTGTGTGGAATTCCCCCAATCCTGATTATATTTGTCCAGTATTCCAATATTGAATGTTGTTGTTGTTGTATTCCAAAATATTAAGTTTCATATAGTAGAAAGTATATGGAATTTGAATTAAATTCAGTTTCTAACTAGTCTCTCCTAAGTGGAGGCCCCACACGATATCTAATCTGCATAAGTCATTCGTAGCTGAGAACTGCAGCTGAATAAACTGAACTTTATTTACGCTATCTCTATTTGCAAGCATTATTTGCTATGTCGATCCTCCTTCAATACTGCTCTTACTTGATATCAGTACGTTTGAAAAGAAAAATTAACTCAGTCTAGACAATTTCATGTCGCTTTTCCTAACTAAGTTGATTTTTAATTGAAAATTAACGACTTTTACCATATTATTAAATATTATTTTTAATAATATGGCAACATTGGTGTACTTTAATTTCAACAGTATTAATATTACTAACTAATCTATTATTTCATCAGTAATTAATCATCAAGAGCATTTACACTCAACTTTACTTGATGATAAGTAAACGTATCATCAAGTATAACTTTGATAAAATAACTTTGTTATTTTAAGGAAAATTTAATAATTGCACTGATAAACACATTTTTTGGTACCCGCAGTTTCTAAGCTGATTTAGATTAATTTAGGGGTAGTGATTCGGAAAATCGTATCAACTTCTTTGGGTCAGTTATTGAGATGTTTGCAATTTCATACCTTTTTTTACGTATATCTAAATATACGTTATAATTACAATTATAGGTTGTTATATTATGTAATAATATATTTTCCATTGAACTTTTGAGGCAGATTAGATCTTCTCAAAGTTGTTGTTTGATAGGTTATTTGACTATTGTTTGAAAGTATGGGAAAAGTCCTTCAGAAGTAAGTTTTATAGTAAAACAATGTGTTAAGAACACGTAGTATTCCTCTAGGCATTTATCTGTTTATAGTAAGACCACTGAAACTGTTTTGCCTTTTCATTGTAAGCAGATTAACGTGAAAGGGAATATGTGTTCGAAACGCGTTGTCATAGTTATTAAACTCGTTTCTGTAGAAACCTTTTCATAATTTCTAAGTATAAGTACATAAGATATACTCGTAGTGATTAAATACAAACAATTATTCCCAAACCATTGTATTTTTTGTTTCCATTCTTTATTACAAAATAAAAGTTATTTTATCCTTCAAAAAGGGTAAAATCGCGCTGTCAGACAAATACATTTGTTTTATTTTAACTTCAAAACCAACATCCTAGCATTACTTCATACATGCAAACTTCCAATGTGTTGCAATGTGTGGCTATATTATACAATTGTACTGGATGACGTCTTTAAATTAGAAGCAGATATATAGGATGTTTAAAAGTTTTTAAATGTTATACTTTTGTTAATAAATTATACGAGTATGCCAAACAATTTCAAATTGAATTAACAAAAGTGCGTAGGATGAAAGTTTTGTTTTTCAACTCTTAATACTTTTAAACTGTAATCAGTGAAACTTTTTCAATTTCATGATAAAATTCAATTATCGAACAAGGCCTATTTTGAATAACGTAAAAGATATTAAATTAAAAAGATTTTTCTTTCATTAATATTGAATAGTATATTTTCTCTTTTAGCAGTTAAATGAAATCAAGATTTACGTTGAGGGAAGTCAGATGAGGTCTACTGGTTGCATATTTACCTAATAGTTAATATTAAAGGTTTAAATCTTTATCGTAACCAGAAATTATCAAAAAGGCAAGTCATTTCAGATTGAATTATAAGTAAAAATTGTTACATTTTATTGAAAAAAAAGTTTTTTCAGTTATTTTAAAAATCTGAATATATTTTTAGTTTATTGCATTTCTAACTTCAAAGATAATACCAAAATTTGAAAACCCTAGAGTTATTAGTTTAGGAGAAACAAAATGTTGTCTAAAAACAGGTTTTTTTTTACAAAAAAAAGTGACTTTCCCGTCATGCATAATTACTGCCAAACAATATGGCTCATCTACACTATGAGGCCCATTTTTGTGTAGAATATCAAAGATTCTGGACCGCAGCATGGCCACAAACTTTGGATATATACATACTTTGGATACCCAACCACCCACACACACATACAGACATCATCGAAAAAACTTCATAAAACGACTTCTAGGACCTCAAAACATGTAATTCCGTCAAAATTTCGAGATCGAATTTTTTCACGATCACTACACTCTACTTATAGTAAAGTAATAAAACAGTCGACCTGTACAATGTTAAATGCTTGTTAATGATCCGTTCTCTAATAAACTTGACTAAGGTTGCATTTAAGACATAATAAAGAATCATACAGGCTGAAATTCAGTTTTAGGGAACTAAAATATAAAATAAATAACAAATCAGTCAAAGTTTTTTCGTTACAACTGAGTAGTTAGAAACAAACATTTCATGCTATTGATTCACTACTACGACAAATTTATTCTTCTATCTCATTGAGGAATCCATAATTAACGAAAGGAGTCTGTGTTGAAACAGTTCTAGTACGTTATTCAAATGCAAATGTGAAAATAATTAATTTTGACACAATTGAATAATAAATAATTGGAGAATTTTATTTGATCACATATAGTGGAGTGTTTCGGGAGGTAAGTCAAGGTTGCCGAGAGGTGTGTGTGGGTGGCTTGGGAAAAACTGCTGTGTCACCTAGCCTTTTGGGGAAGCTTCTTATTGCACAGTTGCTTAGTTGTTATGAAACATGCTGCTCCTTGCCTAAGGTCTGGCAGCGTGTCGAAACGTCAAACACGGCTATCAGTCAGGCTCGAGCCGAGCTAAGTAAAGAAGTGGCTAAAATACTGGTATAAAAGAATACTGGTGACAACAGGAAAAGATTAATTCGTATATTCTCTTAAACACACTTAATGAATTCCTTTTTTTCTCTCTTTACATCTTTTTTTACTTCATCTTAAATACTGATGCACAGCAAAACTTCTTACCAATGGAGTGCTATTTTTTATTTTTATTCTTATTCTATTTCTCAATGACCTGAAGACAATATCCTTTTTGTCCTTCCATGAAATTTCACTTTTGAGTACTTCATAATTTGTGTTTATTAAAAAGAAGAGTAATTTAGTACGCATTTAACATTTTAAGAATGTTCTAATTAACTCGCTGAAAATAATAATTCCCCAACACCAATCTTTATTATAACTTGAACAGTATCAATATTTCTAACTAATCTATTATTTCATCAGTAATTAATAATCTAGAGCCTTTAAACTCAACTTTACTTTCAGCAGACGTATCATCAAGCTTATTCACTACCAATTCATTACGTGATATTTTAGTGTAGCTATATCCACTTCGTTGATTTTAAAGAAAATTTAATAATTGTACTGACCAACACATTGTTTGGTGCCTAAGGTTCTAATCTGATTTAGATTAATTTAGGGGTCCTGATTCCGAAAATCATACTAATTTTTTCTCATCAGGTCAAGTTATTGAGATGTTTGCTATTTCATATTTTTTCCCTTATAATTAGGTGTATTTCTAAATAAATTCTGGAGTCATAATTGCAATTTTAGGTTATTATTGTGACTCACATATGTTAAATGATTATGACATCACAAACCTTAAAGCTTTTACTTGCGTTATAGATTTTTAGAGTAAAAATCAATCATGGCTACATTTTAGAAAAATCTTCTCCTAGGTGACATTCCTTAAACACAACAAATTTGTTTCGCTATATTTTCTGGAAAATCCAAATCCAAATGTATTGCATACGTATTGCAAATATCTTGGTGTGATTAATGATTACGCATCTTAAAGTTAAAAAAAAATATTGTTTCTTTGATTTTCCTGTCTTTATTGTGGCTATCACCTTCCTACAAAGAGAGCGGCATACAATAGCAGAAAAACTAGACCTGATAGAGAAAAAACGACATCATTTCTGGAATCAGCACCCTTCAATTAGGTAAAAACAGTTAAAACATCTCAGGCACTATGAAAAAAATTTTTTGTTTGTAGGCCAAAATTCTACTGTTAGAGCACACAATCTGACAAGTTTCTATAAATTGAATTCAATAGTTCTCAGTTCAAATACGATACTTGGGGGTTCAGGAGTCATGACGCGTCTTTTATACCCTCTCAGATTCAACGTTTACTCTCTCGTGCTTGTGGTGTATCTGGAAAGGTTGAGGTTAGTTGCACTGCCTCACTCTGAAGACAGGAGTAACACAGTTATCTCCTATCGTTTATTTCTTATCTCTTACCCAATTCTCTTTTTTTTTTGGTCTTTTTATTTTCCTTTCTTTTATTATGATGTGAGCTTCTTATCGCTTCATTCTTCTTTATTACTTTGTTCTTTCATTCTGTGCTCAGAGGAAATTGAACCAACTTGATACTTATGTTGGTATACACGAATAAGCAACACCTTAGTGACTGAAAGCTCGTGGGTCAGTTAGGATATCAAAATAACGAATCTGGGATACTTGGTGTAGAGTAAATAGCCTTACCTAATCATTTGGGGTGATAACTAGGCGGAAAAGCTGAACGCACGCGTGTCTCTGTCTGTAAATCAGTATTGTTGAAGAAATATTCATATATATTTTAGTATATTATAGATTACTGAGCGAGAGAAATAATGGTTTTTTCATGAGAGCTCAACAACTTTAATCACTTGAGTCAAGGAGGTCAGAAAAACAATGGCCTCCTGTTAGCTGCTTTGCCAATCCACTCTAATCACCGTCATCGCAGTTATCGAAATTGTTCACTACTACAACAGTGTTTAATAACACATTAATATTCATTGGAAGTTGAGCAATGATTGATGTGTTCATTTCCTGCCTAAATCAATTGCCTCAATTGCGCGAAGACAAAGTTCTACACTTTATTTAGGCTTAATAATAAACAAGTTGTTATATTATGTCAGTTGTCCATATATAAACGTCAGAATTACAACCAAAACGATGTTCCAAACACATTACTAAACTTCCTTTACAATTTACTGATGCTATACTAAAAAAGGTACATAAATAGAATTCATATTAATGTGTATACAAGTTCATACGTATAACTTTGAATAAGTGTGTTACTTTCATGTGCTGATGAACTGATTTTATGTGTCTTAGGTGGACTGGTAAAAGCGACTCAAGAGTGGAGCGCATAGAAAAAATCTGGAGTAGGCTACACTCAACTTTACTATAAGTAAACATATTATCTTTAATGTGACAGTCATGTGAGCTTAATATATGAGTAATTAAAAAGATAAATTTAACTGATTAGTTGTACAATCTGTAATTCTGTGGTATTTACTAATACTGGGATAAATGGATAAAACAGAGTCTTCATACACAAAAAAGAAGCCTTTTTGTTCTACATGTTTCGAACATTTCCTGTTTATCTTCAGGTAATCTTCCAATAGAAGGAGTTGATGACCAAACAGTTCAACTGAAGAATAACTTCAGTTATGGTTAGATTGTTCGGTCCTCCACTCCTTTCATTGGAAGTTTACCTGATGATGAACACGAAGGGTTTGAAACTCGTAGAATAAAAAGGTTTATTTTTTGTGATTGGAGACTTTGTTTTAGCTATTAATCCGAGTACAAATAAATATCAAAAAAAAAAAAACACACCCAAACACATACATACCCATACTCATCGGAAAATAGTCAAAACAGGACTTTGAGGACATCAAAACATATAAATTCGTCAAAAATCTCGTTTTTGTTTTCATGATTTCTGTACTTATAGTAAAATAAAAAGTACATGAATGGATTCTGGAGTATTCATTTCCCTTGAACTGCCCACTTTTCAAGGATAAATAGATTGATTTTTTTTACGCCTACCATAAATAGACCATTACTTTTACATTAATGTTGATAGATATTTGTATCCTAGAGGGTGTGATCATGAAGAATCAGGTTGAAGTTCTGATGCAGCATGATTCCGTATTCCATTAAACCTTATTTTTTTTCATACTGAATTAGAGAAGAAACCCAACCATGTCTTAACAATATAAAGTGATTACATTGCACTTTTCCAGTCGCTTGTACAGACCTATCAAGCCCCGAATAAAAACTGTTTGTAAGGAACACAGAAGCTCAGCTTTTTAAAATGTTGCATATATGAAGTCATAATAGTATTATAGTATTGATGTAAATTTCATTTTCCTATCTCTTATAGTATCAGTTGGATAAGAGGTAGGAACAATTCTTTAATAACACCCCTATCATTATCATAGTTTCACTGCGGGCTTATAATCTAAAACTAAGTATTTTACGCACATACTTCAAGCGTCCATGTCAGTGCTGCTCAACGAGTGAACAGTAAGACTAATTTTTTTTTTTATTGTTATTCATTTTAACATCATGAGAGCTACATTAAGGGTTGAATCCAGGGTTGCCAGATTGGCCTTTTGGAGGCCAAATATCTCAAATTTGGCTCTATTCGAAGCAGTTTGGCCTTTAAAAATTTAATTTGGCCATTTTAAAAATTTGGCCTTAAACTTGGCTCTCTACATTTTACGCATGGAATGGACATTGATTCTTATTGTTTAGAACAGAAACTGAAATATTAAATTACTTTTAAACTTATAATTCACAATACCGTCAATTTGTTCATTATTTTATTAAATTTGATGGTAATAGAGCTATAATTGAGCTTTTCTTCTATTGTTTTAAACATTTGTATGTTTCTCGTTCAGTTTGTGTTTTGTTTCGTTTCATTTTCCGTTACTTACTTTTGAGTAACCACTAACGGTTACGTTTTCAATGTGTAAGTGTAACAGTTCACGTGATGGTTTAGGTGAGTGTGGAGCAGTATAACGAAGTGTATTTTAGTTTACTTGAAATAAGTACTATAATTTAACTTAAAGATATTTTTTTACTTATTGCTGATCACCCTTCATAATGTCCAAGTGGAAAACTAATTATAGATAAATAAAATAGATTAGTCTATTTATGTATAATAACTAGACTTATTTATTATATGTAACTATAATATAAGAAATATTATTATAGATTTATGTCTTTTTTTTCAAAATTCTTTATTGTTGAACTAATAATGGAAGGTTTTTATATAAATTAGATGTTAAAAAGTTAAATCTAGACTAGGATTGTGTCCATTTTTTCGTAACTTTAAGAATCTTTATTTTTGAACTAATAATGTAATTTTTTGATGTTAATATTATGTTTCGTGTATGTTGGAATGTTAAAACTACCCTAGGATTGCTAGTCAGTTTTTTTTACATCAAGTGGCATTCCTATGGATACTTTGAAATTCTAATACTTTGCTAGTATAGATGCTTTAGTTAGGATTCGCACGTACCTCATAGATAATAAAATTTGCTGCAAAGACTTCATATGTCCGTCACGAATGATAGAACTGCACAACAGTCATAATTTGTATGAAAAAAAAGATGCCAAATCTGATGACGAAATCAACTACATGAATGTTCTTTGCGGTGATGATGAATAAAATGTAAGTACTTATTGTACAATTTCTTTAAATTTTATTAAAATAAGATGTGATATTAGTTGTTATGCATTTGGCTCTTTTTTGGCTTTATTAATTTCAAAATTTGGCTTTAAATGTTTCTCATAGTCTGGCAACCCTGGTTGAATCAGTTTTCCCTGAGTTCATCATAGGAGTGTTGAAATCGTTCAAGCCAGGGAGGATGAAATAAGATTTCTCCGAAGGACGGCGTGCTCGAGATTATCCGACTCCGATATAAGAAATCTAGATGCATGACTAACAGTCAAACCTCAAATCTTCTGAATAACGGCAAGCCCTTACCACATAACCCAACCGCATAATAACAAATGCCAATTGAGCAATAGCTTCCGTGCTCCAACTATTTCTATGGAAGGATGTGAGATGATCTCTTTCTTCAATTCAAGAAGTTTTCATTGAAAGTTATTAGTTCAGTGAATTTAAAGTAACTACAACAGCATTATATATAATATATATAAACTATATTGACACAAAGAACACTCAGAAATGAAACAGAAACTCACTACTATATTTCGATGTCCTCGTCATCAGGAAGATAGAAACGAGTCGTTCCGCAGGCAGACAACTACCTGTTCCTCTCTCCCTCCCTCTCTATTCATAGCTCTGTCCCTCACTCTTAAAACCCTCACTCTCTCTCTTCCTATCACCCCTGAGTCGTTGTCTGCCTGCGGAGCGACTCGTTTCTATCTTCGTGATGACGAGGACATCGAAATATAGTAGTGAGTTTCTGTTTCATTTCTGAGTGTTCTTTGTGTCAATATAGTTTATTTATTTCGTGCAATCGTTTCATTTAATTGGTATATATATAATTTTATAATAATTATATATTATATAATAATTATATATAAATATATAATAGTAAAAATGTCTATTATAATTTCTTATTTGCAACTAATTGCGCTATTTCTATATCTTTGATTTTTCTTATATCTATATCTTTATATCTATAGCCTGATGATTCACTTAGCAGTGATGTGGGAGGAGGGCTGTGTATAACCATTATGTATAGTGAGAAGTAGCCTGATGATTCACTTAGCAGTGATGTGGGAGGAGGGCTGTGTATAACCATTATGTGTAGTGAGAAGTAGCCTGATGAATCACTTAGCAGTGATGTGGGAGGAGGGCTGTGTATAACCATTATGTATAGTGAGAAGTAGCCTGATGATTCACTTAGCAGTGATGTGGGAGGAGGGCTGTGTATAACCATTATGTGTAGTGAGAAGTAGCCTGATGAATCACTTAGCAGTGATGTGGGAGGAGGGCTGTGTATAACCATTATGTGTAGTGAGAAGTAGCCTGATGAATCACTCAGCAGTGATGTGGGAGGAGGGCTGTGTATAACCTTTATGTATAGTGAGAAGTAGCCTGATGATTCACTTAGCAGTGATGTGGGAGGAGGGCTGTGTATAACCATTATGTGTAGTGAGAAGTAGCCTGATGAATCACTTAGCAGTGATGTGGGAGGAGGGCTGTGTATAACCATTATGTGTAGTGAGAAGTAGCCTGATGAATCACTTAGCAGCAATGAAATGCTGTTTTGGCTTAGGTATAGGGAAGAAAAAATGGGAATATTTTTGAAGATATTCTCTTATTATAAAAATTTGGGTGTGAGGTAGCATGGAGGCTATTCAGTATTTTAGGTGGATGAAGGATTACCTTTTACAGATGCGTGCTTTTTAGCTTGTGTTGCCTGTCATTTGTTTTTTAAAAATAAAAAGAAGAACTGGAGTCGGAGTCAGAATTGGAGTCTTCCACTAAGAGCTCCGACTGCACAGCCCTGTTTGGAAGTACATTGCCTTGTATTATAACTACCAAGCACATTGGAATCATCTACGCCATTTGTTCTAGCCTTTGCTAGTTGGCAAACAACTGAACTGAACTCCAGCAAAGGCATGCGCATTTATAATAGCGTTTCATTATCCAGTCAATTATCCCTCAGTTTTCTTCCTACTTCATCAGTGACATGATACCCTAATTGAGACACACTTATGGTAGCCATTCTCTTTAATGGATACCATATCAGTACTAAATTATAGCATTTATATATTGATAACAGTAAACTGGCTATCTTTACGACTCGGCAACACGAGCAGAGCAGCAGTAAAGATTTGTGTTTGACTCTATTTCCTCTAACAATCTCACTTATTTGTCGAAGAGATATAGTCCCAACAGGTGTTGTCTAGCAAATGAATAATCTATCAAAAGCGTAGTATCTTTTACAGCTGGGTCACTTTTAGCTTGTGTTGCCTGTCATCTGGTATTTAATAATATAAAGAAGAGCTGGTGTCGGAGTCTTCTAAAAGTCACCTTGTATTTTACGATAGGATACTATAATATAGAAACCTTCCAGTAGAGGGAACCAAGTGTCTGTTATAGATTGTTCTTGGTATGCTCCTCTCGTTTCTATAGAAGAACTGGAGTCGGAGTCTTCTAAAAGTCACCTTGTATTTTACGATAGGATACTATAATATAGAAACCTTCCAGTAGAGGGAACCAAGTGTCTGTTATAGATTGTTCTTGGTATGCTCCTCTCGTTTCTATAGAAGAACTGGAGTCGGAGTCTTCTAAAAGTCACCTTGTATTTTACGATAGGATACTATAATATAGAAACCTTCCAGTAGAGGGAAGCAATTGTCTGTTATAGATTGTTCTTGGTATGCTCCTCTCGTTTCTATAGAAGAACTGTAGTCGGTGTCTTCTAAAAGTCACCTTGTATTTTACGATAGCATATTGTAATATTGTATTCTATCGATACGATAGCTTGTATTTATGATAGCATACTATAATATATAATATTATAGAGACCAATCCAGTAGAGGGAAGCAATTGTCAGTTATGGATTGTTCTTGGTGTGCCTCTCTCCTTTCTGTAGAAAAGCTGGAGTCGGAGTCAACTGTAAAAAAATAGAAGAGTCGGAGTCTTCTAAAAATCACCTCGTGTTTTACGATAGCATACTATAACATAGAGACCAATCCAGTAGAGAAAAGCAATTATCTGTTATAGATTGTTGTCTGTATGCTCCTCTGTTTTCTGTAGAAGAGCTGGTGTCGGAGTCGACTGTAAAAAAAATAGAAGAGTCGGAGTCTTCTAAAAATCACCTCGTGTTTTACGATAGCATACTATAATGTAGAAACCATTCCTGTAGAGGGAAGCAGTTGTCTGTTATAGATTGTTTCTACTCAAACCATAAGATAATGCACTATAAATTGGTGTTTTTTATACGTGATACATTTCGCTGTATCATGATGAACTAACTGCTTAATGATTTACTGCTGAGATAAACCTTGCGGAGGTAGGCTATTCATCAGTCACTCATATTATACTAAGTCCTGGAGTAACACCAGAAAGAACAGCTAGTGTGTCTTGCAGTTTAACACTTACTACCTGTCAAGGAATCCCTCCATCTAGGGAAAGAAGTAAACAGGAAGGTAATATTTTCAGAAATCATTGTAACCTCAGCTGTTATCATTTACAAACATATTAATATAGAGTAGAGCCTGAGCATTTGTTCTACACGAGAGGGTAAGCCGTGCAGACTAAATTACAAGACTCTTTGTCAGGCTTGGTCGAGCGGAGAGGTGCAAGAGAAACGGGTCCTCGAATTTCAAGGGAACTTAATACTGCGTCCATTCATACCACTTACTCAAGCACTCTCTCACCTCCGCCTTCAATTCAACTTCAACAATAGTAAATATATTTTAACATTAAGCTAATAAAATCTTAATTTTTTTTTTGATTATGCCTAGTTTATAAAGTAATTTTAGATTTAAACAAAAATATTACGTATACCTACCATAGATATCACTGGTAAAGTTATCTTTAAATAGTTATTATTTTTTAGGAAAAATAATAGAAAAAGAAAAATATATATGCTAAACGTTACATATGTATCACCGATCAAACCACAATATGAAATGGAAAAACAAGACTAAGATCTTTCAACCGTAACTAGCTGTCTTCGTCAGAGTAAAAAAACCCAACTGACGAAGACCGCTAGTTACGGTTGAAAGATCTTAGTCTTGTTTTCCCATTTCATATTGTGGTTCGATCATTGATTGTTATTTCACTTGTTTATGTGAATTCTTTTTATTTATGTATCACCATTTAAATAAATACATAAAACCGACTAAAAAATATTTTCTTCAAAAATATATTCTTTAAGAAAATATGCCCATAAAAATATAGTAATTCAACCAACATCAACTAATACCTTTTGGTTAATAATAAAAACCCACTGAGAGAAAGTTTAAAAAAGAATAAATCATTCCACCAACTTTAAATTATATTTTACGAAGAAATTTTTTCAGCTACCATAAAAAATAATAATTTTCAATATTTGATTAGCTTTGAATGAACTTTGAGAGAAGGTTTGTAATAAATTTTTTTTTTGATTGTGGGAGTTTTGGTGACTTTACGAAATGGTAAACTCTAAGTAGGCAATAACTGCAGATACTTTCATTACTAATCCACCAATTCTAGTGAACTCGGATGCTTTAACAAGGAAAAAAAACAATAAAGACGTTTTTACTACTATACAAATGAGAATTGACTCCAATAGTGACTCACTTTGACACTAGACTTAGTGAACTTTCTATCTTAAATTATGTAAACATTGTTTATGGACGAATAGTTTACCTGCTGCAGAGAAATGCGATATATCACTTTTGAGAGAGCTGACTGTACAAATAAAAATTTTATTATCAAATCAAGACTTTAAACGTTTAATAACTTGTATTTAAAATTCTTGAACATTATACGATAAAACGCCTTCACAATAATAAATTTAGTAACTAATTTGCGTTATCAAAAGCAATAAGAAAAAGTAAAAAAAGATTTATTAGTATTATATTTAATACTTCTTTAGTTATCATAACAGAGGCGTGCCCCTCCACTTGCCGGTGATAAACTTCAGAACGTCCTCAAATATTTATTTTACTTAAGTTACAATCAAACATCTAATATTAGACTGCTGTCATTGGTCCCACACTTACATCTTATTACAGTACACGTATACATATACAGTCGATATCCATGAAACAAAAATATATAATTGAAATCATAAAAAAAATTGTTAAATTAAATTAACTGGCTATTTAAATAAATATAATAAATTTTCAATTCCATTAAAAAATAAATTTATTTCTAATTTGAAAATATTACAGTTGAACATCCGTTTAAAAACAGTAATATACAAATGAAAATAAAAACAATTACGTCCTTAAAAACTCATTTTGGTATAAAATTTCAGATTTGTTGTTAGCATTTATTATTTTTTCTTTTATTTTCTATTTTTACACCCTCAAAAACCGCCCCCCCCCCCTTGCTACGCCTCTGTATCATAACATAGTACACAGAAAATGTAATCGAACTGAATCTTGTCTACATTTAGAAAAAATATTTGGAGTTCAATTATTGTTTGTTTCTTTCATTTGTTCTCTAAATAAAAATAAAGGTTCGATAGTAGTGTATATTGGTAGAAATTTTGGTACCGAAGTTTTAACGAAAACAAACGTTTTTAGGTCCCCTGAGCCCAATCAAATAGCTTTTGTCAATATATGTGTGTGTATGTGTGAGAGAGAGAAAAAGTTATCTCAAAAATCAAAAGCGCTTAATGATTAATTAACATATTTTAGTTCTTGTTATCACTGAGACCTTATCACCAGTATTGGGGATTCCTGAATGGACGGTATTTTATCTGAACAGTACTATCTGATCTGATATCAGGTACAAATAATATTTTTTCAATGTTTCGATAAATAATTAAAAACAAATAGAAAAAACTTGGCTGGCCACTCATTTTACTCATAATTTGAAGGTAATGATTGAGTTTAAGGAATGAGCAAGTGGTTTGAATGATCAATAGTCTGCCATGAAATGATTTGTAGAATTCTGCTGGAAAGTTACAAACAATCTTGACTGGGGGGCCAGGTTAGCTCAGTGGTTAACGTACTCACCTCTGAACTGGCAGGTCCGGTGTTCTATACCCACCTGGCCTTAGATTTATTCACCAGGAAGGTGGAAAAATCTGAGCACGTCGTCCCATTGAGAGGACGTTAAACCATCGGTCCCGAGCCTGTACGATGTCAGGTACTCGTTAAAGAAATCTACTCTAATTACACTTGAGGTAGGTAAAATTTAGGACTCCCAATTAGAGTAAATTTTGATTGTGTGGTATCACAAAGGGCCAATTTTAGATTTATTGTAGGGGAAAAAAAATCATTGACTATATATAACTGTTATTTACAGTCATTTCCTAGGAGCAAGGTTAGCTCAGTTGTTAACGTACCCGCGTCTGAACCCGTAGGTCCGAGGTTTGAACCCCATCTGGCCCCCGATTTATTTACGGTAAGGTGAATAAATCGGAACTTATCGTCCCTCGGAGAGGACGTTAAGCCGTCGGTCCTGAGTCTGTACGATGTCAGGTACTCGTTAAAGATCCATATTCTATATTCACTTGAGTTAAACAAAAATTTATGACTCCCTACGTAGAATCAACAGGTAAAGTGGCTCGTCCATTACTAAAATGGGTGCCAAATAATAAATGAGCCACAATTTCCGCCCCTAGAACAGCACTAAAAGATGAAAGCCTTATAAGTGTGGGCGTTGAAAAACAAACAAAGAAACAACTAGAAGACGATTGAATGTGGATGATTGAATAGATGGAAGTGTTCTTAAGTATTTTGTTTTATAAATCATAGCCAAAGTATATTAGATTATTCAGTAGAATAGTAAAATTTTGATTTTTTCAAATATCAATGTTTTGAAAAAAACAAATAATTTTTCATCCATATTTTATCAATCATGAAATGATCTAATATCTGACGTATAAATGACCACATTCATGATGATACATAAGCTTAAAAATGTACTACTTGATAGAGCTGTGATTTTATAATTTTTTGAAATATTCTGAGGTAAAATGGATAAACCAATAAAAGTCTCCACACAAATGAAGTTTTGTATTATATTGATATGAATTTTCAGAGATTTAAATTTGTTTACCTGTGAACTCTGTTGTGTATCCTTGGTTTTTTTTTCATTTGTATAAACTTCTCTACATGTTAAATTTATTATTAATAAATCCTACACATATTTTTGATCTAAAAAGAAAGTAAGTGTCTTATTTTCGGAAAAACGACGGTAAATGGATGGTCAAAGTGATGTGAATAGAAGTGTAGTTCTGGGCACCCACATCCAAGAGCAAACCGACCTATTGCAAGGTAACGCTCTGCTGGTCACGAAGATCTACATCCGGTGTCACCGCTACCTTCCAGTCCGGTCAATATCAGATCCGCCTTGGCCTCTAGTCAAGTAGTTCTCAAAAAGGAACTAGTCTGCCAGTAACAAACATCTACATGCATTCATATGTCGGTCATGTATCATTAGATTTCTTCAGTTTACTGCGATATCTTTATTTAAATATAAAGATATTTAATTTTAATAAAGATTTATAATTAAAGATTTTATAATTTTAATAATGATTAAAAAACTAAATATAAGCGAAAAATATAAAAAAAATGTGCCATGGCTTCTTGAAGTAGCTCTTGTTCAATGAACTAGAATCAATAAAATCATCCATCTACACAAAATGAAACTGTTGGTTTATATTTTGACGATTTCGTAAGTGTATGCTCGAAAAATTACACATCTTTTATATAAAATATTTCAAAAAAAACTTTATTTAAAAAAAATGAGCACGTCGTCCCACTACGTCGTCGGTCGCCAGCCTATACGATGTCAGGTACTTGTTAAAGATCTCTACTCTAAATACAATTGAGTTAAGGCAACATTTAGAACTTTCAATGTAGAATCAACAGGTAATGTGGGTTAACTAACTTGAGAGATTAGTATTAAGTTTTTTAAATTTTACACACAAAAATAATTGTCTACAGTATTTAAATATATATGGATAGTCACTTTGTGTCGGTCGGTGGACACTTCCACATCTCCACTCCTGTGTTCCTTTTCCTTTTCCCACCTTTCCTAAAGACGGCGTGATAGCCAAAATAATCGATAATAGTAAGTGTTAAACACTAATAAATTCTCGACCGTGTGACAGATATACAACTAAAAAATGATAGATCGGGATGCGGTCAGTTTCTTCCACTTTCAATTCAAACTCTCATTGCCGACGTTTCGATTTTATTTAAAATCTTTTTCCAAAGGCCTACAAACAGAGGAAAACAATGTGTTTTAAAAAATGTACGTATTAAAATTCTTGTTTTCCTCTGTTTGTAGGCCTTTGGAAAAAGATTTTAAATAAAATCGTAACGTCGGCAATGAGAGTTTGAATTGAAAGTGGAAGAAACTGACCGCATCCCGATCTATCATTTTTTAGTTGTATATATATATAGAACTAAAGTTTAACAGGACTCTGTCAGTTCTTCAGGTTCAAATCAAACTCTCATTGCCAACGTTTCATATATATATATAAGTAGATAACAAGATTTTACAATAAACAATAAATTATTAATTGATTGTTATTTTAACGTAGAGTTAGTTGAATACCACCCCTTTTTTCTTTTCTTGATAAAGATTTTTATAACACGCTGTATCTTTCTCAATTGCTTTATGCATTTGAGATAAACGTTCTCCACATAGATTAAAAAGATGAATTTTTTTTTAAAATGTGCAAAACAGCAAATTGTGTGAAAGTCGAAGGCCATCTGTATTAAGAAATGTGTTTCCTAACCTTATACTAAAAGTACAATTAACCTTATTAATAATTAATTAAATGACTTCATTTATTTTAATGAAGCCATTTTTCTTTGTTAAATACAACGAAATTGTAATGATCGTAACAAGACAATCTGGTATGATCTTGCAGATGAAACTCAATAGTTGACTTTCTAAATGAAACATTTTTCCTCTAATCATGATCTTATATTAAGTCTATATTCAATAAAATCTTTAAACTGTCAGTATCAGTTTTGCCAGTTACTAGATAACTCCATTTCATTGGAACAAACAGCTTGTTATAACCTCATCATCCTGACAGTAAATTATAAAATAGATTATAAGATATTTATATTTATTTATATTACAAAAAAAATTATATTTAACTAAAAAAGGTAAATCGGGATGCAGTCAATTTCTTCCACTTCCAATCAAACTCTCATTGCCAACGTTTCGATTTTATCCAAATATTTTTCAAAGGCCTACAATACAAAGGAAATTACGAAATTAAATACGTACATTTTTAACACAAACAGAAGAAGTACATTATGAAAAATGAAATACAATTATGAGTTTTAAAATAACAATTAAAAAAATGTACGTATTTAATTTCTTAATTTCCTTTGTATTGTAGGTCTTAGAAAAAGATTTTGAATAAAATCGAAACGTCGACAATGAGAGTTTGATTTGAAATGGAAGAAATTGACCGCATTCCTGATTTAACCTTTTTTAGTTATATATCTGTCCTACGGTCGATAATTTATTGTTCTTTATTTATATTTATATTACCAAAAAATAATAAAAAAAAATTATATCATCAAGATCTATATATCTGTTAAATCAACAGTCTAAAATCAGTTAATAGAATATCTAAAAATTACAATAGAAATCCAGAAATGAGACCAAATATTTCAACCAACATAGCTGTTCTTTTGGTCGTTCTTAGAGTCTTACACAAAGTGAAACAAGTGAAAAAAGACATGGGATGGAGTGGTATTGCAGCCGGACGCCTAGTATTCCCTTTCCTTGTCTTATTAAACTCTTTAAAGTACTCCTCCTGTATCCCTTTTCTCTAATTATTATACCAGATGTCCGCTTGAATAAGTTAAAAGTTTAATAAATATTAAGTTTATCTATTATTTATGAATAATTTTTTAACATTAATGAAAGAAAGGCGTTTAAGGCTACCAGAATTGAACCCGTTAAAATGTTTCACGAATGACCTGTGATGTAGGTATAGTAAAAGTCGAAAGGACCGGGAAAAGGCCTAGTTTAGACATGTGGGAAACACATGTTAACCTCCTCGGTGACTGTGGCACCTACCTGCTTCTTCCATTAACCAACTCACTTGGAGGGAAAAACATTATATAACTAGCTGTAGCAAGAATTCTCAGCCAAAGCTCTCAACTTTATGCCCATCATGTTAATTATTAACTTTTAAAGAATCCAACACTAAAACACAATAGATAACATACCTGTACCATTTATGATAAATAAATTAAATTTTTGGATAAATTTAAAATTCATCCAAAAAGAGAATTTTTTTAAGAGAATAAATCGGACACTTTTTTGTTAAAATTACATGGACAAAAAAGAGGCGTTATGGAATATTATATTATTTTGTAAAAATTTTTTAAAAGCTTATCACAAAAATTTACGATAAGCTTTCTGTTACTTTATTTTTATTCTATATTGAAACAAATATAAGTCTCTAACTTAAAATTCAAACATCAATAAGAGAAAAAAAGTAAATACATTTACTATGTTATTTTAACGATTTATTCAATTATAAAAAGAAAAATATAAATAATAAATGAACGTGATTAAAGGATAAATTTTACGAAGTTACACTTTTGAGTCCCCCAAAAGTTTAGTGTTTGTGTTTTTTCGATGATGTCTGTCTGTGGGTGGGTGTATATCTAAATGTTGTTGGGTACAGTGTTTGATTGATGGATCATAATTAAACTTCATCCAAAAAGAGGATTTTTTTAAGAGAACAAAATGGACACATTTTTGTTGAAATTACAAGTACAAAAAAAGAGGCCTTATGGAATATTATATTACTTTATGCAAAAATTTTTAAAAGCTTACCACAAAAATGAAATTACTGAAAAAAAAATAAACTTAATATTAGCAAGCAACTAAAATTGTTTTGAAAAGTTTTGATTATTGCAAATTTAGTAGCTATAAAAACAGAAAACTTAACTTGGAAAATGGATAATTTTTACATTGACTTATACATTTTTTATCAGATCCAAGCAAAAATTAATTGTATTTAATTCTAACGTAGTGCAATTAGTTATTATGTAGTATTTAGTGATTGTAGGTTAAAAAGCTAATGAAATGGTCTCCACATATAAAAATTTAATGGTATAAACAACGCGTTTCGAACACGTAGTGTTCTTCCTCAGGCATTAACTAAAAAATACAATGCCATCAGAGAGTTATCTATAGTACAAAGTAAATATAGTACAAAATATTTACTATATTTACTTCGTACTGTAGATAAATCTCTGATGACATTTTATTTTTTAGTTAATGCCTGAGGAAGAACACTACGTGTTCGAAACGCGTTGTTTATACCATTAAATTTTTATATGTGGAAACCATTTCATTAGCTTTTTACCCTACAATTGTATTTAATTGTTCATAAAAGAAATTTGAAGATATTTTAGATTGTATGATATCGAAAATCATTTAATTCATAAATTATGAAAGTAAACGGAAATGAAAACATATATTTGATTATGTTTTCCAGGATATGATGGATCGCTCATTAACAAAAAGATAATCAATATTAATGTTGTAACATTTCAAAATCTTAAAATTGTCAGAAATCTGAAAGATAAAAAAAAAATTTAAATTGATAAATAATTAATAATACGATAAAAATTGATTGAAAAATTCCGGTTTAACTTGGTAAAGCAGTTGTATAGAGTCATAAAGAGCATTGGCTTGTTGAAGGATGCTTTAATGACTTCTGAGGGAACCGCTGAGAGAGAACGTGGACGGACCTGTTTCTTCTCCTGATAAAGAACTGTCTGCCAGTCATCAGTTTTGACAGTTACTAGATAACTCCATTTCGTTGAAACAAACAACTTGATATAACCTCATCATCTTGACAGTAAATTATCAAAATAGATTATAAGTTTTTTAATTAGTTGTTGGTTAAATCGTAAATCTTGATCGACTTGATTACTAGAAGGATCTTCACTCAATTTTTCTTCTTTTTTTTTTTTTTTTTATTTCGTTATAAGAGAATAAACCATTAAGATCAGGTTGGTCACCAAAGCTACAAAAGAGATTGGTTTGTCTCATCTTCCAGTAGACGCCATTAAATCCTCCCCCATTGAAAGATAATAAACAAGAAATAAGAGTGGAAGAGATTGACTCTCTACACAGCTTTGTCCAGGCGAGTGGAGTTGTTGACTGATTAAAATTTTTTTTTTGGGAAAATTGGGGGGGTTTTTTGGGGAAAAAACCCCCAAAAACCCTTTTTTTAATTTTAAAAAAACCCCCCCCCAAAACCCTTTTAAAAAAAAAATTTTTTTTTAAAAAATTTTTTTTTTTTTTTTTTAAAATTAAAAAGGGTTTTTAAATTTTTTTTTAAATTTTTTAAATTTTAAATTTTAAAAAAATTATTAATAAAAAAGGGGGCCCCTTTTTTTTTTTTTTTAAAAAATTTTTTTTTTAAAATTTTTTAAAAAAATTAATGGCCCAAAAAAAATTTTTTTTAAAAAACCTTTTATTTTAAAAAAAAGGGGGGAAAAAAAAAATAATTTTTTTTAAAAAAAAAAAAACCCTTTTCCACGGGGTGGTAATTGGAAAACCCCAAAAAATTTGAGGGGGGTTTTTTTTAAAAAAAAAAAAAAAAAAAAATTTTTTAATTTTTTTTAAAAAAGGAAAAAATTAAAAAGAAAATTTTAAAAAAAAAAAAATTTCAGGGGGAAAAATTTAAAAAAGGGTTAAGTGGCCCCCCTTTCCCAATTTTTTCCCCAACCAAAGGGGGGAAAAAATTTTTTTCCCGGGAAAATTTTAAAAATTTTTCCCTTTAAATAATTTTTAAAATTTTTTCCCCAAAAATTTCCAATTTAAAAAATTGGTTAAAATTTAATTTTTGGGGGAAAATTTAAATTAAATTTTCCCCAAAAACCCCTGGGGAAATGGGTTTCCTTTACCGGTAAAGGGACCAAAAAATTTTTTTAAAAAAAGTTTTGGGGCCCGGGCAAATTTAAATTTCCCTTTAAAATTTTGGGAGGTGGAAAGAACAAAAGTTTGGAAACCACTGTACTCATAAATGAGTACAGACGTTTTTGTCGCGCAATTTTTTCTCTTATACTTTATTTGACTAGAGATAATTTATGTTGTCCTTTGGTCTAAGTTTATTTTAAATATAATAATAATAATCAAAATAGTTTGTATTAAAAGTTATGTTTGACAATAACGATGAGAAGTTGCTGATGTTAAACAAAGAAGTAAAAAAAAAAATACATTTAATTTTGTTGCATCTTTAGAAATAATGAAATATGACAAACCGTTCACTTGATGATGAATACTTGAAAGATTTCTTTTTTAACTCATCTGAGGAAAAAGTTTTGAAACTTTTGACAACAAAACTTAGATATTAATGTGGATAATACAAAAGAAAGTTAGGTACTTTAAATAAATTTGCATAAAATAGAATAAGTACTGAAATAAGAAAAAAGTGCTAAAACAAGAGATGAATCAGGTAAAACCTGACAGTTGAAATGAGGTATACAAAAGGTATGAATAATTCTGTAGCAGTCGTCTGCAACCTACTACCTGAGGGTATTGAATTCCCCCACGACATTTTTAATTGTAAATTATATAACAATTACTGTTACATAGAAAATAGGTTTGATGAAATATTTTTCATTGATAAATATTTTATCAATTTTTTTCGCACTGAAAATTTCAATAATTAAAAATATGGTAAAATATTAATTTTTTTGCTTTATGATTTTAAATAAATGGCTAAAGGTAAATGTTTACATGGCCTTCATGGAGTATGAAAGTGACAATATTCTCTTACCGGTAATGTCATTGATCCAATGACGTGACAGTTTTCTGATAGCATCAGTCAGTCTTGTGGCGCAGTGGCAAATAATTAGTTTTCTCTCTCAAAGACTGCTGTCTGCAAAAGATCAAATCAAAGTTAAAGAAAACGAAAAACATTCAGTCCATTTGAAAAGACAATGTGGATTTAACAATTGTGACGAAATGTGCGCTATTGTTCAAGTAAGTTAACTGCTCCAACTTATAATATTGGGTGGCATTATTCGCCCAAGTAAAGTTTTTTTCTAAAAAAATGGTGACGCAGAAAAAAAAAGATTCACTACAAAATACAAAAACCTAAAGAATCTACTTACTTCAGTCGTAAATTTTTTTGTATGATTAGAAATATGGTAAACCGTTTACTGATGGTGAAAACGTAAAAGATTTATTTTTAAACTTACCTGAGGAAATATTCAAAATTTTGTCAGTACAACTCGGATATTAAATAGAATCAAGGAAATAACACTATCTGCTGGAACAGTCAAACTGAATAATGAATGACCCTAATATATATAAACAATATTTGTATTTAATGAATTAAAATTCAATCAAGCTAACATAATTATAATGATGATATCATTAATTAGATGATTGTAGGGTAAAAAGCAAATGAAATAGTCTCCACATATAGAAACTAAACGTAAAACACACGTTTCGAACACGTACGATTAAATTTCTATATGTGGAGACTATTTCATTAGCTTTTTACCCTACAATGAGTAAATACCTCATAATAACTGATTGCACTACGTTAGAATTAATTAGATAATTTAAGCATATTTATCCTTCAGGGAATTAGGAGAGTCATTGCATCTAATTGTCGGCTTGTTCTAAGTGAACATTTCACTGACACCATTACACGCATGTAATGTGTAAGGGAAAATTTCTATAGAAAGAGAAATTTTCTATAAGTTCCTCCAGGAATTGGCACCATTTCTAGATATGAGTATATCCCAAGTAGGGGGTAGGTTGTAATATGGGAATTTATATTACAATGAAAACCACAATATGTTGTTTACTAAGTTGTCATTTAAGCAACTCCGAATTCATCGTTATCACATACAGATGATGTCCGAATTAACCACCAATGCATTCTTGGCAGCCATGTCCTGAATGTAGAGACAGCCTTCTAAAAGCTCTAATGTTATGGGGTGCTTCATGTGCATTAATGAAGTTTTCAACCATTTTGCAAAAGAATTATATTCTCAAAAGACTCAATTAGGGAAGAGTTAATTAGAGATCAAAAATTCATTTTTATTCACACTGGAAGTGAATAAATCTGAATACGTCGTCTCTCGGAGAGGACGTTAAGCCGTCGGTCCCGAACCCGTACGATGCCAGGAATTCTTTAAAGATCCCTACTCTAAACACGCTTGAGTTAGGACTCTCAATGTAGAATCACCGATCAAACAAAAAGAGCGTAAAGGGCAGGGGATGGGTTTAAAAAAAAATATATCCTGTGATGTACTAGGACTTATTGGTCTGATATTAGTTTTAAAGCCACTATTCTTTAAGTATACTATTGATTAGGTCAAGTAATCTACTTCTATTCTTCCATAGTTTTATTATAATTTTGATTTTAATTTAAGATTAACATTACATCCTTTTGCAATAAATGTGTTGAGTAAATATTCTCGTTAGTTATTAGTTCAGTTTATAATGTTGTTATGAAACAATATTATTTCTAACTCTTGAATATTCAAACCACAATAGTAAATGAAACAAGACTTTCAACTGTAACAAGCGGTCTTCTTCAGAGTCCAATCCTAACTGTTGAGATTTACACTTTCGATTTGACTCTGAAGAAGACCGCTTGTTACAGTTGAAAGATCTTAGATTTTTTTCTCATTTTTTATTGTAGTTTAAATATTGATTGTTATTTCACGTGTTTATTGTCAAATCTTGTTATTCTAACTCTTAAAATGTCATTGATTTATTTATTTGTATTTTTCTATTATTTTTTCTATTTTTCTTACATTTATCTATCATAAACATTTTCTCAAAATCTGGAATGTGTTCAATATACATATATAAAATTATACATAAATATTAAACTTTTAAATTGTTTCCTTATGGATAGTTAATGGGTTAGTTCCACTGAGGTTAGTAATATTAGAATTAGTAGTAATACTGTCCGTCATACCTCGTAAAGTTTCAGAAAAGCTCGACCGGTTTCGGGTCCGTCCGGATCCCATCTTCAAGAGCAACTAACTCAAACGAGAATAGTATTACTACTAATTGTAATGTTACCTTATGGTTAACGCAACCAAACGAGCAGATTATGTAATCGTATATAAAGTCTAGCTAGGTTTCGTTGTACAATTTTTTGCTTAATTTTTTGTCTAATTTGTCTCAAGACCTGTATTACCTTTGTACACTAAATATTTAGTAGTCAGCTTTTTTAACCCTCAGTATTATTCATTCTTATAATATAATTATATGAGTACGACTTTACCTTAGTTCTATGTTTAATCGGCTCTTTTCAAACTCAAAGCTCGCAGTCAAATTTCATTTTGTGCAAGCCAACTGTAAAATACTAACGACATCCAAATTTCCAAACACTCCAGAAAAAGTGTTTGTGGTGGTTTCAAAGTTGTGCTTTCAAAATTAAGTGGCTTTAATAATAGCCATTTTATTTCACAAAAAAAATACACTTGTTAATAAAAAGAACATATTTCTTTTCATTTTTTTTTATAAACACACAGACACACACACACACACACACACACACACACACACACATATATATATATATAATATATATATATATATATATATATATAATTGAACACCACAATAAAACAAATAATATTACATATAATGCTCTAAGGCCTTTCGTCAAAACATCATCAGAGAGCTACATAAACCAAACAACAAGTATGTAGCAAGTTAACCTATGAATCAATGATCAAACCACAATAAGAAATGGGAAAACAAGACTAAGATCTTTCAACCGTAACAAGCGGTCTTCGTCAGAGTCAAAAACCCAACTGAACACTAGATGCAGAAAACATCTGGTGAAATATTGCATCTGGTGAAACAAGAAAACATCTTGTTACGGTTGAAAGATCTTAGTCTTGTTTTCCCATTTCTTATTGTGGTTTGATCATTGATTGTTATTTCACGTGTTTATGTGAAAGCTTTATATATATATATATATATATGTGTGTGTGTATGTGTGTGTGTGTGTGTGTGTGTGTGTGTGTGTGTGCGTGTGTTACAATAGGGGTTTTTTTTCGAATTTTTTGAAACAAGGCCCACTTGTGGGCATAGGTGTCTCCCTACTCCATCGATTTCTTTCTTTCTTCAAAGACTCTGAACCACATTGGTCCTGTTGTTTCTTTAAATTCATCTTCCTATGTTCTTCTTTGTCTTTCTACTTTTCTTCTAGCTTCTCTAGGACACCAAACTAATTATTGTGTTCTAATTTGTTTAAACTTACGAAAGTAATTGAACGACTGCAGTCTGAGTTATAATAAAATCAAATATTAATTTGTAGTTAAATGTTGATGATTTAAGTTAGCTTCTGCCTAGTTTATGAACTGCTTTACACTGTTATCGGAGACCTCAAGGACGAACTTTTCTACGAAAGCAAAGAATATTTAAAACAACTTGATATATGAATCGTTATCTCGCAATTGCAGCTAAACGACTCTGTCATGAGCGCAGAGTTTTTTGACCGTATACCAAGTTTTTTGATAAACTACCAAGAACTTATACACCTTTGTATTACTAAAGAAACTTTTGGTACAAAAACTGGAAAAATGCATACTAATTAAAATAAATTACTTATTTTAATGTTCACAAGTTTTTTAGTTATGGTTTTTAAGAAAAGATACAAATCTTAGATTGTCAATGAAGATAATAATAAATGGCAGTAACAAACAATCAAACGTTTAAGGAATGGAATCCAGAACTATATGAATGGATAGACAAGGCCCAGATTGAACCCACATTGTATGATTGAGTTTAAATTGTCACTCAAATGCTTCCATTTCATAAATTGTCTGTCTTGTTTGTGTTTTTATCTTACAATAAGTAGGAGCTTAATGAAATTTTTGAACATGTTTAAAATTATGAAACAAGTTTTGTTTTAAATAATTCAAAACAAGTTTTTTTTATTTTTAGAATTTATATAACTTTGAAAGCACCAACACTATTTCTGGAGTGGATAAAAATGTTGATGTCATTCTCCCACAGTCGTTAGTATTTTACAGTTGGCTTTTCACAAAGTGAAATTTAATTTGCGAACTTTGAGTTTCAAAAGAGCCGACACTCCAGCAAATATGAATTACAAACAATTTAGGCTATTTGTCTGCAAATGCTCAAGTATCATTAAGGATAGACTGCAAAAACTATAAAGCTGCGTGCTGTGGCGTAATGTGTGCTTACTCCGCTATTACTCAGATTACCTCCCACTGACACACAAACATTCGGATAATCGTCTGCGGTTCTCTACTTAAGTAGTTCGCCATTTGTTTCATCAGTTAATCCTCGTCTAGTTTTGCAGATTACTTTCATAATTGCCTATCAGATCCTAGAAACCTATTTTTTATGTTTCTGTAATTATCTAAATGTTGATACCGTAAGCCATTAATTCTATTTCTTTTACTGATAAAAACAAAAAAAACTATAACCATAATGAATACTGGCATTTGCAATATAGACAACTACATTCAACAAGGTTACATCTAAAGCACAGTGATAGAATTCAGAAATGGAGATTCGATGTTTCAATCAAAACAATAGGTCTTCATACTTGAACAGTGTTGACATACAGCTGATTACGTCATCAACTGCCGTTTCCTTGCCCTTCCGTAGTCTTCATTTCTCAGGACAGTATATTGCGGAAAGAGGGGTCATGTTAGCTGAATGGTTAACATACTCGCCTCTGGCCTGGTAATCCGGGGTTCGATCCTCACCTAGCCCTCGATTTATTCACACAGGAGGTGAATAAATTTGAGTATGTCGTCACTCAGAGATACTGTTAAGCCGTCGGTCCCGAACCTGTACGATGTCAGGTACTCGTTAAAGATCCCTAATCGAAATGTACTTGAGTTGGGCAAAATTTAGGACTCCCAATGTAGAATCTGTAGAATCACCGATCAAACAAAAAACCGGTAAACGGCTGACGTTATTACCCGCTAGGGATCGGTTTAAAAAAAAAAAAAAAAAAAATGAATACAGCTGAAATACAACTAGTTCTGTGGTCTGTGAATAATGTCACTTCCTTGCCCTTCTGTAGTCTTCATTTCTATGGAGGGTGTATTGCGGAATGTATGTATGAATGTCTCTACGTCTCTACGAGAAGACGTGAAACCGTCGTCTACAATCTTCCACAGTATCAGGCACTTAGCAATGCTCCCTAAATGAAAGGAATTTAAATAAGAAAACATTTATAACAACAGATCTAGAATGTACGTCAACTCATTTGTGTGGTATATTGCACTCTAGTAAATGAAAACCATGAAACTATAGTTTTATGCACTATACTGCTTCAGTACCACTCATATTCAAATAAATATAAATAAAAACCAAACAGCATTTCTGGGGTAAACAGATAAATCAAAATCTCCACACATAAAAAAGAAGCTTTATTTTATTCTACGTGTATAGAACACTTCCTGTTCATCGTCAGGTAAACTTCCAAATGAAGGAGTAAATCACTGACCACAGTTGAGCCTTCAACTCTCATTTGGAAGTTTACCTAACGATGAACACGAAGTGTTCGAAAGGCGTATAATAAAGTGGAGACTTTGTTTTATCTATTTACCCCAGTATGAGTAAATACCACACAGTTACGAATTGCGCAACTAATCAGATAACATTTATAACTTTATTATATTTGTAGGGTAAAAAGCTAATGAAACAGTCTCCACATATAAAAATTTAATTGTACAAACAACGCGTTTCGAACATGTAGTATTCTTCTTCAGGCATTAACTAAAAAATACAAGAACACTACGTGTTCGAAACGCGTTGTTAATACGATTAAATTTTTATATGTGGAGACTGTTTCATTAGCTTTTTACCGTATAATGAGTAAATACCACATAATAACTGATTGCGCTACGTTAGAATTTATTACATTTTATACAATTATTCTAGTAACAATTAAGGTAACTTTCTCTGATTTATATTAGACATTTTTTTGAGTTGTTAGTTAATTTTTTTGCTAGTATTACTTGCAAATATGTGTCATCAATAGTTATTTAAACATTAATGAGCAGTTAGTGATCTGTATTGAATAACCCATGCCTATGCGATGATAAAGTGATTGACTGCTGATTGACTGAGAAAAGGAAAAGTTTCAGGCAGAACTCTGCAGCGCTGCGTGTCCCCCACTAGTCACTGCTATCTGTGGGTTAACACTGACCAAGGACACCTGGTCGAATTGTCAATCACTTACTAACTGCTCAGAACAAACACAATCTAATTGATTGTATAAACGTCAGTCAGGAGTTTAATTGAACAACAATTATCTAATTTTGATTGTGCAACTCTCAACAACATCTAGTTCTCCAACAACCAGTCAGTTCTACCTTTTCACTCAATATTGTATTTAGATTTAAAATAAATAACAAAAATAAATATAGAAATAAAGATGAAAAAATTTACTATAGGTACACATAATACCTATTTGGTTGATAAGTAATTGAGTTTTCATATATATTGTCAGAGAAGTGTCTCTGACTAATCAAAAAACCAATTTTGATTGGTTTTCGGTATCATTTGCCCAAAATTGTTAACAACTTAAAGTCGATTGGATCGCATTGACACATGAAGAAGTCCTTTATCTTTTAGAAGAGAGGGCCGTTTTATGTTTTAGTTTTCTAACCTCTCTTACATACCCATTTCCTGGATAATATTTTTTTTTCATTTTGCCCATGTTGAAAACTTGTATGACATTAACCAAGCCCTTGAATCCTTCTGCTCTTCTATTCAGACTGTCTCTTTTAGTGGCTTGACATAACATACCTTGATGTCGACGGATCTCTAAACGACGGAACATTTGTTATCACACTAAACCCACTAATGCATAATATATTCACAGCTGCCATCCTCTTCACATTAAACAAATTCTCACCTTTTTCAGTTAAATTTATATTGATCGGATATGTAATAATCTTTAACAACGCCAAACATATATCAACAGAATTACTGGTAAAGTCTTTCATCTCATTTATTTTACTGGTTTTCTTGGAAACTATTGGATTATTGCATCCACCCGTTATCAACCTGGATCTGAAACTGAATTTAATACTTCTCCTTCACTTCTTACCAATTTGTTTTCCCATTTTCATATATATATATCTTATTAAAGAACTTTTCACTCTTTTTCCCACCTAATCATCTACTTTCACTATATTCTAACTTCCTCTATTCTCTTTCAGAAAACGTAAACATTTGAGAAACTTGTTTTCATACAGAACTCAGTCGAGGCTATGAGGACATAAAGTAAATTTTCCTATTATTAATTTCAATTCCTTTTCCAAGATAGTAGAAGAGGGCTAGGTTAGCTCAGTGCGGGTAGTCCGGGGTTCGATTCCTAACTGGCCCTCAATTTATTATCGCAGGGAGGTGAATAAATCTGAGTGTGTCGTCCCTCGGAGAGGACGTTAAGCCGTCGGTCCCGCACCCGTTCGATGTCAGGTACTCGATAAAGATCTCTACTTGAAATGCACTTGAGTTAGACAAAATTTAGGACTCTTAATGTAGAATCACCGATCAAACAAAAATCCGGTAATCGGCAGGCGTTATCACCCGCTAGGAGATCGCTTTAAAGAATATAAAAAAAAATAGTAGCATCTATCCAACCACCTGTAAAGTTCCTGCACTTCCAGAAACTATGTCTATAACTGGAGTGTAAAAGTATGGTGTCTTTTATATTGGTCTCTTTTCAGTAATGCTCAGTACAAAACATGACTGGCCATAGAGTCTGAGATGGTCAGTGCTGTAATTTACCTTCTTTGACTGCTTTAAAATCTGAAATTAAAGAAAGTAGCTTTTGATGGCATGTAGCCCAAATCTGATTACTTGAGATCACTCCGTAGCCAAAAGGTAATATTTAGTAATATTTTTTTAATTATTATTTTTATCATTAATAATTTTTTTCTAAAATTTTTTTTTATGACTCTATTCCTCTTTAACATATAGAAATAGAAAAGATATAAAACGTTAGGTTGAATATTATCAAATATGAAATGGAAGTGTTTCCTATTATTCAGTAAAAAAAAAATCAGAAATGTTATTTAAAAAAAAGTCTTTTGCTAAAGAAACCAATATTATAAAACATTTTCCTTCTTTATACGTGAGTGTCAAGGAAAATATTCTAACTGTCACGTCAATGACAGTCTTGACGAATGACAGACACGGGCTCTGATACTGCCTTTCAGAAGTAAATCCATGTTGATTATTGATAACTACTGTCAAATGCTAAACAGCCCTTTAGTGTCCATCGCTCGTGCTGTTAGAACATCACGTTCTTACAATGAAATCCATACGACAAGGAAGGTCGCATTAATTTGTTTTAATTTAATTCTTATCAAGGTAGTTCAATTGTGTGCAGATTTGTTAAAATCGCAAGAATAAACCATTCATTAACTTCTGGTTACGATCTGAAGCGCTAATAGGTTTTATAATTTCACAACAAAACTTAAAAGAACTTATGAAATCTGAAACATTATAGTTTTGTAAAATAATTTTGACGAAACTTATCCTTATTTGATTTATCAACCAATTTGTTCATGGCAAATCTTACAGCATTCTACACGAAACCATTTTCACTATGCATGGCCTTATTTTACATTACAAATTGAATTTGTTTTAATCTCTAATTAGTTATATTGTTGTAGACACATTGTTGTTGCAAAAGATGTCTAGTTTGTTGTTATTTAAATCGCCAATTCATTTACAATCATAATTTTGAGGTATTCTTTAAATCGAAGAAAATCGATTTACAGACTATATTGTAAACTAGATTACAAACTAGAGTTTGTAAGTGTGTTTCTTTACTCTTTGTGTTACTCTTATTCGATTTTAAACTCATATTGTGTCCAGTTTGGCTCGTCTTTCCGTTTATTAAGTGATATATATAATATATAAAACAAGATTTCACATAAACACGTGAAATAACAATCAGTGATCAAACCACAATATGAAATAGGAAAAAAAAATACCAAGATCTTTCAACGGTAACAAACAGTCTTCGTCAGAGTCAAAACCCAACTCATGGGTTTATAATATATATAATATATATATATATATATATCCACTTAAAATTCGAAAAAACGATCCAAACTGGACGCAAATCAGTTCACAAACGAAGAAAAGCAACACACAGAGAAAGAGACACACTTACAAACTCAAATTTTCGGATGATCCGTCTTCAGGAGAAAAGAGAGAATGGGCGACCAAGCACGCCGGAAACACAACGTTTGGTTTCCTGCCGTTGTGTTTCCAGCGTGCTTGGTCGCCCATTCTCTCTTTTCTCCTGAAGACGGATCATCCGAAAATTTGAGTTTGTAAGTGTGTCTCTTTCTCTGTGTGTTGCTTTTCTTCGTTTGTGAACTGATATATATATATATATATATATATATAGGTGTGTTCTCTAATCGGGGTTCGGTCAATTTTCCAGGATAAAAAATCAAACTCTCGTTACCAACGTTTCGGTTTTATTTAAAACCTTTTTCATAGGCATCTTCTCCATATACTCTTCTTATATCCTCATAAAAACTCTTATAAGAAGAAATATGGGTTTTTATGAGGATATAAGAAGAGTATATGGAGAAGATGCCTATGAAAAAGGTTTTAAATAAAACCGAAACGTTGGCAACGAGAGTTTGATTTTTTATCCTGGAAAATTGACCGAACCCCGATTAGAGAACACACCTATTCTATCAAACGGTCGATATATTATTGAATCTGTTATTATATATATATATATATATATTATATAGTACTGGAATGACCAACTACATACCTGTAACGACCCCACCCCCTCTCATCAACCACCCAAAAGATGTCTCAACCCACAACTAGGAATATGTTAGTTCAGTTTTGTGCATTGACTCACACACGAAGTGACATTACATTGTAATATACTCTATACTTTAGTCGTAAGCTTAGTCTGATGATGGTCAACGAGACTGAAACATGTCGTTGTTTTATTGAAAATAATATTTAGTTAGTTATTAAATAGTGTTAGATATAAATAGTGTCAGAATTTGTATATATGAAAGGAAAAGTTTGGGCTAGTTGATTTTCTTATTCCCCGAGCAACTCAAAAGAGCCTGTAGGACATTAGAGAAACTTTCTAAAAAGGTAACCAAGCATGAAAGTGGTATAAAATTTTTAGAAACATGTTTGCAAGAAGGATTGCTACCAACCTTCACTAATATATATATATACAAGTTGAAAATTCAAGAAGAGTAACACACAGAGTAAGGAAACACACTTACAGACTAAAATTTTCCTGAAGACGGATTACCCGAAAATTTGAGTCTGTAAGTGTGTTTCCTTACACTGTGTGTTACTCTTCCTGAATTTTGAACTCCTATTGTGTCCAGTTTGGATCGTGTTTTGTTTAATGAAATGTTTTCGTTAAGTTTTAATGTATCGTTAAGTGAAATATATATATATAATAAGAAAATGGAAAACAAGACTAAGATCTTTCAACCGTAACAAGCCGTCTTCGTGAGAGTCAAAAACCCAACTGAGGTTGGGTTTTATGAAAACTCAGTTGGGTTTTTGACTCTGACGAAGACCGCTTGTTACCGTTGAAAGATCTTAGTCTTGTTTTCCCATTTTTTCATTGTGGTTTGATCATTGATTGTTATTTCACGTGTTTATGTGTAATCTTTATATATATATATATATATATACGTTAAGGAACGAAAAGAGGAAGGAATAGGATGATGATTAAGTTGGATTGGTGGGTGGAGTGTTGGGTTGATGACACAAGCAGTTCTCTCGAGGCAGAAAGCCAGAGGCCTGTTTAGGGACGCTCTTGAGGCCTTGAGGAGGTTTCAAGAGCCCTAATGTCATCTCGCCCCCATCACTCGCTGCTGTCTAATAGTAGGACTCACGCTTCACGACAGCTCATTATTTTCAATCACAATAACTGGAAATCTCCTTCCACCAGCAGTGGCCTCTAACAGAGGCCGGCATGAAAACTGTAATTAAATTCAAACATATTTCTTTTTTTAAATAAACTTACATTGCTACTACTCTCAAAAAAAAATTTAGCTAATATTTATTGTAAAAACGAAAACAGTGGAGAGTAGTGACAAAAGTACCATTATAATTTAAATTATATAACAACCTCTAGGGTGCTAAAAATACTAATAGTATATCCTAACTATATATATATATATAGTTCAATAAAAAAATTTCACATAAAAACGTGAAATAACAATCAATGATCAAACTACAATATGAAATGGGAAAAGAAGACTAGATCTTTCAACCGTAACAAGCGGTCTTCGTGAGAGTTAAAAACTCAGTTGGGTTTTTGACTCTGACGAAGACCGCTTGTTACGGTTGAAAGATCTTAGTCTTGTTTTCCCATTTCATATTGCGGTTTGACCATTGATTGTTATTTCACGTGTTTATGTAAAATTTTTTTATAGTTCAATGTAGAAAAAGAAACATAGAGAAATTAAAAACTTTCCCTTACAGTCTCTAATGTTCGGTTTGAATCGAAAATTAGGTTCAAACCAAAAATTAGAGACCGTAAGTGTCTTTATGCTTCTCGTAATTCTTTCTATGCTTCTTTGTCAATAATGAACTTTATTTGTCCGCTTCCGATCGTACTTTTATCGATCGTATAAATCAGTATCGACAATATACTGACTATTTATAATATATAAAAAAATAACATTTTTTTTACAGGACTCTGTCAGTTCTTCAGGATTAAATTACGCTCTCATTACGAACGTGTCGGTTTTTATTTAAAACCTTTTTCATAGGCCTACAAAACAGGGAAAATAAAGGAAAAATACATTAATTCAAAAATCAATCATACATAAAAAGCGTAAAAAGTTACAAATAAGAAAACATCATAGAAATTTTGATAATAGGTTAGTGAAAGAAGTTGTAGAAGGACAATATTTTTAAACAGACAAACTAAGTATTAAATTTATTATTATTTCTTATTTGTAACTTTTTACGCTTTTTATTGATGTTTGATTTTTGACTGAATGTATTTTCCTTATATTTCCTTTATTTTGTAGGCCTATAAAAAGGTTTTAAATAAAAACCGAACTTTGGCACTACCATAATAGTTTAATTTGAACCTGAAGAACTGACAAGGTGCTGATTGTTTCTACTGCATGGTCGATACTTTTATCAATATATATATAAACGAATTAAAAGGAAGGTAGCATACAGACACAGGAATAACACTTCTATATTTCGACGATCGTCGTCATCAGGAGGTGAAATATAGAAGTGAGTTATTCCAGTGTCTATCTATCTGGTAATGGAAACATGAAATACATAGAAATTTATCAAAAAATACCATATCAAGAGTGTAGACAATTTTAAGGTTTTTTTTTATAAGTAATCATTAATTTTGATATATCTTTTGAATATACTCGTAGTTCAACAATAATGAAATCAAAGTTTATAGCTATACAAGAAATTGATTTTAACTTAAGGTATTTAAGAAAAATTTTAAACCAAGTAAGTTCACTACATGAGAAGTGCTAAAATTATATATTAATATATTGGCTGTAATAAATTTAAAATATTTCTACTATGAATTATTATGAGTATTTAGTTCAAGAGTTCTACAAGAGAGTCGTTCAAATTTCTGAAAAGACGATTTCAGGAATATTTGTTGTATTCGAGAAAACTCAAAACATTACTGGTAAAGATGTTTGGCAACTGTTTTGAAATTATTTTAGTATTAGAAATATTTTTAGTGTTTTATAAGAGTGATATGGATTGCTCTGCCGTATCATGGAACCTTGGAATCACTTCCTTGTTCAGTGCGTAATGGAGATTAGTGTTTCCCCATGTCATTAGATCTAAACGGCAATTTAAAAATTAAATATAGATTCATTCTATATAGATAAGTACACAGTTTAATAACATTTCCATAAACTCAAGAAAATATGGAAAATACTTTAAAAGAGTTTGAGTCAAGCAAATCTCTGGAATCCCCAATTTTTTTGCAGCCCACCGATTCATGAATGTAGTTAAAGTACAGTAGTATCTCGAACCACAAACTCAATTGATTATTGAAAGCGGTTTATAAATCAAATCGTTTTAAAACTGAATTTTTTTTCTGAAATACAAATTAATGCATTTCGTCATTACCACAACTTCTTGTTGAAGATTGGTGACACCCGAAACCGGTACAACCTGGTAAGACTTCCAATGTTGAATTATCAGGTAATATGACTCGCCCATTACTAAAATGGGTGCCAAATAATAAATGAGTAACTATTTCCGGACCTAGAATAGTATTAAAAGGTGAAAGCCTTATTATGGCAAAAGGCGTTGGAAACAAACAAAGGTGAAATAGCAGGCACTGCAGTCTGACTATGATCAAGTATCACAGACGAAACTATCAAATATATAAAGAGTGGTCGGATTTACTCCGATCACGTAGGGAGTTTGCCATATTGATCAATACACGCCAGCAGTCGTTCTCACATCCAAACTATGTACAGCAATCCACAGTCACGTTTTAACATACCAGCCTCCATGAAGCTTTACCTGACCTGACTACAAATCCATCACAAAACATGCTGCCTCGAGAGTCACATTATTCATCTTTGTAGAACATATTCAATTATTGCTTTCTTTCCGTAGAACACTATTAATAAAAACATATTTAATCAATTATTATACTCTGACACTCTTCTTTCCTAAATCCGAACATTTAGCTGGATTTCGTGAAAAAAATTTGAGACTCACAGATATACATTTACAAATATTTTAATTTTATTGTTCCGACAGTCAAAATAACCGTAATCCCTATTTTTTGATGTTTTTTACAATGAATACTTTGACTATAATATTATAATCATTATACTATTATTATATCTATATAATTATTATACTTTCCTTAATCCGAACAATTAGTTGGATTTCGTGGAAAAAAGTTGAGACTCACAGATATACATTTCAAATATTCTATGTTTATTGTTCCGACAGTCAAAAAGAATCTTAATCCCTGATTTAAGGATTTAGGACCTTAAGGTCCAAAATAGAAACGTCTAATTTTCTCCTTTAACTTAGACGTTTTTTGCAAGCAACTGCATGTAGAAGTAGAATGTTAGACTTCGGCTCAATAAGATGCTTATTATTTTATATTTACAAGTTAAGTGGTTTATTCTATTCATAAAATGGGATTAGTAAGTCATTGCAAGAAAAAAAACATTCTAAAAACAAGGTCATCTTATTTTTTTTTCAGTGAACTTTCACCTAGTATGTAAATAAAGGAGGATATTAGGAATAGAGAAAGGCTGTGCTTGAACCCTGTGTGATGTACAAGGAGCGACATGAGGTACAATAAGACTGAGTCATCCTCCAAGCCGAAAGCCCATTGTGTGTAGATCAACCCTTCAAAACAAACCCGTCCCACCCGGAAAAAACATATAAAGTTGGATATGAAGCGGGTCTTGCAGCGTACTCAAGCCGCCCAACTCGGCAGTGACCTAACGCCGCATCCCCGCCTTGTCTTCATATGGGCACGTCTCCTGCAATCACGCTTTACTGCCGAACACATGGAAAATAATTTACATTAAACTACTCATCCCTCGTCCTAATACAATCGTCATCACACCGATAAAACAATCTTCCATTTATGACTCATCAATGTATTTTTACTTTACTACAAGTAAAGGAATACTATCATGAATTCAATCTTTTTAATTATAGACAATAAATAAATAGGATTTTAAAGATAAACTATAATCTTTTTGGCTTATAGACAAATTTCAGGGTTTCAGACTCTTAAAACCCAATTTTCATATTTTTATCATGATTTTGT
Organism: Hermatobates lingyangjiaoensis; assembly: GCA_026182355.1. Taxonomy (NCBI): domain Eukaryota; kingdom Metazoa; phylum Arthropoda; class Insecta; order Hemiptera; family Hermatobatidae; genus Hermatobates; species Hermatobates lingyangjiaoensis. The sequence goes on from JAPFBL010000155.1 coordinate 749,082, forward strand.
CATATATAAATATATCAATGATCAAACCACAATAAGAAAATGGGAAAACAAGAGTTGTTATTGTGGTTTGATCATTGATTGTTATTTCACGTGTTTATGTGAAATTTTTATATATATATATATATATATAATATATAAAGTCTAGTGATTAGTGTAAAATAAATATTGATGAACTATAACAGCAAATCTTTTGGTGAACTTGTTTATCTTCTTCCCTGTCAATGGAAGTCCTTAATAAGAAGACTGGATAAAGTATCTAGTAAATATGAGAAGATAAAGATAGGCAAACAATTTAATGAAATATGTTTAAAAGAAGGCCTGCTCCAAAAGTACGCAAATATATATACATATATACAATTAAAAGAAACGGTCCAGCGGACTTTTTTAAATGAAATACGAGTAAATTCAAAACGAAGGAAACACACAGAAAGACACAGATATAACTCACATCGATATTTCGACGATAATCAGGAGGTGTGAAGAGCGAAGAGCGAAGAGTCCCGCAGGAAGACAGGGCAGCGACTCAGTCTTCCTGCGGGACTCTTCGCTCTTCGCTCTTCACACCTCCTGATGACGACGATGGTCGAAATATCGATGTGAGTTATGTCTGTGTCTTTCTGTGTGTTTCCTTCGTTTTGAATTTATTTTATTTAAAATATATATATATATATGGATTAATTTACCACAATAAAACTAATTTGGAAACAAACCTCTAAGGCCTTTTGTCAACACATCGTCAAAGAGCAAGTGAACTAAAAGATAATAAATACTTGATAACCTAGTTGATTGAAGTTTCTAGAATTTTTGCTAACCCTGAATGCGTTTAACGGATGAAGAAGTCTTCATCTGTTTAATTATTCATCTAATCAAAACTTCATCCAATTTATAAACTCCTAGACTATTGTCTCTGTACCAGTGCGCTTGGTTTCCTTCTCTTATCTCTCCTGAAGACGGTTCAACCAAAAATTAGAGACAGTAAGTGTGTGCTTTTAATTTTTCTATGTTTCTTTATGTACATTGAACTGAAGTTGTCCATTTCGGATCGCATTTTCATTAAAAAAGTGTTATATATATATATATTTATTGGATATAAGTATATCAACTTTTTAAGTTACATAGGACACCAGTTTAAAAACAAACTCACGAATCTCTTAATTTCAGAAAAAAAGCGTCCTTGCTAGTCCTCAGGAGATAGAAAGAAAGAAATAAAAGGAGAAAGAATGAATGAAACGGAGACTTGTTAAATGCGTCCACAAGCCAAGTACGTCTCAATATAAAGTTGTGATATACTCATGCATTCCAATAGCCATATATAAGAACATAATAGCACAATTGGAGTTTTGGACTCTGACTAACCGTTATTAGTTAAAGACTTATTAAACTTTTTGTTCCATACTTATTGTGGTTGATTTAACATATGAAATAATGGTGTTTATTAGTTTTCATTCCCGTAAAGATAGTATTATAATTATAATATATAATTATTTTTGTAATAATATAATAATATTAGTATAATACAGCAGTAATAACATTTTTGAAAACTAAAGTGAACATTTCTTAATACGAAATAATTCTCCTACAAGAGAACATGGCTTTTCTTCAAATAGCCAGTGGATTTCTTACATCGTTCACTTTACCTCCTTCTACATTGAATATTTAAGTCAAATTTTCAAATTCAAAACAAGAAAATACTCTTATTTTCTCTGAAAAACGCGAAGTAAAAATGTCGTTTCAAAATAATTTATAATTAAGGATATACGATAATAACATTTATTAATCTTCAACGAAAAGATTTCAATTTTGAATCATGTTCAACATTTATGGTCTTTTATAGAATTATTATACTGGGAAATTTATGGCTCCTTAGCATTTAATAAGATCATTTTCCTTCCCCTTTGTAAAAAATCATATATAACAAATTTCTCTGAGTGAGAAACCTTTTTTCCTGCGTCTTGTACTTTATTACAAGAATTTTTTCATTAATTTAAAATTTCATGAATTTTTTATAAATTGCTAATTTTGTGTTACGTTTTTGGTCAAATTTTCATGATTTTTTAATGAGCCGTTTACAGAAATCGTACTATAACGCCCCTTAGAAGAATGTAATTTTAAAAAAATTATCTCAACTCATTCTCCACATAATGTTCTATCTCTAGGCATAGTTTAATTTTGATCCGTGAAACGGAATGGCTTGTATTGCTCTCACAGGCTTTGATATTAAATAATAAGTCAAAATTTTTACATTTTATTGAAAAAACAGTATTTTTCCTTGTTTTCAAAATTTGAATATAATTTTCGTTTATTGCATTTGTAACCCCAAATATGCCAAAATTTTGAAACTCTAAAATTAGCAGTTTAGGAGAAAAAAAATGTTCTCTAAAAACCGGTTTTTGGCAAAAAAAGTGACTTTCTCGTCATGCATAATTCTTCCCAACAATAGGGATCATCTACACTATGGGGCACATTTTTGTGTGAAATATCAACTTGATCCATCAAAGATTCTGGACATGGTAACAAGCAATGCTAACATACTCACCCACACACAAACCCACAGATATCATCGAAAAAACTTCATAAAACGACTTTTGGGACCTCAAATTTCGTCAAAAACTCGAGATGGAATTTTTCCACGATCACTATACTTTACTTATAGAAAAGTAAAAAATTGTATTCCGGGTTAAAATTTCCAAATCAAATTTTTTAAGGGAATATACGTTATCAGATTCTCTAAATCTAATATTGTACATGGAACCAAAGTATTATTGTATCGAAATGCTTATGTACACACTACAGTCCCATTACAGTCTATAGATCTGCACTCTAAGTAAATTTCAGAAACATATTTACAAATCATAATTAATAGAAGTGAAACGCTAATTAGTGAGTAGTTGAAAAGTAATATGGGATGTATTGAGGGGATAAACTAGCTCATTACCATTGCTTAGTAAAACAATATAAAACAACTGGACCAAAACATTAAATTATGCATTGTTAATTACATTGTAATCAGTTTTATTTAAGTATTTCAAACAAATTATTTTATATTAGCTTTATAAATACATAGTACACTAAAATTTACATGAACCAATACTTTTTTGTTTGATATTGATGGATCAAAAAGAAGTAAAGTAACTGCCATTTAACTTATAATACAGGTATAGTACATAAAATATTGTTTTCAATGTATGTGGAGGTATCTACAAATAAAATTATGAAAAATAATATCATAGGACATGATCTATGAACAAATAGTCATACCTTAGCATAATGAGACGTAATTTTGTTCTGTTCTGTCAGGCGAAGCGCGAAGGCAACTGACGTGTTAAGACATGTCTCTAAGTATAGGGTTCAAAAGTACACTTTCATTCATTCTACTGAGAAAACTACCCCCACTCTATCTTAATAATGGCGTCTTAATTTATTAGGAGAGAAAATAAATGTTTCACAGTATTTAAATCAGAAATTGTATTAAACAATCTTCTGCTGTTTTCATCAAAGGCAAATAATATTTATGAGGTTTTCTTTCTTGCACTGATGCAAGTTCAGTGCAATAAAGTAAGAAATAGAACAATTAAAGTAAAAAGTTTAGTGCAAACATTTACTTCTTTATATTCATAGTTTATATTTATATTATTATATTTATAGTATTTATATTATTATATTAAATTTAATTATATTTATAGTTTATATAAATTGATAGCGCTATTGACTTAAAATAATTCTCATATTATTTAACAATAACAAATTAAAAATAAATTTAATATCAAACATCTCGGGTATATAAAATATATAATGTCTCATTGAGCCATACGTCAAACGGTATGGCTTGTATCACTCTCACAAGCTTTGAGATTGAATTATAAGTCAAACTTTTTACATTTTATTGAAAAACAAATATTTCCCGTTGTTTTAAAATTCTGAATATATTTTTTGTTTGTTGCATTTGTAACCTCAAAGATAATGTCAAAATTTCAAAACTCTAGGGTTATCAGTTTAGGAGAAATAAATGTTTTCTAAAAAACGGTTTTTGGCAAAAAAAGTGACTTTCCCATCATGCATAATTCTTCCCAAACAATAGGGATCTTCTTCCCTATGAGGCCCATTTTTGTGTAAAATATCAACTTGATCTATCAAAGATTCTGGACCGTAGCGTGGTAACAAGCAATGCTAACACACTCACCCACCCACACACACAGACATCATCGAAAAAACTTCATAAAACAACTTCTGGTACCTCAAAACATGTAATTCCGTCAAAATCTCGAGATCGAATTTTTTCACGATCACTATACTTTACTTATAGTAAAGTAAAAAAAAGACTAAGATCTTTCAGCCATAACAAGTGGTCTTCGTCAGAGTCAAAAACTCAACTGAAAACTCAGACTCTGACAAATACCGCTTGTTACGGTTTCAAAGATCTTAGTCTTTTTTTCCCATTTCATACTGTGGTTTGATCATTAATTGTTATTTCGTATGTTTATGTGAAATCTTGTATTCGAAAATTTACTTATATGTCAAAAATATTATTTTAAGCCACTTTTTTTTTAGTACTCCTCTTTCTAGGGTTTTAAAATTTGGAAATTAATAATAAGCTTACGAACCACTGAATGAAACAAATTCTTTCTTTTTTTAAGCATTGAGAAAGGTCAGTTCTGATATAGAATGTACAATTTTTATTTAGATTGGTTCTGAGGCAATGTACAACTCATACAAACATAACAAGAGTTTTATAAGTCTTAAAGAAGTCACGCGAGGTGAAAAATTAATAATAAAAAAATCAGAAAAATAAGTTAACTTTCATAAGGTACCTAGACACAAGGGAATAAGGCGGTTAATAGGTTGGAAAAGTATGAAACAAAAAAAATACCTTCTATGCTTAGAGCACTTTTATCAATACCCAAACTTTCTTAAGGATGCAACTACTCTATTGGATGAAGAAGGAGTAGACACAATGTGCTAAGGACATACGGTTCATATTTAATCTAAAAAACTCATTCTAAAGAACCTTAAACTTATAAATAAATTAATCTTCAAGGAAGGGATTTAAAAATTTATATAATATGTTAAAGGACATTATTATCTTAGCTGCAAGAAGCAAGCTGCAATAAATATAAGAACGATGCGAAAGAAAGGTGTCTACCACTCTCTGAAAGAGGAGAGACAGAACTTTTAAACACGTTTTATGTGAACGCAATGGTAACTGCGTTTAAGTGGTTATATATTTTTGACAAATCATCCCTATATCACTTAGATGTGAGACATACTTCTCAAGGGACAATTTTCAATTTCATTAAAGAACTTCAAGTCTGAAGTTGAATTCAGATACAAAGGAGGGAATGCACAATAGAAAAGATACGACCGCGACGCGTAGTATCATACATATTATTATTATCACTGAGGTTAGTATGATTTATATTATTAATATGGCAAACCGTCACACCTCGTACGATGATCTTGGAGTCGTTGGAGCGCTTTCAGACGTCCATCTTCAATCGCATTCATTCACATCTTCAATGCGATTGAAGATGGACAACGTCCGAAAGCGCTTCAACGACTCCAAAATCATCGTATGAGGTGTGACGGTTTGCTATATTAATAATATAAGTAATAATAATATACTAGTTTGTTCAGGATCAATGATTTCTTGATTGTTTAACTGAGAAATGGATTTAGGAAAATTCAAAAAATGAATACAATATTGACTATCGATGTTTCTATATTGCGTTTACATGACAGACAGCTACATGAAATAAAACCTAACTCAATTGATTGTCAACATTTAATATTACATTTACATATAGTAAAATGAAGTGTAGGTCACTCCAGATTTTCTTAGTTACATTCCCTTATAAAAGGCATCGTGAATAATTGAAAAGCTGATCATAAAATATTACTTTGCATTATTCTCTAAATATATATTTTTAAAGTCAGTCGTTTGCTTGACAACCTTCAATGATTTATTATAACAGAATTCTTAACCTAGGCTGAATAATTTCGCAATAAATTTTGCTCAGTATTGTAAGACATTGACATGCAAGCAGCATCTGGTCTGACGAATCTTTTACCGAATATAAATGTAAATGCAGAACATGATTTAAGATGTAGGAGAGAGCTGATGGCTTTGCCTTATTGACTCGAAGCAAAGGTTTCACTCCTAAACTGACTGTCTCAAGCGGATAACCAGCAGTTATCACTGAATTTAATTTAATACTTTCTATGAAAGAAAATTACACGAGCTTCATAGTTACAATTCAATGAATATCAATTAAAATAGACGATTATTAAATTCTCTATTGAAAACTAAGTGGCTGAAACACAAAATTAATAGTTTTCCTTCTTCGGCATTAACTAATGTGGTCCACACCAGTGATACCTAAAAAGGCAACCGCAAAGTTAGTATGGATAGATCTTATGGTATTCATAAAAAAATTTAAACTTCCCATTGTGGTATTTGCAATTTAATTTTTGTACTGCCCAGTTACTTTAATATCACATGCATTTTAACAATGACAAGAAACATTAGGAGTTGAATTGTGCTGTATTCTTTTATATATTTATCTAAGCTGAACTAGTATGTAAATAGATTTATCTTATACATATATATATTAGTATCATATTTCTGTCAATATTCATATATGTGAGTACCCTCTACGTACCTCATGTACGTAGAGTTGCATGCGTCAGTTTATATATCTGTTAGGACACAAGTCTGTAACTATCCAAATATGCTGGTATTTAGTCATTTAGCACCCCCATATGTTAATTTCGCATAAGTCAGTAATATAACTGAATATCAGCGTCAGTTAAATGAAAGTGTGATGTCTTACCTTGTGCAGCACCTGAGTATGCTCTTGAAGATGGCTGACGTCAGAAACCAGACCAACATCACCTAAAGCAATACAAGAGATAAGAGGGTATACTTTCCTAATTCAAATTACACCTAGTATATATTAAAAACTAAATTTATATCCATTGTAAGTCATATTATAAAGAATATGAGTTTTCAATCAGTTATTTCAATATATGTAGTTTAATTGTCTATTCTGAATAAATAACATATAAGTAAATTATATCTAAAAGTAAAATTTAATAGTTAGCAAGATGGTGAATCATAAGTAATACCTGCACATCAATAACAATCATTCTTTCATTTTATATAATATAAATTATGTATTTATAAATAATTTATATTTATAGCATATACTTATATTATATTGTATTATTTTTGTATTATATTTATAGTATTAATTAAAGTTTTATATATATATTTAATGTAATATTAATTATAGTTTAAATTGTTAGTTATAAATATCTAATGAGAGTTCAAACAAAACAACATCTAAAAAATATGTGTTCTTTAGAACAGTGTTAAACATTGTTTATTGTAGAAACTTGCTAACTTAGGGGTCTTGAACACTGACAACCTTCTCTGAGAGACGAGATAAACAGTCAACTCTGTTTCATACACATATCAGATGTGGACGCACTATTTTAATTCAGGTTCGTCTATTGAAATAGTGTAGGCATTGCTGGTCTAAGAAATTAAATAAAAGGAAAAAATAAGTTTAACCATTTATATTTAATAATATTTACGGGTTAACAAATAAAAGTAGTAAGAAATACTGATAATTTTATGATTAATAAAATATATTATAAAATATATAAGAAATATGTAAGAAATTTCTTATATTTAATTTCTTATATTTCTTATATTTAAATATATATAAGAAATATATAAGAAAAATATTATATTTTAAAATATATAAGAGAGGTCGTTTTGCTTTTAGTATTGAAGGCTGAGGCTAAACTTGGCCATGACCCTAGAGTTTACATGACAGGTCTTGTTCATTTCGTCCCTCAGAGAGGTCAAAAAGAAGCTTATTTCGTGTCTGTACAATGTCATTTGCTAGATCAGAAACTTATCTTTAAAAAACTAAACTAACGCAAACTTCAAGAGTTTCAATGTAAAACCAACACGACGGTAATGTGTTTCAAATATAGCTCAAATTAGTGTGGTAAATAAATTATTCACACTTTTTGTCCCTAGAATGCACTGAAGTTTTTGTAAATTATTATTACAACTTTTATATAAAGTTTTTATACAAAAGTTCATAAGTTTTTTTTAAAAAAACTTATTGTAGCTAATCGTACTGGGCCCAGCAAAAGTGTTGAGCCTCTTGGAATCGCTGAAGCTAACTGGGGTACTTTACTATAGAAGGGGGTAGTAGAATAGTTCCTAGAAAACGCAGTGTTATAGTCACCCTTAAATATTATAATAATGATAACCAATCATACAAACAGCAATACTCAGTTACTCAATGAGGGTTTGATTCTACTATAATCTGACGCTAAGGCCGGGTGAGAATACGAAGTCTAGGCCTAGAACAATAGTGAACAGCAACCAACTCTTTTTCTTATGACAATTCCACATAACAAACTGTTTCGGTATTATTGCGCGCACCCTGCTTCTTCAGCAATATCGCGAGTGATAACAGAACAGATTGATGCCTTTTTACGTGAAAACTCTTTCGCCGCATCTCGGGAGCACCAAGCCCTAGTCGAGGATCAGAGGCAATATCAGCCTCCGAGATATGCCCGAGGTGGACCACGCGAAGGCGAGCTTCCATGACCCTACTCACCTACAAAACACCGCATAACAAACTAACAGAAAAATTAAACTCACTTATAAAGGCTTTTGATTTCAAGTTTTACGTCTAGAATCCAATGACTCCAGGGTCACTCACGTTTGTAGGATAGACATCTTTATTCCCAAGTGCCTATAAGCTAAGCACCCAGCTTGCTGTTGGACAAAGGAGTGGACCTCTTATAAAGAAGTCTCTCTGAGCAAAGTCACAACAGATGAGTCATAAGAGCAGGTTACCTTTACCAGAGAGTATTATAAAGATTATTCTGTGATTGGATCTGGAAAACTGGTACTCAAGTTCCAGAGTGCTCACAGTGAACACCTTATCATCAAACCTTATTTTGTCTGAGCACTTATGCAGTCACCTACTTCATTGGCATCAAGTGGTAGTCCTACCAATTATTGCTTACTCAAGTTTATAAGAGTAAAGATCTTTATTGAGTGCAAAAAAGGTTATTGCATATTTGACCCCTTGATTGTACTAATACTGTCCAACATATGTACAACTGGTTAATTCTCTATCAATTCCAACTCCTATCGCACTTGTAAACCATATACCTTACTGTTCACAGTCAGATCAAGAATGAGTTTATCTGAAATACGACAATAACCCTGGGGCTTTGTATAAGTTAAAAAAATATTTGAAAATTTCAGAGAAAAAACCAGCTTAAAAAAGTTGTAAAATACAAAAATAAATAAGTAAACATTAAAATTTCTATTATGGGGTTTAATAAAAACATGTAAATGTTTGAATGGGTTAATAGATATGTTGGAAGAATAAGATTCTTAAATGTAAACAATCTACGTCGATAAGAACATTTTTTCTGATGATTCCCTTCGTATGATGAATACCTGAATTATTATTTTCTTTTATTATATTTTAATATTTTCATACTTTTTTAGATTTAACATGATATTATATTTTTGTTATTACCATCTTTGTCATTATCATAATTTAATAAGAATTATTGTGCACCATTAAAGATTTTAATACATGTAATGCCTTTGGTGGAGCATGTTGTTTCATAACAATAAAAAAAAAAAACTTTCTTGTTCTTATGAGGAACAAAACGATGGTTTGTTTTCAATTCAGAATTTTCAATATTATTATTAAGGTATTTCATAATCGTGAACAGTGTAATAAAAAAATATTGCTTTAAAAATCTAATGAAACTTAGTTTAAAGTTCAAAATGTTTAAATTTTATTTGCCAGGAAAGAAATTAAAAAATTAGTCGGAATTATATAAATAAAAGTTTTTAAGTAATGTTTTATTTTAAATTATATTCTAATAAAAAGTCAGATCTAAAATTGTTTTCCGTATCGAATCTTTAACTAATTTAGGTTCAAATATTTCTCACATTCTAGCTTGAGTGGAGTTCAACATGCACAAGATTTACATAGAAGTGTTGGACTGCAGGATTCAGCAAAGCTAGGCTATAGGATTGAGGTGTTAGTTTCTATTGGTTTGACTATATTTTATTGGACCGTTGGAATTTGATTGGTTCCAGATAAGTTTAGTTTATAGTTCTCAAATCCCAGCGAGTTGTCTAAACCGTTAGAAATTTCTGTTTTCGTTTTTTTTTTTTTTTTTTCATTTCAACATGGGAGGTCCCCCGTTAGCAGAAGACGTGACTATTACAGCGGTTCACGAGGTAAATTTAATAAAAAGAATGAAAGGTCACTTTTATATTCGATTATTGAAACTATATATTTATTATCTTTTCAAGTGTTTAATGAGACATTCATTAAACATTTTTAAACTAACCAGTATAACTTATTTAATACTACTATAACACTGCTTCATCTTATAGAAATAAAGCCATCAATCAATTAAACCACTCTGTTTAATTGTTTGGATGAATTTCATTTTTGTTATTACTGAGACTCTACAAGGTAGAACAAGTTGATCCATAGAATCGAAGTAAATTCACAAACAAGTCTAAATCCAAATCTAAAAAGAACTTATTTTTTTTTCGAAAACATATTCGATTATTGATAAAGAAGTTTTTTTGTATTTTATCTAATCCAGGTCAGCGAAGACTAGTTGAGGTTTATGGACGCTCAAAACCAAGGGTTGCTAACCTTTGTTTGCTCGTAGACCCCCTGAAAGATATCTTATCATCTGTGGACCCCTTGAGTTATCTTATCACCAATGAACCCCCTATGAACTATAAAACCCTATATGCATGAGTGAATTTAGAAAATAAATTCTTTTTCAAGTAAATAAATAATATAACTAATAAATAATTTTATTTTGTTGTTATAAAAAAATAATTATTTATAAAAGAGTTATTTCGTTAAAGAAAAATAACTTTGTTTTTACGTATGGTACTCAAAACATGCAAACCCCTATTTATTAATTGGATATATTTGACACGGGCATTTTTCATCCCCAATGAATCAAACAGTAATTTAAATTTAGAAAATAAATTCTTATTCAAGTAAATAAATAATATAACAACAAAATAAATTTATTTTGTTCTTATATATAAAATTTCGTTACATGAAAATAACTTGGATTTTACCCAAGGTACTCAATAAAGATAAAACTCTATTTATTTATTGTATATATTTGTCCTGGGCAATTTCATAAAGGTTATAACATTTTTAGTCTCCAATGAAACCAAGCAGTAATTTACAGAAATATTAATTATTGCAATTTTTTTCATAGATGGATAATATTTTCCTTAAAATATTTTTAAAATATGCATTTCAGAGCTGTTCCTCAGTAATTTACAAAAATATTAATTATTAAATTTTTTTCATTGATATATAATTTTTCCCTTAAAATATATCAAAATATGCATTTCAGAATTGTTCATCAGTAAACATTGGGATCTTTCCGTGCCACATCTGGATTTACTGTGGCTCAAGTTGGTGTGTAACATAGGTTGAGATACAAGAGTAAGGCGATGACGGGAGGTGGAGGGCGACGTGTGAGTGCCTTCCCGAGCCGTGGCCTCCTGCCAACGGCCTGATTTGAATTTTCAAGTGCGTCCTCTGCATCATTTGTCACTCAGTCTTTATCTAGTCCGATTTTGATTCATGACCAGGGACCTCCGAGCTACTGACAACGAACTTCCCAACTGAATTTGACTTTACGATTCGATTGGCCAGACACGTGGGTGGCTCCCTGATAAGGAGGAACCTCCACGAGATCCACCTAAACGATTACCCCCCTCCCCCTCCACCTGAATTTTATTATAATTCAAAACAACACCTTCAGTCCAGTCGCAAACATCCATCCTTCTTCTTCTTCCTCTTCGCATAATGCATTTGAATAGCAAAGTTTTTACAACCTATAGCCATATAAAAGAAAGTTATAGCTGAACAACTTTCACTTTAAAACACAAACCAACAGTACGCGTGCTTCTCTTTGCATCACACCTATCTATCCCTCAATAAATACCGAAGCGGAATACCGTAGACGCTATCTTTCCAAACAGCAATCAAGGATATTTACCTTCCTTGCAAGAGAAACTCGTTTTGCATAACCCACACCAACTATATCGGCTCCCACCTTCTAACAGTGGTATCACCTTTCATCGTTTGCCTTTTATTAATGCCTCAAGTTACTAGCTTAATCTAGGATATATATATATATATATATATATATATATAACAAGATTTCACATAAATACGTGAAATAAAAATAATGATCAAACACAATATGAAATGGAAAAAAAAGATCTTTCAACCACAACATGCGGTCTTTTTCAGAGACAAAAACCCAACTGCTTGGGTGTTGCTTATATATGTTATATATATTATATATATATATTGGTATAAATAGGCAGCAGATCCCCTTTTAAACAGGTACATTAAAATTAACCGCAGTCTCGGCATTCACGATCTTAAAACTGAGAAATTCGATCCTACGAACTAACCTCCTGCTAACAGGGTTCAACTGAAAAAGGAGTTGACCAAGTGAGATGTTAAATTAAAATCGATGAGATAGTCATTGCTATTATGATTATATATATATATATATATAGACAGAAAGTCTAGTCAAAGATTTTGTCCGGTTAAGATTGTTGTTCTTTTTGGAGACCGTCGTTGTATTATTCCTGTTTACAATATATATATAAGTAAGTTATTCCTGTGTCTATCTGTGTGCTATCTTTTTTTAATTGGTTTTATATATATATATATATATATTCATAAAGTAAATGAACTAAAACATTAAGTAAGTAATCTTGTACTTTTAACAACTCTTCTTGTTGGGTTGTATGTATATTCTATATTTTACTATATGCTTAAAAGCCGTTATTGGTCACAAAAGTGTTCCAATATACTTAAGTTATATAAAAAGAATTCAAGTATTACTCTATTATAAATTAAATATAACATTATGAAATCACTGATTTTACTATTTGACCAACTTACACATTTTAAAGCCTATTGAATCGGTATTTGATATTTTTTGATTACAGAATGTAAGTCAACAATAAAAAATGCACTGTCTGATAGATCTTAACAACATTTGAGAAATATATAGTTCACAGGGTTGAAATGAAAACAATCGTTATTCGGTAAAACTGCATTATTTAAAAGGTAAAGCATGGTACTTCCAGTGACATAGCAACCATTTTTGCCGCGCGGGTCTGTCGTAAAATTTTACCCCCCCCCCCCCTCCCGACTAGCGATGATAATCCGTTAACTTTCAAAATTCCAGAAAACCTTAAAAAATAGTTATTTTTACGGAATTACAATCAAGGATCTAATTTTAGACTGTTGTTATTAGTCACAGACTTACATCTTATTACAGTACTCGTATACATACATAGTCATTATCAAAGAAAACCAATGATTTTGCAAAACAAAAGCGTATAATTTGAATCACAAAAAAATTATTATATTAAATTAACTGGCTACGCAATAAAATATAATGCAATTTCAAACACTTTAAAAAAAATAGTTTTGAAAAATTTAAAATTTTTAAATTTTACAGGACCAACATTCCTGGAAATGCCTGGAGATAATGTCACCCATCCAAGTGTTAACCACGCCAAATGTCTGTTAACATCGGTGATCCAACAAGAACCGAAGTATTCAACATATCTATTGTCATTTGTGACTCTCTTAAATGATACGTAAAACAAATTGACAATATAATTATCAACATATATTCTACCAAAACTAGTTGGTAGAATATATCACCAACCTCCAATCACAACCACTTATCCCTTTCATTTTATTTGATTTCAGGAACCAAATAAGTAATTTGAAAATAATCATTTGCATTAGAAGTATTAGTAACAATATGTTTCAATGATATTTATCAATCTTACTTATTATCGCTAATTATCTATTTTTAAAACTGCTATAACAATAATGTCATTTTTGCTATAATTATTAAATTTAAGATAGCCAAATAAAACGAAATAATAAAATTAATTTTAAATAAGTTTTGGAGTAAAAACCATTCCAAATTTTTTTTAAATTTTTAAAGGTTCAGAAAAAATTTGAAATCTTTTTTTCATCATATTTTCAACTGATTTAACTATTAGTTTAAAAAGAATTTTCTTTTTCCTATAACTAAGATGAAATTGATTATCAAAAGTCGATTTGTTAATTTTTTATTGTAAGTATAAATCTCGGGTATTTTTTTTTTAAAAAAAAAACAGAAAGCGATAAAGTGCGATCTTATTATTGCCTCCATCATAAAATTTATTTGAACCACTAAAACTTGGCAAGGTCATTTGGCAACAAAAGAAGGTTATTTGAAGACAGGAAAGGAGAGCGTCGCCGAGGTCAGTGGAGAGCCGGAGTGCTGCAGGATTGTCTTTCCTTTATCTAACAAGTCATACTTGTCTTTGGCAGTAGATTGTCTTGAAAGCTTCCAATGACAGGGCAATGTCAACATCCTTTGCAAAATTATTTTACGCTATATTTTTTTTAATATATTTTTATTAATGGTTGATCCCTAGCTTTTATTTATGTATTATTTTCTCTGTTTTTCTTTTATTTATTATTGTTTCATATTCCCTACTTATACATTATCTAAATTGATTCCTGACTACCTTATTCTCTGTGACCTGGAGCGCATGCGCCAACATTGTTGGTCAGCAACCATCTCTGTAACAGTGCGCTTGGGTTCCCTCTCGTATCCCTCTTGAAGAAGTAAAAATTTACTGAGGTTTAATTTTCAATTAATATTGAAATAATATTGCCAATGACTAAAAAAAACTGCTAGATTTTTATAAATAAAAAATAATATAATCGGTCAGTTTTACGTAAAACTAAAAATATGTTGTTATGATTAAGACGTAAAATATGTAAGATGGTGAAGACGATACTGGTCATACCGTTAGACGGATCTATAACTGATTCAACATATTAACTATTTGATTTACCATTTTTTACACTACAAGGATTAACAAAAAAATGGTGATAAATAAATTTCCATTTCATTTCATTTTTAGAATCACTTCTTATAGGGATACCCTTGATGCTATTTCTGTACTTTGTTCGCTTCTTACTATTGCATAACATTTCGTTTGTGGTTTGGTGTTTATACAATTAATAGTATTTATTAATAATTAGTAGCATATTAATTGTGGAATAGAATTAATTTTCTAATGTTTGGATAAGCATACGCTCATTAAGAATAAAGAATAAAAATGTCGTATCAATTCTTATGTGTAAACACATGAGATTTGAACGCGTTGTTTCATTATATTAAATCAACGTTTTAGCCGAGCTGGCATGATTCTTCAACACTCGTTTTGCCAGAGTCGTGTCATCAGTAGAAATAAATTGCTATTCTTGTCCAAGTGGGGAAGCACATACTAATGAGCCGGCGTTTACGAGTCGCGCACCAAAGTCCCTGATGAACTCATCTCAGGATTCCTCAAGCCTATTTGAAGCAGTGACAAAGCAGTCACGCCGACAATCATCCGCTCATTTGTACTGTCAGTTCCTAACCAACAGAACAAATCTTATTGTAATGAACAAATTGAGGGGCAATTTTATTTCTAGAAAAAAAAATAAGAGATGGATTCCTTGTGTCTTTTTATTATTATTTTCAACTGACATTATTGCCATGATTTGATGAAAACAAACAACGAATAGTATGAAGCTGTACTGAATGACTCAGAGAGTCTTTAAATAGAATATTGATGACTTGTGCCTTCTCTGATAGACCTGGCCAGACCTACTTATAATGAAATGAAAAACTCGTTATTGAGGAATTGCACTTAATTTACATATTCCTAGGGTAGCCGTACGAGGGATACTAAGTATCCCCTCACCGGGCTTTTCCCCCTATAGTACAGTGTTTCTTACAATCTAATGACTTAATCCTAAGTCTTATGCATACAAAGATGCCTCTAAATATTCAAATATAACAGCAATTGCTGAAGGCTCGTTCTATTCCCAGGTGGCCATCCATCCAAGTATTATCCACGCCCGAAGTTGCTCAACTTCTCTGATCGGACGAGAGCCGGTGTATTCAACATGATATGGCTGTTGGCCCTATTATAATATTGTTATGTTACTGATATAGTTATGGCCGTTGTGATTAATGTAGGTTACATTAAAAAGTGACAACACCACCTTAACCTTCTCAATTTTTTTTACAAAAGTGGGCGTAGTTTCAGATCCTATGCACTGCCTAGGTAAATTATGTATTTTCTGTATTCTTTCTTTGTACTGTACCTGTATCGTTGTTCTTGTAACTTTCTAGATTACTTTCCTACTTTCTAATCAGTTTTTTTTTGAAATTTTCAATTTATACTGAATAACAATTCACCAAATGTTTTATTCATAATACTCGACATTATTAACAATTATTTACATAATTTTAGTATATAGTTGTTATTATGACAAGGATTATTAATAAAACATAGGTACAACAGAATAATCTTCAATTAAATTAAGTTATTAAAGTATGAGTTTTTTTTTGTTTGTAATCTGGATGTAACCTGGAGAAGAAAATGTGTTCAAAATGTTTGTTGCAGACAATACTATTTCCCAACTTGAGTAAACTCCACTTAGGAAGTGATTGCATAACTTTGTGACAAAGTTGAAAGCTACTGTTCTAAAAGGATGCAGCATTCCAAATGAAACGAATAACATAACAAATTATTTTTATTGTATTATTGATTATTAAGATTTCTGTTTATCTTAAGAGAATTAACAATATATTGTATGTAAAGTAAGTATTGAGGGCCAGGTTAGCTTAGTGGTTCACGTACTCGCCTCTGGGTTGGTAGTCCGGGGTCCGATACCCACCTGGCCTCGATTTATTCACATGGGAGGTCAAGAAGTCCCTCAGAGAAAACATTAAACCGTCTGTACTGAGCCTGAACGATGTCAGGTACTCGTTAAAGATCCCTACTCGAAATATACTTGAGTTAGGCAAAATGTAGGACTCCTAATGTAGAACCTGTAGAATCACCGATCAAACAGAAAAGCCGGTAAACTGCTGACGTTAACCACCCTCTAGGATATCGGTTTAAACAATAAAAAAAAAAGTATTAAAAAAAATTATACAGAATAAAATATAATGTTTTGAGTCAGGTACGACTCTAAAGTGTGAGAAAAGAAGAATAGAAACGGAAAAAATAAAGGAAGGAATAATAGGTTGAAATGGAAGGAAGCTGATACGTGCTGGGAGGTAGAAATAAACATGTTGCTTGTTTCCAGAGAAGCGGTCTGCTGATTGAGAAAGAGAGGTCAGCAGAGCCTAGCGTGTCCGGCCACTTGGTTCGTGGGCACGAAGTAGACCTCTCCAACAACCCACCGCCCAGTCTTGTCTTGTCCACTAAAACACCTCTGTTTTACTAAACAAATTTCTTTACTCTAACAGATTTTAGAGTTTGATTTTTTTTAAAACTTCCAATTTGTCGTAATATTTATGTAAAATAGTATAAGGTCTATTAATAAGTAAAATAGTTATAAGCTATTGCAAATTAACATAAAATTATACTTCGACAATGCATCAAACCTGTAGTATGAAGGAAACAATACATTCTGACTTCCATTCACATTTCAAGTTATAATTATAATAAATAACAAAGATTAAAGAATAAAATGAAGTTTAATTTAATTTTTTAAAAAAAAATTGCTCTGGAGTCACTAATATGTACTGTACTAATCTATCAATGCTTTACAAATGCAACAATATTTGAAGATGTTGATCGTAAACAACTCTAGGTTTTTAATATCAAGGTCTAGCTAGGATATTAATATCCATCCTAATGCGTTTTCTCTGTTGCAGTATCCAACAGGTTCTAGCTGGATATTAATATCCATCCTAATGGGTTTTCACTGTAGTAATATCCAACTAGGTCTCAATGGATATTAACATCTATCCTAATAGGTTTTCTCTGTTGTAATATCCAACCAGCTCTAACGGGATTTAATATCCATCCTAATGGGTTTCCACTGGTGCAGTATCCAACTAGGTCTAGCTGGATATTAATATCCATCCTAATGGGTTTTCACTGTTGTAATATCCAACTACATCTAGATGGTTATTAATATCCATCCTAATGGGTTTTCACTGCTGCAGTATCCAACTAGGTCTAGCTGGATATTAATATCCATCCTAACGGGTTTTTACTGTTGTAATATCCAACTAGATCTAGATGGATATTAATATCCATCCTAATGGGTTTCCACTGGTGCAGTATCCAACTAGGTCTAGCTGGATATATATATCCATCCTAACGGGTTTTCACTGTTGTAATATCCAACTAGATCTAGATGGTTATTAATATCCATCCTAATGGGTTTTCACTGCTGCAGTATCCAACTAGGTCTAGCTTGATATTAATATCCATCCTAACGGGTTTTTACTGTTGTAATATCCAACTAGATCTAGATGGATATTAATATCCATCCTAATGGGTTTCCACTGGTGCAGTATCCAACTAGGTCTAGCTTGATATTAATATCCATCCTAATGGGTTTTCACTGTTGTAATATCCAACTAGGTCTAGAGTTTAGATGGATATTAATTAGATATTATCCATTATCTAGATCCATTATTAGATATTATCTATTATCTAGATGGATATTATCCATCCTAATGGGTCTTCACCGTCATCCTGAGCAAAAGGTTAAAGTTACAAAAAGTAAAACTTCATTCTTTAGACTTATTTATTATGATATGTTTGTAGAGCGCATGTATGTTTAGTAAGCAATGGGAACGTAAACTTCAAGTGAAGAGTTTACAGTTGTAAAAGTTGGGGGAGACGGATTGTTGTGTTTGAAATGTACTTCTAATAATTTTATTAACTAGTTAATAAAATGAAGTTTGATTTGTCAACCCTTGCAGTAACAAGTAGTTACTCTAATTAAACAGCTCTATTAAAACGAAGTTACAAAAGCAAGTTATCAATGCTTATTAACAGTAATATATCCATTAATTTTTAATTTATAATTAACAATTAATGGAACTATTATTATAATGATTAAGCCATTATTATAATATTAAATTAATGAATTCAATATTATCAGTTTTCTTTTCAATTTATAAACTATAACCAGTGGAACTTAACTCTACACCGAATGTTAAAACAGAAGTAAATGTAGTAGTAATATGTAAAAAAGGGAATTTAATACGGAATAATACATAATAGAAGAACACACTTACTATAACTGATATTTCAAACAGTTATTGGTCATGATTAAAAGAGTAAAAAAATGTAAGAGAGAGAGAGAGAGAGAGAGAGAGAGAGAGAGAGAGAGAGAGAGAGAGAGAGAGAGAATTTCAAAGATTAACGTGATTTCAAATAATTAAAACCCTGACTAAAATTCCGAGAAGAAGAAAAGTATTTATTAGTAATTGTGGTCAAGAAACCAACACCTTTATATATATACATAGAGCGTATGTGTGTGTTTGTGTTTCTTCTCGAATAGATCACATTAGTATACTATTAATGATGATACGTCAAAACATTGAAGTGAGTAATTGTTCATTTTGCTAAAGAAATCTACTTTCTGATTTATATTTATAAATTGATAAGGCGTTTGACCGTTTAATAGATCAGAATAAAAAATATTTATCGTAATTTAGTCAGTTTTCTACTTTACTTAAGTTTTATTTTTACTTAAGCATCATACTAGCAGTAAACAACCAAATTTGAATAAATAACCACCCAGATGTGCTGGATTGCACGTCACATGATAACTGAAGAACTACATAATGATTAGAATGAAAAGGCTTTAAGAAAACATATACGCTAATTCATTTTATATTTAAAAAAAAGTTCCACTCTACTTTTTAAAGAATAATGTGCTAATTGTTTAATGTTTGATGCATTCATTAATATAAAGCACTTAATATGAAATGTAGGTGTGAATGATTTAATGCACTCGAGGTGTAAAAGAAGTCATAAATTGTTTAAATGAATCCTGTCAGGATTTTATTTATTTAATGAAGGAAAGAATGTTATCCTTATGCAGGCAAGGTGTTAAAAACAGATTTAAACAATAAATCATAATTTATCAGTGTTTTTTGGGTTAAAATATTCAGGAGGTGTTGAGGAAGCGAGGGCGGAGGTGTGAAGGGAGAGATTTATGGACCTCAGCAGTGGTGTGTTATGCAAGCCAGGCCAATATGTCCACAACGGCTGCTCTTTGCTCTAGTATCATTTCTTAAATATTTCTCTTACAGAGTAATTTAAAAACAGATTACCTAAATATTTAACACAATAACGATTAAATAATAGTTAAAATTAAAAATAAAAAATGCAAAACCTTTAAACATTCATAAAATACAGTCATTGCAATTCAAAATCCTCCACACTATTACTAATGCTCTTTATTATGTCACAAATTATAATTAGCGAAGAATAATTCTTCGCGAATCACAAATAACTCTTCATGAGACCCATGAATTCCGTTTATACAACATTTAACCTCTGATTGTTATAAGGCGTTTGACATCAAAGTTTTCTCTCACTCAGATCCACTTGTAAAAAAACTTACTTATTCCTTACCTTTTCAGAATTACCTAAGACGACTCAAGAGAAGATGACCGAGCGATCTATTGCTACGCTAACCTACTACAACAAAGAAACGAAGTAAGAAATTAAACCACTGGGTTTCATTCTTTCATCATGTGTCTCAAAGTTAATTGTGTTACTCTTACCACATGTGCTTATTACGGAAAATATGCGTATTTGTATATTTCTAAATAAAGATGTTAAAAAAAATGTCAAAACTAGTAGTAATTGGAACCCTTTAGGTTGCAGTGGTTGTCCCACAAAGGAACACACGTAGACCGAATATTAAGTCCATTGAGATACTAAACAATGAAGATTGATGCTATAATTGTAGTCCAAAACTTTGCCTCTCTCTATATTTAGAGTAGGGATTTTTAACGAGTACCTGATATGGCACAGGCTCGGGACCGACGGCTTAGCGTCCTCTCCGAGGCACTACATGCTCAGATTTATTCATCTCCTACGTGAATAAATTACGGGCCAGCGTGAGTACTGAACCCCGGACCTACCAGTCCAGAGGCGAGTACGTTAACCGCTGAGTTAACCTGGACTCCTAAATTCAAAACTATATGAATAAGCATTATCATATCCTTAGCTGGAAGGAAGGACACGATTTTAGGATGGAGTATAGGATGGAGATATTCACTTAAGGAGTATCAACAACAAGCTAAATGTATTGTCATGTTAGGTTAGGTTAGCTTAGGTTGCAATGGCAGTTCCACAAGGGAACTCACTTAGGCCGAGCATTGGCCCTTTGTGATACCACACAATGAAGATTGATTCTACAGTGGGAGTCCTAAATTTTGCCTAACTCAAGTGTATTTAGAAGTAGGGATCTTTAACGAGTACCTGCCATCGTACAGGCTCGGGACCGACAGTTTAACGTCCTTCTCCGAGGGACGACGTGCTCGGATTTACTCAGCTCCCGCATGAATAAATCGAGGGCCAAGTGGGGATCGAACCCCGGTCCTATCAGATCAGAGGCGAGCACGTAACCACTGAGCTAGCCTGACCCCCAAGTATTGTCATGTTACTCAAATAACTATAAATTGAAAATACCGGAATATGAAATAAAGAAAACGCAGTTCTCGTAAACTAAAATAGAAACTAAGAGATAAGATATACTTATCTGCACTTACTAATAAGCCGACAATGCACAATTATCAATTTAAGGTTTATAATTATTTCCTTCATATACGTTTCTATTTAATACTTCCCACTATTTCTAGTGTTCAAATTAAGTTAAAAAGTTAAAATTAAAAACTTTATAATTTCTGTATTTATAATTTATAAATATTTATAATATACATATATTTCTATTAAGTTATTTGTATATTCAAAACTTCGATAAACATTGAATCAGATGTGCATTGAGTCAAAACGACATCGTTTATAAAAGTCTGTGAAATGTATGTAAAAAAATTTTCAAAATATATAATCCAAATAAAGAGTAAACACTTTTAAGATAGAGAAAAAATCTGGAGTGGCCTACACTCAACTTTACTATAAGTAAACTAAATCAAACTTCCCGACAACCAATTGATTTCTTGTTTTATTTAACCATTTTTATGAATTTCAATATTCATTCTGGTCAAGTACTCGTATTATCGACTTATAGATAATCAATTTAATGATTTTACTTGTTTAATTTAGTTTTAGTTAATTATTTTATTTAATTTAATTAATTTTTAATATAAAAATTTAGTCAACTATAACAAATTTTAAACTGTTGATCTGAAACTATGAGACTAATCGTTATTATTAGGATTTACTGAGACTGATGGTGGCTGAGACTCATTGAACTCTTGAGCAGCGCTAACTTTCTAGTTCTCTTTTTCCTTTATAATATCAGCTTTAAATTTTAATGTATTTATTCTACGTCAAAATATGTTATCAAGAATTAATTTTCACCTCTGTTGGTTATTGATATGGTTTGCGAACATTCTGTTCCTCTTCAAGGCTATTGCCTCTGTTTCATATTGTATGCGATCAAAGGCTTCCCCAACTTCCAGACAGAGTCTGCATTATTCGTAAGAAACTAATTACATCTCTCATAATTATTAATTAAGAAGACTATTTTTGTATACTACATAACTGATGCATATAAAATCATTGGTATCACCGCAGCAGTAATAACACTTTTAAATACATGCTTATTGTTAGTGCCACAGAGGTTAGTAAATATGATATTATTATTAACCATCATACCTCGTCTATCGCTGGTGGAGTCGCCTGACCGGTTTCGCAATGGTGCATCATCAATGGGACTAACGTTACCTTCCAAAATCACGGATATAAATACCTATTTTAACTCAATGGTGCCAATATATGCCTAAAACTATTAGGTTGGAAATTTAGGCATATATTGGCACCATTGAGTTAAAATAGGTATTTATATCCGTGATTTTGGAAGGTAACGTTAGTCCCATTGATGATGCACCATTGCGAAACCGGTCGGGCGACTTCACCCGCGATAGACGAGGTATGACGGTTAATAATGATATCTTAATAACACTTTCGTAAAGCGAAAATGAAGATTTCGTGTTACGAAATTATCTCTTGCAGAAAAACATGGCTTTTGTTTCTATAGCTAGTGGATCTGTAACATGGCCACCTGTAACATTACATGGCTAGTAGATATGTTACATTTGATGTCGTTTATCTGACCTACTTCTACATTAAAGGTTTCAGACTAAGTTTTCCCTTTAAGTTCAATAGCTTTTGTCTCTTCCATAATAATGCCAAAAAAGTCAAGACTATAGAATTAGTAATTTAGGAGAAAAACATGTTTAAAACACATTTTCATCAAAAAAGTTGATTTTTCATCATGCATAATGGCTAAAAAAACAGTAGGGTTCATGTAGATTATGAACCTTACTTTTGTATAAAATATTAATTTGAATCACCAAATATTGTAGTCTTTAGCCTCTATATACACTCACCCACTACAAGCAACACACACACACACACACACACACACACACACACACACACACCAGTTGGGTTTTGACTCTGGCGAAGACCGCTTGTTACGGTTGAAAGATCTTAGTCTTGTTTTCCCATTTCATATTGTGGTTTGATCATTGATTGTTATTTCACGTGTTTATATGAAAAATATGTTTACAAACACATAGACATCATCATAAAAACGTCATAAAACAACAACGTTCATTACAGTTGAGCAATCATTATCACCCATATCAGTTTACCGGTAAATCGAGTCAATTACCTTTGTGTTCAGTAGAGTTATAGGGCCCAATATGTGTTCTCTTCTGTGTTTTGGTTAATAGAAGGTATAAACAGCAAATAATTTTCTTCTCTCTTATTACAAATTTCCGCAGCTCGAAACAATCTTTTTTAAATAACAGTCAATACATTCATAAATTCTAACGTAGTGCAATCAGTTATTATGTGGTATTTCCTCATTGTAGGGTAAAAAGCTAATGGCATGGTCTCCACATATAAAAATTTAATCGTATAAACAATGCGTTTCGAACACTAGTGTTCTTCTTCTGGCATTAACTAAAAAATACAATATCATCAGAGAGTTCTCTTTAGTACAAAGTGAATATAGTACAAAATTAAAATAATATAAAATAAAATAAGGAAGAGAGTACGAACCTAAGGGTGATTGCCTGTGGTACAACTGACTGGGAATAGGGGTGTTGTACCACAGACACTCACCCGTAGGTTCGTACTCTCTTCCTTATTTTATTTTAATTAGCTTTTTACCCTATAATTCTTAAATTTATTTTATTAGTGAATAAACTGTTCACTCAAAATTGTTCTTTCTTCAAAATAAATGATGGAGAACTAAAGGTGACAATAAACATGGAATAGCGAGAAATTAGATGCTTTTATCACACTAGAGTGACAAAATTCCTTGATGGAGCGTCAAATTACTATCTATGGTAAAGAAAGCTGAGCAGTAGATAAGGCTGCATGAATATCGAATTAGAAGCGTTGTTAGCTTTAAGGCTTAAAATTCAAATGTAATTATTTCAGTAACGAGGTCGTGACTGAATTTAATATGATTGAAAGAAGATAGTTGAGCCGAGTGGATGCCATTCGATATTAATGAGACGAGGAAGTAAGCAAAGGAGGTGAAGACTTCGGTCCTCTTGAGTTATGGAGCGGGCAATCGTATTTTTCACAGTCAGTCGTTGGAACAAGCAAGGCCAGTCTTATCGCCGTATTTCTCCCTAAATTGATATTTATGCTGGCATGCTATAGTGTTAACGCACGCCAAACCAAACACTACGTGACCACTTCAAACAGTCATTATTCTCACGTTCGCATATTCAATAGCCATACTTCCTATGTATTCAACAACAAAATATCCTTATTATTTGAAGCTCAAAAGCAAGTCTAATATTTCTGTTTAGATAAATAGAATTACTTTTGATGTATCTCACGAAACAAGATGCTGATATTACTCTATCAATGAATGTATCAATCAGTAATTCTGTCTACTATGGGCATGCCGTAATCTTTCCAACTGGGGAAGTAATAACCAAATGTTTTCTCTGAAGTAGAATAACTAAAACACTTTTACTTATAAGTAAAGGAAAAATGTCATAACACAACCAGGTTCACTGCAGTTGAGCTATCATTATCACTTATGTCAGTTCACCGGTACTTCGAGTCAATTACCTTCGTGTTCAAGAATTAATGAAGAACTACTTAACTGATGAAAGAATTAGCTTCATTCATCAGAATTAACTGATGAAAGAATTAACTTAATTCATCAGAATTAACTGATGAACTAGGGTAATTAGAACCTCCATTAAATAAATATTCATTTAATACTGCTACATTCTCTGATGGATGCAACCTAAGATGTTCTTTCTCGTTTTTGTTTTCATTTGAGTGTGTTAAGTAACAAAGTAAAAACTGTCTACATCATAGAGTTTTCAAACTTAATATAAGCGAATGAATACTTATTACAATCAAAACTTATTCTATATCAACTATCACAAGAAAAAAATGTGTTAGTTTAGTTCTTATCAGGAAAAAAATACAAACAATACACTGAAAAGGATGTTAAGCTAGCATTGCTTCCTTAGATCAACATTTATTAGTCTCCTGTGAAAACTTTTCAGTATCATAGAAATTTTGATAATAATATAGGTTTGAGGAATATGAGATCATTATTATAGAACAATCTTATAAAATAAGTAATATAGTTTGAATTATTTATAATTTATAGAGAATGCATTGCTTTTCTTTCTCCGATGAACTGTTCTCTATCATTTTCTAATAAAAAAAATCTTCCCCTTAAAAATTGCTTCGATAAAAAAATTCAGATCTTTTCTTAAGTCATCCAAAGTCTGAAGACGGCACATTTTGTTTAAGATATTCGTATATAAAATCTACTACTCTATGATGAACTCTACAACATTTATAAGTAAAAAATAGATTAGTAATTTTATGATGGCGTCAAATTATATTATTAAGCGATGTTTTTGTAATATTTGTGAGTTAAAAAAAACGTTACCTATAATGTCTCATTTATATTCCTTAAAAACAAATGTTAAGTACAATTGATAACATAGTTTATATTTATGTATCTCAATTATGTTATTGCCTGTTTCATATTTCAATGATACCATCAAGAGACATAGTAATTAATCAATGATTGCTTCTAATCGATACGATTGTATTGATAAAACAGTAACTGGCTTTGTTATCCTACTTATTTTCAAAACTAATTTAGAAAAATATAAAATTGAGATAAAAATGTTCTTTAAACAATTTGAATCATTAGATTATTATTACAAAACTTAAAATAGTAGAAACACTTTCCAGTCATCTGTAATTAAGATTCGGAAATTATTCTTTCTTCTTTATCGTTGAATTTTGTAAAAGTATTGCTATTAAAATATTAACAAAAATTTACAACAAACAACACAAAGGAATCACCTCAAGCTTTTAGGGGGTTGTTTACAACAAACACCACAAAGGAATCACCACAACCTTTTGGAGGGTTGTTACAAGAAGCACCACAAAGGAATCACCTCAAGCTTTTAGGGGGTTGTTTACAAGAAGCACCACAAAGGAATCACCTCAAGCTTTTAGGAGGTTCTTTACAACAAGCACCACAAAGGAATCACCTCAAGCTTTTAGGGGGTTGTTTACAACAAACATCACAAAGGAATCACCACAACCTTTTGGAGGGTTGTTACAAGAAGCACCATAAAGGAATCACGACAACCTTTTGGGGGGTTCTTTACAAGTACCACAAAGGAATCACCTCAAGCTTTTGGGAGGTTCTTTACAAGTACCACAAAGGAATCACCACAACCTTTTGGGGGGTTCTTTACAACAAGTACCACAAAGGAATCACCTCAAGCTTTTAGGGGGTTGTTTACAACAAACACCACAAAGGAATCACCACAACCTTTTGGAGGGTTGTTACAAGAAGCACCACAAAGGATCACCACACCCATGGGGGGGGGGGGGGGGGGGTTACAACATGCACCACAATGGAATCACGACTTGGTGGCGAGTCATCGTAGCGAACGCTGGCTAATACCAAACGAACGGCTTGTGAGGGAAATAACCAAAACCGTAAACAACAATGGAGAAGATGTTGTTTAAATGTTGTTTATTGGAAAAACCAATAGTTTACAACAGAAAAAAGTCTAGTTTTTTAGTCGCCAACGTCATTTCAGGCTTACTAACTGTATGCATAAAAAAAATTCAGTTTAAAAGAAAACTATAAAATAACTCAAAACATTCAAACATTTTGGAAAGTAACTGAATTATATCAAGTCAAACAGTTCAGTTTAAAATTACTCAAAGTCTGGTACTTCTCATTTTTTTTGTTAAAAGAAGTTATGCATCACTTTTGGTTATATTCATGGTGTTCATATTATTCCTCAACGTCTCTAGTTGTTAATTAATAAGAAACTTATAATTTAAGGTAATGTAAAGTTCAATTTAATTAGTAATGAATAATTAACGATATAACTTTACCGTTGAATTATAGTCTATTGTTCTAAGGCTCAATATACTCCTGTCAATATTCAATTCAAAATCATTTTTGAAAAGACTGAAAAAATAAATGTCCCTTTATCAATCACGATTGCTTTTTTTTTTTTTTTTTTTTTTTTTTGATATTTCTATGTAAAGGTCTTTATTGTTGATCAATTAAAGTGCTAATAATCATTTCAAGACTCGTAAAGTTTAGCCTTGAGGAATAAGAATGAGCCGTCAGTTGGGAGGTTTTCTGTTTAGCACTAAAGGCGGTTCTAATTGATTTCAGTGTTATTTTTATCCGTGCATGGCTAGTCTGTGCTGGATAGCCCATTATTTGCATAGACGATTAGCAAGGTGAAGTCACCCAGGATCTTGTTGCCTCATGCACCATTCTATTTACACTTTGTTTTAAAACTTTCTAAGGTATTTCAATTTTTAGTTTTTTTTTTCATAATGACAATTTTTCGCTACTCCTTTTCCAATTCTTACATTTTTATATCATAAGCTATGAAGTTATAGAGGAAATTGTATTTTAGTCATCGATTGACCTCATCTTAAAATTAAAGTTGAAGGAAACATTTCAGCCCTATCAGTAACTGTAAAACTAGTTTTAGCGTAAGACATTGAAGTCTGTTTACCTATATCTCGAATGTTTGGTCTCAATAGAACACTAGAACTTTGAGCTTGTTTCTGGCTCAAGTTCATATAAAGAAACTTTATTTTTACGTTTTGGAGACAACTTAGTTAATAATTTCGTCACGTTGGTTAGATTTCACGAGTGTTCAACTTCACACCCTAATGTTTACCTACTTGATGTTGGAATATAATGAAACAAGATAAAATAACATAATCTTTAATCTCATTATTTATTATAATTTTATAGAAACTGTAAGTCTCAAGATGGGGGGGGGGGGGGGAAAGGTTAGCTCAGTGGTTAATGTACTCGCCTCTGGGTTGGTAGTTCGGGGTTCGATCCCCACCAGGCCCTCGATTTATTCACGCAGTAGGTAAATAAATCTGAGTACGTCGTCCCTCGGAGAGGCTCGAGTCTGCACGATGTCAGGTATTCATTAAAGATCTTTACACGAAATGCCCGTTTGAGTTAGGCAAAATTTAGGACTCCCAATGTAGAATCTATAGAATCACTAATGAAACAAAAAGCCGGTAAACGGCTGACGTTATCACCCGCTAGGGGATTGGTTTAAACAATAAAAACAGTTTTAAGATAGAATGAGCTATAGTTAGTTGTCAAGGTCATATTCTTGTTGAATACATCCGTTTCCAAGAGACCATCAAAAGTCGGCGAAATCGGAAGTGGTTAGTACAGGGATGATTGAGCCTACATTCTGTATGAGACCTCCAGAAATGTGAATCGCGTTTGGTTCGACAGTGACAAGTGCACCACTCCTTGACTAGAACAAGAAGAGTAAGGCCAGTAAGTATAAGTGCTGTATAGCACTAAAAAAGTTACTCAGTTGTGATTTACTACTATATAAAATGGATGATATAACTCTTATTGTAAGAAAGGGACAAACCCAGACTTCTTCAAAATTTGAATGTAAACCTGATAGATATGTTTGTAACTATACAGGTAAAATAATTTACGGATTATACTAAAAAAGAACAGTAAACTAACTTCATACAGGATTGTGAGCTGTAGAGCTCAAAATTTTTTTTTAATTATTTTGACAAAATTGCATACTAGAAATTGCGCATTGAAATATATTTTTTTTTTTTTTGAATTTACAAATTATTTCTTTTCTGCAAAACTATGAGGTTATAATGTTAAAAGTTTCTATAAAGGATTTAATTAAAATTAGTAAGCTATGATGAAAATTTGAAAAATCTTTGCCCACTGAAAAAAAGAACGATATCATCATAAATACTCGAAACTCGAGTTAGAATAATCTAACCTTGACCAGGCATGTCAAGTTTGTTTACACTAACATGCACAAGTTTTAAAGCACTCATGTAAAACTACTTCATCAAACTTTAAATGGTTTTTAAAAAATGGTGTAATTCTTTCAATGAGTTCATCTGATATGTAAAAAAATAATAATAAAATCTTTTTACATATTATAGAAAGTAGTTTAAAATATTTAATAACCATAATAAATTTGACATTCTGATTGTATTTGTTATTTGGTGATGAATATACACAGCTGTTAATTAAATAATACTAAGCGGTTTTTGAATGGGGTTGCTTATGGTAAAGTTAAGTGCAAAAGTGATTTGTTGGCGTGACTCGCGGACAATATATCGGTTTATATACCCATATATAAACAGATCAGAGGATCTAAGAATCGTCTGAAAAATAATACCCTTTTCAGCGATTGTTTAAACATTTAACATGTCTTTGCATGATTTTGAACTATATTTTGAACATGAAGTCACACAACCAGTTTATATTTATAATAAATTACAGGCAGAGTAGTGCTTTCATTGTTCATAACGCATTATAAGGCTTTAGTGATAATACTTTTTAGTTATCAATTTATAAAATTTTGAAATATCGACATTAAAGTATCGTTTAAACGCATATAGGCAGTGAAATAAGTTTCATTTAGTTGAGACTTCAAAAAACTAAATATTGTTCCAAATATATTTTCTAAATATATGTTACAATTGCTTATCACTCACATATCAAATATCTGACTTTAAACAATAAAACAAAAAAAAAAAAGACTTCTTATTTGAATACAATATTGGCAATAATAGATTCGTTTTTTTTATAAAACGAAATATAAAAAAAGATGAAAATAAAGTCCTTGAATAGTAATTGAAGATTGATTGTTCTTATGCAATTGTAAGTAACCAATTGTGATTTCTAAATCGTTTCCGTTTTGCAGTCTCGGAAGACCAGCAATTACCATGTCTGTAGTAGCCCCTTGCAAACAATACCTTGCTTCAAGCTGTTTATCTCTACAGAACACTGTTTATCGTATAACTTGATGAAAAATCTAGCTATAAAAAAACGAAATTAGAAATTCAGCTTGTTTTTGCTTCATCACGGTTATAGTGTTCTAAAGGTAATAATGTTAGTTTGTTGCATGAGTTTTTCAGTGGTGTTTCTAATGAACTGCTCTGGGCAATTATCCATATAAAAAGATTTAGTCAGCAAACAAATATGGAAAGTTTATTAAATTAACTTATAAATTAATTTAACTAAGTTGGATGTTCATTTATAAAAAGCAAATTTATTTAAAATACTATTTTACACTATTAGTTGTGCAATCCGAATTGTGTGGTATTTAATCATACTGGGGTAAATGGATATTACAAAGTCTCCACACAAAAGAAGATTTTTAATTCATACTACGTGTTTCAAACACTTCGTATTCATCGTCAAACTGCAATAAATTTGTAATTTGTACTGTCGAAGTTTACCTGACGATGAACACGAAGTGTTTGAAACACGTAGTTTGAATTAAAAATCTTCTTTTGTTTCGATATTTTATAATACTCATTTGCCCCAGTTCTATTTATTATAAATGTTGTGTCGTATCTGAGCTAATTTCTTGGGAGTCAAAAATTGTTAGAAACAAACAATCCAAATACAAACGCGAATAACTATAATATAAATATAAAGAATAATATAAAGACAATAACACAATTCATCCTTAGAAATCAAAAAAGAAATCTACTGTTGAATAACAAAAGATTCATTTTAACAAAAGATTAATTAGAAATGACGTTACAGCTCATAAGAAATGTTAATATCACTAATGAAATTTGCTAACCATTAATCATCATAAAGCAAAGAGATATAAATGTAGAAGTGATCGGTAAGAGTACGCATCTCTGACAGGTCAAGGTCAAAATGAAGACAAATGAGCAGTTTTAAATTTTGTTTCGTTTTTGTAAAGAATATTTAAAACTTTTCAAAAAAATATTTTTAAACAAATATGTCTTCAATTGTATGATTAGTAATAACGACTTTCGTTGACATTGAGATGAAATTTAACATCTCAATTTAATTTATTTTTACTTCACAATAAGTAAAGAATAATGATCGTGAAAAAAATCGATCTCGAAATTTTAACGGAATTATATGTTTTGAGGTCCCAAAAGTCGTTTTATGAAGTTTTCTCGATTATGTCTGTGTGAGTGTGTGTGTGTGTGTGTGCGGTTTTTTTTTTGAAAATATCTTTATTGCACATGCTCCACTTACAGTATTACATGTTCTTTTGACCTTTGATTACAATAGTATATTAAATTTTGTTTTTTTTTTATATATATACATCAAACTTATATTTAATTTTTGTAATTACATTATAAAGTACGTTATGAGACTTAAAACTGTGTGTGTGAGTGTGTGTGTGTGCGGGTGGGTAGGTGAGTATGTATCCAAAGTTTGTGGCACGTTACAATTTGATGGATCAAATTGATATTTTACACAAAAATGTGCCTCTTAGTGTACATGAGTTCTATTATTTGGGAGCAGCTATGGATGGCGGGAAAGTCACTTTTTTTTGCAGAAAACCTGTTTTTAGACATTTTTTTCTCATAAACTACTACGATATTCATAAACTACGAAAAATATATTCAGATCTTTAAAATAACGGGACATATTTTTTTCCATGAAATGTAAAAATTTTGACTTATAATTCAATTTGAAAGCTTATGAGAGCCAACCTTTCCGTTTGACGGATCAAAATGGAACTATACCTAAAAATAAAACTTTACGAGGAAAATAAGTTGATATAATCTTTTTTAAAATTACATTCGAGATTTTGAAAGTTCGAAAGACATCACAGAGTGAATAAAAGTACAATAAAAGTTATGTAAAATAATGTTTCTAATCAATCATATGTTTTCATGTCTTCTCTAATTTATTTTTTAGGCATTTAGATTTGAGTATTTTGTTATTAATGTTTTGGACAGGCGAAGTAAATGTGACATCTCCAGCGGGTACAATTTCAAAGATATTTTCTTGCGGCTTGCCTAAATTAACTAAATTTTGAATAAACATCATTAGGAGTATAATCAAAAATATACTGATTATTAAGAATCTCCTGAATATAGAACACAAGAGACGAATTATATCATACGAAGAATAAAAGATGTAAGAATTTCTTCAGAATGAAAAAAAATTTTGAAATATCGATATCAAAAAATAATAATTTATACGAATATTTTGAACAATTTATAATAAATCTACTAGTAATAATAATATTACAATTTTTATTGATGTTATCATTAAGAAAACGATGCACAGCTGACAATAAATGTTTCGGAGTAGGTACACAGTATATATAGAAATAGAAAAGCAGACTCCATACTTTTCCGTTTAACCGTCATGAGGAGGGAAGAGATAGGATCGAATCGACTGTTCAAAGTTAAGTCTGCCTTGAGTAGTTTTGGCTCTGATGATTCAGTCAGTCAGTCGATAACACTTCGCATTATATACTACTGTATACCACTTTTCAATATGGAGTTTCTGAAGCTAAATAGTGCTTCTATAAAGAAGTTATTATTTCGAAAATATTTTCGAGTTTTTATAGCATGCAAGTTAATCATATATACTTTGTCTAAAAGCAATATGTCTTCAGCTGTCAGGATAATCTTAATAATAAAGATGTCAGAAGCCGTCAGGCTCCTGTCAAGGCTTAGCAAAAGCAACAAGAGGCTAATCAGAGCTTTAGTAAGATGAACCACTCAAGAAACAAACAGTTTCTGATTGACTTGCTTGTGATGAATAACTTAAACGGTCTTGTATCATCGTGATGTTGATGAATTGAATGAATGCAATTAAGCGACCGCTTTAGCCTTATTCTACCGTTGGACTCTCAAGGAAGATGGGACTCAGGCTTGAGGTTGATTAGATGTAGTTCTCTAAAGCCTCAAGAAAAATAACATCCTTTGAATCCTAAAACTTCGTATCATCTATTTCTGTTTTGACAGACGTAAGTTGCCAACATTACTTCAAAAGCTACGAGACAAAATGTCAACTTCCTTTTCTCTCATTTTTATGATGTTTAAAAATTAATTTGAAGTAAATAACAGTAATGTTACGAATCCTTTACTCCGAAAGCTCCAAAATGTCACCTTCCTTCTCTCTCGTTTTTATAAATAAATTTGAAGTAAATAACAGTAACGTTACGAATCCTTTACTCCGAAAGCTCCAAAATATCACCTTCCTTCTCTCAATTTTTCTGATTTTTAAAAAGTAAATTTGAAGTAAATAACACTAATATTACGAATCCTTTATTCCTTCAATGTAAGTATAAATAATTAATATCACTGTTAATGGAATTAAAATTACTTTTGAATGAATAAACCATTCAGATTGATATATTTTTCAAGCTTGAATCAAATAGACTTAAAAAACTAAAAGTTAAAATTAAATGGATTACAAATCGAAGTTTCAATTGTATAACTCAAATCTGAAATATAAAATTTTCCAGAGTTCCAATTTATAAATATAGCTTTTTCTTGTCATGACTGAGAAAATATATACGTAAAACATGTAAGTTACATAACATAAGTAATTTGAGTTACATAACAACGTACTACAATGTACTAAGGTGCAATAAAAATGCAATTTGTCCGTTTTAAAGCATGTAGACAATTACTTTGTCCTATTTCCTGTTTTTGGAAATTAGTTGGTATGTCAAAAAGGTAAAAAACCGTTATGTATTGAGTTCTTAACATATTATTATTATATAATAATAGTTAATATATATACGATTAGATTATAAATATAAACACTTTTTTTCATTGCTAGTAATCCATCTATAGTGAAATAAATGGTGTTTTTACTCTGCCTATTATGATTTTATAAAAGAGAACTTGTGGATTACATTTTCTGTCAACAAAGCAAATAATTCTCTGAAATAATAGATTATAGCTTTTGAAATACAGGCTGAAATAGAATTTTAGTCCGAATATAAATTAAAAAAAAAATCACTAATCAAAAACATCCTAATGGAAAAATTTGGAGTACTCTAATCAAAATGCGAATTGAGATTTTCAGAAATTTCGACTGGATATTTCATTAATTTTACAGATCTCATACTTATGTATTGAAGATCAATTGAAAATGATAATAATTCTCAGTTATACTGTAGATCTCCTTGTACGAGCTAGCTGTTCACACCTTAATTGTTCTTGTTAAAATTGCGTCTGTTCTTATTATTTAACTTATTTGAGTGTCTACCAAGTTGTAAATAATGTATGTTAATCTACTAATTGTTAATAATCAACATCTTTTGATTAATTTAATGTAATGAAAGGCTTAATGTAATCGTACTGTAATGTATTTTAATGTTAAACTATGATTCGATAGCTTGTAATATTGTATATGGTGCATGCAAAATAAATGGATAAAAAAACCCAACATCTTTATATTAATAAACTTTCCTTGATATATTATATGCCTATTGCAAGAGAAATACAAGGAATACTGATTTAATAGTTAATTTATGGTTCTTCAATCATTCAATCAGAAAAATATAGTCTAATGCAAACTTAAGCAACACATCTTTAAAATATTGTGTAATATATTATAAGACATAAAATTTTATCGCCCAATAGTACTAATTTTCACTCATAACTCACAAATTAGTGGCGTATACAGTTCAGTAAGTGTAGAATAGAGAAAGAAAAGGTTTAATATGATTTTAATAGAGCTTATGCAACATTATGGTAGGCTAACTCGAGTGTACAACACGATACAGTCACTTGACCAACATGGCACCCATCAATTACAACCATGTAACCATGTCGTAGATTTACTTACGACTGTTATTAGTTATGAGTGGTATGTATGTAACCAGCGTGGGCGGAACAACTCCTCCTAGCGTATGTTACATGACATAACCAATAAATGCAGACCAGTGAAATAGTTAGCTCCAAAGTTTTAAACCAAAGAATTTAAAACCACCTTAACATGTTAATATATTTTCCTTATATCACAATGACTTGTTATGTATATAACTTATGTTTCTACGTATGTGGAAACTCTGATGAATGACTATCTCTTAACACGTCGTGCCGTTGGCATTCCTAGTAATTTTGATCATCAGTTGTTTAAAAAAAAGTGCCAAATCTAAATAAAGTACTTTTGGCACTTGAATACACTCAACTGATATGTACTTCATCTTACATATAGTATGCTTGGTTTCCATCGGAGTGTGTTAAACCACAGCTACAAAGCTAGTCTCATTTTCAAATATTACTTAGCTATAGAGTCGCAAAACCACTATCTTTTTATAGCTTTAAACTATCTTAGGTCTAAGTACTTGAAAAATAATTGCAATAACAATCGTTTTATCTGGGGGATTTATATCAACAAAGGACTGACGTGGAATTTACATAGAAGACTGAAACGACAGGACCTAATGATACGATATGAGATGCTATCCAGACTTCTCGACGAAAGATCCAATTTGACTCTACACAACAAAATATTGATATATACAACAATAATTAAACCGATTTGGACTTACGGACTCGAAATCTGGAGATCAACCAAGCGTACAAATATCCAAAGAATGCAATCAGCCCAATCCATAATCCTTCGAAAAATTGTACAAGCTCACTTTTATGTTTCTAACGACACCATTTATAACGATTTGAAAATTCCTTTTATCCGCCAATAAAACCGATCACGATACCGCAAATTTCATGAATCTTTACCCACTAACCTAAATCCTTTCATTCAGCAATTATCGTCCCACCACATTGCTACCAATCCTATTGGAGGACTAAAAAGATAATTGGTCTCGAGATCTACTCAGCAATGCTGACTAATTTCAAGTGATCAGTATAATTTATATGGAGTACCACCAATGTGTGGTTTCTCTACTCTTTTATTTCATTTTTTTTTATGTATCATGTATCACTATTACTTGTTACCCTTCTACAAGGGTAGTTGATATATAATGATAAGTGAAAAAAAAATAAATCGGTCAAGTTGTTTCATAAAATAACCCATGACCGTTACAATGACCTATCATATGTCTAGTGGTCGTTTTTAGAGACCTAAAGCTATTTACTTCGCCAATCGTATAAACCAAGATGAAATGCTTCAAGAATCTCTAAGTGGGTTTAGATAACTGAGTTAATGCTGCAGTCGCTGCCTTACTTTGGAGCTCATAACATGTTTTTAAGAGCCATATAAGATAATATTAATAGTAGGCATAAAGAAAACTTGATGAGAGGCAAAAGCAGCAGAGAGGTCTCAAGCAGCCTCAATGATGGTCATACAGCGGGGAGACATTAGCAATTGAGAGGATTAGGTGCCACTTGAAGTCTTAAATGGAGAGTTATGTGTAATTATAATTGGCAACAATAGATACTAATTGAGAGTGCAACTCAACTATTCTCTACTGCGCACTGCCAGCCTTCTCTTCTATTTCATAAAACACTCTTATTACACTAAACGTCTCTTTTTTTAATTTCAAAAATAATTTCAAAACATGAGTTTTGAATACGATTAATTAGTTTTGAGTACGATCAATCGTAATCATTGAGTTAATGAGTTTTGAATACGATTAATTAGTTTTGAGTACGATCAATCGTAATCATTGAGTTAATGAGTTTTGAATACGATTAATTAGTTTTGAGTACGATCAATCGTAATCATTGAGTTAATGAGTTTTGAATACGATTAATTAGTTTTGAGTACGATCAATCGTAATCATTGAGTTAATGAGTTTTGAATACGATTAATTAGTTTTGAGTACGATCAATCGTAATCATTGAGTTAATGAGTTTTGAATACGATTAATTAGTTTTGAGTACGATCAATCGTAATCATTGAGTTAATGAGTTTTGAATACGATTAATTAGTTTTGAGTACGATCAATCGTAATCATTGAGTTAATGAGTTTTGAATACGATTAATTAGTTTTGAGTACGATCAATCGTAATCATTGAGTTAATGAGTTTTGAATACGATTAATTAGTTTTGAGTACGATCAATCGTAATCATTGAGTTAATGAGTTTTGAATACGATTCTAATTAATGGTGTCCCTAATAAAATAGCTTTAACCAGTATAATAATAGTATTCAAATACCTTACATTATTTTTTTAAGAAATTTTTAAAATTTCAAGTTTTAGTTTTTTCTAAGGTAGTGCGTCAGTTATTATATGGTATTTACTAATTGTAGGGTAAAAAAGTTAATGAAATAGTCTCCACATATAGAAATGTAATAATTACTATATGTTACCTCTATATCACCTTTTCTATTGTTATCCCTTATGTAAGCATTTCTAGTTGTATCCTGTTATTTTATTACCTTGAGTTTTTATCTTATTTATCTGTCTTAATATTTTATTCTGCCTGAGGATGACCAACGAGGTCGAAAGCTTCTGTTTAAAAAGTAGTGAATAAAATTTTAGTAGTTAATTTGACTATGTTTTTTGTCTGAAAATGTCGCAGGGAAATCTGCTATTTGCATTGCCTCTGCAACATAGAAGTGTAATTAGGAAAAAAGAACAGCTACTTAAAAAAGTCGTGAATGCAGAATCTGCTCTGCTTTTCAACAACGTTTGCTTGGATGAAGATCTGCTGCCAACTTATACAAATATTAAAATTTAATAATGTAAACAACACGTTTCGAATAAGTACTGTTCTTCTTCAAGCATTAACTAAAAATACAATGTTATCAGAAAATCAACTATATTTATAGTCTCCACAATATTTCGTTAACGTTTTTAGATTTTTACAATTTATTATGTTTTTTTTTTACTATTGTTTTGTCATTTCATTTTTGTATTAAATATTCTTAACATAATCGCTATTTTTCAATAAATTATCAATATCAAGATTTCGCGTGAAATAACAATCAATGATCAAAAACAGTCTATTTTTCCCCATTTCATATTGTGATTTGATCATTAAATTATCAATATATTGCTGCAAAACAAAATATTTATTTCCCATCTATTTTAGAAGTCGCTTCATCATTTTCAATTCCTCAATTACGATTGTTTTATTAATATTTTGTTTTCTAATGTAATTTTTTTCTTCAATATGAAAATAAATCTTCCTTTTGTCATTATTGAACTGAAATTTTGTTGTATCGACTATGGAAATATTTGTTTCCTTGTATTGATATTCTCACATTCATTTACACCCCTACATGGATAGCTGAGTGGTTAACGTAATCGCCTCTGAAATGGTAGGTCTAGGGTTCAATACCCACCTGGCCCTCGATTTATTCACTTGGAAGATGAATAAATCTGAGCACGTTGTCCCTCGGAGAGAACGTTAAGTCGTCGGCCCCGAGCCTGTACGATGTCAGGTAATCCTTAAAAATCAATATTCTAAACACATTTGAGTTAGGCAAAATTTAGAACTACCAATGTACATTTAATGTTCATTGTGTGGTATGACAAAGGCCCAATGTTCGGCCTGTATGTGTTTTCTAGTGGGACATCCACTGCAACCTAAAGGGCCTACTACTACAACTACTACCTCTCTACATAATTTCAATAAGTCAACCGCAATGTTACATAAATAACTTCTTAACATTATAAGTGTGTTACTAGAGTCTGCCTCGTTTTCTTTACCGCTTTCTATAATAAGCGACAACAAGATGTGCCATTTTGCTCTTGTTTGTCTTTGATCTTTGCACTTTTACATTCCTTTAATAGCTATTTTCTCTGTGTCCCATTCCCTGAGTTGTCTCTCTGTCTCTCTCTCTCTCTCTCTCTCTCTCTCTCTCTCTCTCTCTCTCTCTCTCTCTCTATCCGTGATTCTCTCCTAAATATTCACTTTTTTTATTAGTGCATTATTCACTTATTCATTCTTAATGCTGTATAGTTTTAAAGTATCTCTGTAGTATTTCATTCAGCTTTACTATCCCCTTATTCTATATGATTAGACATGTTATAATACTATCTTCCTCCTAAACTTAAACCTTCCCTTTCCCTCATGCTCGCTCTCTCTCCAGATCTCTTGTTCTTTAATTCAAATGAGATTTTTATTTTTTCAAGCCTCTCTTCACATATACTATACCCACAAAGGTCCACACTCTCAAACACACACATACAAACTCAGATAAGCACAAACATACACTCGCACCCACCCAGGCGTGCACATCGAACACACATACACACCCTCTTAGGCAGACTCAGAAGTAGACTAAACTTTGTAGCTGCTAAATAATAAGTGTTACACGCCTGGTCTAAATAGCAAGTATTGCGTGTGTGTGTGTGTGTGTGTGTGTGTGTTTCTGAGCGAGCGTGTGTGTGTGTGTGTGTGTGTGTGTGTGTGTGTGTTTCTGAGCGAGCGAGCGTGTTGTGTGTGTTTTTTTTTTTTTTCTTTTTCCACCCAGCAGTACCCCTGCTGGTTGGGATTTTATTGAATAGTTTACAAACATGTGTCACGCTGAGTATAACATGTTATTATATTCTACTATCTTGACTATAACAATTTTTAGATTATTCAATTACTTAACTTAATTATTAACTTAAATATTAACACATTGACTTAAATCTAATAATTAATATAGCATAACCTATCATAACGTAATATACCACAGCATAATAACAAAACATATCTAAAATATAATAACACTTATAATGGTTTAAAATACGTCTAAGTCTATTTTCTTAATAAAGTGCATAAACGGTCGTGTGTGTGTGTGTGTGTGTGTGTGTGTGTGTGTGTGTGTGTGTGTGTTTGTGTTTCTTTGTATGTGTGTGTGTGTGTGTTTGTTTGTGTGTGTGTGACTGTGTTTCTGAGCGAGCGTTGTGTGAGAGAGTACAGAGTAGAGAAGTTCAAGATATTACAATTAAAGAAATTCCACTTTTCGTCCATGTGCTTTAAGAATTTGCAAAGTACCTTTATCTGACCATTTTTACTCTGAACTTGAATGTTAGTACCATTTCAACTCTTCACCACTTATTTCTTCTCCATTCCAGTTTGTTCTACTCACTTTCATCTTGCTATCCCAAAGTGTTTGTTACGTGTAAGATGACCGATAGGGCCTTACAAGCACTCCATTAATCTGCCAAGTTGTTTTCTGCTCTAGCAAGTGTCGGAGATTGATTCTCAGCGTGTTGAAGCAGATGTGCCCCCTAACACAGACAGACTCCGGGCGCCAGGTCTAGCAGGTGTCGCCCGAGGAAGGCCTACTCGTCCATCATCGCGCCCTTGGTCTCATCCATTACGTCGGTCCCCGAGGACAAGTCCCTCGCCCTATAAATACACAACTAGTTCTTCACCAATTAGAGTCCTCCACCATTAAGCCCTCAACATTTACATACATTATACTTCAAGCCGTTTATTTAACACTTTGGAAACATCCTCACCTATTCTTTTCACTATTCCTCTTTTCTTTTTTAAAAAAAAATAAATAACTTTTATAACAAGCAGTCGGTTTAAATTATCAGAATAAATCATTCTTTTTAGTTCTTACTGTAGAACGAGTTATACAAGCATGACCCGGTTACGTCATTTGTGACTACACCTCAATTGGTGTAATCCCTTAGGCTGTTTTCCAGGCACGGCTTGAACCTAGCAGCTTCCAGTAATCCTATTTATGATCGATGGCATTCCTGTTTTCAGCTCACCGAAAACTATTGACCAGCACACCTTGAGAGAAAGTATTGCTGTTCAAGGAATACTAATTCAATCAACAAAAAGTGAATAATTTCGTCGATTTTGACACATCAAAAACAAATCGAAAAGACTCAGCATTAAAAAATACCCAAGGGATATCATGGATGCCGAATGCCAAATGTCCAAGCACATGACAAGAAATAATGTATTTCGTACTTGTCAAATAAATTTAAAAAAGCTATTTCATGTAGAAATCCTAAATTCAGAAGCTCGTCTTACAATTAAAGGAGTTAAAATAAAAAAAAACTTTTTCTTTAAATATTATGCGAGGATTTTCTCTGTTTGGCGATGTACCAAAAAGGATTTTCTGGCGCTGGGTATTATATCTAAAGAATGAGATAATGCTTCATGTACAATCTAGCTTACATTCAAGCAAAATGCAAATAGTGATGAACAAATTGCTTATTCATTGAGGAAAATAAATTGCGTTTCACCTGACCCCAAATCTCTCTCACAAGTGTTACCAAATCAGTTCAGATTTCTAAATGATACGAAACATTCATATCAAATTTAAGTCATATTAAGAAAATTAATGTTCTTTAGTGAGTACCATCACATTGCAGTAATACTGGAAATGAGTTATCTTATGAAATAGGTTAGGTTAGGTTGCAGTGGCAGTCCCACAAGAGAACACACTTAGGCCGAGCATTGGCCCATTGTGATACCACACAATGAAGATTGATTCTACAGTGGGAGTCCTAAATTTTGCCTAACTCAAGTATATTTAGAGTAGGGATCTTTAACGAGTACCTGACATTGTACAGGCTCGGGACCGACAGTTTAACGTCCTTCTCCGAGGGACGACGTGCTCAGATTTATTCACCTCCCGCGTGAATAAATCGAGGTGCAGGTGGGGATCGAACCCCGGTCCTATTAGTTTAGAGGCGAGCACGTAACCACTGAGCTAGCCTGACCCCCCTATCTTATGAAATATCGAAGAAGGAATCTTCGACATATCCACCAAACCCACCAAAAAAAAAATCTCTCTCTCTCTCTCTCTTTCTCTCCCTTTCGCTCTCTCTCTCTCTCTCTCTCTCTCTCTCTCTCACTCTCTCTCTCTCTCTCTCTCTCTCAATCCGTGATTCTCTCCTAAATATTCACTTTTTTTATTAGTGCATTATTCACTTATTCACTTTTAATGTTGTATATTTTTTTAACGTATCACTGTAGTTTCTATTGGTTTATATATAGGTTTATATACCCCTTAGATATTTTGGTTTGTAAGCTAGAGAGAAAAATGAGAACAATCTTAAATAGTTCTATAATTCAACTTACTCTATAATATTTGTTTTTGTGTTGTTTTTTTTTGTAATAATAAAGTAATAATAATGCTAACATATATTGGTCTTAAAGAAAAGGCTTCTTTAGCGAACACTTGTTTTCCGACAGCAAACTGCAATTGCAAAGGACTTTGTCAAAGTGTATTCTGTCAAAATAGATTTTTTACACTGGCTGTTAACAGTCATTACGTTCTTTTGGTTGGAGACTTTGTTTCACTGATGAGTATCACAAAGTATAACAACTTTAGACTAAATCTCATCATTCACACTGAAACATTAGAAAACTTTTAAAAAGAAAGCTTTGTTTGAAAGTTTACACTTAGTTTAGTTTGCAACTTAGTTTCGACCTTTTGTG
Organism: Hermatobates lingyangjiaoensis; assembly: GCA_026182355.1. Classification (NCBI taxonomy): domain Eukaryota; kingdom Metazoa; phylum Arthropoda; class Insecta; order Hemiptera; family Hermatobatidae; genus Hermatobates; species Hermatobates lingyangjiaoensis. The sequence goes on from JAPFBL010000155.1 coordinate 791,878, forward strand.
TCCCATCACCAGCTATTGCACTATGATATATGCCTGAGGTTCCCAAGTGGGTTCCGCAGAACCAAGGATTTCCTTAACGGACTATCAGGGGTTCCACCAAAAACATTAGAAAAACTTTTTTTTTTTTTAGTGGGTATTGATTTATTCAGTGTTTTTTTTTGAATTATGAAACCAAATAATGTGTATATATACTTTTTCCCTCCAAAGTAGTACTCCTACTTGGATGAAGTTTACTGCAATATTTTGCACATGCTCCATTTTTTATATTACATGTGTATAATATTGATATAGTATAGCTACTTATACTCGTAAGTAGACGTGGTCAAAATTTGATTCATATTTAGGATGAACCACTTGTCAGTTTTTGAAGATATCTGATTTCCAAATTTCCTGCTATTGCAAAAATAGCACTTGACACATTGCTGCCATTTCCCACTACCTACTTAGGTAAAAATGGATTTTCCTTTTATACTGCCATAAAAACTAAATAATCAAGTAGACTCAATGCTGTTGCTGACTTGAGAATCAAACTCTCAACTATAAAGCCAAAAATGATTACAAAATAAAGTTTGTGATAAATTTGCTAGTAATTCTGTTTATTTTGTTATGCACTTGTGGAAAATATGAAAATTAAAATCTTTTAGTTTTGAATTTTTATTTGAGAAATACACATTGCAGTAATATTACTTTTTAATTGTTTTTTAAACAAATATACTATTTATAAAGGCATGTGAAATTATTTATATTATGATTGTATAAAATTAGAATCTGGGGTTCCCGGGAAAGTAACTAGAGGAAAAAGGGTTCCGCGTCGAAAAAAGTTTGAGAAACTCTGATATATGCTAACGATAATGCAAAACAAAGATAAGCATAGAAGGAAACGTCTGTTTGACAAAGATTCTTTTGAAAAATTCGCTTGGACACAGTCGTCAGATAATGAGAAAAGGAAGATGGTATTAGTTTCAACACTACCTCTTTTATCTTGACAAGTTTAAACAGTCCAGCAGTGAAGTAGACGAGATCCCTAAACAGGTTGAGCAAAGTAACAGATCCAGAAGACAAGAATACTGTTATATAATTATGAAATACTACAATGTCTGAAGTACATTCAAACCTAATGACCTCATATGTTTTTTTTTCAAATATTTTATTTTCACTTTTTTAAAATAGAATTATATTATTTTCAAAAGAATGTTGTATAAACATCAAAGCAGATACAAGTCTAATGTCGTGTGATATTTTAAACATACATGTTGGTAAAGTTTTATAAATATATTTGGAATAAAAAATGAGTTGAATTAATTTCCTTCTGTAGAAGATATAATCTTGACTAATAAGGAGAATAGATGTTACCTGTTATCATTCAGCTTGCTTGTTATTCCTTAGCTTTCCTTCAATGCTAATCACATCTTTAAATAATTAGATGGTCTAACAGTCCTCTTTTTAATTACCTAATATATCTTACCAAACTCGAATTTATAAAAAACTGAATTATTGAAAGACTTTGTTTTGGAAAATTCTTTTTAATATCAGTCAGATTTTAATTCAAATGGATAACTGTGTAATGGTTTCATCAGATGAAATAACTACCTTAACTAACTAAAAACTTTAAGCTCCTTTTTTAATCCTGAATTCCAAAGAAGATTATTACCTGTTTTATAGAGAGCCGTGACCCTGTGTAGGAGTGCGGACACCCACCGTGTCTCGGACAACACGTAAAGCTAACTGTCCTGTGCTTGTACGATGTCAGTTACCTGTTAAAGATTCCTTCTCTAATAAACTTGAGCAAGGTAAAAATTAGGACTTCCAATGTATAATCCACCGTGTAAAATAGCTCGACCATAACTAAAATTGGTGTCTGCTAAATAAGAAATGACTCGCACTTTCCTTCAGAACGGAACTAAATGTGATTATAATTTTCCGCGTTCGTAACAAACAAGTTCTTGTGTTGTACTTAAATGATTGCCTTTAATTTCATACATTTGTATTAGCGGTTGTGTAGTTTTTTCTATTCTAAATTTTGTAGTGCCAATTATAATTTTTTTTTAAACTTTTTTTTTATTGTTTAAACCGAACCCCTATAGGGGTTCAACGAACCTTGCCTTCAACCCTACTGCTTCCTTCACTTCCCTCTTAATCATTATTACTACCTTATCCGTATCAATACCTCCTGTACTTCCTGCAACTCCGTTTACTAGTTACATTTTGTAATAAATTATTGATATATTAAATTGAATATAGAAATACAGTGAAACCTTGTAATAGGAGTAACTTAGAATAATATAAAAAGATTTCACATAAACACGTGAAATAACAATCAATGATCAAACCACAATAAGAAAATGGGAAAACAAGACTAAGATCCTTCAACCGTAACAAGCGGTCTTCGTCAGAGTCAAAAACCCAACAGAGTCAAAACAGTTGGGTTTTTGACTCTGACGAAGACCACTTGTTACGGTTGAAAGATCTTAGTCTTGTTTTCCCATTTTCTTATTGTGGTTTGATCATTGATATATATATATATATATATATAATAAAATAAATTCAAAACGAAGGAAACACACAGAAAGACACAGACATAACTCACATCGATATTTCGACCATCGTCGTCATCAGGAGGTGCGAAGAGCGAAGAGTCCCGCAGGAAGACAGGGCGGTTCCTGCGGGACTCTTCGCTCTTCGCACCTCCTGATGACGACGATGGTCGAAATATCAATGTGAGTTATGTCTGTGTCTTTCTGTGTGTTTCCTTCGTTTTGAATTTATTTTATTTTAAAAAAGTCCGCTGGACCGTTTCTTTTAATTGGTATATATATATATATACCATTGATAAATATGATATATATACATTTATAATTTGCAATATATATATATATATATATATATATATATTGATTCCGATATGTTTAGGATGACGTGCAGTGGGATAGGAAGCTGGAAGCTGCCTGATCTCTAGGAATAAAGTGAGCAGCGTTCATAAAGGGAGGAGTTCCGACACCGAACACTATACCATTTACTTCACTCCTCCATTACTCCCACGCGATCTTCTTTTCTTTTTATGTCCTAATACACTTTATGTAACTGTCTTTAAAGCGCTATCTTCATCTAATTGATGTTCTCATCGAGTTATTTAATTTGAAAACAAAATAGTCTAAAAAAAAATTGACTTTGAGATCAGATGTTTAATAAAAAAAAAAATTGTAATACTCATGGCACATGCTTGCTACCTAATAATAATAAACAAGAATTTAAACTATCAGAACTCTATCCTTTTCTCATAAACCAGACCTACATGAGTAAGTTATTTACAAACAAGAAAAAAATACTCCATTAGAATATTCTATATATATTCGTACTAATTCGTACATAGTAATTCCTACTAATATGCATATATATACGTACTATACTAACTGTACACACACACACACATATATATATACGAGTATATATAGATAAAAGTATCGACCGTGGAATAGGAAAATAACTAAATTTTATCGGGACTCGGTCAGTTCTTCAGGTTCAAATTAAACTCTCCATGCCAACGTTTCGTTCTTTATTTAAAACCTTTTTTCATAGGCAGAAGTATAAATTTTGAAACAGAAAAACCAAGTATTATATTACAAATTATATTACAAAGAAAAATAGTGTGTGGATTTTAACAACAACTGTAGTGTGAATGAACACGTGACACTGAACTGAAATAACCGTTTTAGTTATATATGATATATATATATATATATATATAATTAAAGTTACAGCTAGAGCACACAAGAAAAATGACTAACATTCACGAATCTTTATAATTTCGGCGTCTTGCCACCTTCAGGAGAGAAGAAGAAAATAAAAAGGAGAAGGAATGAAGGAACGGAAACGTAAATGCGTCCACTGGCCGATATATATATATATAATATATATATATATATATATACTGAATCGGTTATTTCAGTTCAGTGTCACGTGTCCATTCAGAGTTAAGTTACATATATATATATACATATAACTTAAGTTATAGGTTCTACACCGTTTATGCTTATAGAGGCAGGAATGGTACATTTACCACAAGTGGGCAAAATTATAGGAGTGCGAAAGGCAAGTCCAAACAGTGTCACAGGTGGTACTACTCCATTCAAATATTAGTCGCACCTAATGTTGCTTAACTTCAGTTATGTAATGAGAACAAAAATAGGATAAAAAAGTTAATAAAATAGACCATACACTCCATACGCCCACCTGCCTTCATCCTATGTCTAGTCACTTGTACCATAGACACACATCCTTGGGTAGGTACATCTAAGTTTTCTTACTTTATTCTGTACCATTTCTTCTATATTATAGATAACTCTCTGATGACACTGTATTTTTTTTGTTTTTACCTGAAGAAGAACACTATGTGTTCGAAACGCGTTGTTTATATTATGAAACTTCTATATATGGAGACTATTTTATTAATTGTTTACCCTACAATGAATAAATCCCACATCATTCCTGATTGCACTACCTTAGAAGAAGAATAAGTATTTAACATTACTATAGACACTGCCATACCCATAAACCAAATAAAAAATACTAAGGCAATTCTTAGAATAGAAAGCATATCAAAATATATATGTAGTGGAACATAACTCAGTTTGGATAATAAAAACCTTAATAGATATGTTTATTCCGCCAACCAATAGTCATACGTGAAGCTTAACTCACATTCAATTTGGTACTTAGTTAAGTAACTAAGCAGCAATCAATCTCAAAACCTTCAGATATTTCTACCTTATAAGTATCTGATTAACTTTTTTCAGTAGTATCATTAGCACACAATCAGAATAATAAAATTACTGCCTGTTAAGTTAGTTATTTTTTGTTTGATAATCATTGTATGCTAATTAAAAGGATAATTACTATTGAAGCCAGTTTTACCTTCATACGGCTTCTACTTTGATCAGTTCAAAATTGAAGCATTTATAAAATAGAAACATTTACAAAATTGAAAGCTAAATTTGACATTTGACATAACAAAACTAAAATACATCAAGATTTGGTTAGCTTTCCAATGTTTAAATCAACGTTCCAAAGTATAATTTCTCTGAACAACAGAACAAAAACTTTGTTAATGTTTCATTTATGTTTACCAACTTTTTTTATGGGTAAAAATAAGAGTTTAATAGAGAAGGAAAAAATATTTACTCCAAGCTTTAGTTCTAATTACAAATCTTTCCTTATATATATATATATATATATATATATATATATATATATATATATATATATTGTTATTTATCCTGCAGTATAAAGTTCATATTATTTATTTTTCAAAATTCTTACATTTTGGCTATGAAAAATTTTTCAATAAACCCAAAACACCAGAAATTTGATTTAAACTTGAATATCTGTCTGAATCAGGGATGATTATGTAATAATGCTCTATCATCTTGACTGTTATCAAAATAGTAAATTTTGACTATTGATATCTGTATTTTTGAACCACTGAAAACTGAAACGTTACTGCAGATATTATAACTTCTTCTGAGGTAAAATTGATAAACAACCAAAAGTCTCCACACAAAAATGAAGTTTTATTTAACAGCAACAACGCGTTTCGAACACTTTGTGTTCATCATCAGGAAGACACCAAGGATGTGGTGCAGACGGGTTGGTCCAGTGAAAACAACAAGTAGGAAATAGATCCGCTGAGAAAGCTAAATATTATAAAGATATTATTACATAAGTAATGGATTATTGAACTTATTTGTAAAAAAATTTATTCACCGTGATATTGTGACGATTTCTCATTATTCATAGACGGATCAACAGGTTTTAAAAGATAAGGTCATTTTGTTTTTACTATTGAATAATCATTACCTCAACATTGAAGTTGGTAATTTTTCATTTTAGAATTCAAAACTAATGATTTCAAAATAAAAACGTCTCTTTGAGATCTTTCAAAATCAATTCCTGTTATATAGGAAACCCGTCTTGGAATCCCAGTTCAACAACATGTTCTCAATTAAGTAAGTCTTTTCTAATCTCTGTCAACAAATATAGTATGGATCAGAGAAGCATCCATATAGATCGCATAGATCCTCTGACTCCTAATCCCAAGAGAAACCCATCTCTTTGAGAACCAAGGTATCCTAAGGAAATTATACTCTGGATGTAGCATTTATAAATATAGATAGAAAACAAAATAAATAAGAAAATGATATTGTGAGTATGGCCACTACATTATAAGCATATAAGTGGCGTTCAATTAATATATGTGCTCGATTGTTAAGCATACAAGTGGCGTTACAATTAATATATGTGCTCGAACGTTAAGTATATTAGTGGAGTTATAATTAATATATGTGCTCGATCGTTAAGCATACAAGTGGCATTACAATTAATATTTTTGCTCGATCGTTAAGCATATAAGTGGCGTTAGAATCAATATATTTGCTCGATCGTTAAGCATATAAGTGGCGTTACAATCAATATACATGCTCGATCGTTAAGCATATAAGTGGCGTTACAATCAATATATGTGCTCGATCCTTAAGCATATAAGTGGCGTTACAACCATATAAGTAGCGTTAGAATCAATATATGTGCTCAATCGTTAAGCATATAAGTGGCGTTACAATCAATATACATGCTTGATTGTTAAGCACATAAGTGGCGTTACAATCAATATACTGTATTGCTCGATCTTAAGCATATAAGTGTGTTACATATATAGTGCTCATATATAGTAGCGTTAGAATCAATATATGTGCTCGATCGTTAAGCATATAAGTGGCGTTACAATCAATATATATGCTCGATCGTTAAGCATATAAGTGGCGTTACAATCAATATATGTGCTCGATCCTTAAGCATATAAGTGGTGTTACAACCATATAAGTGGCGTTAGAATCAATATATGTGCTCGATCGTTAAGCATATAAGTGGCGTTACAATCAATATATATGCTCGATCGTTAAGCATATAAGTGGCGTTACAATCAATATACATGCTTGATTGTTAAGCACATAAGTGGCGTTACAATCAATATACTCGTATGTGCTCGATCCTTAAGCATATAAGGTGTTACAACCATATAAGTAGCGTTAGAATCAATATATGTGCTCTATCGTTAAGCATATAAGTGGCGTTACAATCAATATATATGCTCGATCCTTAAGCATATAAGTGGCGTTACAATCAATATATGTGCTCGATCGTTAAGCATATAAGTGGCGTTACAATCAATATATATGCTCGATCCTTAAGCATATAAGTGGCGTTAGAATCAATATATGTGCTCGATCGTTAATCATATAAGTGGCGTTATAGTCAATATAGACGAATGGCCGGTGCTGCTTACTGGGTGGTCTCCCATACATTTCCACATTGGCATATTCAGCCAATATGTCTGTTTTCAATTGATAATCTGACTACCTCTGGCTTAAAGAAGAAGAATGAAGTTGAAAGTAGAAGGCTGAGATGGGCTTGCGAGGCAAGCTGTGGGAGGGCCGTGAGATGACGTTGATATGACGAGACATGTGTTTCACGGCCCAACGCCTCCTAATTCGGCTAATCGTCAGCAGGAGATCAGTGGGCAGGCCCTTAATAGCATTCTCAGCCACCACCCTTCCATTACCTTTCTCTCTCTCTCTCTCAGCCTTACGCAACTTCAAGAAATTAAACCCCCCCAGTACAACCCCCCAACCCCGGCCAGAGAAACTGTTACTGGAACATGATCTGTCATGGTCCACAACCGACGTTTTAATTAGAAACCATGACCCATCAACCAACTTAAGCCCCGTTACAAGTCATACCAAGAGTCAGGTTAATGCAATCAAAATTATAGGTAATGCATCAAATTTGTGTCAGATGTCAATATTTTTGAAACCATAAATCAATTAAAAAAAAAAAAATAAGCTTTCCAATATTTCTTCATTGAAGTTAGTTTTTTTTTTTCAAGGCTACGGCGATAAGAGTTCAACCAATCCTGTCTTAATTAATAGTAAGCTTTGAAATGATTAAACAGTGGTTTCAAAACATTTTGGATTAATCATAAAAAAAAAATCGAATAATCAAAGAATTGAATGAGAACCACTGGAATTCTAGGAAGTGTATGTAGAACCCACTCATTTTTCTCAATGTCAAGTCAATACCTTATCCAATCTGTAGTAATCAAGCACATATAGACGTCTCTTTAAAGAGAAATCGCTGTTACTGAATAGAATCCGCGTTGAATATTGTAAATTAACCCGCTTTCGTCGATCTGAATTATTGTCTGTTTCATTACAACTGGAATATTGTTTTTCTCTTACTATCACACATCCATCGATACAAGACAGCTGACTTCCATGTTTAAATTTTAACTTTTTCCTTTCTTACAGAGGTTTTTTACTGAAAAGTTTGATCTCCTTTTGCCAGCCTTTGCTCCATTATTTTCCACAATAGCAAAGAGAAATTGTTTCATGTATGAAGTCGTGAATTGAAGCATTATAAGAGTCTTAGTAGTTAAAGTGATTCGGATAAGTATATGTTTGAAGTCCTAGAATGATTTGAAAAAATCAGCATTAACGTTGTTTGAATTTAGTTTTATTGAATCCAACTAAGGCTAGTTTGGATGAGGTATGAATTCAATATGGACTCTGAAGAATTGATAATAAAAATGCAAAATAAGAAAAAGTTAATTCTATGAAAACAGCTTCAGAAAGTGAAGTTTCTATTAAGTTTTGAAATATTTCTATGTAGTTTCTTCTATAAGTAAAGCGCACTTTGTGGGTGCATGTACTTCTACACTTCCCGTGTTTTCAAAATCTATCATATTGAAATAAGAACAAAATCAATCTTTGGTCAGAGACTAGGGCAGGTGTGGAGAACCTGCGGCCTTATAGTCACATGTGGCCTTTTAAATCATGAAGTGTGGCCTTCTGCGATTTGTTGGGAAAAATGTTTCAAAATATAAAGAATTACAATTCTGGTAATAAAGACGAAAAAAATCCGGCATTTAGGAAGAAGATTATTTATCATATTATTTATTCCTTGAAAAGTCTAAACTTTTAGAAAATCATTTTCCTGAGTAAACAAAGGTAATAAGCGAAGGCAATGAGGACACTGCTGAATCTTTTGAAAGATGCAAAACAGTTTTAGATGCACTGATCGAGTAATGTAATGATAGTTTCAAGGATTTTATAATAGAACTATTATATAAGAATTTACTTTTCAATTCATTGTGGCTTTTTGGGGAAGTGGACTATGCTAAAATGGCCTTTACTCCAAGAAAGATTCCCCATCATTGGACTAGGGAGTTGGAAGACGACGGTGATTTAGGAAAGAAAAGAAATTGGTTCCTATTTGTCTCACGGTTGGGTTGGTTTGCCTGGACGACTGCTAACTCCACCCGAATGAATGTTGAACATCTATGACACCAAACTACGTAATATAACTCAAGCAAGTTTGGGTATGCTAGCTCATTTTAAATTTTATTTTATCGCACACTTTTATTTATTTCTTTATTATAAACAAGAATAAATGCATTTATACATTCAAATATATACAATAAATACATTTTTACTTTGCTGAGAATGTGCGTAACATGTAACTTTGGCTGTAGAAAAGTTAAACATGAAGTACTGACATATGGAATAAATCAAGGGGGTAAATAAATGGTCAACAGACCTTCAGATAAGGGCAGCTGTTTACTGTCATTTAAAATGAAGTGCTTTCTTTTCGTATGTACAGTAATCCATCACTTTTAGCGGATAATGGGGACCGAAGACCCGCGAAAAGCGAAAATCCGCGAATAATCGACGCATCTTTATAAAAGCCTCTAAAGCTCAAACAACGACCTTTCCAACAGAGAGAGAATCCTGACCTTACTGAATACTATACTGTGTTGTAAATAAAAATGAAAAAAAAAATAATTAATCAAAAAAAAGATTCACAAGGGGGTGGGTGGCGTGGTAAAGAGCAAGTTGTGTGATATGAATTAGCCAATCAGATCAAAGGAAAAATCTTTGGTTATTTTTTTATTAATTTCAACTTCTATTTTTTGAAATTTTTATTATTTTCTTATTACAATTGATTATGTTTTAATATTTTTCATTAATTTTTAGTCTTTATTGAATATATTTTAATACATTTTATTAGCCTTTAATTTAATACTATAGAATATATTTTGACTTAGAGAGTCACTGGTTGTTTGATATCTTTCTCGATCGTACAAAAAGAATCTTGTATATTTTCTTCTCTAATACTAACTACAGTACTTCTTCATTACGAGTTGTACTTTTTCAACTGCAATTACGGTTGAATATTTTTTTATATTTTTTAATTTTTAATTGAACATTTCAGGACACCGCTTAACACTGAACCCGCGAAAACAACCGCCAACGAGCGAGGGATTACTGTACTTGAATTCTGGCCAAGACATCCACTCGTACGGTCAGTGGCCGAAGGCAGTCAGGTAAAAGCCACTTCGCAAAAGTGAAAGCACTTTCATGTATGAGTGATATATGACATTCATAAATTCTGGCTTTCAATATGTACGAGTATATATATTTGAATAATCCAATTCAATTTTCCCTTCACATGAAGCACTGATCGTTGCTTATTCATATATGAATAGCAAGGTCTGGCATTCTTCAGACTTCGTTGAATTCAAGTCTCAAACATGATTTAAGTTGTCGTAAATTTCTTGCAGTTGGTGATTTATTTTTAGACATACTTAATAATTTTTCAAAGCATCACGATTTCTCAACAAAACTTCAAGTGACCATTAAATATTGTTTTATCGAAAATTACAAAACTTGTTCATCGGGCATTTTATTGACTCTTTATTTACTAATAAGGGTCCGTCCAACTGGAGGAAAGCGCTTCCGGAAACTATATAGCTTCCGGATACTAGTTTAAAAATGATATAAGACTATATTAAATAAATTATGATTATAAAATGATAATAGTTGAAAAATCATAAAATGCTTAAGGTTTTCTGCTTAATCGCTTGATCAACTCATAATATTAAAGAATATACTTCTGAAAATGTATCCAAAAAAAGTGCCAACAAGTGACAAAAAATTCGATTTAAAAAATGTATCTTGAATTAAGACAAAGATAACAAAATACAAACAATACTACTCAATGTGGAAAACCTAAAATTCTTAACAGCATACTACAAGCTCAAACCAGTATTTGATCAGGGTTCAAATACTCAATCAGATCCCCGATTACATTAAGAGCTTCTGAGGAAGCATACATGTGCTTGCTTGCTGCTCGATCCTCCCCTGGACTGAACTTCAACCGTTTAATTGTTTGTTTTTAATGTATTTTTTTATTGACATATCTCTTCTTTATTGTTATTTTATTCAGCTTTTATTTGTTTAAGTTTTTATTATTATATTTGAATAATTATAATTTTTTATTCGCTTTTTTACTTCTTAATTTGGCTCTTTATTTCCTTCCCCTCCTTTATCGCTTGGTAGTTGTAGAGAGGGTACTGACTAACAGTCGTGCCGTTAGTTAGAAAAAATTTTCTTTTTTTTTTCTAAAAGACACCTCTTTTTTATCTAATTGCGCCATGCAATCAAAACTCTTGGATTTCCTTTCTAACTGAAAATCAACGCAATTTTAATGCAATTTTATTTTCACTTTGTTTTGCTTATTTTAGAGTTCAGTTTCAATTATGCAGTGTGTTGTGCTTTTTGTAACGTTTCAATTAGTGTCTTGTGCTTTTTTAAAAGAGAATAATACATTTTTTATAACTTTTGACTGGTTGTTTCTGGTTACAAAAAGCTGTTCAGCAAATATAGGACCAATTTTTTGTGAAAGAAAGCCGATTTACTACAACAGCCACTATTGACTCATTTTGTTTTTGAATAAATTATCTGAATAGTTCATTTTGTTTTAATTGAATACGTTTTTTTTGTTTTTTATATGTATGTAATAAAGTTTTATATTATTTTTATTTTTAAATGTTTACTTTGTTCAATTTTATTTTTAAATAGTAGTATTTTCGTAACCGTGGAACCTATCTTCGATCTTTACATGGATTGTTATAGAAAACCTTAATTTACTTTGCGTCTTTTTAATTTGCATCGTGTTTTTTTTTTAACGTAACCCCGACACAAAGTGAGGTATTGATATATATATAAATATATATAATCAAACCACAATAAGAAATGGGAAAACAAAACTAAGGTCTTTCAACCGTAACAAGCGGTCTTCATCAGAGTCAAAAACCTAACTGACGAAGACCACTTGTTACGGTTGAAAGATCTTAGTCTTGTTTTCTCATTTCATATTGTGAAATCTTCATATATATATATATATATATATATATATATTGTAAACAGGAAAACGATCCAAAAGGACAACAAACGTTTCACGATGAATTACAAACACAGAACTAAGGAACAAACACACTTACTGTCTCTAATTTTCGGTTGAACTGTCATCAGGAGAGTTGAGATAAAGGCACCAAAGCGCACTTGTGAAGCGACGGTTGGAGACCCAACCATTATATGCTATAATGGATGACGGTTCAACCAAAAATTAGAGACAGTAAGTGTGTTTGTTCCTTAGTTCTGTGTTTGTGATTCACTGTGAAACGTATATATATATATATATATATATAAATAAATTCAAAACGAAGGAAACACACAGAAAGACACAGACATAACTCACATCGATATTTCGACCATCGTCATCATCAGGAGGTGTGAAGAGCGAAGAGTCCCGCAGGAAGGCAGTGCGGTGACTCCCTGCCCTGCGGGCACCTCAGTGCCGCCCTGCAGGCGGTCACCGCCCTGCCTTCCTGCGGGACTCTTCGCTCTTCACACCTCCTGATGATGACGATGGTCGAAATATCGATGTGAGTTATGTCTGTGTCTTTCTGTGTGTTTCCTTCGTTTTGAATTTATTTTATTTAAAAAAAGTCCGCTGGACTGTTTCTTTTAATTGGTATATATATATATATATATATATATATAACAGAACAAAATAGCACATTGAATCCTTACAATCTCTAAAGTAAGAATGTATAATAGTGATATTGGTAAACTATTTAAAGGGCGATGGTGAAAACAGGTAGGGTCGAGAGTGTTTGGGCTCAAAGGCTGACTAGGAGGAATGGGTTTGTTGCGGTCTATTAGGAGAGTTTGTTGGGCGCCGGATTAGCTTCGCGAGCCGTGACAGATCGGCTCGGTCACCTATCACACACAGCTAAAGGAATGACAAATCCCACCGCCCGCCTCATATAACCGCCCTCCATTAGTCAAAAAAAAAACCTTTTTTCTATTGTAAACTGTAATTTGTTCCATGTCTCTAAAACAGTCCAACTCACTATATTAAAGTCAATAACCAGGAAAAAGAAGCAAAACATAATTAATCCCCCGAAATAGCAATGATATCACATCTAATATATAGAAATGTCCATTTTATACATTTTTCAAATGTCCATTGTCTTTCATGGTACCATTCTGTTGGATGCAGATCCAGATAAGCTAAACAACCTCAAATTTCAAATCATTACCATATTTTTGATTAATATCACATTTTAAAATTCCCATAAATATTTTCTAAAAGAACTGAATGCATTTTTTTTTTTAAACAGTTTGGTGTATTTCTTCACCACCTTCAAGTAGAACGTCAATTTGTCACAGAAGTATTACGCAAAAGTACGTGTTATACACACCTATTACTAGTGAAATATTTTTTTGGGTACCCATTATTTGACCATTTTTACAAACAGCTTCCCGTTCACTGATATTCATTAGCTTTTTAGATTAAAAGCATTCATACTTACTATATAACCTTAAAATTAATTTGCACTTTAATTTTTCATTACATTATCTGTAATAAAAAGATTTCACATAAACACGTGAAATAACAATCAATGATCAAACCACAATATCAAATGGGAAAACAAGACCAAGATCTTTCAACCGTAACAAGCGGTCTTCGTCAGAGTCAAAAACCCAACTGAATCACTAGATGCAAAAAACATCTGGCGAGGGGTTGAGAATTACTTTTAACATTTTTAACGTTGAGAATTACTGCATTACTTTTAATGCAGACATGCTGTTAATCCCACATACATCCAATGTTACTAAGAGAGGTCTGCATATGATAAATTATAGAAGGTTGATACCCTGTTACCTCATATACTGTTGTTCATATAGCTAAACTGGCTTTGGAATCAGTTCACCTTCAGCATCAACAGATCTAAGTCATTTATTCAAGGTTTATATGCCATCCCAGTAATTAGTAATCTAATGGCTAGTAATTAGCCAATTAGGTTAATGACGCAGTAATTGGCGTATAATTTCATTTCTTTAATGTTTAAGTCGTTTAATTCCTATTGTTTATCACTTACTTAACCTAATAAACTCCATCTAGTTTTCTTTTTATTTGTATTAGAGGTTCAAACGAAACGTCTGTTATTAAGCCATATGTAAATTGTACAACATTTTTTTAACAAATACATTCTAAACAACGTTTCAAAATTTCAGTTAATCTTCAAAATATTATTCTCTTTAATTTATTGATTAATAACAGTTGAAGTAATGTAAATATTTAATAAAGTAAGCAAAAAAACGTAGGAGCTAGGTTAGCTCTGTGGTTAATGTACTTGTCTCTGGGTTGGTAGTCCGGGGTTCGATGCCCACCTGGTCCTCGATTTATTCACCCGGGAGTACATGATCTCTCCGAGAGGACGTTAAGCCTGTTTTGATCTATTACTTATGTACCTAAGATATCACCTATGATCTATGTACCTAAGCTTCTCGGCCATACCCCGGAAGAGGCGTTAAGCCGTCGGTCCCGAGCCTGTACGAAATCAGGTACTCGTTAAAGATCCCTACTTTAAAATACACTTTAAAGTAGTACTTTAAAGTAGTAGTAACTAAAGTTAGACACAATTTAGGGCTCCCAATGTAGAATCTGTAGAATCACCGATCAAACAAAAAGCCGGTAAACAGCTGACGTTATTACCCGCTAGGAGATCGTTTTAAACAATAAAAAAGCAATAAACGTACTCATGTAATAAAGAACGTTTATTCTTGAAAAAAAAAACCTAGAAAAGTAATTGATGGAAATTTGAAATATGACATATCTCTGTATTGACCTCCATGAAATGATGACATGTTTTCCTATAGAGAAATAGGTTAATAAAAAGCATTACAGGTTACTTGAAGCGCTTGGATTCAAAGTGACGACAGGAAGAGATCTGAGAAGGTGCCGACAAAGGGGCCAATATCCGATTCTGAAGCCTAATGGAACGACGTCATTGATGAGGAACACGCTTTGTCTTCATCCAGGTGAATGCTCTCGCGTAAATAATAGCTCGGGCCCCCACTCATTCGCAACGTTTATTCTTTCAAAATTATTTCAATTATCCATTATACATTAAATTTCTTTTGTTATTGTTATTGTTGTTTCACTTAATGATTGTTATTGGTGATAGGGTTTAAACTTGAGGAGGGGGTAAGCCTTTTTTAATCCAGGGTTTGCTAAATTATGTTCAAATTGAAAAATAAATTGGTGTTCTCGAAAACATGGAATTGTATCATAGCCAGACGTCATTAAAACATGTTTATCCTATTAATGATTTTTATTAGATCAATGTCTAAAATGTGAAGTATTTAGTTAATCTAATGACGTTTAAAGCATGCGCTGGAAATACGCACACAACAAATTTGAGATAGCTTTTAGAGAAGTTACGACTTGATCTATGACTTTTTATATCACCAAACTAAAACAAAACAAAGGTTCAGCTAAGAATATAAGCTAAATATTTACATAGTTTCTAAGACACTTATTGCAATAAGCTTCATTTCAAGGAAAAGTTAGAATGGGGTAAGCATCCTATTTCTAACGGTCATGCTGAAGTTAACAGCTTCTGGTGGAAGAGAACACTGACGTTTCAATACTGATAATCCACCAGGCTTTAAAGCAACTGGTGGATCTGAAGGAACAGTGAGTCAACCCTAATAGTCGTCGCTTTAAAACAGAATCAAGACTGAATTCCGTTAATTTGAATAATGTCCCCCGCCATGAGTAAAACCTGAACTGTCTCTCTCATAGAACTGTACGGTATATGTAATATTGATTAATGTTTAAGTTAATTAATGATTAAGTTAAAACCCCAGGGTTTTTGACTCTGACGAAGACCGCTTGAAAGTTGAAAGATCGGTTGAAAGATCTTGGTCTTGTTTTCCCATTTCTTATTGTGGTTTGATCATTGATTATTTCACGTCTTTATGTGAAATCTTTTTACAGTAATATTGATTATTTGAATATCATGCATTTCAACAGGTCGTGTACCATACTTAAAAAAATATACTGGTAATTGTAACTATTTAAGAAACAAAGTAAAATTTTAAAAAAAGGCTTTAATATATAATGGATAGAAAATAATTCACTCTTTATTGGTAGTTCAGAAATCAAAGTATGAATAAATTAAGACATTCCAATCAAAACTATAGGTAATAAAATTAAAGGTAACATCGTAAATAAGGGGATAATGTTACGCATAATAAATTATTTTTATAATTATCGTAAACTACTGGAAGAATAAAGGCGGCTTCCCCAGGGTGAAAGAGCTCCCCATCAAAATCAACAAACGGTCTCTAACATGCCTGTCAATTGCTAACGGTCATAGCCAAGCTGAACACACCGGTCTCCGCTTAATCACTGAAGTTAAGCAATATTGGACGCAGTAAGTATTTGGATAGGTGAATCACGTACTGTTGATTCCCATTGTTTCTTATGGATGATACGTATCAAAATATGAATGAACCTCGCTTTTAACTAAGAAGTAACACAAAAGACGTAAAGAAAATAAATATAGGTATTTAATAAAAAAAAAATAATAAAGATTTGTCAATTGATTACAGACAAAGGGTTTATGTTGGGTTCTATAGAATTTATTGGAGAGCAGTTTAAAGTAAACTCCAAGAGAATATGTCTGAGACCTAGTGTCTCTTCAAGATCATGAAGAACAAATGGGTGTTTGCGAAAAATAACGCGGATACTTGCTCAACTGAAATAAGTCTTTCCTGCGAATAAAACGCTTAAAACATGCTGATCTTCTGAACATGCGTTGAAATGAGTTAATACTTCTCTAGATATTATTTATTACAATCTGGATGCTATGAGAATGCTGACAATCATTATTATAAAAACTACCATAAGGCTGACCACAATCGAGGTCTTCGATTTAAACGTATCTTTCAATTAAATGATTTCTAAGGTTTCCTTTAAAAATTGTCACATTGCGAAACTATGACAGTCGTTTTCGTGTTGGCTTTCATGGGAGCTATCATGTCAACAATACTTTCACAACAAGGATAAGGAAACCCTAGCTTTTAGCACGGAGACTAAAGCTGTACCGGTAGAATGAAGCCTTTACCAAACAATAACGAACATGAAAATACGCATTCCTAGGGAAATGAATTAACAGCTTCTGGGGCAAGAGAATACCAACGTTTCAATACTGATGATCCATGAGGCTTTGAAACAACTGATCTATCTGAAGGAACAGAGTCAACGCTAATAGTCGTTATTTGAATAATTGAGTGGAATTTGAATAATGCCTCCGCAATGAGTAAGACGTTAACTGTTAAAAACACTAACCTAGTTAACGTTAACTACGCAGCATTTCAGAATCAAGAGGTGTTATCCCACATTAGATCGGGCTTAGATGCCAGTTAAGAAAAACGAAACATCCTTACAAGTAAACTCACTGTCTACAATTGACCACCTTCTTTTTTCTAACATATCCAGCACAGTGAGCTGATTATATCGGTAATCCTAGTGTGAATTGATGAGACACTGCTGACAGAGCAACAAATTGCAGATTTGTTATTAAAAAATACGTCAGAGGGGTGAAAAAGTTCAAATGAGTTATATATATATTACCATTCAAAGGGTCGGTCTGCAAGATTATACCTGCTTATCTATTGGTAGATATAATACCAATACTACAAACCAATTCAACCTAGTTTGGACCATCTCGTAAATAATATAAAAATCAAATAATATTCATCTTGCATATTGCTACTATCACTGAGTTTAGTACGATTTATATTAGAAATAGGAAATACCTTCATACCTCGTACGATGATGTTGGAGTCGTTTGATCGCTTTCGGACGTAGTCCATCTTCAATCACAACTACGAATGAATCGTTGGGATTGAAGATGGACTACGTCCGAAAGGAATGTAACGACTCCAACATCATCGTATGAGGTATGACAGTATTTCCTATTTCTAATATGAATAAATATTTATTTTATCTATGTAACGCATTTTCTTATAATGCAGTTACAAACAAAAAATGTTTACAATTGAAAAATAAAAAACCAATTTTATATCAGGTTAACAATTGATTATATATAATAATTACATAAGATTAATAAACTTTCAAATACAATTATAATAAAATTGTTATTGGAACTTGTTAAAAACTTGTGCTTTTAGGACTGTTAGTTTAAAAACGAACTTAGTTATATTGTATGCTACTATGAGCTGTGGCCAATAAAAACTGATTTATGTTTATTGTTATTCATTATGTTCTATTTGTTATCATATTAAATATATTTTCCATATTTACAACATTTGATGGGATTAATAAAATCTATAAATCTATTATTAATTA
The DNA here is from genome assembly GCA_026182355.1 of Hermatobates lingyangjiaoensis. Lineage (NCBI taxonomy): Eukaryota > Metazoa > Arthropoda > Insecta > Hemiptera > Hermatobatidae > Hermatobates > Hermatobates lingyangjiaoensis. Next base: position 810,499 of record JAPFBL010000155.1, read on the forward strand.
AAACACTAACGTGTTAATGTAACGTTAACTTCGCAGCATTTCAGAATCAAGGGGTGTCACTACACCCAGTCATTAGGGTGTAGTGATTTCCAATGTTTTATAAATGTAACTAACATCTTGGTAATTGTCCTGGGTAAATTTAATTCTGACAGGAAGACCATCTTTAATTGAAATGTAAATAACTTTGTATTAATTACATCTTGACATCTTTCTCTTTAAAATGACAGTCCAAGTCTTGAATTGTTCTTAACTATTTAAATAAAATAAATATAATAGAAATAGCGTTTTAGTGAACTCAATTTTTAAATTTTAGGTAGCTCAGTATGGGTAACTAGAATCATAATGATTGAAAGATTAAATTGAATTTATTAATTGAAGTATTTTTGAAAGAATTGACTAATAACTTTATAAAAATTAATCAAAAATACAGATATTAATTTTCCACTAACCTCAAGTCAGGTGTAAATGTTTACTTCTGAAGTTATACTGTTGTCAGTTCTTCTCAGCCAATCCCAACCCGACGAGGGAACAACTAAAAAAAAAAATTAGATGACATTTAATAGAAGCAATAACACAAATATTGGTGAAAATATTCACATATGTATATAAAACCAATGAAGTTAGCAAACGAATAAATACTGAATCCACTACCGGGACACTATCCCTTGAGAGAGAATTTATAACGACATGAGACCCTATTGCTACTGACAATCCAAATAATCAGTCAAACTTTGCACTGCAGTCTATATATATATTCTGCCAAAAGACAATTACTTCGCTTAGTCTTTTATTTGAATTGTCCCCTTTGATAATGTGTCCAAAATCTTATTCACTCTATGTATATTTGATGTCTCAATAAAGAAAAAAAAAAAAGATCGTTAAATATTGGCAGAGAGTTAGACAGGATAATATCTGTGCCAATTATAAGAAATATCTCGTCTCATGCCTTTAAATTCAGATCGTCATATATTTTGATCTACTTAATTGCCATCTACTTGATCTAATTCAGTTAATTTCCTATACACTTGAATCTAACTCTTTTACCTCAATTTTCCATGCTTTTTTATGATTTTAACAGAATTTCTATAATGAGTATTAAGTATCAATATAAATTATATAACATTTATTATTATATTATAATATTTATATAGCTTCTCGACCACTGATATTTCAAATTCACCGAAGGGGTTCTTGAGGATGTCATAAAAATACAACTCCTGATTATAAGCCGACGTTTTGCCAAAAGTTGTTTGGCATTTTCAAGGCTAAAAAACAATTTTTTAATGACATAAGTAAAGCAACATAAATACATCCACGTATGTAACCTTCTTGTATATTGTATATCTGTTATGATGCAGCTAGATAACAGCATGGACCGGTAAATAGTATTTCCTCTAAAACAAGGTAATAATGTTTGTAAGTTTTTATTTTCCCTTAATTTCTTATATTTTTTTACTCTTTTCTCATTGTTTTGTAATTTTCTGTATTTGTCACTGTCTGTATGTTTTGCTTTAATGCTCTGTATAGAGGTATCTTCCCAGAATTAGTTTTGTAATAGTGTGCTTATCTGTTTGAAAATTGGGTTTTATTGTTTCTGAATAATGAATAATAAGTAATTAAGTTTAAACAACAAATGTCTGTTTTTAAATAATGAATAATAACACTTGATATTTTATGATTCTCTTGTTACTGAATTTTTTGTTTGTTTGGTTTGTTTTCTGTTGGTATGTATCCGTGGATGTATTTATCTTGCTTTACTTATGTCGTTATTAAATTGTTTTTTAGCCTTGAAAATGCCAAACAACTTTTGGCGAAACGTTGGCTTATAATCAGGAGTTGTATGTTTATGACCAAAATCCTCAACAACCCCTTCGGTGAATATTTATAATATGTATTTATATATATTTATTTATAATAATTATAATGTTTATTTTATAATGAGTGAAACTCTATAGTGAGCAATTCAAAAGAATAAACACAAACAAAGACACATATAAATCTAAGACACAGTTTCTTATGTTTGAGTGGGTGATATTACATGGAATCGTATATTCTATTTGAGATTGAATAAATAATATAATTATAATACACCAAAAAATCTGACACTTAGAGATGCGTTAGAGAAAGAGAGAGAGGACAGATATTAATAGAAGTGATAAGTAATGCTGAACATGCGGCCTCAGAAGTGTCCTTCAGGCTCTCGCAACAAGCTTTTTATTCATGTGGCTAACCCTAAACTACTCTTCCACATAGACTTATGCGGAAAAACTAACACGCTTTTAGAATCTGTATAAACATCACACTTACTATCATAGTTTTACACTAATTCTGATTTCGAGGACCGTTTGTATGAAAGGTATTATAAAAAGAGTCATATTAGTAAACAATGATATTAAAATGTATAGAAAACGCAGCTTTTAGTATAAATTGTTCATACTTTAGTAATATAACCTTCCTAAAACCTGTTTGACGGTGTACGACAGGTTACAGCTTTAAGTCAATTCTTGATATACATATTTATGAGATTTTTATGTGGATCAATCTGCATCCAAAATCTTGTGAACACATTACAGACAACTGAATTTGATTGATCATTATCAATGCTGATACATAAATAGACCTCTTGTTAAAAAAAAGAACTGAACAGACAAAACATGAAACAAATAATAGAGTTCTATTTCAAAACAAACAGATTAAAATGTATTCTTACTTATAAGATTTGCATCATATTATGCAAAAAAAAACAAGCTAATATTGAACTTCTCTTCCTTTGAACAAATTTAAAAACATTTGTACTCACTATAGTAAAGCTTAACCTAAGCTAAAACCATCCATTATTAGAACATTTGTTTATATAAAACACAATTTTTTTTATTCTTTGGATTAACAATCATAGGTACATTGATTTCATGTTTGATAACTCCTCATAATTGGTTCGAAATTAAATAAAAATCAATTACTTTAATTTCTTAGAAGGAAGGAAGAATAAATAATTTCCACATTTTCTTACTCACAGGATTATTATTCTATTATGTGAAACAAAAAGTGATCTTAGCAAATAAAAAAGAAACGTTCATTTACCTCTCCTATTTGAACTTTTATATTTAAAACTAGTCTACATTCAACTAGTTTCACTAAAGTGTAGTGAACACAGTCAACCTTACTCGATAACTAAACCTGTTATCAGAAATAATGAACTATCAGTTTAGTTAATTGATTAATTTTAACGTGAAAGTAAAAATTTTAACATTTACATAGGCAGATGTAAATATCGTAACTAATTTAATGTAATTCTATTATGATGAGAATGTAATTGCTATATTTTGTTTAGAACAATTAGAGAACGTTTATTATTGTAGGATGTAATTCAGGCATGATAAGTAACAGGCAAGGATTTAAATCCAGTTGTTTACGATTAATTTACAATTCATGATCGTCAATTATAAACAAAGACAAGAAAGCCAAAACTAATAACTTACATTTGTAGTACTCATTAAAAGATAACAAATCAGTAAATTTCATTAATTTTAAATATAATAGAATTATATATCCATGATACCTAATGAAGTAGAGTTAAGACAGCTTTCTAAAAACTAAACCCTTAATCGTTTCGTTATCTTTGAAAAAAGATATAAAGATCATAATAAAACATTTGTAAACGTAATAAATAATTAAACAATTTCATTATAAGTACGTAAAATATTTCATTTGATGTTGCAATACATTCTAAATAAGGTGAATTGACATTTCTTTTTAATTAATATCATTGAATATTGATTATTTCCAATTGTTATTAATGATTGAATTGTTATTAATCCAATAAAATGAATTTACTTCTAACGAAATAGTTTTATTGAGCTATGAGATTATATTAAGATAAATAATTCTGAGATGAACTTCATAGATGTCTTTTTAGTGTTTTTTTACTCTTTAAAATAATTCAAAATTCTTGACTTCTTTTTTTTTCATTGACTATTTATTATGAACAAATGCACAAGAAAAACATGAAAACATAATAGTTCCATTTCAAAACAAACAGATTATAATTTATTCTTATTCAAAGGATTTGTATCGTATTACGCAAAAATACGAATATTGAAACTTCAATATATTGAAGTATTGGAAAACAAATATTGAACTTCTCTTCCTTTGAACAAATTTAAACAATTGTACTCACTACAGTCAAGCGTAGCTTAAGCTAAAACCCATTAATTTAAAAGACAAAACTAAATGCAATTTTACACCTTCTGTAATAAATAACTACAAGAGCAGGAGAATAGTAGTACTTCTTTTATAAGAAAGTACCTTTCTCGTGAGGTTGTATTGTTAAAAAAAATAGTGTACATTTTCATTCTAATTTTTTCTTTGGTTCCATGATAAAAAATTTCAGTTGTTTTGAAAATTTGTAAGGGGCAATATAAGACTTTAAAAGACGACTAAATTGTTGGGATTGTTTGCATTAATTTTCCACTATCTTAGTAATAATAATAAGTTATTTATTGTAAGCAACATTTGTTAAAAATGTAGATAATAATCAATATCAATTATAGTTGATTATAATGATAATGAACGATGTTAAATTATATAACAATTGCAAACATTTGAATTAACAGTAGGAGTATACTCAAACTTGTAAAATGAAATAAACAATTATTATATTTCAAATGATTCATCCTGACTTTCAGATGTACTATTCTTTGAACGAAACTTACGATTGATTCTGTTTATACTACTATTAAATTGATACTACTAAATTAATTAAATATTGCTACTAAATGCATATTATTACAAAACTATACCATACAGTATTACATATTTCATTTAAACAAGACAAATTAAATATAGTCTGTCTGAAGAAATATTACAATTATCATACTATTAACTTCACTATTTATTTATTATGCTGTTGTATAAACTTTCTATAAGAGTTGCTAACACAAATATGCAATTAACAAACCCTGATAATGATTAATTAACATATTTGAGTGCCTGTTACAAAACGAAAACCTTTTATACTTGTTACTTGTCTGGTATTGTAATTATAAATTATATATTTTAATCCTGCAAACTTAAGTTAATATTAATGTTAAAATTGGTTATTTTTTTGCATCTGAGTAATTCAAAAGAAATATTCCATCCAAACGTTTACCAATATACAACCAACATACCAATTAACACTTTCATTATAAGTGGCAAAATAAATCTTAAATAATGGGTTTACTTAGAGTAAAATTGAGTGTGGACCACTATAGATTACTTTTAGCATCATTTACATTATACTGTATGAATAAAGAGTGTGTATTGGTTATCAATTAAATACTTAACATATCTTGTAATCAAAATAATAGTTAATAAGGGTGATTGCATGCAACTCAACACATATACAAATTTAAAAAGTAGAAGTACAATTATTACCTTCAGTACATTATAAAGGAAGGAGGGAGAAGCAATGAAAGAGAGAGTAGGGATGCAGTTTTATCATTAACTGTATACTAAAAAAAAAATGTAAAAACTCCCTGAATTTTGATCGTCTATACTAGTTATAAAAATAAGAATATAAAGTAAATAGTATAATAAAATACACAATAAATGTATTATAGGCTTATAAAAGAAAAAAAATTCAAATACAGCTATAATTAACCTTTTGATGCTATGGGAATGAGGTTCACTTTGATATATTGTATATATTTTCATTTTTCGAGTTTATTAAAGCAAACAACTTAGTCATTTCCCGTCATTCAAACGATTGCTTCGTATTTTTAATGAGATATTTCATCAACTGATATTTAATAATCTACTGTTAATGTAATCTCTGGGGTACAGAATAAAACCATTTGAACTATTCTTGAATCTATTCTCCTTGACCAAATTGAATAGAAATAAACAAATTGAAAACTTGTTAGCTAAGATTATCAATGATTAAAAACTAATTAATTTATTACAACAACTAAATGTTTTACAGAATAGTATGCTATAAAAGATAGTTTTATGAGTTTTATTGCAGTAAAAACATAGATCAAATAAATGTAATTATTATAAATAAACTGAATCATATTTTTTATTGAACATAAAACATTAAATGAACATTGTTTTTCTTCCACACCATTGTTGGCAAAATGAAAGAAAGTTAAACTATTATAAGTCAAGGTTAATTTTGTTAAAAAAATATTTCAAAGTTCTAATTAGCTGTATGATATTTAAACGCACTAATTTGGTTCTTGATTGACAAATTATGTATAAAATCATTGAAAAGTGAGAGTTAAAAGCGATCACAATATCTTTTATGCATATATTTTGTATCTATAGATACAAGATTTCACATAAACACGTGAAATAACAGCTATTTCAGAATCTATTACTATAAACTTCAGTAACATTTATACTGATAATTCAGTATACTTGGTATATTAATATGCTCAGTATATTAAACTGATTATTCAGTATCATTTATTTTTGTATCACTTCAGATAACATTTCAGTAAATGTTTCATTTTTCGAGTTTATTAAAGCAAACAACTTAGTCATTTCCCGTCATTCAAACGATTGCTTCGTATTTTTAATGCGAAGCAATCGTATGTAGCTACAAATAGATCAGTATCTATTTGTAGCTACACTATTTTTTTTACAATCTTTGATATCCTGAATGTAAACACTCCTGCTGCTAACGTATAATAGTTTTTACTGTTTATCAATGAAGAATTCAAGAAACTAATTTTAAATAAAATTATACCTTTGTTGTATAACATTTTTATGAAACTAACAAAGAAGACAGGGCAATAATAATTTAAAAATGAAATACATAAGTACAAATAGCGAAGATGTATAATACTCGGATATTTAATCATGCAATAGATAACTGGGTAGTTTATCGAATAACGAATACATACCATGCTATAACGATAGAATAACCAACTGAGAACTTTCAGTTTGACCCCGGAAGATTGAAAAAAGATCCTAAAACGATCAAGTGAGAAAAAAAATTTATGAGATAGGGTGATACATTCTTCTGTAATTGTTACATACAATCTCTGTGGTACTAACAGTAGCAATACAATGTTTTCCATAAACATAGATTATTATGTTGTCGCTGTTCTCAATATTTTAATTTTACGGAAGATTTAATGTTCTCCTATTAACAAGAGGGTGTTTAATAAACATGTTTAAGACATTTCTTCAAGATCTAGGAATGAGGCAATAATAAATGAAAAAAAAAACCATTACATTTTCATCATAATTGGTACAATGGTGCAAGTCTCATTTGAATAAATCAAATTGATTACCTATGAATTTGATAATACATTTAATGCAGCAAAATTGAGTATAAACTACAGTTCACATTTTTTAATATTAGTTTATAGTATGCTGAAATTGATATCTGCATTTCATTACTTGTTATTAAGTGAAATTTTTAAATTAAAATGTTATAAGTTTACTATAAAACCCCATTTTTATAAAATCAAAAGACTATACAATACAATCTATTCTATACAATTGAGTGATTGTATACAATATTCTATACAATCAGTTGAAAGGGAATATTTCTCTTAAGAACAATAGAAACAAAAATTTAAAATACGTTCAGAAATCCGTAACAATAATTCAATTTTCACTTATTTAAGACATAATTATAGTTGAAATCATTGACTGAAAGATATCAGAACTAAAAAAAAAAAACAAAGTTTTGTGCAATTTCTTTAAACACTAAGAAATAGATCCCATCTTGAAGGTCAAAGTCATTATTTGTGAATAGTCAATGCCAATATGTTAGTGGATATTCTTCTCATTCCTCTTTTCTGACACCTACTTTTCTCTCTTAATTACGTTTGCACTTGCAATAGTTGAATGCACGGGGAATAATTAAAATTATATTTTCTTTGTGTGTCTTTAATTTAGTTATCCTTATAAATGAAACAAAGTTCTTTCAGTTATAATTCTTAAAAACATGTTAATCTTTATTGGTTAAAAACAGTGAAATCTTCCTAAACATAATTAAAATAAGAAGTTATTTTATAAACTAAACTACAAATGTTTTTACATAAAAGACATTCAGTGTTAATTTATCAAAGTACTGGAAGATAATCACAACGATTTTATTGATCTGAATAATAATTTTGAGGTTTCAAACAGAGTTTGCTGATCTTTTAATTCAGAAATTCAGTTATTCTTCTATTAAATTAATAGTTTTGTAGGTTAAATCTAATAGAAATTTGTTTCTATTTATAAATAAATATTATGCGATACAGCATTTCAATAAACTTTTCTTATCAAACATTGGTACCGAAAAAAATTAAACATTTAAAAAGGTATTAAATGTAACAGTAAAAAAACAGTTTCCAGAAAAAATATATCAAGTTAAATTGAAACAAAGCCATTACATTCAAGTTCAGAATTTTCTTTCAGAGGCATTCTAACTGACAATATCTTAATGTTTGGTTCAATTAAATTTCTGAACATTTTATCACCAAACTATTTCATAACTATATTTGCTATAGCTATGTATGAGGAATAATTAAAATTATACTTTTTTAAATATCGTAGTGCTAGAATTATATTGTGTCTTTAACTTAGGTAACCTTATATATAAAACAAGTTCATTTGGTTTTAATTTAAATTAACTGTTAATAATGTTAAGAAACTATATATATATATATATATATATATAATATATATATATATATATAATAAAAAACCACAGGAAAAAAAAGAAAACAGATAGAAAAAATGCTCTGAGGCCTTTCAATTTATGTCATCAGAGAGCAAACAAGGTAAGAACTAGAAGGTAACATCAAAGGTGTGTACAAGGAAGGTAATACCTTCCTTGTACACACCTTTGATGTTACCTTCTAGTTCTTACCTTGTTTGCTCTCTGATGACATAAATTGAAAGGCCTCAGAGCATTTTTTCTATCTGTTTTCTTTTTTTTCCTTGTGGTTTGTTTTCATTGATTGTATCACGTGTTTATTGTGATTCATCTGCATATATATATATATATATAACATCAAATAGGCTCTGATAAAGAGGAAAAGGAATCTTATCAAATGATACATTCATTTACTTGAGATAAACAAACGTAACTGCTATAATATACTAAGATAAAATTCTAACTTTTAAAATATTTACATTAATTTTTTTCAATTCAATATGAAGTTTGAAATCATCCCAAATAATTTGCTTCATAAGAACAAAACACAAACATCGATAGTCAATCCAGTTCAAAAGCTCAGCGTTGAAACATGACTTTAACATTAGTTGTGCAATCCGTAATTGTGTGGTATTCACTCATTCTGAGGTAAAATGGATAAACCAACAAAAGTCTCCACACAAATGAAGTTTAATTCAACAATAACAACGCATTTCGAACACTTTGTGTTCATCATCAGGAAGACACCAAGGATATGGTGCTGAAGGGTTGGTCCAGTAAAAACAACTCAGAAAACAACAGAGTTGTTTTCACTGGACCTACCTTTCAGCACCACATCCTTGGTGTCTTCCTGATGATGAACACAAAGTGTTCGAAACATGTTGTTGTTGTTGTTGAATAAAACTTCATTTGTGTGGAGACTTTTGTTTGTTTATCCATTTTACCTGAGACATGACTTTATATTAAACATAGGCACTTGCTACAGAGGCATGGAGAGCCTAAATTCAATCTTAGTTTAAAACGCAGTTGATTTCCTTCTGTGAGAACTTCTAAAATTATCAAACATAATTATGATGGTCAGCATAAATCATTATGCTCAAGCCTACACATTCATATTACCTATATACAATTAACTGATAATTAGTAGTAAATATAAATAAATAGAAATAATAAGTGTTCAATAAGATTTCTTTATTTCATCTCACCACACAATTTAAACTTATTAGTTATCGTTCTTTGATTAGCCAGATTAGTCATTACAAGTAAAATTTTTTAATTAAAAACCATGAATTTCAAAGCCTTCAATTCAGCCTATCGAATTAAATGTATATCCTCAAATGTTATAATAATTTTTTTAGAGTACGCTACTCACAAAACTTTATCACAAAAATCTTGATAAGGAACTCCTCCTAGTTTTATTTAAATGTTGCAATTTGGGTTAATAATTTTTAATGCAGTTTTGTTATTCAGTTTTAAACTATATGTATACGACACAAAAATACCTTTTCCAAATCAGAATGTTTCTAATTCAGGGAACCATTTATGATCATTTTTAAACCTCTCGTAAAATTTTCTTTGAAAGGCATTCTATCTGACAGTATATTAATGTTTGGTTGAATTAAATGTTTGAAAATTTTATCACCAATATAGGCATTTTCATTTAGTACCGACCTTAATAGACTGCAAATGGATTCTTTATTGATAAAATTATCAAAAGTTAGAGGGGAAGAGTTTCGAAACCTTTTTCGTGCTAAATCTACAAAAGGTGGTTATTGATCCTGTTATCTTTAGACATGTTTGTCTTTATATTTTAATAAGGCTAATTTGAGCAACTATCTCATTTTACAATCAATCATGTGATACCATTGGTTTCGTTATAGTAGCTACAGTAATTTTGTAGAATAAAAAACTTATATTTGGGTTACGATTCTATGTTTTATCAACTAACCTCTTACAACAGAACATATCTTTTCTGGTCATATCCAATATGCCTGTTACAAAGCTTTTCCTATTTAGTCTTTTATCAGAAGAAACTCCAACATTTTGCACATTCTGAGAGTTTCAGTTTGATATTTTTAATGAACAAGTCTTTGAGACCTAGTTTCTTACTTTTTGAGGAAGGTACAAGGACTGTTTTAGCAGGTTTTATATCCAACTTTTATTTCTTACCCTTGTTTCTCTTATTTAAGAGACAGACTGCATAACGTCAATAGCAGTACAAGCAAGGCTTCCCTTTCTTTCAATAAAAAGGTTTATCAGGACATCTTTATATTTAACTTTGAATATTTAGTGTATCCAGTAAATCATCTTCAACCAACGATTGCAATAAGAGGAATAATTAACTCCCTGAGGACACCCTTTAATGGTCACAATTTCAGTTGTGGTAGTTATATTACACTATACCAATATTATCCTAATTATTCTTTCCGTTAGAATTGTTTTAATCCATTCTATAATAGCTGGATTAATACTCTAAATATGAATGACTGATTCAATGGATTAGAAGGACGCGTTACAGAATGCTTCTTCTGCATTCAAGAAGCATATCGGAGTGTTTCCTTTAAGATTTAAAGAGTTTTCTATCTTCTAAACCATGGGGTCCGCGAGTGAATTTAATCCGACCCGTCATCTTACCCTGGACATTATCTAAATATAGGCTAACCAAGACCAAGTGACAGTTGAGAGTCCCGAATATATCCCATCGAAATTAATGTTCAATAATATGAAATTTGAATCAGTTTGGAGATCACGTGAAGAGAATTTCATACCTCCAACTTATTCATGAAGCTATAATCACGAACATCTATTTATATTCTTTTTAATGTTATTAAAATAATTTAATTGTGTTACTAGAAACAAAGATCATTTTTTTGCTAAATTGTAGTGTGCGTAGCATTGCCGGAAGGTTATGTTATCTGGAGTAGCGGTAAATTTGAAAGTGTGCTTAGTTTAAAGTTAGTTTTATTTTTGAATAATTATCTAGACTTTTAAGTAGCATCTGTATAGCAGTTTATTCTTGATAATTTTGCTCAACAATATGATAAAATTTTTATGACTGAGTTTATCATAAACGTCTTATTGTAAATCATAAAATTGTTTAACTTCTTCAACTAGAATACATGAAGAATGTGAGTACAATGAAAAAAATCTTTCGATAGCATGACCTTAGATCTTATACTAAATGGAATAAACTATAAAGATTCACTCTATGAAATAATTTATTTTAGCACCTTATCGTTCTTGTATTTCGAGTTGTTCTAGAAGTCATACTAATATTTACTATATTAATATAACTACTAAATACGTTATATGTATTACAAATGCAAGGAGTTTTTTGTTACTTGCACTTGTTATTAACTGTTAATCAGATAAATAAATGTTTATCAGAATGTTAATTTATCAAAAATGTCATATTTCATCGCACTACTTTGCACATTTCTTTTCATTGTCTCTTAATTCTTTATTCTGATTACTATACTTTTTGTTCTTTTTTCTTTCCAGAAATCTTTTTTGTCTGAACAAAAACAAGCCCATGGAAGCTAAGAGAAGAAAATGGGATTTGGAGTGCCAAATTGTTAACAATGACTGTACAGTTAACTATTTTTTCACGGAGCATTTTGTAAAATGTGTTTGCTTAATTTGTGAAGAAACCATTGCTGTGAAGAAAGTTTCAAATATTAAACGACTCTATGAACCACCATAATCATGACAGAAGTTTACAGTATAAGCACGAGAATAACAAGGCAATCATCCTTTTCTACTAGAAAAGTTGAAGAAAGTGACCGAAACACTCGCACTAGCTAGGAGTGTCAATATTAACTCCTGAAAGGATGAAACCTTTACTTATGGAGAGTTATTTAAAGAATTATTGTTAAATGTAGCAGATGTTACCTCCTCAGAAAAAAAGGATTTATTTTCTGTTATCAGCCTATCGGCAAGAGCAGTGCCAAGGCGAACTGAAAGCTGCTAGCAAATATTAGAAGTGGTTTGGAGGGCATTTTAAACAATGCGGAGTATTATTTAATTGCTGTAGAGAAAACCACAGATATGAAGGTTACTTGTCAATTTGCAGAGAGGTGTAGCACCAACATTTGATACTGTTGAAGAATTTGTGCGATTGATTCCTATGAAAGACATTAGTCCTGGAGCATAATAAAATGGAGTACCAAAATGAAGCTGGACTTATCAAATCTTTCTGGAGCAATCACAGTTGGTGGGAGAGAAAAAGGGGCTGCAGTGCTCCAAAACCATATAGGCATTGATCAAAGTATAATCAAACTTCATTGAATTATTCATCAAAAAGCTTTGAATGCAAAATCACTGAATTCTGAAGACATCATGGCAGGTCGTGAAAACAGTGAATTTTATATTGTTAAGAGGACTAAATCACCGCTAGTTTCAAGGATTTCTAAATCAAATCGAAGCAGAGTATGGCGACATTATATGTTTCTAAAATGTTCGATGACTTCGAAAATTGCTGGAACGAATATATGCATTGAGAGAAGAATTTCCATGTTTATTAGAGAGCAAATGACAATTTAATTCTCACTTTCAAGATCCACAGTAGGTTGTTAAGTTTGCTTTTTTTAGTGGGCATCACGACCCACATGAACACTTTAAATCTTGAACTTCAAGGAAAGGAAAAGGTTGTATTTGAGATGTTGAATCAAATTACTTCTTTTGAGAGAAAATTTCATCTATGAGAATTAAAGTTACAAAAAGGAAACAACTCTCATTTCCCAAGTCTCCAAAATCACAAAAGAGATGTAATACCAGGCATCTTTGTGAGTTGTATTAAGGATTTAAAAAAGGGAATTCTCCTCTCGACTTCCGGAAATATAGAATTATATTTCAGTTACTTGGTATCCTTACGAAACAGATGTGGAGCAAGCATTAAAAATATCAATTGGAATTAACTGACTTATAGTGCGATGAATTATCTTTGAAATCGCAATTTCATTTCGAATCTATTGTTGACTTCTTCAATAAATATCTATTGCCAAACGAAAAATAAAAAAAACATAATGAGAAACTGATGGTGGCATTATTTGGAAGTGCATTGACATCATTGTGTATTGAAGTACTAATGAACAACTTTTCTCCGAAATGAAATATACCAAAAGTCTTTTGAGAACAAGGTTGCTCAGATGATGTTTTGCTCCTTGTCACCGACAAGTATTTCACTTGAAGTAAACAAATTATCACCCAATAATTTACGATTTCTAACTGTATTTCGTTTGTAGCATGGAATTTGCTTTTTGTTTATTGCTATAGTAATTTTTTTTATTCCTACAAAAAAATAAGTTTTTTTTTGTGAAATGTGTTTGTATATTTTTGGTTATATTCCTGTAGTAAAATGAGTGGTATAGTTTAAATACAATCATATCATATTGAATCCTTGCTTTCTTTAAACACCCAGAAAATGCACTAACATATGAAATAACATGCTTCCCCTCTATGATTCTACATAGTCGTTTGACCTTCACTCTCAAAAAGGCTTCCGACTCCTTTTCTAAACCAACATAACTGATTCAATTAATTTTTCCCTTCTACAGGTATGTTCTACCAAGTGAAATAACTTATTTTTATTAACCAATATTTTTTCATGTGACTATGGATGAAAATTAATTGTTGCCATTTTTAATATAATATTACTGTTCTAATATTGTAATTGCACGCAATATTCGTAGAAAGACAATATCTAATACGAAATTTTAAATTCCATGAGTTACAAGAGAAAGTGGGTTAACAGAAGTGGCAGTTTTATTATACATAACGAAGAATTTCACTTCCCATGATTCTATACTACCAACAAAACTGTGTAGTTCTCACGCACCACAGTATATCTCTGATATTAGGATTTATTAAAGGGCGCGACACATAGATTTATTATAACATTTTCGCCAGACAATGTTATGCAGGTTATCATTATTTCAAATCTGAGTTTTTAGAGCTATATTACATTTGTAATGGTCAGAATTTCTTGATTTTACTGGTAGCATACTAATTTTATGTAGTACTTTTCACGAAATTTAATTCTTGTCTATTTAGCAGTTTAGCGTACAAAAAAAAAATTTTTCTGAAAGTATAAATATAACATAATGCTCCTTTCTGTCCTTGTAATTTCAATATAAAAGTATTGAGTTGTTCCTCTCAAAAGTGTTATTTTTGGGTATAGTGTCATTATGACGTCAGTTGCTGTGACAAGGATCATGCCTGGTCACTAGTTTTCAGACTCATAAGTCACCATTTTAACATTTTTTGCGTAGTATGACCACACTTTTAGATGCATATAATCGAAAAAACGTCAACATTGGACTTTGGCTGCACAAAACGTGTAATCTCGTTTGAGCCAACTTGTATTTCCGTTAAAAAAAAAAAGAAAGAAACAAAACATAAAATATCTTATAATATTATATATAAATATTGATAAAAGTATCGACATTGAAATAGAAACAAAATTAAAGTTTGTCAGGACTCGGTCAGTTTTTCAGGTTTAAATTGAATTCTCATTGCCAAAGTTTCGGTTTTTATTTTAAAACCTTATCCATAGGCCTACAAAACAGAGGAAATATAAGAAATAATTCAATTATTCAAAACTGATCAATCAATTTTGATTCAATGAAAAAGGTTTTAAATAAAAACCGAAACGTTGGCAATGAGAGTTTAATTTGAACCTGAAGAACCGACAGAGTCCTGATAAACTTTAACTTTGTATATATATAGTTCAAACAAAAAAAACTCACAACGATATTTCGACATTCGTCGTCATCGGGCAGAAGTAGTCCCTTTGAGTAGCTGAAGCTAACTGCATGTATATATGTATATATATAGTTCACACAGGAAAGAGAAAAACAAATAAAAACACACAAAAAATACAACGATATTTCGACATTCGTCGTCATAGCGCAGAAGTAGTCCCTTTGAGTAGCTGAAGCTAACTCCTCAGTATACAAATTAATAATCAATCTTTAACTCTTGATATAATATATGAATTAAATACCACAATAAACGGATATATATTAGATATAATGCTCTCAGGCCTTTCGTTACAACATCATCAGAGAGCTAAATGAACTAAACAAAAATTATAATAACAAGTTAACCTGGTTCAAGAATTCCTGAAGACTTCAATCAACCAGGTTAACTTGTTATTATATTTTTTGTATAGTTCATTTAGCTCTCTGATGATGTTGTAAGGAAAGACCTTAGAGCATTGTATGTAATATATATTTGTTTATTGTGGTGTTTAATTCATATATATATATATATATATATATATATATATATAATAAAATAAATTCAAAACGAAGGAAACACACAGAAAGACACAGACATAACTCACATCGATATTTCGACCATCGTCGTCATTAGGAGGTGCGAAGAGTCCCGCAGGAAGACAGGGCGGTACCGCCCTGTCTTCCTGCGGGACTCTTCGCTCTTCACACCTCCTGATGACGACAATGGTCGAAATATCGATGTGAGTTATGTCTGTGTGTTTCCTTCGTTTTGAATTTATTTTATTTTAAAAAAGTCCGCTGGACCGTTTCTTTTAATTATATATACATACAAACCGTAACAAGCAGTCTTCGCCAGAGTCAAATTCCACCTGTTGATACAAGGAGGCCTAGTGTATAGCTTTCATCTTTTTTTCTGTTTGTTTTCAAAGTGCATATATCACAGTCAAAATAACATACACATACAAAATATTTTGCATAATTAGATAAATCACCAGCATGATCAGTCATTACAATTGAATACTGAGAGTCATTGATCTTTCCCATAATAACTGTAGTAAACTAATTAAAAATTAAAACTTTAATGTTCATACACTGTAAAAAATAGAATATAGAAAACATTTTATCATTAAATAGTTTTTAATTGATTACTGAAATTAATATTATTTATGGGATAAAATTAAACATTTCCTTGCATATTTCACCTTTAACTTCATACTTTTCTTCATTTTCTGAGCCAATAATAAACATGATACTCATAAATAAATAAAAAACATTATAAATCAACTACTGACGTTAATAATGTTAATAGAATGCATCCAAAAAAATTTTTAAGTGGTTTAATAAAGGTTGGTTTTTAAAACTGAATTTCATTTTGAGCTCTTCTAAAGTTCATCCAAGTTCAGGAAATTTAAAATCTCCTCCAGAATAGTCTTCAAAATTCTTGAAAACTGGAAGATAACAAAGACTTTGGTAAGATGTTTTCACAAATTACTTAAAGACAACTGTTTTAATAAAACAAATATATATTAAAATTCATTAAGTTATTTAAAAGAAAAATTACAAGGAAATTAAAACCATTTTCTAAAAAAGACGAAAATATTTTTAATATTTTTTTTTTTAAAGTATTCAGTTATGGTGGAATACCACTACTTATTCAGCTAATATCACAGTCACTGTTACAAAGAATGCTAAAAGGGAGGCTAGAAGTCGGGGACAAACAGGTCTCGGAGCTGATCGAGAAGTTCAGTTTGATGGAAATCCCACGAGGCTTGAACTCTCCTGAACAACACTGGGCAGTCAAGAGAACAGCATTCAGTGCCAATTTTCCGACCACAGCAACTCTCGCAAACCTGCCACAATCAACACATAAACATACAAACAGGTTCTAGAAAACATATATAAAACTCTGCATAATTTAAGAAATTATATGTTTGATTGGCGTAGATTTTTTTAAAAATAAAATTTTATGCTTCCTACATTCTATAATAAGTTATTAAATAATTTAAAATTATTTCATTAAACCTCCAAACATCAATTTTATTTCAGTCTATTCAGTTAAAACATGTGTAAGTCAATGTAAACAATGTAAGTAAATGTAAAAAAATACAAGTATAGCAGGTGATCCATTAGTTCAGGATGAATATTCAGTTTTTATTACTCTTTGCGGTTATTGCAATTTCACGCTTTTTTTTTTTTATAAATTGCTAACTGTTGTGTAATGAGCCGCTTAGCGTCAAAAAAAAAAACATTTTCTGAAAATATAATATTGATCTTAACGCCCTTTTGGTTAATGTCATTTTGAAAAAACGTTTTCATTCTAATTTTTGGTATAATTTCATTTTGATCCGTCAAACGGTATGACTTTTAACGTTTTCACAAGCTTTCCGATAGAATCATAAGTAAAAATGTTTACATTTTATAGAAAAAAAAATTCAGCCTTTTTAAAATTCTGATAATTTTTTCAGTTATTTCTTTTATAATATCAAAGATAATGCCAAAATTTTATGAATGTAGAATTAATTAGTAGTTCAGGAGAAAAAATATGTTGTCTAAACATAACAACAGTTCTTTATAGTTCAGCACATATATATTTATCAATTACAAGATTTCACAATAAACACATGACATAAAAATCAACGTCTAAACCACAGTAAGAAATCAGAAAAACTGTGGTTTTTCAACAATAAGAGGTAAACTGATTTGTTTGTATCAGTATGAGTTTGACTCTGATGGAGACCGCTTGTTTCGGTTGAAAGATTCGGTTTTCCTTATTTCTTATTGTGGTTTCGAAGTTATATTTTCATTTGAATATATGTTCTACCATAAAGGTAAAAATCTCCGGTACAGCTTTCGCAGGAATACGAAAATCGAATAACGTGGGACAAGAGTTAAGATGTTAGGGTTTCTTATCGTAGAATAATTACAATATATAATTATATTTTAAATATGAAAATTATCTTTTTCAAAATTTTTATTTATTTTTATTCTTTTTTTTTAGAAATTTCAAAGCTGTTCTAGAGTTACGAAAAAATATCTGTTTATCACACATGCTTTCATGTTTTAAAATAATATCACCAAATGTGTCTTTTTATTTAACTTTGAATTGAAATAACATTTTTTATTGTTTATGGTAAAATGTTTCTATTTAGACTTCAAAATATATTACACCGATTGTTGGGAGTATTTTTAAAGCACTTTATATTCCAGGGAAAAATAACATTAATTATAGTAAACCAAAACAAGTAGCAATCCACTAAAATCTCTCAGAGAATAATATCCTTTAAATAATAAGATGATAAATAATAATGGTTTTAAATAACGATCTCTCGGACTAAAATTAAGATCATTTACTAAATCACAATATTAACTCTTAGTATTGTTAGTTATGTTATGTTACGATATGTTCTTAATTCATCAATTTTTTTCAACTTTAACTAGCAAGAACTGAATAGTAATAAAATAACTTGAACTAAATAATTCAATATTATTCAACACTCA
Source organism: Hermatobates lingyangjiaoensis (assembly GCA_026182355.1). NCBI lineage: Eukaryota > Metazoa > Arthropoda > Insecta > Hemiptera > Hermatobatidae > Hermatobates > Hermatobates lingyangjiaoensis. Next base: position 829,378 of record JAPFBL010000155.1, read on the forward strand.
GACAGATATTTGTATTAACACTCAGTAACAAATATCCACGCCTACAAGTTCACTATACTTTGAACTACTAAAAAAAATTTCAAATAAAAAGAGTTTGGGAAAATAAAAAGACTTACTTCCGAACAGAAAATCAAAATACGCATGTTTTATAAGAGCTACTTAAACATCAGAAAAATAAGAAATCTGGATCAAAATATTAATGGTGATTAGTGTATTTAAAGAGAGGATAGTAGGTTGTCGGAAAGAGTAAGAAATAAAAAGAGAAACATTCCTTAAAAAGGAACTACTTTCCCAAAGAGAGAAGTCTATAGAATGCAAATCTATATTTGAATACAAAACCCTCAATATTATTTCTCTATTATAATTCCAATAAAGAAATATACAAACTAATTTATATTATTTCATTTTCTTCTATTCATCCTTGACTTAATTCTTAAAATTGTCTTAAGGAACAGGAGGAGGGGATTATTGTGAATCCAAAATGATGAGTATGAATTGAATGATTAAAATAAAGTCGGTTACTTTAAGAATGGTTGACTTCCTTTCTTCGAGTCGATGGGTTTTGGAAGCCAGACAGGCACACAGTAAGTCAGGCCTCTGCTGACACTGGTAACAGATTCCAGAAGTAGTCAGCTGGTTGCATAGGACACAGCTCATAGCAGCGAAATACTGGGAAATAGTAGACTTCTTTTGACCTAACTGTACTCTACTGACTTGCTGATGGGACCTCTTTGGCAGGTCTGAACACCTGCAAGAACAAATCAAAAGAACCCTTTCAGTTCATTACTAAAGGTGATTATCTCTCGTGGAGAACATTAAAAGGATTTGAAGAGCTAACCAAAAAAACATTAGGAGAAAAAAAATACAATGCATACAAGTAATATGCATTTTACAAACCATACTCCATACAAATTAAAATTCATTACTTGTGTAATCTGTTATGGTGTGATATTTACTCATATTTGGGGATTTCAAGAATATTTTTTTTTGTAAGGAGACTAATTGTTGTAATCCCCAAAAATTAAAATCTTACATCTGTTTTATAATATACAGCCATATGATATAAAATGTATATTAGGAAATTAGAGAAAAAAGGTAAAACATAAAAAAGATTACATAAACCAGAGTGTTACATCAGCCATGTCTCATCAGGGATGAGAATAAAGAAATAGAATAACTGTAAGCGAGTTTATTTTAATGATCTTTATGTTTTGTTTAAGACTCCTGCATTGTCTGTTCTATTTACTTCTCACAAATCATGTAACCTAAGGAAAAGCACAATATGTATTACATAGGACACGTATTGGGGGAATTTAAAAATTACGTCACCATACAAAAAGAGTTTAATATGAAAACTAACAACGCGTTTCGACCACATAGTGTTCTTATTCAGGTTTACATCAGAGTGAATTATTTGAAATTGACTACAATATATGAATGTTGAAAACCACTGTTGAGGTTTTTTAACAGGGAATTAGTATGGAAAATGACTTAAATTTAATGAGGTTTTTTAACAATGGAATAAGTATGAAAAATGACTTAATTTAATAATTTTAAAAAACCTCAATAGTGCGATTCAACATTCAAATATTGTATTCAACTTCAAATAATTCACTCTGATATTATTTTAAGTCACAGATATGTATTTTTTTAGACGTAAACCTGAAGAAGAACACTAAGTGTTCGAAACGCGTTGTTAGTTTTCATATTAAACTTTTTTTTTTTGTATGGGGACGTAATTCTTGAAATCCCCCAATATGAGTATATACTACACTATAACATACAAGTAATGAATTAAACAGGAAGTACTTTATAAATCTTTCTTTATGATTTTTCTTTTATTTTATTAAAATGAGTAAATACCAAATGAATGGATTATATAAATATATAGATAATATACATATGTCCACAATAACAAGATATCACATAAACACGTGAAATAACAATCAATGATCAAACCTCAATATGAAACAACTTGTTTGAAATAGTAATTTTACAATATTAAATATTTCATATTGTGGTTTGATGACATATGTCCACATAGAACTATTGAGCACAAAAGATATATTTTTATTAACCCTACAAAATAGTTGATGATATTAATGAATTAGCACTCTTGTCTCTGTAAGACCCTGCAGCCACCCACTCACTTTCTGCGCGTAGGCGTAACTACATCCAAAACTAATGTCAAGCAGAACAGAACATAAAAAAAATGAAGCTTCTCTGGTATTTTGTCTTGGAAACTTCATATTTGAAGAACAGTTTTTATCTTGAACAAAGCTTTTTCATGTATTTCATAAAATTACTTGCAAAACAAAACAAACCATTATAAAAAATAACACTACTGGGACGAAGTACTTTCCACATAAGCTGAAGTTTAAGAAGTAATCAGATATCATAAAAAAACAGAATCTCCGTGGAATTGGATTAAAAAAAAAACTATTTTCATAGCAATGAATTGAACCAGAAAAATCAACAACCAATAATAAAATCTTTATTTTTCTTACTTCAATAAGAAATTTCTTAAATTTTTACCAGAGCAAGAAATGAAAATCTTCCTCGAAATATTTAACTATTAGAAAACTTGTTTTTCCTTAAAATAATATAAAGTGTAACAGTATTTTGGATAAACAGTCTTTGGATAATGTTTAAGTTCTATAACTATACACAATGGAGTATTTTCAACAGAAATTCCTTTTTTGTCATAGAGAATAATTTCCTCGATTTAACTTCATAATTTTTCTCTTTGCATAAACTTTCTCATAAAACAGGTAGTGCATCTTACAATGGAATATACTTGCGTGAAAATAGAAATACGGATCCTAATGCTCAACTCATGGTGACATGATTGAGGCATTGTGACATACCTCATTCTTCTTCCTTAATGATCGACCTGTGTCATCCATATGTAATTCATTTTCAAGCCTATGACAAAATATAAGTAATATACCTATGGTATTGGTATAGGTATGGTAAATACCTATGGTATTTTGTAACCAGATTGGGGAATCATTGTAAAGTGGCGTAATTTTTAGGACCTAATATTAATGCAAAGTAAAGACATAAAATGTTAGTGGGGGTGCATCATTCAAATACTAATCCATTATTTCAATTAGAATGAAATATTCACCAAGAGAAGACGTCGACGCCTAGGAGGGTGAAGCACCTGTTGAGGGCTGGAAGTATGGCTTTGAGGATGTAGTAGTGGGCATTGAGAATCAAGGAGGGCTGCTGGAAAAAGTGGCTCGGCGGCACTGTGAGCTGAATCAGTGGCACTCCTGGCGGACCGCAGACCACGACATAAGCGACTCGTTCTCCTCGGCGAGGTTCTGCACGACGATCTGCCGCCACTAGCTCTCTGCGCAGGCGTACAATCACAATCAAACCCAACTGTTGAGTAAAACAAATCTAAATCAAAATTGTGGGTAAGCTGTGAGGAGGGGCCTCTCACTTATGCGAGGTATAGAAATTCGCAATCGGTAGTTTGCAACATCTGCGCTGGGAAAGGGATAAATTTGGCTAATATAGATGCCCATGGCTGCCAACGCTGGGGTTTTGACCCCAAATCTGGGGTTTATAGGTGTTCTCTAGGGTTCTGGGGTTTTTAGAACTTGACAAAATAATGTGTTTTCTGTCCCACATCAGGGCTGTCATTAGACACTGCACCAAGATCCTACTTAATCTTGCTGTGCTCTAGTGACCGCTCTGTTGGTCCCCTATAGGACTGTCAATGAGAACCAAAAGCCTAACTCAGAAAAACCCTAGATTGTAACTTACAACCCCAGATATTAAAATACATATTACTATTCTCTTTTCCCCTTATTATTATTAATGTGATAAAGTTTATTATAATGTGGATAAGAAAAATAAAGATTTCATTATTGATTGTTAATTTTTCCGTTTCAATTAATATCTGTTAACATAGTTTTTTTTTTGTAACTGACCGTATCAAAATTCTCCATGAAACGTAACAACAACAAGCAAAAAGTACCAAATTTAATGAATTATGAAAATTATATGACATATGGAATTAATTTCATTATAGAATGACGATGCATCTCCTGTTTCATCTTTTAGTTGAAATAAAAATATCTTGAATTTAATTTTTTTTATAAAATTCTATTTTGAAAAGGATCAAAATACCTAAATATCAAACCTAACTAATTTGCATATATTCATCTGCTTCAGTTGAAAGAATTTGTTCAGTAATGAATTGTGTAAAAACTAAACAAACAAAGTAGTCTGAAAGCAAACATAAAGCATGTCTTCATAATTTCTGCCTCTCCAAATATCTGACTTATTACTCCACTTTTCATAGCGCCTATTATTTCTTGTCGTGATTGCCAATTGATACAACCATTGTTACTCTTGCAATTAATTGTATGGCTACAACTCTATCTCTAGAGTAATGCAATAATAAAGGTTAGTTAAATCAGTAATATATCTTTATTAATATGTATTTTAATATCTGGGGGGTCTTAAGTTATAATCTAGGGGTTTTCAGAGCCCAGGATAGGGTTTTGGTAAAATTCTCATTGGATGTCCTCTATAGGAATGACAACTGTCACCAGAGCACAGGTAGATTAAGTAGGATCTGGGTCCGGTGTATCTCAGGGATGCACTTTAAACATGCTCGGTATAACAGGGACCGATCCTATTGATTCCCGTTACTGTTTTGATTTTGATTGTATATTGGTTGCTGCTGTCAAGGATTCTTAGGCACGTTCAGACGTCACTGTGTGAGTTTACCTGCTACTCGTGATGCAGAGCAGAGCAGCAGGAGGTGATAGAAAACATCTAACTAGCAGGTAAGGAAAAGTACGAAAATTACCTAACACCAGTAATCTCCTAGTATGAACCGTGGTCGGAAAATTGACATTTTCACTTACCGAAAACAACACTGGGTACTAGCCGTTTTTAATTCTAATGTAGTGCAATCAGTTATTATGTGGTATTTACCCTACAACACTGGGTACTTTTAAAACCGTCGATGGTTAGATAACAAACATTTTACTAGCAGGTAACGAAATGTCTGAACATTTCGTTAACTCCAATAATCTCTCAGTATGAATCGTGGCAAGAAAATTGACATTTTCACTTACCAAAAACAATACTGGGTACTCGTCGATGGTTTTTTTTTATTATTTGTTATCATAAAAATAACGGTTGGAAAAGCACAGGTTTAGTTTTGTCTGGCAAACCGTCAAACATGAATATTTGATACTAATAAGTTTGAAATAAGGCTATTCGTGTTGAATTATATTGTAGGGTATATTTGCTGCATATTTTCATTTTACTGTGGTAAGGTAATGTAATAAACTGACACCTATAAAAATCAGATGTTTATCTGCTTCACACTACAGAAATATCCAAATAATATACAATTAATAAGGGAAGGGTATAATTTTCTTAAAAATTTCGTAACAAGTTTTAGTGTAAAAACATCTAGAAATTAGTTCATATATAATTTAAAAAAATGTTAAATGGATAAAATTCCAGTTTTTAGTATATTTTTGTTTCACTTTAACAAGATGTTAAATTAACAGCTATACACACTATACACACTATAATTAATTATTAATTAACACGCACGGAAACGTTAATTTTGCACATAGAGCTCTAAGTGGATGACTTTTTAGATCAAGTCCAAAATTGACTTGATAATTTTTTGATTTTTATTGATTATAAAAACATTATAATCAACTACAACTTTTATAAGAAATATTTTTCTTTATACTCAATATCTTGAAAAAAACCGTAAACATGTAAAATTGGCTCCAGTAGCTTATATTTTGAAATTCAGTCGCTGGTTTGAAGTTTTTCGAACCGATAAGTTTTATATTTAACTAGCTGATCTACCCGGTTTTACCCGGGAAACAGTTTAATTCCAACTCTAATAATAAATTACATATAACGAAAACAATTTAAATTTTCTATAGTTCCGTTACACCTAACTTTTTTGAGATAAACGAAATTAATACAGAATTAAAATTATAGATTACGCAAAAAAGATATAATCTAACACTGATTATAAATTGCACACATTGTCTAATAATATTGGAAGTTGATAGATTAGATTAAACAAATAAAAAAAAAGAATATTTTTTGCCGAACACTACATCAAGAAATTTGAAAGAAGTCTAAGCTCATTAAATGTGATATGTCTTATCTGTTAAATATAATGATACGAATTTTAAACCCACAAATCGTTTCAATTAGTAGCCAGTTAGTTGAAGAGGCTAAACCATATCACATTACATTTCATTCAATAATTTCAATTTGAAGACTTCACACAGTTTTAAATGTTTAATTAAAATTATATCAGTAAACAAAATTGTCTCCTTAAAAGTTTGAATAACAATATTTTGATGAAATATTATTTGTTTATGAAGAAGCATTGTATCGAAAAGTGTCTATTGAGTTCCAAATGTTAAATTCTAAATATATTTTTCATTATGTAATGATAAGAGTTATTATGTTAAGAACTGTATTTATACACACAAATACATACAGTGAATAAGTTTTATATATGTATATTTGAATTTGAATATTTCTTCATCCACTTTTTATGCTGTATATATTCCCTTATAAGTTTTACTGATTTAGACATTCATAAACGTCTTCTAGTTAGATATCATCGATATATATAATAACTTATCATTTTGCCTACATGGAGTAGGGCCGGATGCTAATTACTAATAATTAAATATTTTAAACAAACGAATTAATAAATCAGGAATAAATAAAGAAGCCTTACAATTATTAAACTTAAACAAAATACTTTAACTATTCTTTTAAGATTAGAATTAATGGTTCAAATACTATCATTATTATTCGTAATACTATTATGCATACTTAAAGTTAATAAGTTATTATTTAACGCATAACTTTCTTTAATGCTCAAAGCAAGTTAAACCAATTAGATATGAAAAGTTAATGGTAAACTATTGACAATAACTAAAGCTTTGTTAAAGTTAATAAGAAACCCATATAAAATTACAATAATTGTCTTTAATATGAATCTGAAAACAATAATAAAATTTCTGGTACCTGGTTATTTCCAATTGAACAAAGCATGTGGAAATATTATCATAAAGAATAACCTACCTGCGGCTGCCATTATTAATTAAAGTCAAAATGTAAACAAACAGGTTATACAGGAAACCTTATCTATTATAATATTTTTGGGACATTACCTGAACCACAACTCTGATTTTTAAAAATCTTTACATAAACCTTCCCGGGGATATACCTAATAATTTCCTAAATTTTCACGGCGTTTGGAAGTATGGTTTTTGAATCCATCGAGTACAAACAAACAGACATACATTCATTTTTAAAATCTAGAGATTTTGATCTCTTTAAGACCTAATAATGTTTATTTTGTAACCACCTTTTTTGATTGTTTAAAATTAACAACTGTTAGCTAATTAATTGTAATTGTTTAAAATTATTCTTTTTAAATTTGTATGTATAAACATACATGAAGCCGGAACGGGTTGATAGCTGTTAATATAAACCTTAAAGACCTAATCCTGGCAATCTCTGACAGTCGGCATTGCACAACTAAATCTTATCGTTCTATACAAGCTAAAACGAGTCACGGCTCATAGCACTTTCGTGCATGAAGAGTAAAAAATAATATACAATAAGCCTATCTTGTGATAAATAATAACAAACAAAGCTGGGATTATTCAAACTTAACAAGACAATAGATCATTAATTAATGTAAAAAAAATAACTATAAAATGTTTCTTCATTAAGACAAATAAAGATTTTTTCGTAACAACAAAACTTTTTACCTAGCTATTTTGAGCGCTGGAACACAGGCTCCTGGTCTATAGCCATTAATGCCTCTGAACTCTCTTGCAAAAGTTAGGTCTTGAATATTAACTCTCCTGGTAAACAACTTGGACATCTGCTTGCATACATAATCTTTTACTTGACTGACATCTTTCGTTTTAAACAGTATAGTCAGGGACTTCTGAAGTATCTAAATATGAAACGAATTTTAAAAATATATAATGAATAATACATGAAAATAACACATCATTAGAAATGTCAAATTGATTTAATCATATTTAAGTTTCAATGAAAGACAACAAAAGAAAAACAAAGATCTAAAAGAGGACCGTTCTAAAAAATGTCGAAGCCAAATATCTTAAAAAAGGAAAAATGATGAAGTGGACAAACCGTTAAACCTAGATAACAGTTAATCTAGGTAACAACCTAAAAGGTCTGACTGCCTTTTAGGCTCAAACTCTGAGTCTGAGTTTAGGCACATATTATAAGAATTGAACTTATATGTATTAAAGAATTTACAACAATTCATTACTTGTGCAATCTCTTGTAGTGTGGTATTTACTTATTGTGGGAATTTCAAAAACAATTAAGTCTCCACACAAAAGGGCTTTATGTTTAAAACTAACAACGTGAAACAAACACTTAGGTTCTTCTTCAGGTTTATATCTGAAAAATATACATACCTGTGAACTTTAATAACATAAGAATGAATTACTTTAAAATTGAATACAATTAAATGAATGGTGATTGCACTACTGAAGTCTTTAACAAGGGAAAATAGTATGAAAAGTCACTTAATTAAACATTAATCTTATGAAACATGATAACATAATAAAACCTGAACCTATTTATAAATAACAGAGAAGGTATAAACAATATATAAATTGTTTAAATTGCAAAAATGTATAAAACACTTTATGAATAATTTATAAACAGTGCAGGTAATTAAATAATCTCTGTTATTTATAAATTTATATTTTATGATGTAGGAACCAGGCTAGCTCAGTGGTTAACGTACTCGCCTCTGAACTGGTAGGTCCGGGGTTCGCTATTCACCTGGTCCTCGATTTAATCACGTGGTTGGTGAATAAATCTGAGCACGCCGTCCCTCGGAGAGGACGTTAAGTCGTCTATCTCGAGCCTGTACGATGTCAGGTGCTCGTGAAAGACCCCTACTCTAGCTAATTAAGAATTAAACATGAAGAACACTAAGTGTTTGAAACGCGTTGTTAGTTTTTAATATAAACCTCTTTATTGTGGAGACTAAACTGCTTTTGAAATTCCTCATCAATTCACAACAATAGTAATTAATAAATAATGAAAGGAAAAAGCTCCAGACAAGCAATCACTGTCGTATAAATTAACAATCGTCACCTTGCTTACAGCCGGACACCCGTCTCTTCTAACTGTTTCGATTCCTTTAGCATCATAAGTGGGTTCCTCTTGACTTGCAGACTCGTACATATAACCCACATAACGTTTTTTTGTCTGAAATACAGTAAATAACGCTAATATTAGAATAAAACAATGTGATCATAAAAAAAATTATTATTATTCAAGTATTAATTAACTTTGACCAAATCTTTTAACTACCCCTCTTCACTGTAACTCACAGTGATGGTTAAACTGTTCGGTCCTCCACTCCTTCCATTGGGTATATCATTCTTTTTTCATTTTATTCCGTACAATTCCTGTTATTTTGTAACTTTTAATTTGTAATTTGTATTGTAGAAAGTGTACCTAACGATGAACTCGAAGTGTTCAAAACATATAGAATAAAAAGGCTTCTTTGTGTGTGTGCGTGTGTGTGGAGACTTTGTTTTACCCATTTACCACCAGTATATTAATTAACTTTGTCTAAACAATTCATAAATGTTAATTTTTTTAATAAGTTTAAACGCATATTATAGACCAATTATTCTGTATATTTCTATTCTGGATTAGTAAACCTGACAATGCCTGATTAATAATAAAGTCTAAACTTTCATTCCCGATTCTACTGTTCATACTATGTTTTAAATTTACGTATTTTGTACTTCTAAGTTAACATTTTTATAATAAATACTTACCAGTTTGTTAGTTTTGTTATTTTAAATATTATATTTTACTTTCATATTTATTTAGCAATTTTTTATTAAAATGTCAGTATTTTTAAGACACACTTAAAGTATGCTTGTACAGGAAGCGGGTTGGTAAGACTGGGTTAGGGAATTCGAAGTCATGCTTTAGAAGTCAAAGAAAAGAACTTTGGCAAATGTCATAGGCACCCTCATAAATACACATTTAACAAAAGAGTTGAAGAGAAAGCATACTTGAAGAATACATGGCTGATAGACTTTTTCAAGCTTCAACTTGACTGGCCTGGGGTTTGCTATAGTGGCGGCATCAGCGATCTCTTGGCCTATCACAAAAGCCTCCTGTCTCGTCTTTCCAGGAGTCAAGACGAAGACGGAGTCTGTATCACCGTAGACTACTCGGGCGCCCCAGCTGGGATGATTGTTTACCATCTCGATTACTCTCTCTAGAGTCTCTCGGCCTTTGCTTACCACACTGTCTCCAACCTAAAAACATCATGTAACTGTCAGTAGGAACGTAAACGTAAAGTTTACTCCAAGTAACATTTTAATTTGCAACTCGCACAAATCTTCATATAACTTACAGTGGAAAATGGTTCTTCACCTAATTTAATAACCGGACTAAAAAAAAAAAAAAGAAAAAAGAAGTTGAATACAATTTCATAATCAAAATAGCTTTATTTAAGCATTAATAGCCTTATGAAATTAATTATTTATTTATTCATTTAATTGATAGAAAGCAAGCAGTTATCTAACTCCTAAGCCATTTCGGAAAAAAAAAACTGGCTTGTAGTTTACTTTTTTAATTAATTGTTAACAAAAGTAACAATGCAATGGATGGTATTAGAATTTTCTAATTCTCTGTTAAACCATAAATACTTTACTTTTACTAGACATGTGATCTTTGAAGAGTTTCTTTAAAGCTTGGACAAACAGGAATTACATTTTCAATTCAAGGAGCTGTATTGGGTGCATATCTGTATATATCAATGATCAAACCACAATAAGAAATGGGAAAACAAGGCTAAGATCTTTCAACCATAACAAGCGGTCTTCGTCAGAGTCAAAAACCCAACTGTTGGGTTTTTCATGTGTTTATGTGAAATCTTTATATATATATACCATGATAAACGGAAGCGGTCAGGCAGGACAGATACAGTCTTTCCTGTATACATACATTGTTAAAAATTAGACCATATTTAGCGGAAACTTATGAAAAAGCAAGTTTCATCTAAATATGGTCTAATTTTTAACAATATATATACCTATATATAAAGTCCGTGTGCAGTTTCAAAAATTTATACCTTTATTTGTATTTGCGATAGAGATAATTTGTAAAAAGGATTAGGAAGAAGTAAATCTATTCTTTTTAAGGTTTTATTGAAATTTTATTTTAACTTTCCACACGTTTTCCATCATTAGCAATACAAAGGGTAATAAGATTTTCCAGTTCTCGGAAAACATTTGCAAACTGATTGAGAGTAAGGCCTGAAATCACATTAATTATTTTAACTTTCAAATCTTCTAACTGAACTTAGGTTTGGTGACAGACGCAATTGTTTTCACATTTGCTCATAAAAAAAAAATTATGGAGTCAAATTTGGCCAAGGTCAAGGCCAATGAAATAGTCCACCCCTTCCGACCCATCTGTTAGGAAAGTCCTGATTTAGAGGTTGTTAGCACATGATAGGTATCATGTGAAAACAAATAAAATTTCAATTACTTCTTTCTAATCCTTTTTACAGATTTATGTCTATTACGAATACAAATAAAGGGTGTATATTTTTTTCAAATGCACACGGATTTTATGGACACCCTATAAAATACAAAGTTTGTTGTCTGAAGTTTGACTGGAGATATTTAGATATAAAGAAACATATGGATCTTATATAGCTTTTTTCGAGGCTAATAACTACGATATTTTGATTTTGATCAGGATCCTTTTTTAGGATCTACGACCCATAACCAACATGCCGCGGTATAATCTACCGCCCGGGCAATGCTAGTTTTTTCTTAAATGTAACTGAAAGAGTCAGCGATTCATAAGAAACGATGTTTGAAAACTAATTAATCTACATATGAATGTATTGTTTTTTTTTTAATTATTTGTTTGGTGACCTCCATGCAGGGCATCCTTCCCGAGAAGTTGGCAGACGTATAGCCATAAGTCACATTGGCAATAAGTTTCAAGCCCAGCTGTCTGGCGTGCAACACTCTGTGTAATAATTTATTCTCCTTGTGTTCCTTCATTGATTTTTCACCTATAATAATCAAAAGGTATTTTCAGATGATTTTATTTTTATATAAGGCCAAAAAAAAAAATATAGTTGTAATAAACTTTACCATTAGTCTTGTATCTAAAATTTCTTCTAACATCCTCGGGAGAATTCCTTTTCGAACATCAGATGAAACAAAGGCCACCCCTGCAGGAGAAACATGAATTGAGTCTTTCATTTCGTTCAGCTTCCTCAATGGAACTTTATACTCAGTACATCCAAACTCAAATCGATCTTTCCTGAAAGACAATACTTACTAAACACTTGCTTCGGGAATAAAGTCTTTACTGGCATTCTACTTACTGGATCAAGTTTTCAATTCTTCCTAAACATGTTGAAAAACAGTAATTATAGGCAATCATCATGGATGGATACAGGCTCTGGAAGTCCAACACGATCACAGGGTCTCCATAAAACCTTTTAAAAACCAACACTGAATCATAATCAGGATTACAAATGCACACCGTTTCCTTTATAAAATCTGAATTGGTAATTTATTATGAAACCACCGAATAATCCACTACCTTAATTGATATAGTTCAATATTATTAGAATAATTATAACAATTCTAACGTAGTGCAATCAGTTATTATGTGGTATTTACTCATTGTAGGGTAAAAAGCTAATGAAATGGTCTCTACATATAAAAATTTAATCGTATAAACAACGCATTTCGAACACGTAGTTCGATAACAAATAATGGTATATGTAGAGACCATTTCATTAGCTTTTTACCTAATAATTATAACAAATATAACGGAAATTTGAATTACCTTCGGGCATATACTACAATTGTAAAGAATCAAAGAAGGTTAGCATAGAACTTCTGCACAAACTAGTAAATCAATCCAGTAAATCTGTTTGTAGATATTTACTCGTAGTTCAAATTAGAATAAATTCATTTCTACCAAAAATCACAATCCTTGTTCAATTTTATCAAGGACGACAGAGGTCATCATCTGATATTTATTAGTATTTAAATACAAGTAATTTATTACTTCTTGTGGCAAAGTAATTATATTTTTTTCAAAAAAATAATGAAAATATTAATAATAAGTTAGCATCGTAGGTAGTGATTTTAATAACCTTTTTTCATTCTATGAGGTCAAACACTCATTTTCAAACATAACATTTTCAAAATATAATACTACTACTATTGTTATGATGATTTAAAAAAAAATGAATTTCAATCCGAAAAGCAGGAAGCTGAGCAAAAAAAAAAATAACTTCAGTAGAAACATAAAAAACTTCTGATTTATATTGTTGAGATCTTATTTTAACCAAAAGTTATTTATATATCGAAATTCATTATGATTAATATATTACAGTATGTCAACAGGATTTTGAATTCACACGAAACCGTAGAAAGAATGTACAAAAAAATGTGTTAATCTAAGAACATCAAAATATATAAAAAAATATTGAAACTCATTAAAACCCTGAAGATTACTTTTTCACCATTTATACGTCTCAGTTATAGTAAATGAACATTTAAAAATAGTATATTATAATCAATTGTTTATTATATCAAATAATTTAATTGTTTTTGTCAATTCTTCAAATTTTTTTTGCTATTCTTCTTTCATATTTTCGATCAATTAAAAATCTTTAAATAATGATATTTTATGGCAGGCACATTTATGTTACTGAATACAAGATGTGCATATTCATTAACTTTTCAAAACGTTTATACTAAAAGCTGTTATTATTAATTTTCCATTGGTGAAGAGTTAAAAAAAATATCATTCCGTTGCCCTGTGAATAAAGTTAAATGTCCAATAAGACTTATAGTGTTTCTTAAGCATTTGTTTGTCAAGCAATATGTAAAATGTTACAAAAAAACAGCAATATGAGTAACGGAGCGCAGATTTATGTAATAAAATTGCTTTATTTACTGTAGGGGAGAACATATCTTAATGACATTGATTTAATTCCATACTTATCTATTCAATTCAAACAAAACAACAAAAAACGAGTTTTAGAATTCTATTAGAGCCATTTAATGAGTTTAGAACTGCAAAAAACGAATACACTCGACCAAAAAGGTTCCGTACATCAAAAAACCGTACTTTTTTCCCTTCTGAATAGCATAAATTATCATCCGGGTATTGGTAATTCACAATGAGGGCAGAGTGAGACCGAGTAGCCCAGGATATTCAAATTTCGTTATCTTAAGCAAAGTATACCTTTTTTTTGTTCATAATAAAGTTTATTACGTATTAATAATAGTGTTTATTTAAATTAAATGTGTAGTGTACTAAAGTAGATGAAATTGAGATAGCCTAGCCCTTTTAGAATGTTTTCGTGAGGTTATGTATATGGTATGTCTTGGCGTGCGTTCAACCACTACCCCACCTACTATTAGGCTATCACTAACCAGTGTTACCAATTTCCGGCTTTTCTGTTTCCGAACATGTCTCGGGATCTATAAGTACGGAAATTAGAGGGTCGAGTGCAGTCAAAATGACAACCCACAAATAATAAGGCACACTTATAAGGCTTTCACCTTTTAGTGCTGTTCTAGGAGGCGGAAATTGTGGCTCATTTATTATTTGGAACCCATTTTTAGTAATGGGGAAGTCACATTACCTGTTCATTCTACATTGGGAGTCTTAAATTTTGCCCAACTCAAGTGTATTTAGAGAGGGATCTTTAACGAGTACTTGACATCGTACAGGCTTGGGACCGACGACTTAATGTCCTCTCCGAGGGAAGACGTAGTCAGATTTACTCACCTCTCGCATGAATAAATAGAAGGTCATGTGGATACTAGTTCAGAAGCCAGAAAGTTAACCACTGAGCTAACCTGGCTCCTAAACTCATAAATAATGTAACTAGCAAGTAATTTCATAAATAAAGGAAAACAGTTAAATAATTTACTGTAGTAGTTCATAATAAGCGATGTAATACCTGGACTGTGGCTCCATGACAAGAGGAAGACAGGCAGGAGCTCGCATGGCAGCTCTCTGCTTAATGCTAGGTGACACAGGGATGTAGTTTTGCAATTTACCGAGACGTAGCATCATTGATTCAACTCTAAACTAGAATAATCAAGTAAATTAGCTTTAAATCATCACTGACAGTAAACCAAGTTCAAATGATATTTCTACCTGGGAACCTCTTGAAAGGACTTCATAAAACTGAATTCCAAACAGGCTAGCCATTTCACTGGTGGTACCTATGAAATCGAGTTGTTCCAGAATCTGTACAATGCCGATTACTCGTGTCATGTAGTGCTTCACCACGAAATGTCTGAAAAATAAAACTGAATGATAACGCAATATAACTAATATATAACTAATGCACAAACAAGATACACCACAATCATGATTCCATATCATAAGTATGTCACTATTTTATTGATATTTATCGTGTGATTAAATCGTTAAATTCATAGCAAATAAAATTCCATCATAGATACAACAAAGAATGGAATAACCATGAGCAACAATTTTAAAAATGAATCTATTAGAACTAAAGTTATACGGACAACAAGTAAGCTGTAGAAGATTTATCTGTTCAGAAACCGATCAAGATAACAGGAACACGTACAAGGTAAGCTGGCGAATTACTCCCATAAGCACAACGCGGATCAAAGACCAAAGTATTTTTAACACAGAACAACGGTCCAGACAGATACCATTAATTGTAATTACGTGTAAAGTGTAAGTATAACGTCTAATGAACAAACTGCGGAGTAGTTCACGACGCTTGTTTTTGCAAAAATTTAAGTTGTGAAAATGGTTGAAGCTTTTAATAATTATAATAACGGATTTATATAAAAATGAGTAGTTCTTATATAGCAATAAAAGGTCAGAACTGCCACAGTTTCATTCATATTTGTGTGAACAGATTTGTATTAAATCGTAAATATTAAACTTTTTCGGAAAGTACCTTCTTAAAAAGGAGAATATTGGAGCTCTGCTTCCTTAACAGTAACTTCATTATGACTTCTGGTGATTCTAACTACTCAGGCTGTTTATAATATTAATATATTAATAATATATAATATATATTATATATATTTATATATAATATATTATAGGGTAAATATTAATAATATATACATATGTTTAAAATGTCTTTAATTTTTGTTTTGAGTTAATGTATAACTTTGACCCAATTGCAATACTTGCATTACTCTTTACTTAATATAGAGGTAAGTGAAAATAAGAAGAATCCAGTATCACTAACATTTAGTTATAACAATTTTCTAAATACAGTACCTAAATAAAATAATATACACACGACCGTCGAGTTTCCATACTTCAAGAATCCATACTTTTTTTTCTTCCGAATAGCATAAATTATCATTCGGGTATTGGTAATTTACAATGAGTGCAGAGAAAGACTGCGTAGCCTAAGTTATTCCAATTTCGTTATCTTAAGAAAACTATACCTTTATTATGCATAAACAATATTACTATTATGTATTTCAATGTATAATAAACTTAGACTAACAGTATCCACCTGTATTTGATGATTGTGATTTAAAGCAAGGCGAGGCAGAGAATAGTCTAGCTATCATTCCTTCTCACATGGCTACGCTACTCCAATTTTAATCAAATCTTTTCAAATCGGCCATTACAGTATTCGGCCGGTCTAACTGTGTTGAGGTCAGGCTATATATCGATGGTATGTATTGGCTTTCGTCAACAGTTAGACTAGGCTTTTTTTTGTTCATTATAAAGTTTATTATGCTAATATAGTGCTTATTTAAACGAAATATGTAGTGTGCTAAAGTAAATTAAATTAAGTCAGCCTAGCCCTTCTAGAAAGTTTTAGCGAGGTTATGTATATGGTACGTCTTGGCATGTTGTCAACCACTTAGCCTACTCTACCGAACATTAGGCTACCATTTACCAGTGTTACCAATTTCTGGACTTTTCTGTTTCCGGATCTCTCTCGCTCTCTATTAGTACGGTAATTCGAGGGTTGAGTGACCATTAATAATATTAAGATATGTTTGAAATATCTTTAAGTTTCGTTTCGAGTAAGTGCAAGTATATAGAGGGGGCCAGGTTAGCTCAGTGATTAACGTACTCGCCTCTGAACTGGTAAGTCCAGGGTTCGATACCAAACTGTCCCTCGATTTATTCACGCGGGATATGAATAAATCTGCGTACGTTGTCCCTCGGAGAGGCTGTCGTATGAAGCTGTCGGTCCTGATCCTGTACGATGTCAGTTACTCGTTAAAGATCCCTACTAGAAATACCCTTGAGTTAAGTAAAATGTAGGACTCCCAAAGTAGAATCACCGATCAAACAAAAAGACCGTAAAGGACTGACGTTTTTAACCCACTAGAGGATCGGTTTAAACAATAAAAAAAAAAGTGGCAGTATTATACCTGTAGTGACTTGACCTATGTGACCACCAATTCGTCAGAGTTTTGTTTGAAAAAGTGGGCACTCTTGTGTGGAGGACGTGGTAGGCAATGCTCTCAAAGCTGTAACTCATCAGCGCCAACTGCGGAAAATTATCATATTTAGAACTGCAGAAGTATGTGTCCCGTAACCAATAATAACACACCATCAATTGAATTAATAACACATCTGAAATAATCTATTTAGTAATTTCATTCTTTTTAAAAATGTAATTCTTTCATAACCACATAACCACCAAGACTATTTTTTTTATAATAATGAATTCTTTGTATCAATTAATATCTTTATCATCAATATGTTGAGTTTTTTTTAATTGTAAACTATCAAGCATAACTTCCTTAAACTAATTAAATGAATTGCAAAGTATAAAAGAACCACTATTTCACAAATTGATTAACTCTATAAAAGTAAAATTGGAGAGACTAGATGAAATAATACAATGTTTTGGAAATTTAATTTGAAGTAAAACTTGAAATAACCATTGCAGAATGCATGAATAATCATCCATGCTATAATTCATTCATTCATGAATGAATTCATTCATGCTAGGTTAGCTTTTAGCTAAGACAGCAAGGAAAGTCACAGGTATAATAAATTCTTCCTTTTTACTAAACTGGTAAAACAAACATTTGAAGTGTTTGACGAGAGGTTCTGACCTTTCTAACTTCATCGAGTAAATTTGAATTCAATTTACTGGACCCTCATTAACGGTTTCTGATAATGATAGACTCCTATAAAGGGTTTTTAGAGTTATTAGAAGTAAATTAAATCGTCACTCCTACTTTTCACTATTTTTGATATTATCGTTTCAATCACAAGTAAATATTTTTTTTTACTTTTCTTTGTCATGAGTCCCAATAATATAAAAAACTGAATGAAAATAGTTATAAAGTTCAAAGATGGGTTTCTTGAGGTTTCGGTCTAAAGAAATTACACTCCTGTTTCTACGCCGATGTTTCGCTAAAAATTGTTTGGCATTTTCAAGGCTAAAAACAATTTATTAACAACACAAGTAGTAAAACAAATACGTCCACGGAATATCAACCAACAGAAAACAAAGAACGCAAAAAAAACAAACCATAAAACACCAAAATACAATAAATAAAGCGACTGTCGCTCTCTGCCGGTACAAGAGAACGCAGGTACCTCTTCTTCTTCCCTTCTACTATTCGTTGTCTTTTTTCATTTATATATCTGTCCGGTTTGGACCGTTTTAATATTTTGATTTATATATATAGTTCAATATAGAAATAGAAACATAGAGCAATCAAAAGGACACACTTACAGTCTCTAATTTTCGGTTTGAACCGTCTTCAGGAGAGATAAAAGAGGGAAACCAAGCGCACTGGTTCAGAGACTCTGAATGTGTTGGAGAAAGGGTCTCTGACCGTCTCTGAACCAGTGCGCTTGGTTTCCCTCTCTTATCTCTCATGAAGATGGTTTAAACCGAAAATTAGAGACTGTAAGTGTGTCCTTTTGATTTCTCTGTTTCTATTTCTATATTGAACTATATTTGTCCGTTTTGGATCGTATTTCCAACGAAAAAGTATATATATATATATATATACTATAAATGATGAAAATACCACTTTTCACCCTTTTAAAATACCACTCTTCCCTCCCACTCTTCTCAACCCCTCACCAGATGTTTTCTGCATCTAGTGTTTCAGTTGGGTTTTTGACTCTGACGAAGATCGCTTGTTACGGTTGAAAGATCTTAGTCTTGCTTTCCCATTTTCTTATTGTGGTTTGATTATTGATTGTTATTTCACGTGTTTATGTGAAATCTTTTTTTATATATATGTATATATATACTAAATAAAACTTACTACATGTGGTTTATTCTGAGGTAGTTCCATTGAATAAGAGATGAAAGAGCTCTAAACAATTTGCCAAATATTTGTTTTTCATCAGTAAAAGAGTGACCAATTAATTTGCGTTAATTTAATTCTTATGTGGTAGCACTAATATGGTTTATAACACAACAATCAAGGAAGGCAGTCGGTATGAGTTACCTCATGACGCATGAGTCTCCAGACGTTGAGGGCGATTCTTCCAACCAACTTGACTTCCATTCCTGCAGTCAGATTAGCTTCTGGCGAGTAGAACGAAGGCGCTGAATTGATTCTGCCTAACTCAAGAACCAGATTCAAGCCTAGTACAAATCCACGTTGCAGAATGTATCCCCACGAAGACATTTCTGTCTACAAGTTTATGGCATTAAAAGCATTTTTTTTTTAACTGGAGATATTCAAGTCAATAAACTAAATGAAAGTTAAGAACTAAATAAAGTGAGGTACTATAAAATATTATATTATATAAATACTAGCTGATCTACCCGGCTTTACCCGGGAAACAATTTAATTTCAACTCTAATAATAAATTACATATAACGAAAACAATTTAAATTTTCTATAGTTCTGTTACATTAACTTTTTTGAGATAAACGAAATTAATACAGAATTAAAATGATAGATTACGCAAAAAATATATAATCTAACAGTGATTACAAATTTCACACATTATCTAATAATATTGGAAGTTGATAGATTAGATTAAACAAATAATAAAAAGAATATTTTTTGCCGAACAATACATCAAGAAATTTGAAAGAAGTCTAAGCTCATTAAATGTGATATGTCTTATCTGTTAAATAACAAATTTTAAACCCCCAAATCGTTTCAATTAGGAACCAGTTAGTTGAAGAGGCTAAACCATATCACATTACATTTCATTCAATGATTTCAATTTGAAGACTTCACAGAGTTTTAAATGTCCAATTAAAATTATATCAGTAAACAAAATTGTCTCTTAAAAGTTTGAATAACAATATTTTGATGAAATATTATTTGTTTATGAAGAAGCATTGTATCGAAAAAATAATTGAACAAAGCATGTAGAAATATTATCACAAAGAATAACCTACCTGCGGTTGCCATTACCAATTAAAGTCAAAATGTAAACAAACAGGTTATACAGCAAACCTTATCTATTATAGGGCCCTAGGGGGCCTGGGTTAGGCTGCCCCCCAGAGTTTAATAGCCTAAAACCACCCCAAGACCTATAGAAAGTGCCTTGCAAAAGAATTTTTGAAAAAGGTCCATTGTAGGCCGAATGCATAAGGTACAAACATACATACATATATACAGAGCCACGAAGAGAATTTATATATAGATTATATAAAATAAAATATATTTAAATTATTATATAATAATAAATATTGTATACAATTATGAAGTATTCATTGACATATGCACCCATACAAAGGATAAATAAAACATAATAAAAGAGCTCATGTTAAAATATCATATAGCATGACTGCCTTAAATATTCAAGACTGAAAATTCAAATATTGATGACTCTAGATTTTTCACAGAATATTGCAAATTTTGAACATACAGTCCCTCGGAGAGGACGTAAAACAGTCGGTCCCGGGGTCGTACGAAGTGAAGTCAGTTACTCCTTAAAGATTCTTACTCTAACTTACTTGAAGTAAGTAACTAACTTGAGTGAGGTACAATTTGGGACTATATTCTTCGGATCAACCCGTTAATGAAAAAAACTAAAATGGATATAAGGGGTCGTACGAAGTCAGTTACTCCTTAAAGATTCTTACTCTAACATACTTGAGTAAGTAACTAACTTGAGTGAGGTACAATTTGGGACTATATTCTTCGGATCAACCCGTTAATGAAAACACTGAAATGGATATAAGGGGTCGTACGAAGTCAGTTACTCCTTAAAGATTCTTACTCTAACTTACTTGAGTAAGTAACTAACTTGAGTGAGGTACAATTTGGGACTATATTCTTCGAATCAACCCGTTAATGAAAAAACTAAAATGAATATAATGTAAAATAGATCATGGCACACATTAACCCACAAGAGTGGGAATTAAAAACGAACAAACAAGTAAACAAATGATAAGAATTTAAAATAAAATGATTCAAAAATAGTTGATAGTTCACTATATATACGTATACAAATTTTAAATTATATCACAGTTTTTAATTTTGAGCAATAATATGGAGTGTTAAGATTAGAAACATCAAATAAATATCAGAAAAAATATAATTAATTTGTACCTGCGGTAAAGAATAATACAATATTTTACCCAGCCCACCAAATAATCGAATGGCCCGCAGGCAGAAATAAATAACAACTCCAGATTAATCTTTACCAATACTGTATCCACCTTTTAGTTAAGTTTGAAAACCTTTGCAGTCTCAAAATACTCGATTTGAGGGGAACTCAAAAACATTTTAATATTTTATTAAGTAAATTATGTGACTATATAGGTTTTAAAACTTCGTATATCCAGAAACTGAACGAATATAACATTTTTCTTTTTTTGATTAAAATAAATAAAAGAAAATATAAACTCAGTGGCGTAGCAAGATGGGAGGTGGTCCGCCCCAGGTGGTAAATGCCAAGGCGCGACAAATGCCAAGGGGCGGTAAATGCAAAGGGGTGACAAATGCCAAGGGGCGGAAAATGCCAAGGCGCGACAAATGCCAAGGGGCGGCATTTATGATGTAAAAGTATAAAATAGGAAAAAATTAAAGTGATAAAAAGCTAACAAAAAATTTGAAATTTTATAACAAAATGAGCTTTAAGGTTAATTGTTTTTATGTTTTATGTATGTAACACTGTTTTTAAATGGATTTTTCAGCTGTAATATTTAGAAATTAGAAAATAAATTTATTTTAAATTTTTCAAAACTTTACCAAAATTTGCGGTTTTGTATAAAAATGTTTCTAACTTTCTCATACTTGTAACATACACCACCAAGCCAGTAAAAGAGAAATGCATTAATTAATACCATTACATTGATTAGTGTTCAACAACTGAGCTTTAACCTTGTTTACATATTTCAAGCATAACTGAATTAAAATCTAAATTAATTTCAGATAAAATAAAAAAAACTACTTTTCTTTATATCAAAAATATTAAAACCAACACCTATTCGAAAAAAAAAACAAGCAAACCTCATATCCCGCAATTATATCAGGGTCCCAGTTTCGAACAATTTTAACGAATTGTTTAAGCATATCTTCTTCTGAGGTAAATTTTGAAACATTGAAATCAAAGGAATAATTTAAATTATCATTGTTATTAGTTACTAGTAAAAAACCTAAAAAAAAAGGATATTGTTAGATTCTTTCAGAGGCACTATATAAGGTATTCATTTAGTTACGAAAACTCATAAAATACCTGAAAAAGAACGTGGTTTATTGAAATCAGGAGGCACATCATTCATCACAGAGTAGAATATGGCACTAATGGCATCGAATTGTGGATCTGGGTTCAAATCTCCCCTGGTTTGTACATGAACCTCTGACACAAAAAGAGTCAAGTGTCTGTACTGCAACATAAAGCAACAAGCAGGTCTTATTTTATGAAAAAAAAAAACCGAAAATTAAGATCAAACTAAAGAAACAACTTAAAAAACTGTTTTTATAAATATTTAAAGGTTAATTTATGAAGTGCAGAAGACTTTTCTTTACTACAGCATATGTTTGATTAAATTTGTTTCATTGTAAAAAGAAATCAAACTTTCCACATTCTTAGTTATTTTCGCAAATAACTTATTTATTTTGGATATTCTATCCAAATCAAAATCACATTGTGCACAATGAATTGTTTTTACTTAATTAATAATTCATTAATATTAATAATTAATTAATAATTTAAAGACAAATGTAAAACTAAAAAGCTAACAAGAAATCTGAAATTTTATACTAAAATGAGTTTGAGGTTAATTGTTTTTATGTTTTATGTGTGTAACACTGTTTTTAAATGGATTTTTCAACCGCAATATTTACAAATTAAAAATAAATTTATTTTAAATTTTTCAAAACTTTACCAAAATTTGCGGTTTTATACTCGTATAAAAATGTTTCTAACTCTCTCATACATGTAACATACACCACCAAGTCACTAAACCTAAATTAATAAAATAAATATAGATAATCTCTTACTAAACTTATACTGACAATAATACAAATTACAAAAAAAAGATATTATTATAAAAAAAACTTAGAAGGAACATATTAGAACTTACTATTGACAATGAGTGTGCATCTTGAAGATTCTCAAGTTCCATCTTAAACATTCCTGAGTTATCCGGTGTATTTTCCTCTATGTTACAAACAAGAGAGTTTATTTCCAGCTGCGTTTTTGAACCAGAAGACTAGAAATAACACAAAATATTTTGAAAAGAGCTAAATAAAATATCAAAATATTTAATAAATAATTTGACAATTTTTTAATGAGTCTCTGATATCTGCCCGTACTCCTTTTAACCTATACATATATAATACACATAATAACCTTTATATATAATACATATAATTTAATTAATTGAATGAGATTAGAGGATTTTAAGAATTTCGTCTCAGTACAAAAAAAAAAGTTTAATATGAAACTACCAACACGTTTCGAACACTTAGTGTTCTTGTTCAGGTTAACATCTGCACTGTTGAGAGTCGATCTACGAGAATAACAAGAAAAAGGACTCAACAGTGTAAATGTTAACCTGAAGAAGAACACTAAGTGTTCGAAACGCGTTTTTACTTTCATATTAAACTTGTTTTTTGTGTGGAGAGGTATTTCTTGAAATCCCCCAATATGAGTAAATACTACATTATAATAGATTGCACAAGTAATAAATTGAATGAGATTTTTAAGACTGTTAACAATATTATTAAAACTTGAACTTCTCAATAAATATAGTGATTATGAAAAAAAAATGACTTAAAATCAAAAAAACCATTTGTTGACTGTACTTTATGTTCAGGATAGTTATTTATTATTATTATTATGGTTCCTCCTTGTGAAGTTTACATTCAGTGTAGGGTATATATCTATATGATTCAGAAGTCAGAAATAAACAACACATTTTATAGAATGTTTCACATCATTTTAAAAATAAATTTTAATGTATTAAAATATGTATTACTGACATAAACAGGACTGCATATATCACTATATTCAACTGTTACTGTATTAACATGTATTTTTGTTTAAACAAATAAACATGATGTCAAATACTGAATTAAAGGCTAAACAGTAGAAATCATCATTAATCGTCAACTTGAACTCCTATGAAGGCTGACAAGCTAACTTCAGTAGAAAAACCATTAGTCATAAACACATAAATATCCAAGTCTGAGTTATAATTTAAAACCCTCTACTATTTCAAATAATAACATAAAAAAATTTACAAGATCCACTTGAATCAACAAGTATTTCTTCTTAATTAATTACGTGAAACTCCATGAGTCTGTTTTCCTTTTTATTCTTTATAATTGCTAGTTATATAACAGGAATATAATTTACGAAAAATTATACACAAATGATTACATTTTAACACAGTTCATCCTATTACTGCCACATTTAAACTTAATTGTATACTATTTACATTTAATAATACAACATAAAGAGATCAAAACTGCGACCAGAAGCAAGCAATGCGAAATGACATGTAATTACAATTAGTGCTCAAAATAACACCATCCAATATACAAGTGATAACAATTAGAAATCATGAAGCATATAAACTTTTAAATAAACGCTGCTATGAAAAGCAATGACTTCATTGTGTCTTTACTGACTTTTAGAAAATTAATTGGGATTTCCTTAATGGCAAAAAGAAGCATAAACCAAAGAAAACATGAGAACCATCACCTTTTCGTACTCTTGCTAATTTTATTAGAATTCAAAAAAAGTTGACGTCCGAACTAATGTTAACGCACTAGTTCTGTACATAATGATTGAGTAACCGTATGATTTTGCCTTCTCAAACCAAAAGTAAAATAAATATATAGTATAAATGAAAACACGTTAGCTTCGTTGTTACAGTATAACGAAAATAACGTTAATTATTTAATTAAATAAATTATTTAAATAAATAAATAATAATAAGTCTTTTTGAGTATGAACATCAACAAAAGTTTCGTGAAAATGAAAATATACAACTAAATAATTTTGTACTAATAATCGTACACTATGTACATTTAATAACAAAACATAAAGAGATCAAAACTGCGACCAGAAGCAAGCAATGCAAAAATGACATGTAAGCAATAAAATACCAATATTTTATTGATAGGAAAAGTGGGTTTATCAATGGAATCTACAGTTTGTCTGACATCTAAAGTCAGAAAGAAATACAAAAGCGGGGTTCAAAAAGAATGTGAATACCTCAATGAGACTTCGACCATCCCATCAAAGCCCTTTCACATTTCCTGATGAAGAATGCAATGATAACACTAAAATACTATAATGTATCCTAGACATATTATTATGGAGAATAAATCTTTTTTTAAAACAATTCTTAAATGTTTTCCCTAGAAGCTGTTCACTATACTTTGGAAATTACATATTTGGTTTTGCAGTACGAATTATTTTTGTTCCCTAACTTGCTACTGGAGAATACATTATTAAATTATATATATATATATATATATTTGTTCAATATAAACAAAGAAACATAGAGAAATCAGAAGAACACACTTACAGTCTCTAATTTTCGGTTTGAACCGTCTTCAGGAGAGATAAGAGAGGGAAACCAAGCGCACTGGATCAGAGACGGTTGGAGACCAACAGTGTTGCCGCATGCGCGCCCGTTCACAGAAAATAAGGTAGACAGGAATCAATTTATAATTTATAATTACATTAAATTAATGGAATATGAAAACAATAAATATATAAAAAAGAAAAAATTGAAAAAATAAGGGAAATTGATACATAAACAAAAGTACTGACTGAGCTATGGTAAAATAAAATAAAACTAAGAATACAAATAGTAATAACAATTGAAATAAATTATTAAAAAAAAAAAAAATAATGTTTAAAAGTTCCTTGCCTTTTCACACTTTTTTTTTTTAATAATTTATTTCAATTGTTATTACTATTTGTATTCTTAGTTTTATTTTATTTTACCATAGCTCATCAGTACTTTTGTTTATGTATCAATTTCCCTTATTTTTTCAATTTTTTCTTTTTTATATATTTATTGTTTTCATATTCCATTAATTTAATGTAATTATAAATTATAAATTAATTATAAATTGATTCCTGTCTACCTTATTTTCTGTGAACGGGCGCGCATGCGGCAACACTGTTGGTCTCCAACCGTCTCTGATCCAGTGCGCTTGGTTTCCCTCTCTTATCTCTCCTGAAGACGGTTCAAACCGAAAATTAGAGACTGTAAGTGTGTTCTTCTGATTTCTCTATGTTTCTTTGTTTATATTGAACTATATTTGTCCGTTTTGGATCGTATTTCCAACGAAAAAAAGTGTATATATATATATTAGTATAAATAGGGAGCAGACCTTCTTTTATACAAGTTGTGTTAAACTGAATACCTTTATTCTTTATTGTGTTAATCAAACATACCTTTCTATTAAGCAGTTTTTCATATTTTCTAGCTAATTTCAATTCGTCTTGATTCAGCTGGTAAATTATATCCGGTGAATCAAAACCGGAGTTTTGCTGATATAATTCACCAACTGAATCAAGACGAATTGAAATTAGCTAGATAATATGAAAAACCTGCTTAAAAGAAAGGTATGTTTGGTTAAGGCAATTCAGTTTAACACAATATATATATATATCGCTCCAGCCTTTGGAGCGATTCACTTCTTTTCCTGAAGGCGAGGACATCGAAATATAGTAGTGAGTTCAGTGGTTTCCTTTCTATATGTTCTTTTTAAATTCTAGTTTATATATATATTATATATATATATATATATATATATATATATATATACACAATTAAAAGAAACGGTATAGCGGACTTTTGTAAATAAAATAAATTCAAAACGAAGGAAACACACAGAAAGACACAGACATAACTCACATCGATATTTCGACCATCGTCGTCATCAGGAGGTGTGAAGAGCGAAGAGCGAAGAGTCCCGCAGGAAGGCAGGGCGGCGACTCTTCGCTCTTCAAACCTCCTGACACGACGATGGTCGAAATATCGATGTGAGTTATGTCTGTGTCTTTCTGTGTGTTTCCTTCGTTTTGAATTTATTTTATATATATATATATATATATATATACACTTTAACACATAGAAAAGAACACAGAAAGACACTACAGAACTCACTTCGATATTTCGACATCCGTCGTCATCGGGAAGAAGTGCGAAGTACTCGCGTTGAGAAGCAAACTACTACTGGCCACCAGAGTAACTCGTGGAACCACTGCAATGCTGCTCCCCAGCGGAGGAGAGGAAAAATAGAATCCTTCCAATATTTATTTAGAAAACAAAATAAAAAATATATAAAATACGAAATAATAATAATAAAAAATAAATAATAATAATAAAATAATAATAATAATAATAAAATAATAATAATAATAATAATAATAATAATAATAATAAAATAAAAAATAATTAACGGTACAGGTTGAGACCAGGAGGAGAACGAGCCCCAAGGAGGCATATGAATGCCTCTTCGGAAGCTCTAAGGGTGACATGGGGATTAGACTCGGGGATTTGTTTGAGGATTTGTACCCTGAAACAATCATTGAAAGGGAGGTCATGGGAATTAGCATGGATAGCTATGGGTAGGTCTCTGCGCTGACCAACGGACGCCCTGTGATTGTTCATACGCAGGCTCAGCTTGGTTGAAGCCAAGCCAACGTAAAAAGCATCACATCGAGTACACTCCAAACGATAAACGCAGTTACAGGAAGTGCAAGATGTATCAGAAGGAACAGGATAGGAGTCGTTACTGAGAGGGGAAGTAAAGTAAGGACTGGAGTTAATTAGGGGACAGGTTTGGCAGTTACGGCGTTCACATCGCTTCATCCCTCTGCTAGCACAGGGGCTGTTAGAAATATGGGTAAAAATGGATTTCAGGTTGGAAGGTCTACGGTAGGAGAAAGTAGGGGACTGACTGAAAAATATATATATATATATATATGCAAAACAGTCCAATAGAAAAAAAAACACAATCGTAAATTGGTCAGCTTTTCCAAGTTGAAATCAAACTTTCACAGGTGACTATTAAGCTCATACGTTTTACAAACTTTAAATTAATTTAGCTCATTAACTAACTTTTAAATTTTCCCCCAAAAAAAATAAAGGGAAGAAAACAATAACCATAAATTCAAAAGTGAGATGGAAAAAAGTAACATTAAATGGCATAAGAATAAAATTCCAAAATAATAAAGTGTGGGGAATAAGAATAAAAAATTGAAAAGATAATGCTAGGAAGGAAGAATAATGAAATGAAATAAAAACTGCTGAAAAATTAGCAAAGACAAAACATTAAGATTTAAGTGGTTATCTGATTAAGACTTGAGCTTTTATAAATAGGGGCTTTCTCAGTGAGGATGTTCTTGAGAGGAATATCGTGGAGATTAGCATGATAAGAAACAGGTAGCTTACTGCGTTGACAAACAAGACCTGCAGCCATTCATAACGGCTGGAGGCTAAATAACGTCACGAAGAATGAGTTACATATAGCAATATCACTCACTATCTCTCTCAAACACACGCACATTTGACACTAAATGGAAATGCTAGTACTGTTGAATTAATGAAATGACTCAGAAGAAAGTAGTCTGTCACCTTTGATGATATGGAGTGGGTAAAGGCAGGAGTGGATGATGGGGCAGTGCAAGGCGTGGTGGGCTGCAGAGCAAGCATACTCAAGCGACTACTGGTGGAGCAGGCAGCAGGCACCAGTCTTACCTGGCTCTGAGGCGTGCATGGAGTCAGAGTTATGTCCATCTGTGACCCATTCGGGCTGCCTTCCAGAGCAAGCATGGGAACAATCGTACGCTCCGCCTCCTCATCAAACTCCTCAGGAGGAGGCTCTTTCTTCTTTCTTCTCTTCCATGATTCAGCTTCCTCAAATGTTGGAGGACTCTTTACTGCACACAGTACAACTTCCCTACCAGTTGTAAAATCCATACTTTTAAGAACTTGAGACTCCCCTAACATTAATTTCATTAGATCGTTTTTAAATTCGTTAAAACTTCTAAATTCACCTTCAAATTCTTCAAGTTCTTTTATATTACGACTAGGTACCTTCATCATTTCAAACCCAACCTCCTTACTGCTAGATACATCTCTCGGATTGCCGTAAAAAGGAGTCCTATCGATATCAACGACCAGGCCATACTTACCTAAATTCTTGACAACGTCTGCTGGATCAGGTGGCCCTTTCTCAAGAGTTAAAACCCCACTGTCTCCCTTAGTGAACACTTCGCCAGATATATCAAAGTTAGTTCTGTAAAAACTCTTCACTCCAGGACTAAGGATGACGCTGCTAGAGTCTAGATCAGTTTTCTGATCTATTTGAACTTCATCTTGACTACACTGACTCGAATTTTTATCCAAAGGAACAACACTGTATGAGGAAGACTGTGAGCTTTCAGAATTAACTTCTTCAGGAAACAATGATTTACGAATAATTACGCCTTTTCCTTTTTCTTTAAATTCTTCATCACAGTTTATCACGGAACCCAATTCCTTGTCATTACGTATCCTGAAATAAAATCCTGATAAATAATTTCACAAAACCATCACATTTTCCCAAAATAAAAAAAAACAAGTGTTCGCTTAAAATTTTAAAGAATTTACTCTTTTTGTACATACTACCGATAAAACAATGCGAACAATTCTGACAATTTCCTTTTCTTTATAATGACAATGTTTTGATATTATCAAGGAGTATTCAAACGCTTAATCATTAAATATAAAATATAAAGAAACATCGACATGTACCACAATTACACGGGGTATCCTCACAAAAAAAACTAAACAATTTTAAATTAGAAGGATCCTTAATCAACATCTAAACATAAAGATACATAATAGAAATTCAAGAACAGAATAAATATTTCCATTTAAACATATAAATAACACGAATTAAACATAACCTTTAAATAAAACAGAAAAAGACCTTACTAAATATATTAATCCAATTTTTTTTTACTGACAATGGTAAAATTCTAAATTTAAACTCATTTAATTATAAAAAACATTAAACTAATGATAATTCGATTCCTTTTTACAAACAATTAGCAAATGATTTGATTAAAAACTAAAACTAATATTTCGTTAAATTTCGGATTATATGTTATAATTATTACAGCTTTAATAAGTATTTGTTAAAACATTGTTATAATCAATTAAATAATGTAATATTTACATTAAAAATTTATCCTATTAACAGTTACGAAATTAATTTAAAAAATGTAACTGTTATTTAGAGTAAAATGCAAATCAACTAATTTTTTTAATGGGAACAATTTCTTCAAAGCCCGTATTATATTAAATGAATTAGTTATTTTTGCTTGTCCTTGCAAAGTTAAAATTGGAAATTTTTACATCATTATTTATAAATAATAAAACAAATACATTAAAAAAAACAACAAAATTAGAGAGATGATAACATTACAAAAAACCAGCCGAAATGAATATAAGAATTATGCATTGCAAGAAAAGTTAAATTTCTAGCGAAACACAGAACCCAGATTTATTATACTTGATAAATTAATGTAGTGCTGTTATTAGGTTTTAGGTCACTCCTGCATATAGCTTCTCAAAACCTTCGCATTTTGCCTTGAACGCATTATAAGGAAAGATATGGTAAAAAAATTATGAATTCAGCAACAATTTAACAAAAAAATACTGCTAACCAGTCAGTAGAGTAATTAAATTTCATTAGATTTTAAAAAATACTTATTAGAGCCAAAATAGAAAAAAAACAATGACTGAATTTAAATGTAGAAAACTATTCGTGGCCAAAACCCATAAGGAAGCAAAATTAATATTTACAAAAAACTTAATTAGTCTGTAAATAATGACTTACTGAAATGTAACATAGAAAATATATATCAGAAGTAATGATAGTTAATTATTTTTTAAAAGCATGAACCTACAATATTTCTGTAAATGTTGGAATAATAATTCCATTTATTATTTAAAGACGGCATCTTGAACATTAATAAAATATTCAAATAAAATGACAGCCTTTAGAAAGGAAACAATATTTTATAAAATATTGTACAAATAATTTAAATCATTAACTAATATTTATAAAAAAAAAGAGAAAAAACACTAAATTAAATAACACAGGAACAACCATTACCAAAACTGAATAAAAAAGCAGTCTTTAAAGTTTGAAATTTCATTAAAGCTATAAATAAAGTCGAAAATAATTAATTAAAAAATTGCCAATAAGAAAGAAACAAACCAATGCAAATTATTGATTTATTTAAATTATTAGATAATATCAAGATACAATTATTACTGAAGTAATAATATTATTAATATATCAATTTAAGAAATACTATTTTCAAAAATTTAGAAGAAACTTCAATCCTAGAGTTCAAAGATGGGTTTCTTGAGGATTTTTGATCTAAAGAATTAACATTCCTGTTTATATGCCGACGTTTCGCCAAAAGTTGTTTGATACTTTCAAGGCTAAAAACAATTTATTGACGACATAAGTAGTGAAAACAAAAACATAAACGGAATATCAACTAACAGAAAACAAACACAATAAACCAAGCCATAAACAACACATAAAATAAAAGAAAACCAGAACATAGCCAGTGTTATTGTTTTTTAATAGAAAAAATGTGTTGTTTAAACATAATTACTTTTTAATAACTATCAAGGCCAAAAATATTTTTAAACAGATAAGTAATATTGCAGTTTTGGCGAAACATCTGTGTAAAACAGGAATGTTATTTCTTTAGACCAAAAATCCTCAAGAAACCCATCTTTCAACTTCAAGAATCAGTGGTCGAGAGGCTATATCAATACCAAATCATAGATATGATTTCCAGATACTAAAATTAGATTCTAAAAAACCTTAGATAAGGTTGTATTTGTATGAAACAAACATTTTAAAATTTGTTAATATTTGAATCGTTACCTCGGATAATCCTTTAATTTCTTAAGATGGGATGGACCTGTAATACAAAAGGTAAATGAAATATCAAAAATTAAAAGTAAAACATAGCAGTAAATCCCATACATTCTTAAAGAACTGAAAACCAAGGTGGGGTACTTACATGTTTTAAGTAAAATAAAACGACAGTAGTTTATTATCCTGTAATATTATACAAATAATATTGTATTGTATTCGATTTTTATTTTATAGGTACCTAAATTACCTAGAACTCATTCGACCGTTGTTGATAAGTATACACAGAAGATTTCATTTCGTCCTTTTTTTTTGCCCGTTGTAATAGACTTCGTATTGTTTAATTCATCTTTTCACCTTTTGTTATATTTGTAAACATATTTCATAAACTGGCATATAAATATCAGTTATACATTTTAAATTAAAATATGTATCCATATATATCACCAAAACTCAAGTATTATTTAGATATGTTTATCAACAGGCACCCATAAATAACATAAAGATATTAAATTTATATCATAAGGACAATAGCAGTCCCTTTAGAGTTACTGCTTTTATTATTGTCATTTGTCCTTATTCTTACTTATACTTAAAAGGAGTGATGGTAAACCTTTTGAGTTCGGCGTGCCAAAATTTTGAAAAATCAAGACATAATTTTCGTGGCTTGTCACATATCAAAAAGTAAAAACTAAAACAAAAATATAAATACTTAAATTTTTGTAAGTTAATTATTTGTTTAATGCCATTCAAAATACAAGAATCAACATCATGAAAACAGAATTTAGCATCAATATAAAACAATATGTTTAAATGTTTTTAATATGTATATTTACTAGGCAATATTATTGTACTGGTCCATGCACATCTAGTTTCAGAAATAAATTTTTAATTATTATTTACAGTATTAATAATATTATTATTAATAACCAAGTTTGGCTGCTATGAGAGACAAATATGTAAATTCTGAATTTTTTTATCTTTGAAGATGCGTGTCACCATAAATGAGGTTGTGTGTCAAAACTGCCACGGTTCACCATGACTGCTATAGAGTATGAAAGACAGACTAGATCAGTAACAATTTAATCCATTAACCTATCTTTCAGACACCCTACAAACTTGAATATTCATTGTTAAATAACTTTGCATTTCAAGATCATTTTAAAATTTGATCAACAGGTCAAAATTGAAAGGGATAAAATTTTTTATCTGCTATTTGTTCCCAGGTTTTACAGGTCATTCGTTTTTGAAATATTTTAATAATTAATACTTTATCATTTATGGCTAATAAGTTTTATAGATTTATGTAGCCACGATAAGACGTATGAGAATAAGAGACGCATGTAGAATACGTCAGAGATACAGATAGAGATAAATAATTAACGATTTTTATTATTACGTTGCTTTGTATATATAATTACCATTTTGGGGATCACACGAAGTACGATCACGATTTTCATTTTTGGATGGAATGGACGGGAAAGGTGTACTGGTCTTCAAGGTGATATCAAACAAAGAAGGAGAAGGGTTGCTTGACAATGTCACTGAAGGTGTCTTCTGATCACCTTGGGAGACTGACGCTGGTTGACTGTCTTCACTATTTTGGGAGTCACTATCATTCTGAGAACCAGACGTCAAACTATTAAACTGTAACTTCCCTCTCATTCGAGATGCCTTTCTCTCTAGCTCTTTTAATGTTTCTGAACATTTGTTCTTATTATTTTTAGGGCTATTTTTAACAGGTGTTTTGTTCTGGGTAGGAGATTTCTGAATTTTAACATTCAATGGTTGATACTTTCTTTCAGGAGTTTTTTGTTTCGATTTTTTCCTTTTGACAGGAGTTAAAACAGTTGTTTCAAAGCTTTCTTCTTCACTGGAACTTGAGTCCTGATCAAAAGCACCATCAACAAATAACACAGGAGTTTCCGAATTTCCACTATCCGAATCACCTGATTGATTCCCAAATTCATTTTCCAACTGTGACAAATTGTTGCAACCAGACCAGAAAGTTTCTTCCCATGGACTGTACCTGCAAATAAAAGTACAGTGATATCAAGTAATTCATTATACTTCTCTAAAGATCAACTCTTCATAATTAAGAACTGAATGTACATTCTACATCACTGAAATAAACCACTTAAAGTAGAAAATATCCTGGCTCATTGATAGAATATGCTGTCACGAAAGAACGACTTCTTCTTGAGGCGGACCGAAATATGTCTGAAATGTTCAGAATTTACGAAATAGTTTATAATTTACCATTAGAGGTCCTAGATGAGTTAGACCGAGATACAATTGTAAATATCGATGGGCTCATTCGAGAACTAAAAAATATAAATGAAAGATATGTTTTCAAACGAAAAATTCTAGAAAAAGGGCGAATGGAGCCTGGTAATAAAACCTACGGAAAACAAATGGATCCTGTAAAGAAGCCTTGCATTATATGTGTATCACATGGCTTCAAGAATCGTTTCCATCCAATTCAACTTTGTAGGAATAAAACCTTGCCAAAACAGCAGGTAAACTTAATAGAACAAAACAATGAGATTGGAAATGAACTCTATAACATGGAGTTCTACAAAACTTGTGAAGAAAAAAACTAAGAAGCCCGGGAAAATCTGCACCTTGTTCACTAATTAAAATTAAAGTCATTGTAGATAGAAAAAAGATGATCAAGGCTGTTTATGACAAATGGTTCAACGTGTTCTCTCATTAATGAGAAACTGGTAAATACCTTGAAATCTAAATTAAAAGCTAACAGAAGTGCTTTAAAAAGTATTTGTGGTGTAAATTTTAGTGAATCCCGGGCAACAATACAGTTGAAAATTGGAGAAATAGAGGATACATTAGACGTATTAGTGGTAAAAAATAGTGACTTTAATTATGATTTACTACTAGGATTAGATGCGATAAAAAAGTTTCGTCTGATACAAGATGAAAATTTAAAAATAAAACAAAAAGTATTGGACAAAACAGAAGAGGTTGAACTTGAATCAGAAAATAGAAATAACTTGAATTTAAATGTTAGTTTAGATTTTCATGATCTTCAGACAAATTTAGAACATTTAGATTTGGATAGAAGACAGAAAATTTTTAAAATAGTTAAAGAATATTATTCTTGTTTCGCTAAGAATAAATTTGATGTAGGTTCAATTAAATCTAGCGAAGCCTGCATTAAGCTAAAAGAAGAAAAATATATTTCAAAAAAGCCATACAGATGTTCATTGACTGATCAGGAAGAAATAGAATATCAGATTTCTAAATTACTAGAAGCAGGACTTATAGAAGAGTCGGATTCCCCTTTTGCTTCGCCAGTAACATTGGCTTTCAAAAAGGAAGATGGTAGAAGAACTCGTCTTTGTGTGGATTTTAGGGAACTTAATAAAATAGTTGTTCCCGAAGCACAACCATTCCCCAGGATTGAGGATTTGATAGTGAATGTGGGTAGTTGTAAATGGTTCACGGTGCTGGATATTAACTCTGCATTTTGGTCCATACCAATAAGAATGAAAGATAAGAAAAAAACTGCATTCATCACTCAAAGGGGGCATTGGCAATGGAACGTGCTGCCATTTGGTTTCAAAAATGCGCCAGCTATTTTCCAAAGAATTTTGGCAAACGTTATAAGAAGATATAATATGGAGCAGTATTGCGTAAATTATATCGACGATATCTTGATTGCTTCAAAAACATTCGAAGAACATCTGAGTCACATAAAATTATTTTTGGATGCGATTATAAAGGAAGGTTTTAAATTGAAGTTAAAAAAATGTGCATTCGCTAAACATTCCGTGCAGTTTTTAGGCCACGTTATAGCAAATGGTACAGTAAGTCCAATTAATGATAATCTTGTGGCTATAAAAAAATTTCAACGTCCTACGAACAAAAAAATGGTTCGTCAATTATTAGGTAAAATTAATTTTTATCATAAATTTATAGAACATTGTACACAGAAATTAGCTCCTTTACACGGTTTATTAAAAAAAGATTGGAAGTTTAAATGGACAAAAGAGTGTGAAAATTGTTTTGAAGACATAAAAAGGTATTTATGCTCGAATCCGATTCTGGCCATTTTCGACAAAGATAAGGATATTGTGATAGAAGTAGATGCAAGTCGTTTAGGCATTGGTGCAGTTCTAAAACAAAAACAAGAAGACGGCATATTACATCCAGTTGGATATTTTTCAAAGAAACTCACTCCGTCTCAAACAAAAAAGGAGATCATGTTTCTGGAATGCTTAGCAATAAAGGAAGCAATTTTATATTGGCAATATTATTTGATTGGAAAGTCATTTACAGTAATGTCTGATCATAAACCCTTAATTAATTTGCGCTCAAAATCCAGAACAGATGAAGCATTGGGAGATATGATTTTATATCTATCTCAATTTAACTTTAAAATAGTTTACAAGGAAGGAAAAGAGAATATAGAAGCCGACTCTTTATCTAGAAACCCAGTCCTTGAATGTTTTAAAAGCAGTGAAAACTGTTTGAAGATAGTTAATATGATTGAACTGGAAGAAATCAGAAATGATCAGAAAACCATAAAACAAGAAATATCAAAAGAAAAACACATTTTGAAAGAAGGAGATATTAACTATAAATGTGTACGCAATCGGAAGAGAATATATGTATCAACCACATTTGGCTTAAAATTAATTCTTAAAGTTCATCAATATTATGGTCATATAGGTAGTAATAAAATAGCTGAAAAATTAAGACCACTTTTCTATTTTAAAGATATGGACAAACAAATTCAAAAGTTTTGCAGACAATGTGAAGTGTGTATAAAAAATAAAACAAGATCTTCACGGGCGATTGGACTATTATCAAAATTAGGTCCCGCAACATATCCTTATGAAATAATGTCTATAGACACCATCGGAGGTTTTGGTGGCAACCGATCACCCAAGAGATATATGCATCTACTTGTGGATCATTTCACCCGCTATGCGTGGATTAGAACATCAAGTACACAAACTGCATATGATTTTATAAAGTTGATAGAGCCTATTGTTTAAAAATAATAATGTTAAAATGTTAATGGTTGACCAATATAGCGGATTGAATTCTTCAAAGTTTAAAAAATACATAAAACACAAAAATATCCAATTGATTTTTACAGCAGTGGATAACCCTCAGTCGAATGGCTTAAACGAGCGTCTGAACCAAACGCTCGTGAATAGAGTCCGCTGTAAAATAAATGAAAACAAATATCAGAACCGACCTTGGACAATTATTGCTAAATTATGTGTGGAAGAATATAATAACACCATTCATGCATCAACAAAATTTTCACCAGCCTTCCTACTCTTTGGACAAAGATCTGAAATTGTACCTGTATCCTTGCAATCTACAAGCCAGGACATAAATGAGGCAAGGGCACAGGCATTAATAAACTCGAAGAAGAACTTTCATAAAAATAAAGTAAGGGTGGACCACAATAGGAAAGATCAGGAGTTTAAAGAAGGTGATTTAGTATATATTTCAAACGGAAATAAATTAAACCGCAATAAATTAGATGAAGTACGAAGTGGTCCATTCAGAATTACGCAGAGGGTGTCCAAATCTATTTATGAGGTTAGGTGCAGAAAGAAACGCAAAGAAGCAAATTTGTTTCATGCAAGCAAGTTGGTGCCTTACTCTTTATCTGAAGAAAAAGAGTCATCGGGGAGGAAGATGTAAATTTGAATCTTTTGCTCTAAGGACTGCCTGGTTGGCTGACCTGTGATTGCACAGCTGGTTGTCTTGACATCACTTGTGAATGGACAGTGTATCATAGTTAGTGTTTTCATTGTAAATTAAGGAAAGGACTATTAATCAATTGTATAGTTTAATAAAAACTAACAATAGTTTATTTGTCCGACTTTCTCTAAAACTTCCACATCACATATATATATATATATGTATATTGAATTTATATTCAATATAGACAAAGAAACATAGAGAAATCAAAAGAACACACTTACAGTCACTAATTTTCGGTTTGAACCGTCTTCAGGAGAGATAAGAGAGGGAAACCAAGCGCACTGGTTCAGAGACGGTTGGAGACTGTTTTAATTTGTCTATGTTTCTTTGTCTATATTGAACTATTTTTGTCCGTTTTGGATCGAATTTAAAACGAAAAAGTGTATATATATATATATATATATATATAAACTACAAAACAAAAAAGAAAAAAAGAAGACAAATTAAACTAACGTTTAATACACTCAGTATATTTTAATGAGTTAATTAATTAAAGAGCTTTCTCATTTGGAGACCATCACAGTGGCAGTACAAGGTGAGACAAAATACCCGAGAAGACGGAAATAAAAAAGAAAAAATGTAAAATGATAAGGGGTATAATAAAAAAGAAAATATAATAGAAAAAGAGAAATAATTACAATAATGAGTGAAGAAGTATAAATAATAATTGAAAAAATAAGAACAGAAAATAATAAAATAAATAAAGGCGAACAAATAAAAATAATTAAAAAATTAATGAAAATAAGTCAAGAAACAAAACAACCGGTTTGAGTTTAGATCAGATCGTAAACGTGCTGTTAGTAAAAAGAAACTAAGTTACATCTCTATTTTAAGATTTCTGAATTTTAACATTCAGTGGTTGATACTTTCTTTCAGGAGTTTTTTGTTTCGGTTTTTTTCCTTTTGACAGAAGTTAAAACAGCAGTTTCAAAGATTTCTTTTTGGTTTGTTAACAAATATCTGTTTTAAGGCATGAACTGTTTTAAGTTGAGGTAGGGAAGAAATGGGAAGAGTGGTAGTATGAAGGCTTCTGTGTTGACTAACGGAGGCCCTCATTATTGATAAGAAGGAAGGCCTAACATGATAGTGGCTAAATCCACAGAGAAGGCAGCACACTCGGTTCATTTTAAGTGGGAAGCACCTATTCGCAAGAGATATAATAAGAAATGTTGTTAGGCATTCATTATGATTGAAGGAAGAAGTGAATAAGACTAAATAGTCATTAATTGGATAAGAAAACCATGCCAACAATGTTGTAAACCACCTCAATTTATCGATGTTTTGGATGTTCACTGACTGGATGAAAGACAAAAATACCAAAATTAAGTCGTTTTCTATGGGAAATATGGAGTTAACTGGTTGAGAATTAATTTAAATAATTAAACCTATTCGGTGAGACTGCAGTATTGTGAAGTATTTTGCTGGTGTGTCACTTTAAGTAATATTTATACATTATAGGGTAAAAAGTTAATGAAAAGTTAATGTTACTGTTGTACCACAGTTGTACCACCGACACTCACCCTTAGTTAATACCTGAGGAAGGACACTACGTGTTCGAAACACGTTGTTTATACCATTAAATTTATATATGTGGAGACCATTTCATTAACGTTTTACCCTACAATGAGTAAATACCACATAATAAGTGATTACACTACGTTAGAATTAATATTTATACCTTATAGAAGTAAATTATAGCTTACGTTATTCCATCATCATTTCCTTGATCTTCATTATTTTGAGAGAGAACTGCAGATGTACTAGGTGAGAGCGGTGCAGCAAGGTCATCTTCATTATCTTCTTCAGGAGATAAATGTTGCTCGACCTCATCAATAGGTGGTTGAGATCCGAGGATACTGTCATCTTCAGCGTCTCCAGACATTCCCATTAACTGTTCCATAGCTTTCATCAGTGATAAATCAAATTCATCCACTGCATATGAACAAATTTTTGGCAATAACAGTTATTTCAAAAAAAAAAATTTAGGACAACAAAAAACTGAACATATTTTATATACATACACACAACTTCTTCTATTTCTTCTTGTGATTGCAGTGTTGTCAATATTTCAGGAACAACAGAATCATTGGAATCACTTGTGGAAACGGAAATAATATCATGATTGTCAATGAAAGACGCTTCTTGAAGCTGTACTAATTCTGGGGTTTCAGCTGGGTATCCCTCCTGAGAACTCTCCACAAATGTG
This sequence comes from Hermatobates lingyangjiaoensis, assembly GCA_026182355.1. Lineage (NCBI taxonomy): Eukaryota > Metazoa > Arthropoda > Insecta > Hemiptera > Hermatobatidae > Hermatobates > Hermatobates lingyangjiaoensis. Next base: position 869,773 of record JAPFBL010000155.1, read on the forward strand.
TTTTCTGCAAGCCGTGTCTAGAACAACATATTTTATACCTAAAATAGAAAGTAGTAATACTATACGGCTCTGTATACATTTCACACATTGAAAAGAACATATTCTAGACTCAATAAACAGGTCCATGGATATAAAAGACGCAACTGGTAAAATTCATTATCATTCATGACTTCTATGAAAACTAATTTTAGTTTTAGAAACGGCTGAACCTCTATAGACTTTTTGAGTTCATCTGTAAATCTCTTGTCCGATGAAGTCGGTTCAAATGTCCTTAAAGTCTGTGAAAGAGGAACTAATTCATCCACTTCTTTCCCTTCCTTCAGCCGTCTTGCCTTCTCTTCTTCCCAAATACTTGAAATCCCAGGATTCATGAGAACATTCCTATCTGAAAAATATTTAATCATTAGAATATAAGAATAAAAAAAATATAATAAAAAATATAAATATAAAATATAAGAATAAAAGAGAAAAATTATAATCATAAAAGATATTGGAGGCAAAGACATTAGAACTATATGAAACGTATCAAAGAAACTGTAGAAGCTTCATTTGTCAAGAAATATTGTTTGTCACAAATATATTTTTCATTTAGTAGTTAAATCGGACTTACTAAAACCTTTAAATTACACACACAGGTCAGAGATAGGGGAAAACACTTCTTATGATGATTTTTCGAACGATTGTTCGATATTTGATTGTATTATAAGTATATGTGGACGAAGCAAACGTCCGATCGGTTTGATAACACATACAAATATCATAAGAACACCCAACAAAATAACTGTATTAGAAGTCTTCGCATCATCTGTATTCCCTTGAGGGAAGACTTTCTCTCCTAATCTTCAACTGATGACGAAATAGGTGGAAAATATCATGAACAGCTGGTGTGCTTTGTTCAATTCAGCGCCGCCCTATGCTATCTTAATAAAGATTTTTATGTTATAAACTATCCTATATGGATTTTACGCTATAAATATCTTACGATACAAACATTTCTTGTTGAATATGGGTGACACCCGAAACCGGTCCGAGAGCTTCAGCAGCAGTGTACGAGGTAAGACGGTATATTATAGTTTTAATATTAGTCATAAATATCATTGAATTCAATATAATTTTTATTAAATAATAATACTATTCAACTAAACTACCTAAAGTATAGAACTTTATGTAAAACGATGAAAAAACTTCAAAGTATCCGAACCAATTGTAATAATGAAAATCCAGTTTAGAATTTTATGACACATGCTTAAAAGAAGTTCTGTCCCCAAGTATTGGAATATAAGTATTTATATAAGTTTAAAGTACACTACCAAATGCATTATTTACCATCAGATGAAATTTTATTCATAATTGATTCAGCAACAGCATCTCCTTCGATTTCGCAATAACTTGTTCTATAAAAATTTTGCAAGCCTCCTAACTGCGAATCTGAAAATGGAAAATTGATTTAAATACTTTTCCTTTTGCTTATATTATGTTAAAATATGAAATGACTTACTTGAAATATGACATTCCTTTCTTAAAACATAATTTGATAGTTTCATAAAACTCATTCCATGAAGATTAAAGTCAATGAAAAATTGAAGAATGTAAGGAATATGAGATTCAAAGGGCTGGAAAACCCTTCCACAGACAGCCCCATGCTGTAATGAAAGCAAAAAAAAAAAGCTATTTTAGACAATGTGCGAGTACAAACTGACATGAATTACATACGAAGAACTTATTTAAAATTGCTATACACCTTTAGTCAAAATTATGATGTAAAAAAAAACTGATTAATTTTACAAAATCTAGGAGCAGAAGTGGTCTAATAGGTAGTATGCTTGCCGTCAGGACTGAAGATTGGGTGTTCGAATCTTGAAGGTGACCTTACATTTTTCATGTGAGAAATGGAAAACTTTCTGCACACTGTTACTTGTTAAAGATCATTAGTACAAGAAACTTCAGTGAATTTATTTTTAATTTTCAAATATAATAGTTGAAAAATCAGTTTAAAAAGAGTGTTACAGACATAAAATATAAAAACAATTACAACTTTAAAAACTTATTTTGGTCTAAAATTTCAATATTTGTTGTTAACTTTTTATTTTAATTTTTTTTTATTTTCTATTTTTACCCCTCGCAAAATGGCGAGAGAGTGCTCTGAAAGGGACCCAAAGCCGTAATCTCTAAATAAAGTATACATTGCATTATGACCTCACTCTGCATATCCGCAGATCAAACACTTCGTACCTGTAAATTTTGTTTTCAAACGTCCACACACTTATAAGCCTTTCATCTTTTAGTGCTGATCTAGGAGCGGATGTGTGGCTCATTTATTATTTGGCACACATTTTAGTAATAGGCGAGCCACATTACCACTTCATTCATACCTTCCTAAGTTATCAAAAGATAAACTTTTCTTGGTAATCAAATGAACATAAAAACTGAGTGATTTAAAATTTCCTTGAAGAATCTACATCAAGAAAATAATTAACTGAGCATTAACCAACCCTTTAACGTAAAAAATAACAAGGATAACAAAGAAGTTAAATTATTTAACTTAAAAATAAAAATAAAAGATAGTCACCTCAAAGAGTGTCACAGCTTTCTTCACAGAAGCAGGATTGTAGAAATAAATTTTTAAAAACTGATGACATTTCGTATGGTATCCATAAAACGGTCTGTAAAGAAAAATCTATAGTTATTTTTAAAACAAATAAAATGAAATTGATTAGGGTTTATTAAAGACATGGATGTTTTTTTAATACGAAGCAATGTGTACCGGATAGATAACTTTGTTTTAATTCCGAAGTTAAAACAAATATATGATTTTAATTCTTTATGATTATTTAATGAACAAACAATATGATGAAAAACTATTTTCTCACCCCAAACAACTTAAATTTCTAGGTATAACCAAACTGTTCAAAACAATATGTGCATTAATTTTTTATATTGCATTTAACATGAATTTTGATATGTAAAACAAGTGTTTACCATGTATGTAATACATGCATGTTTTCTTATTTCGACCACATATAAACTTTACATGGTATAAAATGTTTTGTAATAGAAAAATACCAAGGCAATAATGTATACTATAAAATAATGTAACATAATTAATTTCTATATTGATATAGTCCTGATGATGCCTACAAAATATGGACGAAACATTGGCTTAAAGGTGATTAATTGTTTGACTCTGGACCAAACCTTGATAAAGAAAAATAGTGTTATATATTTTATATATATATATAATAAATATTAAATATATAAAAAAAATGAAAATTTTTAGAAATATATTTTTCCTATTAGTTTTTTATTAATTATTTATTTTCTTACTGTTTATTTTGTATCGTTTAATTTTATTGGTATATTTTTTTTATTAAGCTGTATTGTAACACGTTTTCCAGCTGTGTTGTTATCTCCCTCCTTGTTAACTTTTCTGTTTTGCCTTCGTTTTTCTTGCTTTGATTGCTCTCTGATAACATAAAGTGAAAGACATCAGATCATTTATTTCTTTTGTTTTTCTTTTTCCTTTTTGAACTCATATATATAATGGATATATTTTATTATATAGATATATACATATTGATAAAAAGTTAGGTTTTTGACTCTGACGAAGACCGCTTGTTACGGTTGAAAGATCTTAGTCTTGTTTTTCCATTTCATATTGTGTTTTGATCATGTATAATATTTACATACACAATATATATATATATAAATGAGTACCTCTTTTGTTATCAGTATTTTGTTAATTTAAGGATAATATACTTTATTTTATTTCATTCAACCGTCGATATCTTTGACAAGCTTCTGTAATATATAAATAAATTCAGAGAGAAAGCACACAAAAGAAACAACTAAAATTCATCTTTCAATTGTATCCAAAAACTCCATTGTACTTAGGAGGAAAATTGAGCAGCTTGGAAAGTGTGTCAATATTAAAGAGTGTCTTCTCAGGCAACCATGCGTGAGATCCAGAAGGAAATCTGCCTTTAAAAAGTTAAAATGGGCCTCTTCTGAAGTCCTCAAAAGGACAAAAGTTTGAATCCAAAAGGACAAAAATTAGGAGAGAGATCTCCTAAAGAATATTTAATCAGTAACTTTTTTATTATTTATCCTTGCCACTTGTCACTCCCTCCCTCTGTAATAGGGTTTGTACAAAAACCGACATATTAGAAAACCGGTTTTCCAATAGTAATTTTTCCAGAAAACAGGTTTCGAATTTTATAAAAAAAAATTTTTGCTCGAATATTCTGTCTGTAATTCCAACAAAAAATTTTAACAGAAAATTTAGAGTGATTAACAGCAGTTTTTGACTAAAATTATTTACTGTTCAATTTTATTGATAGTAAATTTTTTTATGCTATTTAGTAGAACAAAGAAATAATAGTTGACCAGGATTAGATAAATTTAAAAACAATTATTCGTTGTTTATGCATAATTTTCACATATAAGGATGTAAATATTTTTATAATAGTGAAACGAGTAATTCAGCAAAGGTTTCGAATAAATAAAAACAATATATTTTCATAATAACTATTTTTTTTATAACGATATTCTATAATTTAATAATATAATAACCATATTATTAAATCGGACCGATATGATTCCAAGAACCAAACCGCTTGCAACAGTGTGACGACGAATGTCGAAATACCGTAGTTATTTTTTTATTGATAATTCTGTATTCTTTTTAGCGTGAATTTATTTACTTGGTTTTACTGATCCGTTTCTAATAGGCACTTATATATGATGACTGTTAAAAAATGTTTGTTTAATGAATAATTTAACAGTAAATTTATCGATTTAATTCAAAAAGTTTTTTTCATAAAGATCAATGTTAGGAAATAAGTACATTTCAATACTGTCTACAAACTTCATTTGGAAGCATAGATAAAAGTTGGTAAAACTTACATTCCACAAACTGGAGTGATTTTGAAAACATGGTGTTTATGACTCTGTTGGTTTGAGATGGCTGTCTGGGCCGCATTAATCCCGGAGTCAATGTCACGATACATTTGTTGCATCAATGCATCCACATTGTGCACTCCATCGTAAGGTACATACATATAAGGAAACACCCCGTGAATATGTATACATCCTTTTATACCTATAACAAATAAATTACTCATTACAAACAAAAAATATTAAATATCTTGGTAATGTTATCCTGGAATAAAGTCGAAAAAGTCAAATCAAATCAGATGGCATTTACTCCATATTTTTCAACTTTTTTTTAATCATAATTTGTATAAATCTGCGAAAGATGATACCCTTAATGGAGGAAAGTTGAAGAGTTGTAAAACAATAATTAATAACCAAAATTAATAATTTAAATGAACTATTTATTGAACATGAAATTAGGTAATACAAGCCTGTAACGACCAAATGACTTATTTTAAAATTTATAAAAAGCTTTAAAAGAATAGGAATACATAATTATAACAGTATAGTAATACATTTCACATATGCATAATGAGAATATTCAATAGCAACATATTATTTATACCTCAGCAAGAACATAAAACTAAACAATAATTTGTTAATACACAAACAATGCCCATACTTATATGGGTAGTCTTGCTAAGAACAATAAATAGAAATAAAATTTACTGATAACAATCGTTAACACTTTCACTCCTTCTAAAGTTAACATTGTTTGAAATATTTTAAGATTAATAAAAGCCAAGTTTCCCTGTTTTTCTTATTACAGAGGAAAGTAAGATTCGAATAATTACCTTCAGGAGTTATTCCAAATATTCTAATTACAGGCACTTGTTTTACAGAAGTCAATCGAAAATGAGAGTATGTAGCATCAAAACCCCTTTTGGGGGCACTGAGATAATAATCAACAGAAAAAATGCGTATAAACAACATCAAGATAATACAACTTTCCGGATTTTAAACCTACAACTGATAATTGTAATTGTAACAATCTAAAACCTTCCCAAGAAATTTAGCGCCAAGTACATGTTAATGTTTTAATTTCCCTACTTAAATATTGGATTGATAGGTTTGAAATTAGTATAACTTTAGCCACTGAATTTTCTTAGTCATTCTTCAAAAATATTTTCTTCATTTGTTTATGACTATTAACATCATACTCTCTTATCTACTGAGGTTTCATGAAGGTTACTTGACATTTTATAGTAAACATTGGAAATTTTTAATGTTTTTTGGATAATACTTAATGATTTCTAGTTAAGTATGAATGGAACTACAAAGGAGGTAATAATTTCACCTCATTTTGGAATACTACAATTGATATTACTTTATTATATTTGAAATATGCCTTTTCCTTGGCGTTTTTTTTTCACAGCTTATTTATCCTGCTGAACACCCAAGAGTTCTCATACCTGAATTATGCAGGCTTTTCTATAGCCTTGGTTGGGTCACAGGTACTGGGGGAGGCATTAGTATTAAGCTAGGGTAAGTTACAAAATTGTATTACCTTTTTTTTGTGAAACCTGATCTATATATTATTGGGTTTAATAATTTTCTTGATCGTTTATTTACGTACAATCTTGGACTATTACATTATAACTAATACGGTAGTTTATTATAGTATGATCCTTTCTTATCCTTTAATGAAAATTCTCGTATTCTGGTTTTCCTTTTATAAATATTTATATAAATCAATATAACTGTTTATCTTGGCAATTTTATGTTAGGTAAAAAAAATATGAAATGTAAATGAAATTCAAGTTGTTTATATTTATAGTCTATACGTGTTACTTGATAAATTGGATCTTGTTATAATTTGCACAAAATTTATGTTTCCAGTGATCGACATATTTCAACTGCTGTAATACAGTTTGCAGATGTAAATAAGATGATAATAGGATTAGTGGTTGCTTGTCTTCATGCTGTTAAAAGAGGGATACCATAGAGAAGTCCTCCCAGACCTTTAGTTGATAGAAACAGTAATCTATAATTATCAGTCTATTGTGATAGCTTTCCTTCTTTATAACCTTCCAACAGTTATTCACTGGTTAATTTGGTTTCATGACTTATTTTGTTGTGCTTTATTTTGGTCCAATCTTTCGTGAATTCTTAGTCTTCTTTATAAACAATTTCTTATAGCAATATATTAGAGATATTAATGTTTCTAATATTTATAATACTAAGCTCTGTGGTAATGACGAAATGCATGAATATATTAGAGTTTGTGCGTTTTTCAGTCTCCTTGTTTACATATGTTCACCTACCTTCAGTAACCTTCAGGGAGGAGAATCCCACCTTGCTTAAATTACAATTAGATTTTAATTTCAGGGACAATATATACATAGCTCCATCAGGTGTTCAGAAAGAAAGAATCCAATCTGATGACCTCTTTGTTCAAGATATGGATGATAAGGATATAGAATTGCCTCCTACTCATAAGAACTTAAAGAAGAGTCAGTGTACACCGTTATTCATGTGTGCCTACAAGTGTGAGTATAACACTTAAAAAAAAACAAACTAAGAGTTTCAAAACACGAATATGTTTTCTGTATTCGTTTAGGCGATATATAAAATTATTAAACTTAGTATAGTGACTGCAGTTTTCTATTAATATAATGCACTATCATCTTAGGAACATTAATTATTTATTCTTACAAAATTAGAATTTTTGGTTTTCAATTTCTATTATTTTCTTTTGTTAATTCTCATTATTAACTATTCTCATTATTTAAATTCATTATATGATCCCTAGAATTAAGTTGCATAGAGTATGTATATATAAATATTGATAAAAGTATCGACCGTGGAATAGAAACAAAACTAAAGTTTATCTGACTGACTCGGTCAGTTCTTCAGGTTCAAATTAAACTCTCATTGCCAAACGTTTCGGTTTTTATTCAAAACCTTTTTCATAGGCCTACAAATTAGAGGAAATATAAGAAATCTATATTTAATAAAGGAAATACAAGAAATAATTTAGTCATTCAAAACTTCAGTTTTTGAATTTTGACAAGAAATAATTTCTATTAAAATTTCTTATATGTAAATAATTGTGCTTTTTATATATCTTTGTTTTTTGAATGACTGAATTATTTCTTGTATTTCCTTTATTTTGTAGGCCTATGAAAAAGGTTTTAAATAAAACCGAAACGTTTTCAATGAGTTTGATTTGAACCTGAAGAACTGACCGAGTCCTGTTAAACTTTAGTTCTCGTAAACTAAAGAATTTTAATACGTAAATTTTTTAAAACACATTGTTTTCCTCGTTTGTAGGCCTTTGGAAAAAGATTTTAAATAAAATCGAAACATCGGCAATGCGAGTTTGAATTGAAAGTGGAAGAAACTGACCGCTTCCCGATCTATCATTTTTTAGTTGTATATCTGTCACACGGTCGAGAATTTATTAGTGTTTATATATATATATATATATATTAGAGTTTCACTACTCAAATTTAGGAACTTGGTCTCCCTCTATTTATTCTCCTAAATGTTTAAACGAAAAAAAAAAAATTTTTTTGGTCTTATTTGTTTCTTGATAACCATTAAACTAAACACATATATATAGTATTAAACACATAATATACCGTCTTACCTCGTACACTGCTGCTGTAGCTCTCGGACCGGTTTCGGGTGTCACCCATCTTCAACAAGAACTGATTTAGAAGGTAGAAAGGTATGACTCCTTAGATCAGTTGTTGTTGAAGATGGGTGACACCCGAAACCGGTCCGAGAGCTACGGCAGTAATGTACGAGGTAAGACGGTATATTATGTGTTTAATACTAATAATACTAACCTCTGTGGTAATGACGAAATGCATTAATTTAACATATATATAGGTTATGTGTCAAAATATATTGAGTTAATAAGATGATGTATTATTTTTGTATAAATTGCCCATGGTATACAATTATTTTTTTGGATGTTTATTGTTTGGTAAATTTCAGTGAGAAACGCAGGAGCAGTGATACATTCACATTCAAAGGCTTCCCTTTTAGTTACTCTTTTGTTTCCTGGAAATGAATTCTCGGTTTCACATTTGGAAATGATAAAGGTATTGTGCTATTCTAAGGTAGTGCAATCAGTTATTATGTGGTATTTACTCATTGTAGGGTAAAAAGCTTTTTACCCTACAATGTATTATGTTCACTTATGATTTTATATATATTTTTTCTAACATATGTTTTTGTTGTTGTTGAATTAACAACAGAAGCAGATACTCCCTCCTATATACACTGAGTAACTTAAACTATTAATTTGAATCAGCTTATTATAAACTATTTTATAAATCTATAAAATAATTACTAATGAAAACCTCCTGTATTAAGGTTTATCAAAAACCGACATTTTAGAAAACCGGTTTTCGAATAATAATTTTTCCAGAAAACCAGTTTCCAATTTTTATAAAAAAAATTTTTTCCTCGAATATTCTGTAACTCGAACAACAAATTTTAACAGAAAATTAGAGTGATTAAAAGCAGTTTTCGACTGAAATTATTTACTGTTCAATTTTATTTATAGTAACTTTTTTTACGAAATTTATTAGAACAAAGAAATAATAGTTGACTAGGATTAAATAACTTTAAAAACAATTATTCGTTGTTTATGCTTAATTTTCCCATATAAGGATGTAAATATTTTTATAATAGTGAAACAAGATATTCAGCAAAGGGTTCGAATAAATAAAAACTATATATTTTTATAATAACCGTATTATTAACCAAATTACTCGTATGTTATAACCATATTATTTTATATCCATATTATATTTATAATAACCATATTATTAAATCGGACCGATATGATTCCAAGAACCAAACCGCTTGCAACAGTGTTTTCATCAATCTGCTAGATTTGACTACATTTGTCATTTTCAAATTTTTTTTTAAGTGTTATTCATTCATTGAAAACCGATATTTTTTTTACTGGAAAACTGGTTTTCGAATTTCATAATTTTCTCCAAAAAAACCGGTTTTTAAAAACCGACAAACCCTATCCTGTATTGAAATGATGACAGTGTCGCAGATGCCAAAATCGAGCTATTTTCTGCTCCGTTTGAAAGCATTCATGGCTCAGAACCACACAGTCTGCTTTTAATTTCCCTTCACCCCTTTGAAGGTTTTAAATTTGGAAAGTATAGACTCGTTAATTACCAGTAATTAATGTTACCTTGATTTAATCAGACATGTTGAAGTGATACATTAAATCCCCCTCCGAGATAATCCATTTTCTTTAATACCTTTTATCTGTTGTGTCCAAGGGCAACATCCTCTGTCCCCTGTTACTGTTTTCACATATACAGTTTCAGTTTTCTTTTATTTCCACCTCATTCATTTTCCTTCGAATATCATTCAAACTCTTCTTTGATCGTACATTGATGCATGAAGTATATTTGTTTATAAAAATAGATTGATTCATGCAGATTGTAACACCCCAATACATCTTATTCTTCAAAGGGTCTTCAGGAGAAAACCCGAATTTTACAATCATGAGTTCAAGTTTTTTTTTTCATGTAGCATCTAACGATTGATATATATATATATATAGAAAATTGTCACAATAACACGTGATATAAATATTCAGGTAACTCACCACAAATTAAAGAAGATAGTCGCTCTAAGGCCTTTCGTTTTCACGTCGTCAGAGAGCAAGTGAATACAAGTTGTAAGCAGGTTATGAATTTTGATTTAAAGAAGGAGTAAGATTGGCATCATTGACAGTATTTTTCCTATAACTGTTGAAATAGTCTTGATTTGTTTGATAATTCCTTCAATTAGAAATTCATCTAATTTAAAAAGGCCTGGACTAGTGTTGACCAAGCTCTAAGAGCTTGACTAGTGTTGACCAAGCTCTAAGAGCTTGGTCAACACTAGTCCAGGCCTTTTTAAATTAGATGAATTTCTAATTGAAGGAATTATCAAACAAATCAAGACTATTTCAACAGTTATAGGAAAAATACTGTCAATGATGCCAATCTTACTCCTTCTTTAAATCAAAATTCATAACCTGCTTACAACTTGTATTCACTTGCTCTCTGACGACGTGAAAACGAAAGGCCTTAGAGCGACTATCTTCTTTAATTTGTGGTGAGTTACCTGAATATATATATATTGGTTACTAGCCGTTGCATCTACAACGTGCTTGGTCTCCCTTTCTCTTTATCCTGAAGACGGATTGCCCGAAAACTTGAGTTTGTAATAAGTGTGTTTCTTTACTTTGTGTGCTACCTATCTTCAATTTTGAACTGTTATAATGAAGTTTAAACCACTATGGAAAAAGTAAAACAATAGAAATAAATGCTCTAAATCCTTTCAATTTATGTCATCAGAGAGCAAACAAAGTAAAAACTGAGAAGCTAACATATGAGTAATTTTTAATTTTATTTTTACATAGATTGAAAGGCCTTAGATCAATTATTTCTATTGTTTTCCTTTTTCCATTGTGGTTTAAACTTCTTTGATTGCATCACGTGTTTATTTATTGTGATTTTTCTGCATATATATATAACAGATTCAATAATATATCCACCGTTTGATAGAATAGGTTTGTTATCTAATCGGGATTAGGTCAATTTTCTAGGTTCAAAATTCGAACTCTTGTTGCCGACGTTTCGGTTTTATTTTAAAATCTTTTTCATAGGCAGAAGTAAGAATTTTTTGATTAAGGAAATCTAATTTATATTATTTAAAGGAACAACAATCTTAACCGGACTAGATGACTGATTAAGTCTTCGACTAGACAGATCATAGACTAGAACAGTGCTTCTCAAACGGTGCGCCCTGGAAGGTAGCCAGGTGCGCCCCAAGATAATGGAAGATTAAGTTTATATAACAGATTTATATTTTAGTTTTTGCACCATTTTAATTTATTTGAGAAAACACCAAGTATGGGGTTTTCAAGTCTGAGTCAAGTCTCGGCTACTTCATATTTTGAACTGGAAGGTAAATTTGTTTAATCTTTAAGCATGAATGGATAATACTTCATCTGTGCCTTTACTCGGGGATTTAAATCATTTTTACTAGCCCTCCCTCTCTCTCACTCTCTCTGTCTCTTTCTTTCTTTTTCTTAAAAAAAACTATACATTTTAATTTCCAATCATTTTCTTGTTATCAAATCACAGGACTAAATTTTCTATATTAAAATCAGTGATGCGCCCCAACGGTTTGGTTTGGTTTCATAGGTGCGCTCCAAAGTTTTGGTTTGGTTTTATAGGTGCGCCCCAAAGTTTTGGTTTGGTTTCATAGGTGCGCCCCAAAGTTTTGGTTTGGTTTCATAGGTGCGCCCTGAAGTAAAAAAGTTTAAGAAGCGCTGGACTAGAATATAGAATAGACAAGTCTAGACAAAGGTTTCGTCCGGATAAGATTGTTGTTCCCTTAAATAATGTTACTTTTATTTTCTTAGTAAAAAAATTCGTACTTCTGCCAATGAAAAAGGTTTTAAAGAAAACCCAAACGTCGGCAACGAGAGTTTGTCAATCACTGATGAAAGAAAAAGCCGGTAAACGGCAGACGTTATCACCCGCTAGGGGATCGGTTTAAACGATAAAAAAAAAATCTGGCGTGGCCTACACTCTACTTTACTATAAGTAACTCAATGTCAAATTTCTTGAGTATATAAAACATAACGTATCATTTAAGCATAACATAAATATCTAAATGGGATATAATTATTAGCATTTCATTCGTGAGGTAGTACAGATAGTGATTGAAGGACATATCAATTTATAAGCTTATTTTTGTACATCACAAATAATTTCATTTGTATAACTACAGCAGTAATAACATTTTTGAAAAACCAATGTGAACATTTCTTGAAATATTATCCTACAAGAGAACATGGCTATTGTTCAAATAGCCAGTAGATTTCTTACATCGTTTACTTGACATCCTTCTACATTGAATATTAATGTAAAATTTTCAAATTTGAAACAGTAAAATACCCTTTTTTTTCTCTGAAAAACATCTTAAACAGCGAAGAAAATGTTGTTTTAAGGTGATTTGTTAATTAAAGATGTACGATAATTACAGTTATTAATCTCAAAACGAAAGATTTATATTTCGAATTATCTTTTACATTTTTGGTTTTTAACAGAATTATTATACTGGGAATTTTATGGCTTCTTAGTATTTAATAAGATCATTTTCCTTCCCCTTTGTCAAATAACATATATACGAATTTTTTTTTAATGAGTGTTATCATTTACCTGCACAATATTATTCCTCTTACATCTCAGTGGATTCGCTCAAAAAATTTCTAAGTCAATGTAAACAATGTAAAAAAATACAAAAAATTCGACAAGTATAGCAGGTGATCTCTTAGTCTAGGATAAACAAAGAGTTTTTATATCGTTTTTGCTCTTTCCCGTAATTGAAACTTCATGATTTTTTTTTTATGAATTGCTAATTTTTTGTTCCATTTTTGGTCAAATTTTCAAAATTTTTTAACGAGCCGTTTAGCGTCAAAAAAACATTTTCTGAAAACACAAATCGTACTGTAACGCCCCTTTAGCGAATGTAATTTTGAAAAAAAATATCTCAACTCATTCTCCACATAATGTTCTATTTTTAGGCATAGTTTCATTGTGATCCTTCTAACAGTATGGCTTGTATCGCTCTCACAAGGTTTGAGATTGAATTATAAGTCAAAATTTTTACATTTTATTGAAAAAAAAATATTTCCTGTTGTTTTAAAATACTGAATATATTTTTCGTTTGTTGCATTTGAAACCTCAAAGATAATGTCAAAATTTCAAAACTCTAGGGTTATCAGTTTAGGAGAAATATGTTTAAAAAAAAAACGGTTTTTGGCAAAAAAAGTGACTTTCCCATTATGCATAATTCTTCCCAAACAATAGGGATCTTCGTCTTTATGAGGCCCATTTTTGTGTAAAATATCAACTTGATCCATCAAAGATTCTGAACCGTAGCGTGGTAACAAGCAATGCTAACACACGCACCCACCCACCCACCCACACACACACAGACATCATCGTAAAAACGTCATAAAACGACTTCTGGGACCTCAAAACATGATATTCCGTCAAAATCTCGAGATCGAATTTTTTCACGATCACTATACTTTACTTATAGTAAAGTAAAAAGGCAGTAATTTTTTACTTTACTATAAGTAAAGTATAGTGATCGTGAAAAAATTCGATCTCGAGATTTTGACGGAATTACATGTTTTGAGGTCCCAGAAGTCGTTTTATGACGTTTTTACGATGATGTCTGTGTGTGTGTGGGTGGGTGGGTGGGTGCGTGTGTTAGCATTGCTTGTTACCACGCTACGGTCCAGAATCTTTGATGGATCAAGTTGATATTTTACACAAAAATGGGCCCCATTTAGACGAAGATCCCTATTGTTTGGGAAGAATTATGCATGATGGGAAAGTCACTTTTTTTGCCAAAAACCGTTTTTTTTAAAACATTTATTTCTCCTAAACTACTAACCCTAGAGTTTTGAGATTTTGACATTATCTTTGAGGTTACAAATGGAACAAACGAAAAATATATTAAGAATTTTAAAACAACAGGAAATTTTTTTTTTTAATAAAATGTAAAAATTTTGACTTATAAATCAATCTCAAACCTTGTGAGAGCGATACAAGCCATACTGTTTGACGGACAAGAATGAAACTATGCCTATAAATAGAACATTATATGGAGAATGAGTTGAGATATTTTTTTTCAAAATTACATTCGCTAAACGGGCGTTACAGTACGATTTGTGTTTTCAGAAAATGTTTTTTTGACGCTAAACGGCTCGTTAAAAAATAATGAAAATTTGACCAAAAATGGAACAAAAAATTAGCAATTCATAAAAAAAAATTCATGAAGTTTCAATTACGGGAAAGAGCAATAACGATATAAAAACTCTTTGTTTATCCTAGACTAAGAGATCACCTGCTATACTTGTCGAATTTTTTGTATTTTTTTTACATTGACTTAGAAATGTTTTGAGCGAACCACTGAGATAAAATTGATATTTATAAAGGAACAATTTAAATTGTTTATTGACTTATATGAGATGTAAGAGGAATAATATTGTGCAGGAAAATGATAACACTCATTAAAAAAAAATTTGTATATATGTTATTTGACAAAGGGGGAGGAAAATGATCTTATTAAATACTAAGAAGCCATAAAATTCCCAGTATAATAATTCTGTTAAAAAGCAAAAATGTAAAAGATAATTCAAAATTGAAATCATTCGTTTAGAGATTAATAAATGTAATTATCGTACATCTTTAATTAACAAATCACCTTAAAACAACATTTTCTTCGCTGTTTAAGAAGTTTTTCAGAGAAAAAAAGGGTATTTTACTGTTTTAAATTTGAAAATTTTACATTAATATTCAATGTAGAAGGATGTTAAGCAAACGATGTAAGAAATTTACTGGCTATTTGAACAATAGCCATGTTTTCTTGTAGGATAATATTTCGTTTCAAGAAATGTTCACATTGGTTTTTCAAAAATGTTATTACTGCTGTAGTTATACTAATGAAATTATTTGCAAATAATAAATTATTTGTGATGTACAAAAATAAGCTTATAAATTGATATGTCCTTCAATCACTATCTGTACTACCTCACGAATGCAATGCTAATAATTATATCCCATTTAGATATTTATGTTATGCTTAAATGATACGTTATGTTTTATGTACTCAAGAAATTTGACATTGAGTTACTTATAGTAAAGTAGAGTGTAGGCCACTCCAGATTTTTATAATAAGATTCTGCATAGTTAACTGATACTGGTTATTTATATGGAACGAGTTTGTCGACCCGGTGATACATACTATAGAGTCTTTGTAAATTACAGGGTATTAAGAATGACTCCTCTGGGAAGAAATATAACTACTATGACAAGCTTGTTGTCCCTATAATAGACAACACTCCCTTCGAGGCTGATCTCACTGAGAGCTTGCAGACTGCCATGAAACAATATCCAGACACAACAGCAGTTCTGGTGCGGAGACACGGCTTCTATGTGTGGGGCTCCACCTGGCAGGAGGCCAAATCCCAGTAAGATTAGCTCTCCAATCATTCCTCCCTTACTTCTAACGCTCTGTTTATTTGTATAAAATCAAAAAGATGTTGGTGTTGACCGTTATCTAGAATTCTGTGTAGATTCCTCGACTTCAAATAACCTATAATAATATATAACTTTAATAGAGCTAGTAATTCTATGCTTGGTAAAACTTTTTTAAAAAAAATAGAGTCAAATCAGACAAAATAGTTAAATTCCATATTTATGCATGACATCAGTTGTTGTTTATAATAAATGTAGAAACGAGTAAATTCAGAGTCAATCATATGTATATATATATATATATATATTGAAGTGTAAACCACAATGGAAAACGGAAAACAATAGAAAAAAATGCTCTGAGGCCTTTTAACGTATGTCATCAGAGAGCAAACAAAGTAAAACTGTGAAGTTAACATAAAAGTAATGGAGAAGGAAGAAAAGTTACTTTCCTTCTCCATTACTTTTATGTTAGCTTCTCAGTTTTATTTTGTTTGCTCTCTGATGACATATGTGAAAGGCCTCAGAGCATTTTTTTCTATTGTTTCCGTTTTCCATTGTGGTTTAATCTTCATTGATTGCATCACGTGTTTATTTATTGTGATTTTTCTGCATATATATATATTGGTGTAGCCTCGTTTATTTTTAATCTACAGAAATAGTATACTTATTGATTGATATACAACTTTATAATTTTCTTAATTAAAACATTGATAGAAACACAACTTTCACTGATTTAAAACGAAAGTTTGGTGATTTATTGTTAATAGTTGAAATCAAACGGCTAAGGACTCACTTGGAGTTAATTAAACAGAATTACTTGAGACTTGCCATTATTTTAAAATAAGTAGCAGAGGTCTTATCATCAGTACTATACTAAATAATCACAATTAACACGTGATGGAAACTATTGAAAGTAAAAAGCCACAGGGAAAAATAAAAAAATACAGAAAATATATGCTCTGAGGCCTTTCAAATTTATGTCATCAGAAAGCGACAAGAAATTGAATATAAACGCAGTTACAGAAACAAATTATGGGAAGGCATTGTAGACAGGTGTTAAAATATACAAAGTTTTAGAAGAACAAGGAAAAAGAATAACAATAAAGAAAAAGAATTAACAAACATGGTTTAAATTTACCATAACAGAAGTCCGTAAAAATCAGAGGTCCCTTTAGTTTAACTCGCTAGTTTTATATTTATTTGGAAACAGTGCTAAATTACACCCCTGCAGACTAACTAATATACCTATACCAATCCAGAAATATACTAAAATCCATAATGTAAAAGAAAGAAAAACTCTATGTTACAGGGGGAGAAAATTAGTTTGATTAGAGTTCATATTAATAGGTTTATACTAATCAAACTGATGATTCTCCTCCTGTAACTTAGAGTTTTTCTTTCTTTTATATTATGTTTGTATTCAATTTCTTGTTGCTGTCTGATGACATAAATTTGAAAGGCCTCAGAGCGTGTTTTCTGTTTTTTATTTTTTTTGTGGCTTTTACTGTCATTAATTTTCCAGGACTATATGGATAGATACTGTATCTATATAACACGTTGGAATCTCAGCTTCATATGTTTCTGCGCTTTCTCTAATTCGAATAAAATTAATAAAACAAAATTGAAATCTATGCCGTCACTGTGCCACTTTATTAGGTGAGCTCAGGGGCATTTAAAATAAGAAAATGCCTTATTTATACCACACTCCTGCCGACCTATACCGGAGACACCGAGCCATCGAAGCGGAGAGCTTTGCTCGAACTACGAAGTAAGAAGTTCCCTTCTGCATAACTTTTATGCTTCCTTATACTTTTATACTTTGTTTACTCTCTGATGACATAAATTGAAATGCCTCAGAGTATTTATTTCTATTGTTTTCCTTTCTCCTTGTGGTTTCTTAATTGATTGCATCACATGTTTACTTATTGTGATTTTTCTGCATAGATTTGTATATGTACAAGACCTTTTGAGGTCAAGTATTTAGTTTAGTTATATTTAACTATAAGTTATTATGTTGTATTTACTCATTTTAGGGTAAAAAGCTAATGAAATGGTCTCCACACATAAAAATTTAATGGTATAAACAATGCGTTTCGAACACGCAGTGTTCTTCCTCAGACATTAACTAAAAAAATATACTTTTTACTAAAACAAACTAATATAAATTTTAACTAAAAAATATATTTTTTTAGTTAATGCCTGAGGAAGAACACTACGTGTTCGAAATTCGTTGTTTATACGATTAAATTTTTATATGTGGAGACCATTTCATTAGCTTTTTACCCTACAGGTTTATTTTACCTGGATATAATGAGTACTATGAACCATTTGCTTTCAGGGCTGAATGCTACGAATACCTTTTTGACGTCACAGTCGAAATGAAAAAGCTTCAACTTCTCTGATGTTCCTTTCGGCAGAGAAACAGAAGAGACAAGTACAATATTATAATCGTTAAATATGTTTAAAGGTTTATTTGGTATTATTGTACAAACATAACAGTTGTTCAATAAAGTATTTGTAATGTTGTTAGATTTGTATCTTTAAAATGTCATTGTTAAAAACCTTCTTTCAGACTATTAGCTAGTTTTTTTAGATTAAACGGGTGATAATTTGATCATTAAATTAGTAACTCTTTAACTGTTATTTCACGTGTTTATGTGAAATATTTTTATTAGTAACTCTTTAATGTTCAAGTTTTAAACACTTTGACCAGAAGGTTTTATATTGTAAATATAAGCCATAGAGTTTCATTGTCAGTTTTGGTTAGTGGTACCATGGAACGGTTTGAATTAAAAACAGATAACTTTAGCTCGAGTAACGGATAGGAAAAACACTACAAAGACACCTTACGGTGAAGACAAAATGTAAGCACTGAACTACTCCGCATTATGATGATTTTCTTTAGCACCAATGCAGTTGTTTATTTACCCTTCCTGGGTTAAGTAATGAATTTCACTGGTTGCTAACTTGAAGAAATGATGATAACCAAAAATAGTGGTGCATACTTACCAATCCGTGGTAAATATTCCTGCGATTGGGATGAACATGAAACAAATGAACTCTTCCTAAGAGGTAACGGTTGGCGAGTAAATCACAAAAACATTTTTCAATGAATGAAATATGTACCTTATTTTCCGGACTATATGCCGCACCAGCCATAAAATGCATAATGAAGAAGGAAACGCCCCTAGTGGGGCCATTCCACAGTCCTACTACAGGCTGCATCGGCTTTATTTCCACAGGTTCATTGTACCAGGGGCTACAAAAGCCACCGACATTACATGCAGCTGAGCAGGTTCAGTAGGGCCATTGGTCCGGAGTTTGATCCGAAACTCTTAAAACAAGTCGGTACTACGGGCGGCAGGGGCCCCTGAGAGTTTTATCTTCAGCCCGTCTGAGAGGTTGGACTCGTGGTGGCTGTTGGCTATCACCCAAGTTGGGTAGACCCTTGTGGTCGCTGTGTGAGAAGTAGTAACTCCTGCTCACCGCTATGTTGTTATTGTGATTGTTATGATAGGTGAGGTCCTTTGTGATGAACATTCAACAAGACTGATTCTAAAACAAGGGTCCTAATTATGCTTTATTCAACAGTCTAAATAATTTCCTTTATCGAGTATCTGTATCTGTCAGTACTTACTCGGGAGCAGCGGCTTTAACTTGTTTATGAAGGATGACATGCGCAATTGAAAAATCTAGACTTTTTTTGATTGGATCCGAAGTAGTACATGAAGTTAACTTTTTGTATGCATTCATCATGAAGCGCTTATAACATAGTTGTGTCGAAAGAGGCCTTACGGCCTCTTAGCATACCGGGGAGCTAGAAACCCCAAACCCCTACCAGCGGAAACGGGACATGAACTCAGCTGAATGAACTGCACAACTGGTATTGCTTTATAGACGGTTTGGCTTTTGATTGGATCTCAGAATGAGGACAATTAGATACACCCCCCCCCCTCTCTCTCTCTCTCTCTCTCTCTCTCGAGCCTTTTATATTACGAATAGAGAGATCTTAACGGCTCTCTAACTTTTTAATGACACGGACCAGGCGGCGTTTAGCCAACGAGAGATTTTCAATCTCTCTATGAGTCGTTCTCTATGTACTGAAAACTCTCCATAATGAGACCCTGATGAGTCAAATTAACTATCTGGTCCCGGGGTAGCAGGCATTGCCCTCTTCAGAGTAGGACGACTGAATTCATAAGAATCCTAGAGTAGTCAAACTGAAAGACATGTAGGAAGCCTGTCCACAAATGAAGAAGGAAAAAAACATAGATAAGTGGCACTGGAATATAAGTCGCATGGGGAAATGTATTTGATAAAATCCAACACAAAAGAACAGACATGTCATTTAAAATATGAATGAGGAACAATTCAAAACAAAAATAGAATAGAGATAACAACAGGCTGAACGGTATGCTTACGTTACAAGACATAACTGAGTACGTGCCTGGTTAAGTTATAATAACATATTAAGAGTTATTCCGGTAACTATAGCACAAATAACATTTAGTGTCAAAATAACATGTGATATGATATACCGGTAATAATGTGTTAATAATTTCACACATAAGTTGCTCCAGAGTATAAGTTCGCCCTGGCCAAACTATGGAATAAATCGGGACTTATAGTCCGGAAAATACGCTAGTTGGATGTTGGTATCTTAGAAGGATCAAAATGTTTCAAAGGAAATTAATTAGCTAATAACAACTAAATTTTATTATTCGACAGTAAACAGATAAAACTAGTTGGACCCTTCAAATCTCAACGGATATACATACATACAGCCTCTTTCGACACAACTATGTTACAAGCGCTTCATGATGAATGCATACAAAAAGTTAACTTCATGTACTACTTCGGATCCGATCAAAAAAAGTCTAGATTTTTCATTTGTGCATGTCATCCTTCGTAAACAAGTTAAAGCCGCTGCTCCCGAGTAAGTACTGTCACATACTCGATAAAGGAAATTATTTAGACTGTTGAATAAAGCATAATTAGGACCCTTGTTTTAGAATCAGTCTTGTTGTATGTTCATCACAAAGGACCTCAACTATCATAACAATCACAATAAAAACACAGATGATGGGCGGCTCTAAAAGTTCAACATCATAAAACAGGTTTTAAGTAATTCTTTTTATTCACAAGAACAAATTTCATGGGCTTATAACAATTGTTTAACTTCTCTGTTGGTAACATAATGGTAAAGACACAACGATTAAAACTATGAAAGTCAACATTAAAAATCATTTAAAAATAAATAACATTGTTTTAAAAATAATTCATATAAATACTAAATGAAATTGGCACTTGCAACTTAAATCTATAACTTTCATACTATTAAATAAAAACTCTAAGAGGCAGTAGATTTTGGGAATGTAGGTTAATAAAGGATGACTCAGAATCACAATTGGTTAAATTATTAAAAAAAGGGAGGGGGGAGGGGGTGAAAAGTAGATGTGATCAAATATTTGTAATATCATGTTTTGTACATTTAGTAAAAACAAAAAAAAACAAGCGTAGTATAAGGAAAGAGTTCTATAAGAAGTAAACTACTTATGATTAATGTGTTAGGAGGGGAATTGGGTTGTGGTAGAAGGAAGATGACGTTTGACTAGATTAGAGTGATGCTTCAGACTAGTTTGGGGTCTTAATCTCTTGCTTGATGCAGGTCTTGAAGGCGTCCCAGCCTTCTGTCTTCACGCTCGTCTGCAGAACAAAACACTCATTAGGGCTTTTCAGTATCGAGAAAGGGTTGCAGAGTAAGAAAAAGGAAGTCCGGCGCCGAAACATTATATTTAATAAGGTTTTTTTTTCTTACCCAAAATCAAATACCAACCTCCCTTAACCATTATGTCAATCATTAACCATTAACGTACATCCGCTTTCTCATCAACCAATATGTGACTGACCAGGACATTTTCTTGGTCGAAAGGTCTTAGACTCATTTCAAACTGTGGGTTAGACGTTTATGTTTATTTTATGTAATTATTGTGAAGTACTGTTTCATATATATATATCAATGATCAAACCACAATAAGAAATGGGAAAACAAGACTAAGATCTTTCAACCGTAACAAGCGGTCTTCGTCAGAGTTGGGTTTTTGACTCTGACGAAGACCGCTTGTTACGGTTGAAAGATCTTAGTCTTGTTTTCCCATTTCTTATTGTGGTTTGATCATTGATTGTTGTTTCACGTGTTTATGTGAAATCTTTATATATATATAGTTCAATGTACATAAAGAAACATAGAGAAATTAAAAACACAAACTTAATTGGAGATCGTCTCCAACCGTCTCTGTACCAGTGCGCTTGGTTTCCCTCCTTTATCTCTCCTGAAGACGGTTCGACCGAAAATTAGAACTGTAAGTATCGTGTTTTTAATTTCTCTATGTTTCTTTATGTACACTGAACTGTATTTGTCAATTTCGAATCGTATTTTCATCGAAAAAGTATATATATATATCGATATATATATATATATATATATATTTGTATAATTAGGTAGCAGACCTTCAATACATATGCATATATATGCAATTAAATTTTTTGCCTATTTCTCTTGCAATTTTTTTGAGATAGCTTCTTCAGATTTCTTATCTCAGACTTCCACAATCAGGTACTGAATATAATAACTTTCTTAAAGATTTACTTAAACAATAGCAGAAAGCCTCTCATAGATGTGCAAGGACAAACAAAAATTATACTCGTATATTACCAAAACCAGTATTCAATGAGTTACAAAATTGATGAACGTACTTTAAAAAGTATTATTAAAACAAAAACCTTTTGTGTTATCCCCCACGGCATATTAAAAATTAATATATACTATAAAAGCTTTGATACAACGAGTTTAATAATCAGAAATAATCTACAAGTAAAGCAGCGGACCAATGTTGTGTATAAGTGTAACTGAATGATAGGGAACTGGGAATCCCTAAAATCTACATACATTGGTGCAACAACCACAACTTTATCTAGACCTTTCACTATGCACTTGGCAGCAGTAAGTCATGAAGACCATCATCAATAATGAGACCATCAGGGCAATAATGAGAATAATGTCCTGATGATGAATGTGGTACATTCGAAACATGTCGACTAGCAATACTGGTGATAAGCTTTATAGTTTTAATGAAGAGACGAGGAAGGAATTCCAGAAACTGGAGAAATTATGTAAGAAACAGATACAAGCCAAATATGGGGCGTTATTTAACAATATATATATATAATCTCAAAAAATTGTTATTGACCTCTTCTATTCTAACTATGTTTTGTTATTGAGGGCTAGGTCAAATAAAAGAAAATAAACTCCTTCCTAGGCCAACGTTTCGATGTATTTGTACATCATCTTCAGGGCTAAAATTAGAGTAAGAACTGTAATACATTTACCAAAGATAATATTAGAGGAAGAACTAACTATAATACATTTACCAAAACAATTTTGGTCTCAAAAATTTGTGTTAGTTCTCTATGTGAGTTATAGATTGTTTTGGTAAATGTATTATAGTTCTTACTCTAATTTTAGCCCGGTGTGTTATCTTTTGGAGTCTAAGAACGCATTTTAGGTAACACGTAATATAAAATTATATATTACTCATACAACATTAGTCTAGACATATATAAGAAGCTCTTTAAGAATTTCAGAAATAGGGATTGGAGTAGAGATCTTACATTTGAAGAAGTCTGACATTTATCATCCCACTTGACAATCCCAATATTGATTTAGTTAATTAAAATGAATTGTGAAGTCTACACATTACTATGCCATACCCAAGGAGCATTATAAATACATTGCAATATCATTTTATTTTGTCTCAAACAAAGCAACAGACATTTTCAGGAACTGTCATTCAAATAGCCTGATATACAAAAATGCTAGTATAAAATAAACAGAATTCTGCTTTCTGAGATTGTTTGATTAGTTTTATAAAAATCTTACATATTGAAATAAAAATCATAAAAATATTCTGTTGTAAATCGTAAGGATTTGGCCAAATGTATAAATAGTATTTGAAACTCACAGTCCTAATAATTCGATTAATACCTAATATAACAATTGAAATGGTTAAATAGTCGGAAGGAAATATCTATGAGGTTATTTTATTTGAACTAAAAGAAGAAATTCAATGTAAACTGTGTAAGATACAAATAAGTTTTAGATAATCCATTCCCACATGTGATGTGCTCCTACTTCAATGATTTCCACAGCAAATTGGACACATTATACAGCTACTCAACATAGAATACCCAAAATATTAATTTTTTATATAATTATTTAAATATAACTATTTAATAGTTTATTACTGAGATACCAAAGTAGCCAAAACATTCATGTCCTAAATAAATAAGTACTACATTGAGCAATATTTTAGTATGTTTTCAAGAGTGTAGAATTTCAGGGGCTACAGATTAAAAGCTAATGTAAAGAAAAATAACCAGGTTTTAAGTTATGAGAAATATCCCAGATTCTACTTTATAGCTTCTCATATATTAACTCATAAATGATATATTTACTTTAAAGCCTCTGTGAAGACGGTCTTTCATAATAGCAATGAACTCTCGGTAGCTGAGTTGGCCATCTCCATCATCGTCGAAGAGAGCAAACACAGTTTGCACCAAGTGCCTGCTTAGGCTTGTTCCAGTGCAAATCATAACCGCTCGGTGAAATTCCTCTGAAATAAAAACAATACCTTTATTGATAAAGTTGTTTGTACATTGCCTTTGTTCATTTATTTATCGAAAGAAACCCTTGAGGCATGATCATCTACAAGAGCAAGGACGAACAGTTAGGGGAGGCAAGTGCTTGACGTACAGTTAGGGGAGGCAAGTGCCTGGCGTACAGTTAGGGGAGGCAAGTGCCTGACGTACAGTTAGGGGAGGCAAGTGCCTGACGTACAGTTAGGGGAGGCAAGTGCTTGACGTACAGTTAGGGGAGGCAAGTGCTTGACGTACAGTTAGGGGAGGCAAGTGCTTGACGTACAGTTAGGGGAGGCAGGTGCCTGACGTACAGTTAGGGGAGGCAAGTGCTTGACGTACAGTTAGGGGAGGCAAGTGCCTGACGTACAGTTAGGGGAGGCAAGTGCCTGACGTACAGTTAGGGGAGGCAAGTGCCTGACGTACAGTTAGGGGAGGCAAGTGCCTGACGTACAGTTAGGGGAGGCAAGTGCTTGACGTACAGTTAGGGGAGGCAAGTGCCTGACGTACAGTTAGGGGAGGCAAGTGCCTGACGTACAGTTAGGGGAGGCAAGTGCCTGGCGTACAGTTAGGGGAGGCAAGTGCCTGACGTACAGTTAGGGGAGGCAAGTGCCTGGCGTACAGTTAGGGGAGGCAAGTGCCTGACGTACAGTTAGGGGAGGCAAGTGCCTGACGTACAGTTAGGGGAGGCAAGTGCCTGGCGTACAGTTAGGGGAGGCAAGTGCCTGACGTACAGTTAGGGGAGGCAAGTGCCTGACGTACAGTTAGGGGAGGCAAGTGCCTGGCGTACAGTTAGGGGAGGCAAGTGCCTGACGTACAGTTAGGGGAGGCAAGTGCCTGACGTACAGTTAGGGGAGGCAAGTGCCTGGCGTACAGTTAGGGGAGGCAAGTGCCTGACGTACAGTTAGGGGAGGCAAGTGCCTGACGTACAGTTAGGGGAAGCAACTGACAATCTTGGAAAAGGAAAACGTGAAATGAGTAAAATAGTTAAATGGTTAATAATAAATTATATATATATATATATATATATATATATATATATATATATATATAATATAATAAATAAATACTTAAACTGATTTAAGTGGTTATATTTATCCAATGAATTGCACTGTTCTGATATTTTTCAGTTCACTTCACCAGTTATAGATTGATTTTATTCAAAATCGTCAGATTTTCACTTTACTGCTCAGATACCTAAAAGAAATGTGCGGTGAGGCTGCCGTCTGCTGTGCCTGTCGATAGACTGCGCAGTGACTGTTAACAGTGGTCGAGAAGCTATATCCACATATCTACAGATTACAAATATTTTGAGGAAATATTTCATGAACACGTGCGTTAAATATCTGCAGCTGCTGCCGATCAAGTTATGATATAATTGTGTACTTGTAAATCCAAAAAAATGAATAACTTGTTGACTCAACTTTAAAAGGGTTTAACTTGCATTTTAAATTAAAAAGGTTTAATTAAAATGAAAAAAATTTAATTCAGAATGTCCGGAACTATGTATTTTTTTACATGTTTAGTTTTTATTTGTTACTTTAAAGTTTAAATTGAACTTTAGGTAATGAACCCAATGAGTGTTTATCTTTTTTTTAATATATGCTACTGGGTATATATTATTATTTATTAGAAGTAAAAATAATACTTCTTAAACAACACAAAAATAGAGTAGTCTTAACAATACACACGTAGCACTTGCATCTATATATAAAGTACTCATATACATTAAAAGAAACCAAAGCCTTTTGATACGAATCGAGAATCTGCAAATGGCATTTTACAACAAAAGTTATGACCACTGAAGCTTTTTGCGAGAACAATATTGAAAAGAAGGCCACTGTTAGGAGAAAGGAAATGGAAAGTTGCCAAGTCTGCCGCTTTGAACCCAGAGTTCCCCTTCCTTATTCAAAGGTTTCAGCAAGCCTTTAAAATCATGCAATCTGCAAGGGAGCAAGTTGTAAATAAAGTAAAGACTAAGGTGTTTCCTTCATGCAGTACTCTTCTAAACAGACAAAGGGCATTTGCCAAAACTAACTTACTTTTCCTTTAATAATTCTTATAACAGTAATTATATAAACGACAAATAATTATAATCCATTACTAGTGCAATCTGTTATAGTGTGATATTTACTCATATTGGGGGATTCCAAAAATTACATCTCCACACACACATACACACAAAGATTAATATGAAACTAAAAACGCATTTCGAACACTTAGTGTTCTTCTTCAGGTTACCATCTGCAATGTTGATGGTCGATCTAAGAAAATATAGGAGTCTTTACTAAGTCATTCCCGTAGATCAAACCTAAACAGTGTGTTAACCTAAAGAAGAACACTAAGTGTTCGAAACGCGTTGTTAGTTTCATATTAAACTTTATTTCTTTGTGTGGAGACGTAATTCTTGAAATCCCCCAATAGTTATAAATATTTTTTATATGTGGCATTTAAAAACACTGGATAAAGTTTTGGTCCCAACTGAAGAAGAACAGAACAGAGGAGGGGGATAAACAAAATTACTACCAACTTTCATCTACCTGAAACTTTGTGACAGTTCTATTTCTCTATTACATTCTAAAATATTTCACAACTAAAATTATCTAACCTTTAGATATAGGGTGATCTGCCAAAGTATACATTCTCATTGCAATCATAAAGTCCTCTAAATTATTCAAAAATTGGCAGAATACTTTAAATTCTTCAAAAGTAATTCCACAAAATTGTTTTAATCTACCAGCGAGTCTGTCAATGTACCTATCATACCTGAAACAAAAAGAAAGTTTTTATTTATGAAGATTAAGAGAGATGGAAATCTATTAGACGCTCTAAATAACTAAGGCTAATAGCATTAAAATTCAAAATGGACTTCTTGATGATTTAGTCCAAAGAATTAACTATTCCTGATTATAAGTTGAGGTTTGGCTAAAAAAATTATCAAGGCTAATAACTATTTCATGCATTTCGTCATTACAACAGAGGTTAGTATTAATATTACTTAGAGGGAAGACGGTATATTATATTTTTAATATTAATAATAACAATTTATTGAAAACATAATTCGTGAAAACAAATTCATCCACAGACTATCAAACAAAAAACACATTTAAGCAAGAAACAACAATTAAAGTAAATGAAAACCAAAAATATGTTGTTTAAGCATAATAACTTTTAATAATTAGTAAGGTTAAAGAAAATATTTAAGCGCATAAGTAATACTGGAAAATAACTTTGGGACGACACCTCACAGAACATTCAAGGAAACAGAGAAGAAAAAACACAATAAACAAAACTTACTAACAATAGAAATAAGTAAAATATAAAAAAATTAAGGGGAAATAAAAAATATACAAAGTTATTACCTTTTTTTTTTAGATTTTTGATTTCCCCTTAATTTATTTATATTTTTGCTTATTGTGTTTTTTGTTTTCTGTTTCCTTGAATGCTCTTTGGAGGTATCCTCCCAAAGTTATTTTGCAGTATTATTTGTGCGCCTAAATATTTTTTTAGCCTTAATATTTATTAAAAGTAATTATGTTTAAACAATACATTTGTTCTATTAAAAAACAATAACACTGTTTTTGGTTTTCATTTACTTTAATTGTTGTTTTTTGCTTAATTGTGGTTTTTGTTTTCTGTTGGTTTATATTCTGTGGATGTATTTGTTTTCACTAATTATGTTTTCAATAAAATGTTTTTAACCTTGAAAATGCCAAACAATGTTTGGCAAACGTCAGCTAATAATCAGGAGTACTTAATTATTAGGACCAAATACTCAAGAAACCCAGACTGAATTTTCAGAATCAGCCAAGAAGCTATATCAATATCAATGATAACATTAAATATCAATCAAAGTTAGGAAGGCAGATAATTTACATTCATAAATAACTTGCAAAATATCACATGGTTATTAAACATTACATTTTGATTGTACCATTTGATATTAAAATTTAACTAAATAGAGTTCATTTTTATATAAGTAGATAATTCACTAGTTTAATATTTTTTGATGGGATGTTTTAATAAGTATCTTGATTTTAGTCATTGTGAAATATGATAAAATAAATAAATATATATATATATATATATTATATATCTTTACTTACATATCAGCTTCTAAGTAAGTATAACGTAGAAGGATTTTAGCGAAGTCCTTTTCACTGATTTTATCAAATCCTTTAGAAAAAGCATGGAATTCTAGTTCGAGCACCTCTGTCTGCAGGTCGTCCATGAACCTAATAACAAACAGGTAATGTAGATTCATATTTCATATTACATTACATGACTATAGTAGTACAGCTGTAGTAGTTTAACATATGATAATGAGAGTACCCTTATCGTTTTTACGCCCAAATATATATGAAGTCAAAAAAAAACATCAACCTCAAATTTCGCAATAAATTTAGTTAGTTTGTAATTGGGGGCCAGGCTAGCTCAGTAGTTACGTGCTCACCTCTGAAATGATAGGACCGGGGTTCAATCCTCACATGGCCCTCGATTTATTCACGCGGGAGGTGAATAAATCTGAGCACGTCGTTCCTCGGAGAAGGACGTTAAACCGTCGGCCCCGAGCCTGTACGATGTCAGGTACTCGTTAAAGATCCCTACTCTAAATACATTTGAGTTAGGCAAAATTTAGGACTCCCACTGTAGAATCAATTATTATTATTAATTAATTATTATCAATTATTGTGTGGTATCACAAAGGGCCAATGCTTGGCCTACGTGTGTTCCCTTGTGGGACTGCCACTGCAACCTGACCTAACCTAGTTTGTAATTTATCATTAAACATTATTTTTTCTTCGTAATGCTATTTTACTTTATACTCCACTGAAAATTATTATCGTTTGCTATTTTTACAAAATACATCGTATTTTAGGTATAACAGTTATCTGTTTTTTTTTAAATTTTTCTGATCGATAGTGTGCTGCCAAGTTTTTAAATTATTAAATGTAATTTAATATGTATATTATATTAATAATTATAGTAAACAATTAACATTATAATATTTATACAATTTAAAAATAATATAAATGTATTATATACACTATAAATTCCCTTAACCTAATTACAAATTATGCTTCGAGCAGCTTCAGGGCTTCAGTTCTTCATAGTAATAAAAGGAGAGGATTGCTAAATAGTGTTTTTAATTTTTGCCTCATGTAAAAACTACTTTGATTTGGAAGTGTTTTAAATTATTTTATGATTAAGTCCCTTACTGTACTGGGAAGTCAGTACAACCATTATATGTATACTTCATTTTTCATGACCCTTGCCTAAATCAGTAATACTCAACTACTGTGCAGCGTGATTCGTAAAGTGTGCCGCAAAATTTTACGGATGTATAGAGTAAAATAGCGGAGGAGACTTTTGGAGAATGCATTTTGGATCCTGGATATGCATCGAGAAGAAATACAGAAAGCAGAACTTAGGATAAAGCTTGTCCACAGTTAAAGGATATGTGACACATCGATGTATAAATTAACTTTGAAACAAGAGGAAGAACTAATTTCGGTGTGTAATAACCGATATTTAATTTCAAAACATTTAGAAGAATCAATTAATTTTTTTCTGGATTAATCTTAGATTCGATTGTCTGACAATACCACAAAAAGCTTTAGCGTGTTATTAAAATTTCCTAATAAATACTTTTTCTTCTTCTTGGAGTTTGGTCAGGGTTAATATACGGAATCACCTTTTTGCCAACGTTTCGTCTTTATTTTAAGACATCCTCAGGGCTATAAACTAACAAAAAACAATGGACATTTTTCATATCTTGATATTGTCATATCAAGACGAAACGTTGGCGAAAAGGTGATTCCGTATATTAACCCTGACCAAACTCCAAGAAGAAGAAAAGTTTTTATTAGTAAATTGTGGTCAAGAAAACAATACCTTATTAAAATTTCCTACATCTTATTTGTGCGAGTTCGGATTTTCTCGAACCAACATAAAAACGAAAAAAACATCTAGACTTTTAATCTAGATCATGAAATGAGTAACGTTATCTCTTTTACGCCCAAATATAAATGAAGTCAAAAAACAACAACCTCAAATTTCGAATTAAATGTAGTTTGTAATTTATCATTAAATAAACATTTTATTTTCTTTGTAATGCTATTTTACTTTATACTCCATTGAAAATTATTATCGTTTGCTATTTTTACAAAATATTCGTTTTTTAGGTACAACAGTTAACTGTTTTTTTTTAAATTTATCTAATCGATAGTGTGCTGCCAAGTTTTTAAATTATTAAATGTGTGCTGTTTTGCCACATTCATCTGTTTTAGTTGAAAGAATTATTTCAGTAATGAATTCTGTTAAAACAAAACAAACAAGATCTCTGAAATCAGAAATAGAAAGAGATAGAGTTCTGGCAATACAGTTAATATAAAGAAGCAACAATGATTGTAATAACTGGCAGTCACGAAAAGAACTAATATGCACTATGGAAAGTGGAGCAAAAAGTCAAAGATATTTGGATAAGTAGACATTATAAATAAATGCTTAATGTTTAACCTCAGCAAACTGAGGAATAAGAAGACTTAAAATAATGTAATGATAAAGGAGACTAAAATCATTAAGTACATAGCTTTTACTTAATATCTGGAGTTTTAAGTTATAATCTAGGGGTTTTCTGAGTTCAGTCTAGGGATTTGGTAAAATTTTCATTGACAGCCCTGCTTAACATCTTACTGCCCTCTAACCCTGCTGTTCATTAAAACAAATATACATACACCAGTAACCGTCATTTGGTAAAACACTTTGTCAATAGGTTTGTAACTTAGGTCAGGGTCTCACTTGCTTTAGAATTGAATCTTTGTCAATGACACTAATTTTTTCATGTCGGTGATAATAAATTTGTGGACATATTTAAATACTAATGCATGTACGAGTGTACTCTTACATACATTATGCGGTGCTCTTCTTACAGATCCCTGCTCTAATAATATTGAGTAAGACAAGATATATGTCTAAATGTAGAATCAACCAGGTAACTGAGTCACTCACAACTAAAATGAGCAGCAGATAACAAATGAACCACACTTTCATATCCCCTAAAATAACAATGGAAAAGTAAAAAAAAAATGATATAAAGTAGGTGTTGGAAAAAAATTGAAATAATGGTTTTATTTATTAACTCAGGTGCTCTCACAAAAGTTTCCCAAAGTTTGAAATTGCGCTTGTAAATCCCCTTTTCCAGGAGGGGTCCCCCCTACTCACCACAGATGTGGCAAATCGTAGGGAAATGAAGCCGTCCCCTAAATCACACCAAACACCAACTAAACTAACCAAAATACCATCCATTACCAGACATTCATTCCAACAGATTTATTTTACAA
The DNA here is from genome assembly GCA_026182355.1 of Hermatobates lingyangjiaoensis. Lineage (NCBI taxonomy): Eukaryota > Metazoa > Arthropoda > Insecta > Hemiptera > Hermatobatidae > Hermatobates > Hermatobates lingyangjiaoensis. The sequence continues at coordinate 901,775 of JAPFBL010000155.1, forward strand.
TGATACTGCACGTGCACTACCATAGAAATACTGAGAGTGCAACTGCTAATAAAATTATTCCATATATGTAATTGGCAATTGATTCTAACATAGTGTAATCAGTTATTATGAGGTATTTACCAATTGTAGGGTAAAAAGCTAATGTAATGTGGACTGCACATATAAAAATTTAATGGTATAAACAACGCGTTTCGAACACGTAGTGTTCTTCCTCAGGCATTAACTAAAAAATACAATGACACCAGAGAGTTATCCATAGTGTAAAGTAAATAGAGTACAAAATAAAAAAAGGTTCGTATTCTCTTCCTTAATTTATTTTATTTTTATTTTGTACTATATTTACTTTATACTATAGATAACTCTCTGGTGTCATTTATTTTTTAGCTAATGCTTGAGGAAAAACACTACATGTTCGAAACGCGTTGTTTATACCATTAAATTTTTATATGTGGAGACCATTTCATTAGCTTTTTACCCAACAAATGGCAATTGATGTTATATTTTCTTAATTGAATATATTTAAATAATCCACTTCAGTACCTCAACCAATTTTCCGCTATAAACATACTTTGATTATCAATGTGGTAGCATTCAGATAGAAAATTTCTACACAGTAAAAACAATTGTGTGAAGAAATTATTCCAAAATAAAAAATAGATTTTTAACTGCCAACACTAACTTACAGAAAAAAATCCACTATAAAATTGAAACAGCGTTAATTTCGTTTGTATATTGTGTTATTACTATACTTGAGTAAAAAAGAAAGAAATACGTGTCTAGCCTGAAGATGACCGAAGTACAAGTGGTCAAGTATATTGGGTATTCCACCGACTAAAATTTACTTATTCTAATTATCATTCCTTTACATAAACAAACAATAGTGGAGTTATAATATTTTCTTTATTCTTTACGAATTGTTCAATCAACATATGCATGAATTTCATAAAACAACGATTTTATCATTAGTACCACAGAGTTTGACGGTGATATTATCATAAAGATAGGTGCAGTCTTAACCCTTAGTTATCCTCAAAACTTTTCAACAGGTTTCGGACCGGTTTTCCACTAGTTTGCTGATTTTGATGACGGGCAAGATCCGAAATCAGTCGACGATTGTTGACTTGTCAAAAATAATTTGACAATTGTTTATAAAGCTTTCTTTAAGGATATACTTGGTGCAATTGACAGGATTTATGTCTTGAGTCCCTCTGAGAGCGTTTCAGTATGCTAAAATTACCGCACAGATATATGGGTTTCTGAAATCTCGTTTACTAGGAGTTCACAACACCTGCTAAACCATGCATGGGCATCCTTTGTTCACATGTGGTCAGATTATGTTATCCTAGACTGGCCACTGGCCAAGAGTCCCTATTATAGAATTGCAATATAACTCTATATATATGAAGAACAATCACAATTAAACACGTGATACAATCAATGAAGTCCAAACCAGAAGGAAAAAGAAAAACAATAAATGCTCTGAGGCCCTTCACTTTATGTTATCAGAGAAGAAACACATTATAAAAAAGGAGCAATCTTTTCTCCTTACTTTGTTTACTCTCTGATGACAAAGGGAAATGCCTCAGAGCATTTATTTCTTTTGTTTTTTTTTCCTTGTGGTTTGGACTTCCCTATATATATACTATGCAGGTAAACATAAATTAAATTACTGATTTTTTATTCCTTTGTCTCTTGTTTACTTTACATAGAAAGGATAGTGAAACAAAAAATAAGAATAATATTGATATTCACCAAAGGTCTCCGCGGGTAGGATTTGGTCCACGGGCCTTAGGTTGTCCATGTGTGGTCTACACAGTCCAAATGACTTCTCAATCCACATAACCATATTAATAATTTATTTCTAGGATTATGCAAAGAAAACTAATGATTTAAAATATGAACATATTTTTAAATCAGTAATTATATAAATTATTAAATAAAAATACATCGAATTTGGATATTCACATCTACTACAAAGTGTATTAGGTAAATAAAATTAAAAAAAAAATTAAAACTGAACAAATGGAACGGTAGGGCCAGGATAGCTGAGTGGTTAACGTACTCGCCTCTGGGTTGATCCCCACCTGGCCCTCGATTTATTCACGCAGGAGGTGACTAAATCTGAGTACGTCGTCCTCGGAGACAGGTTCGTCGGTCCCGAACCTATACGATGTCAGGTACTCGTTAAAGATCCCTACTCTAAATATACTTGAGTTAGGCAAAATGTATGACTCCCAATGTAGAATGAATCAAGAGGTAATGTGGCTCTCCCATTACTAAAATAGATGCCAAATAATAAATAAGTCTCACTTTCCGCCCCAAGAACAACACTAAAGGTGAAAGCCTTATGAGTGTGGGTGTTGATAAACAAACAAACAATTGAGAAGAATATTTCCTTAATGACTTGAAATATGAAATTATCGCTAGTAAAATCATAATCTACAGAATTCCCTTTCTTTATATTTTATTGATAGGTGAGAGGTATTTATATATCAGGCCTAGAGAAAAGGGCTTTAAGGGATAGTTTATTTTGTAGCACAATCACAAATTATAACCATCTATTTTTTATACCTTCAATAGTTCAATTAGGATCTTTAGATTGATGTTTTTATAACAAATTGTAACAGTTTCCATATTTAGAAAAATTATTACTGAGTTGGCATAAATAGAAAAAATATTGTTAGTAAACTAGTTTAGAATTCTCGAGGTGTATTGATTTTTCAAGGGCATGAAAGAGAGAACTCTTACCAAGGAGTAATGAGAAACCATAAGACGGATCACAATTTTAAACCCGCTCCAATCAAACATAAATAAATTCTAACGTAGTGCAATCACTTATTTAATGTTAATTAAATAAGGGAAAATCCTTATCCCTTAGTTAATGCCTGAGGAAGAACACTTCGTTGTTTATACCATTAAAATTTTTATATGTGGAGACCATTTCATTAACTTTTTACCCTACAAAGATATATAAATGTTTGATTGTCTTTCAATTCCCACACTTATAAGGCTTTCACTGCGGAAATGGTAGCTCATTTATTATTTGGGACCCATTTTAGTAATGAGCGAACCACATTACCTGTTGATTCTATATTGGGAGTCTTAAATTTTACCTAACTCAAGTATATTTAAAGTAGGGATCTTTAACCTGACATCGTACAGCCCCTCGGGACCGACTGTTTAACGTTCTCAGATTTATTCACCTCCCACGTAAATAAATCGAGGACCAGGTGGGTATCGAACCCCGAACCTACCAGTTCAGAGGCGAGTACGTTAACCACTGAGTAACCTGGCCCCTAGATATCATTAGAGAAAAGATTTTAGCCGTGTTTTCACCTACAGAACTAAAAAAAAAAACATCATGACTGAAATAATGTTGAAACTTCAATATATATATATATATATATATATATATATACTCGTAGAAACATTATTTTTTTAAAAACATCTGGAACAACGGTTGGTTGACTAAAGCTACAGTTTTTAGTTCTTAAGACATTACATGCCTATTATTACTAGTATTATCCCCCCCAGGGGTGAATTTTGGGTTTTCAGGGTTTGAATTATGACAGTGATTTTACAGAATAACATAAATTATTACAGGTTTTGGCCTCTTAATTATAGATAAAAAAATATTATTTTGATTGAATTGGTATATTATATATTCATCAATAAATTTAATTAGCACTTAATTTTTTAAAATTCTATTGTAATCATAATCAATGTAAAGTTGTAAAAGTGTATATAGTACCTTGGAAAGAAGAAGAGGTGGGGGGAATGACATTGTGATGACATTGGGGGTCAATAGGTCAAAGGAGGTTGAGAACCCTTGCTCTAGGGAATTACCGAAATATTGTTTAATATACCCCATTGTCAAAACCGGATCTTTTATATTATAATGAAGCCACCTGATGTGAAATGAGTTATTTATTCAAAATAATGACGGTGTTTACTTTCTAAAGCCCTCGTAGTGGAGTTCGCGGTTCCCCTTCTCCCCGAAGAAGTGAGTCGTCAGAGTTGTATCAACCGAGTGCTTCCTCTGAAGTCCTTGTTCGTCATCGACATAGTCGTCAGTGGAGGAGTCGTCAAAGGTCAGCATGTCTCCCCCTGACGTGTCCTCGTTGACGCCTCTCTTGTCCTTCCATGCATGACTGAAGATCTTCTCCATCTGTTAGAAAAAAAATATATATATTAAACTAAAAAAAAACAATCTACAACTAGTATTAAACTGAATAGATGATTGAAATATGCACCAGTCCGTGGTATAGGGAAGGTAGAAGCCGATAGTTAAGTGTTCAAGCCCACCACAACATAGAGAAGCAGCATGTTGAAATAAGCAATAGAATCACAATAGTAAGCATGACTCGGAATATTGAATGCGAAAAGGCAAAATGTTGCAAGTACTCGGTATACACTTTTATATTGTCACAAATCAATAAACACAATTACTCTAGTCTTCCAGAATAAATAGCCTACAACAGAATAAGCTTTTTCAGTCATTTACTTCTAACGCCTGTACTTATACTCGTATAGCCTTTTAAAATTAGTGTAATTCTGGGGGACGACAGTCAGGCTCATTTGTTATAAGGCATCCATTTTAGTTATGATCGAGCCATATATTACTGGTTTGATTGCTTCAACATCGGGAGTCCAGAATTTTGTTATAACTACTTTTATGAGTATAGAGATTTCCCACCTGAACATTCCATCATTCAGGCTAGAAAAACACTTGTTTACGTCCTGTATTACTGAAACAGACCTTAATTATAACGTTATGAACTATGACAACACTTATTGCAGCTGTTTTGGCAAAGTGCCAGCATTCGCATACCAGTGGTCTGAGGTTCAACTGTTTTACGTACTTATATAAATTTTTACGCTTAATACAACTTTCATCATATTCTGCAATCATTTAAGAAAAGATTTCTGACTGACTGAACAAATGTTCAAACTTCAAGTAGACATACCATTCTTAAAATGTAATACAGAGGTTTTGGTTCTTAACTAAACAAATTTTTTTCCTACAGCTGTTAGTACAACTCAAATAAGTCCAAAAGAACAAAACTCCTGTTTCATTCGTACATGAATTTGTCTCTTCAATTATTGAATATATAATGGCTATCTGTTCCAGGAGTGGGCAAACTACTGCCCGCGGGCCACATCCGGCCCTTCGGTCTTTTGAATCAGGCCCACCGAAGGATTGGTACATGATTTAGGTTTGATGTAAATGATTGTATTAATCTTGTTTTTGACTCGCAGATGAAGTGCATTTCCCCAACATCAGGTGGCTGCTCAGTATCACAATTTCAGCTTTCGAAAAATTCTTCTTAATTCTGGTCAATTATTAATAAATGTGATAAATATGCACTCAGGTCCTGGTGAAGGTAGAAGCCGATAGTTAAGTGTTCAAGCCCACCACAACATAGAGAAGCAGCATGTTGAAATAAGCAATAGAATCACAATAGTAAGCATGACTCGGAATATTGAATGCGAAAAGGCAAAATGTTGCAAGTACTCTGTATACACTTTTATATTGTCACAAATCAATAAACACAATTACTCTAGTCTTCCAGAATAAATAGCCTACAACAGAATAAGCTTTTTCATCATTTACTTCTAACGCCTGTACTTATACTCGTATAGCTTTTTAAAATTAGTGTAATTCTGGGGGACGACAGTCAGGCTCTTTGTTATAAGGCATCCATTTTAGTTATGATCGAGCCCATATATTACTGGTTTGATTGCTCAACATCGAGTCCAATTTTTTATAACTACTTTATGAGTATAGAGATTTCCCACCTGAACATTCCATCATTCAGGCTAAACAAACACTTGTTTACGTCCTGTATTACTAAAAACCTTAATTATAACGTTATGAACTATGACATAGAAAAATACAGCATTATTATTCTATGTTTCAGGAATATCATTAGCTCATATGAAGCAGTTAAGAACGACAATCTTCTTTCGACTATGTATTGACTAATTAATGGGTACACACGTTGAGTCTACAATGGAAGGTTCAATATCAATTGTCTACTTGTGACGGAAGGTGAACATTGTTTGCATGGCAGAATACATTATGTTCACAGACTGGTGCAAGGGAATGTTTCGTTCTGTCTGACTAGTTTTACCAGACTGACCTCCATTCAGCAAACAGAAACCATTTCACTTTCAAACAACTGTCCTTTCAAATATTCTCAAAACAAACAAGTCAATTTATAATAATAATCATCATCAGGAATTGTTTAGACTTTGCAACATTTAAAGCCTGAAATTGCAAACGAATTGTCTTTTTAATTGATCCATGCCACAAAGTTAACTTTAAACTTTGCTCTATCTAAAAGGTTATTTCAATAGTTATTTACTAAATGCCTGATGCACCAGAAGCTCTGGAACTACTCTCGGTGAAAACCAGAAATTCATCCCACTCCATGGAAAAACTTCATAAACAGAAAATACTCTGAGAATTGTTTTTTTTTTAAAAATAAATCATAATTATTTCGTAATAAAAAAACTAAATTAGAATTCCATGTGTTTACACTTTGTCGATTCAACAGTTTGATAACCTTTTAATTCCCTTTCAATTATTATCTTATTATAATTGTAATATAATATCTTATATAATCTTATTATCTTACATAATGAAGCATAAAAATACTCGAATTCTTTTCGTGCATTATTTTTTGTATATTACACAGCACAATATCGAAAAACATCACAATATCTCCTATTCATAATTAAACAAATTTAATTCAAACTGTAAACATTATTTTACCGTTTCGAATGACTAAGCAGCAAGTAGTATTATATTTCAAGTTCTAAGAAAGTTTTCATAACATCTACATAATGTTTTATTTCACAATTCAAATCCTTCAACGTAATCAGAAAATTAATAATGCTTCAGAGTGCATTTCTTGCTGTTATTACATAAAAGAAAGAAATTTTATTCAAGTACTGAATAAAATCACAAATGTTAGGTAAAAGCGACACTGTTTAGAAACACAAACCCCATTAGTTGACACCATCTTCGATTTAAATTAAGGAATTCGATTTTGAAAGATCACACTGAATGATATGTGTTGAAGGCATACATTAAGAATTAGTATCTAGTCTGCCGATAGAAGAACTCTTCAAGCAAAAGGTGGGGGATTTGACACAAAAGAACTAAACCAGGTCCAACACTGGAGGTTACACAAAAACATAACCTTTTCTTCACCAACATTAAAATAAATACCGTGGGTCCCCGATTCATAATTTAGGTGCCATAATTAGGTAATATTAAATATTGTATGTATTATTTTCAACCAAATTTTCATAGCCTACTGTTAATCGGTAAAAATATAATCAAATTGTATTATTTTAATCATTTTAAATTATTTATAATTAGAGTTTAGACAGTTTTTAACCATATTTTTTTATTCAGACAATGATACCTAGTCAAATGACTGAATCTAAATACTATTACTTCGAGATTATAGTTATAGATTCGAGATTATAGAGCGAGCTTTTGTATGACTCTATATACCAGTAGAGCTACAACAGACTATGTCGAGATAGGAGGCGAAATATGAACAGACATAAGCTTTTTATCCCCACGGAGGTTGAAAATCTATATAAATAGAAGAAAGGCTTTGTCTCTACATTGCTTAGAACTGATTCATTTCAAGTTTCTTTACGTTTCATACATTAAGGAAATCGAATTAACTAATCCAAAATTTTTGTCACAAGCAAACTCAGCCTACGATAAGTAATAGTGAGCTAAAACTTTAGTAAATTTGTGTGAAGCTAATTTAAAAGCTAAGATATGAATGGATTGGAAATTCAACGTAGAGGCTAAGTTACGGATTTTAAAACTGTGTTTGACCAACATAAAAATATACAGTTATTTGTAGGTGCCTGATACTGATAGGTATTATTAGTTGATTTGAACTTCGTTTGCATGTAACATAATTTGCTCACTTTGAAAAAGTCAGTCCTACCTTCCCGCGTACTAAATAAGAAGTATACCCAGAATAAAATGAAATTTGAACTCAGTATCTAAAGCTACAAAATGTAAAAGAAACTCCAGATCTAATGACAGTTATTGACTATACTAATAATGATATTTTTTACTATTCTATAATTTCTAATAATATTTTCGAATACCACGAATAATTTCTATAGCTTTTGAAAAATATCAGTCAAAGACTATTCTGCTAGTATTATTATAAAGATACACAGTTTACCTCGTCATCGTCCTTAAAACTCCGCCGCTCTTGCCCATCAATACCATTAAATTTCATTCAGTTTACTCTTGATGGTGGAGAAGACCAAAACTGGACGAGGAGTTCGCGGTAAAACTCCATGTTTTTATAAAAATAAACAGATATGTTATATGTCCGTTATTTGTATTTCTGAGATACTATAGTTTAATATCTATATAAATAAAAGAAAGGTTTTGTACATTGCTTAGAACTGACTCATTTCAAGTTATCTATATGTTTCATACATTAAAAAAACCGAATCCACCTTTAGAAGAATTTCTCATTCTGAGGTAAAATGGATAAACCAACAAAAGTCTCCACACAAATGAAGTTTTTTATTCAACGCGTTTCGAACACTTTGTGTTCATCATCAGGAAGACACCAAGGATATGGTACTAACGGATTGGTCCAGTGAAAACAACTGTGAAAAATTTCTGTTTTGTCGGTTTGTCGGCAAAATCTTGTGACAAGTAAACTCAGCTACTATAAGATATAGTGAGCTGAAACTTTTAAAATACGTTTGTGTATGTCTAACGTAAATCTAAGCTTTGAATGGATTGAAAATTCAACGTAAAAGCGAAGCTAAGTACTTTTAAGCTGACTATATTTTGAAATACCACGTATCAATTATGAATTTTTTGTAAAATACTCGTCAAAGACGGGCACGTCTGCTAGTTTCTTATAAGAATTAAGAGTGTTATTTGTATAGGTAAATGAAATTAAAAAACAATTAATAACTCCTTAAAAAATCCGCCAGTTTTCTTTGATTAAACATTAATGACGATTACTCAGGACAATTATCTTGTTTTATTGAAAGCTTTATGGATTATGCAATCGGGGGAGACCCAAAAGTCGGTTTTTTTTTTTCAAAGTGAAGTGTTAAAAACAGCAAATGGAAATAATATAATTTTGCATGAAGAAAGCAAACAATGGATGAGTGGTATGAATATTAAAGTAAGACAACTGGTATTAATTGATGTTAGCGAGGAGAAGGGGAACCAAGCTACTGACAAAAGCCTTACAGCTTTCAACTTACATTTTGTTTGCCTGCCTCGTTCTTATGAATCTGCTTGGTCAGAATTAGCTGAAGCTGCCAACAGGTCGAAATCAACATTATCTCCCTAAGTATTCAACAAATACCTGTACACAGTGCTTATTATTGTCAATTCTAAATACAGCCATCCAAATCGATGAAACAATAAATATTAACACTTTAAAAACCACTCACAGTCTGATTCATATATTTCTTACAACCATATTTCATAGTACACCATATTAGAAAAATATACCTGGAAAATAAACCCATCTTTGCAAACATTAGGATTAGTTTATTTAGAAAAAAAAATGAAAATTAAATAAACATATAATATCATAAATAAAAAGATTTCACATAAACACGTGAAATAACAATCAATTATCAAACTACAATAAGAAATGGGAAAACAATACTAAGATCTTTCAACTGTAAAAAGCAGTCTTTGTCAGAGTCAAAGCCCACTGAAACACTAGATTCAGAAAACATCTGGTGAGTATTTTAAAAGGGTGAAAGCGCAGGAAAGGACTAATGTCCAGAAAGGGATGTTTGGGGAAACAAAGAAGTACAGTAACAAAGATTAAAAAACGATCTGCTTGTATTTGGCGTTATTTGTTTGAGATAGTTTTTTCACTTTTTCTTACTGTACTCCTTTGTTTCCCCAAACATTCCTTTCTGGACATTAGTCCTTCCTGCGCTTTCACCCTTTTAAAATACCACTCTTCTCAATCCCTCACCAGATGTTTTCTGCATCTAGTGCTTCAGTTGGGTTTTTGACTCTGACGAAGACCGCTTGTTACAGTTGAAAGATCTTAGTCTTGTTTTCCCATTTCTTATTGTGGTTTGATCAATATCCTAAACGAAGCTAAGGACTTTCGATAACCACTCTACTCAGGTTTAAATCAGTGTTTTCTTTATTATATGCAGAAGACTGAACGATTGTTACAATCTCGTCGAAAGTCCTTAGTTCTTCTTTTATTTCGTATGAGGTTTATTCCTTGATACATGCTTCTTTATGCACAACCCCATGTTGTCTGTACAACTTATAACTAATGATTGGATTTAAATGTGAATATTCGGAATGATGTTAAGACAGGATCAGGAAAACCTACTATCCCCACAACCTGTTGTACCTTCATCAGGGGGATTGAGACCAAAGATGCTTAGGGGTGGGGGTATGAATTTAAACTATCTAGCCCTAAGTGGATCACATCTATTCTCAATCATAAATTAAACCTAACTGTATAAATAGTCTCCACCGCGACGAATTTTTTTTTTATTGTTTAAAGTTTAAACCGATCTCCTAGGGCAGTGTTTCTTAATTTTTTTTACTTCAGGGCGCACCTATGAAACCAAACCAAAACTCTGGGGCTCATCACTGATTTTAATATAGAAAATTTAGTCCCGAGATTTGATAACAGGAAAATGATTGGAAATTAAAATGTATAGTTTTTTTTTAAGAAAAAGACAAGAGAGAGAGAGAGAGAGAGAGAGAGAGAGAGAGAGAGAGACAGAGAGAGTAAGAGGGAGGGAGGGAGGGCTAGTAAAAATGATTTAAATTCCCGAGTAAAGGCAAAGAGGAAGTATTATCCATTGATGCTTAAAGATTAAAGAAATTTACCTTCCAGTTCAAAATATGAAGTAGCCGAGACTTGACTCAGACTTAAAAACCACATACTTGGTGTTTTCTCAAATAAATTAAAATGATGCAAAAACTAAAATATAAATCTATTATATAAACTTAATCTTCCATTATCTTGGGGCGCACCAATACGCCCGAGCGCACCGTTTGAGAAGCACAGCCCTAGGGGCTAATAACGTCAGCCGTTTACCGGCTTTTTGTTTGATCACTCATTCAAAAGATTCTAAATTGGGAGTCCTAAATTTTGCCTAACTCAAGTGCATTTCGAGTAGAGATCTTTAAAGAGAATCTGACATCGAAAAGGGCAAGGGAACAACAGCTTAACGTCTCTCTCTGAGGGACGGCGTACGCAGATTTATTTATCTCCCACTTGAATAAATCGAGGACCAGGTAGGGATCGAACCCCGGACTACCAGCCTAGAGGTGAGTTTCTTAACCACTGGCTACGATTATCTGCGAAACTATTTGGACCGCATTGGGGTGGTAGACACCCCAGTTTGCCCTCCCTGCAGTGGAGAAAAAGGTAAAGCAGCTCACCTAACAACTTGTGAAGGCTTAAAAGATCTCGATGGTGATCGGACTAGAGAGGGATTGGCTGGTTTTTACTGGGCAGCACAGTGTCGAATGACCGACAGGCCAAGGACGGGCATTGGCTGAAGAAGAAGAAGAAGATATCAACAAAATTTACAAAAAAAGTAACAAAATTTATTAATTACGATTATTGATAAACAAAACGCGTTTCGAAACCATAGTCTTTTTATATGCTTGTAGTGAGGTATCCTTTCTCTACATTCGCACTAAAAAAGGAGATAAACCTGAAGAAAAACACTACGAGTTCAAAACGCGATTTTTTTTTAGTAAAATTACGTTTATATAGACATTTTCAAGTACCAATGTAACCAGTAGAATTGCAAAGGATGCAAGAAGAATTCCATATTGAAATCTTTAAGTGATGGAATTTATGACAAGTTATAATTGTCATAATAACAAATTATGACAAAAATATAGTAACAAAAGTCTCTTTACGGATTAAAAACGTGAATAGAAAACGGAATACATAAAAATCTTAAGGTTTTAGATTCAATGCTCAACCAAGATTACTATTTCAATTTGTGTTCTTCAAACTTAGTAATTTATTCTATAATACTTACGACTATTTTGCATATGAGATAATAGAAACAAATCAATTCTATTATAAATTAATATTAAACAAATAATATACCGTCTTACCTCGTACACTGTTGTCATAGTGTACACGGCAGCAGTGTACGAGGTAAGACAGGTATATTATAGTTTTAATATTAATAATACTAACCTCTGTGGTAATGACGAAATGCATGAATCTATTATAAATTACTGATTTTCCTGATCCTTCCTAACATTCTTCAGGTGTAATAAAGTAAAATGCTATATAAATAACTATAAATGTTTGGATATCCATTAACATGCAAATGTAGTTTAATATGGTACAAAGACGTTAATCCCATATGCCTCCGTCAAACATACCGCAAGGAAGCATAAATTAAAACATTTTAGTAACACCTATGATATTTACTATAAATATGCTTTAATATTCCTTTATGGGCAATAATTATACAGAAATGTGATATAAACTAGAAATAAAGATAGTTTGGATATGAGGTAATCTAGCTTGCATGCATTCTTAGAGTAATTCTGAAATATGTTTACCAGTAAAAAACTAAAACTCAACAAAGTTTGAACTGTGGGTGAGACAAAATTAAACATCAATCAAACAGTTATGTTTCAAATAGTATTTTCTTAGGAAAGGTACTTTATTTATTTTTATACGTTCATCCTATAGAGCAGGGGTTCTCAATGAGGGGGGGGAGGGGGGGGGGGGGATTGTGACTACAGTAAGTTTTGTGTCGTTACAGCGGGGTGAATTGTGACTACAGTAAGTTTCGTGTCATTACAGGGGGTGAATTGTGACTACAGTAAGTTTCGTGTCGTTACAAAGGGTGAATTGTGACTACAGTAAGTTTCGTGTCGTTACAAAGGGTGAATTGTGACTACAGTAAGTTTCGTGTCGTTACAGGGGGTGAATTGTGACTACAGTAAGTTTCGTGTCGTTACAGGGGGGTGAATTGTGACTACAGTAAGTTTCGTGTCGTTACAAAGGGTGAATTGTGACTACAGTAAGTTTCGTGTCGTTACAGGGGGTGAATTGTGACTACAGTAAGTTTCGTGTCGTTACAGGGGGGTGAATTGTGACTACAGTAAGTTTCGTGTCGTTACAGGGGGGTGAATTGTGACTACATGAAGTTTCGTGTCATTACAGGGGGTGAATTGTGACTACAGTAAGTTTCGTGTCGTTACAGGGGGTGAATTGTGACTACAGTAAGTTTCGTGTCGTTACAGGGGGGTGAATTGTGACTACATGAAGTTTCGTGTCATTACAGGGGGTGAATTGTGACTACAGTAAGTTTCGTGTCGTTACAGGGGGGTGAATTGTGACTACATGAAGTTTCGTGTCATTACAGGAGGTGAATTGTGACTACAGTAAGTTTCGTGTCGTTAAAGGGGGTGAATTGTGACTACAGTAAGTTTCGTGTCGTTACAGGGGGGTGAATTGTGACTACAGTAAGTTTCGTGTCGTTACATGGGGGTGAATTGTGACTACAGTAAGTTTCGTGTCGTTACAGGGGGGTGAATTGTGACTACAGTAAGTTTCGTGTCGTTACAGGGGGTGAATTGTGACTACAGTAAGTTTCGTGTCGTTACAGGGGGGTGAATTGTGACTACAGTAAGTTTCGTGTCATTACAGGGGGTGAATTGTGATTACAGTAATTTTCGTGTCGTTACAGGGGGGTGAATTGTGACTACATGAAGTTTCGTGTCATTACAGGGGGTGAATTGTGACTACAGTAAGTTTCGTGTCGTTACAGGGGGGTGAATTGTGACTACAGTAAGTTTCGTGTCGTTACAGGGGGGTGAATTGTGACTACAGTAAGTTTCGTGTCGTTACAGGGGGGTGAATTGTGACTACAGTAAGTTTCGTGTCATTACAGGGGGTGAATTGTGACTACAGTAAGTTTCGTGTCGTTACAGGGGGGTGAATTGTGACTACAGTAAGTTTCGTGTCGTTACAGGGGGGTGAATTGTGACTACAGTAAGTTTCGTGTCGTTACAGGGAGTGAATTGTGACTACAGTAAGTTTCGTGTCGTTACAGGGGGTTAATTGTGACTACAGTAAGTTTCGTGTCGTTACAGGGGGGTGAATTGTGACTACAGTAAGTTTCGTGTCATTACAGGGGGTGAATTGTGACTACAGTAAGTTTCGTGTCGTTACAGGGGGGTGAATTGTGACTACAGTAAGTTTCGTGTCGTTACAGGGGGTGAATTGTGACTACAGTAAGTTTCGTGTCGTTACAGGGGGGTGAATTGTGACTACAGTAAGTTTCGTGTCGTTACAGGGGGGTGAATTGTGACTACATGAAGTTTCGTGTCATTACAGGGGTGAATTGTGACTACAGTAAGTTTCGTGTCGTTACAGGGGGTGAATTGTGACTACAGTAAGTTTCGTGTCATTACAGGGGGTGAATTGTGACTACAGTAAGTTTCGTGTCGTTACAGGGGCGTGAATTGTGACTACAGTAAGTTTCGTGTCGTTACAGGGGGGTGAATTGTGACTACAGTAAGTTTCGTGTCATTACAGGGGGTGAATTGTGACTACAGTAAGTTTCGTGTCGTTACAGGGGGGTGAATTGTGACTACAGTAAGTTTCGTGTCGTTACAGGGAGTGAATTGTGACTACAGTAAGTTTCGTGTCGTTACAGGGGGGTGAATTGTGACCACAGTAAGTTTCGTGTCATTACAGGGGGTGAATTGTGACTACAGTAAGTTTCGTGTCGTTACAGGGAGTGAATTGTGACTACAGTAAGTTTCGTATCGTTACAGGGGGTGAATTGTGATCACTGTAAGTTATCAGAGTGAGGAAAACTCTTATAGGTTTTGAATTATAAATTACAAAAATACTGTTTCGGTTGAATTAACATTTTATATATTCATCAATAATTGTAAAATTCTATTATAAATATAACCAAATTAAAGTTGTAAAAGTGTATATAGGGGTGAATAGGACTAGGAAGACTGAGAACTCCAGTGATAGAGGTTCACGTCCTCGGGCTATCAAAGAAGAGAAAGTATGGGTGGCGAACCACTTCACCTTACCGGTAGCACTAACGACACTTCAAGTCAGTCACCCATCCAAGCGCTGATCAATCCCAGGGTTGCTAAACTTCCGAGATCTAACACATTCATCGTGGCTAATACTCATAGGTTCTTCAAACAGAAGTAAAATACTTGTCATTAAAAGAATTATTTTGAGAAGTAGGTTGGCATGAAATGTTCCGAATGTATACAAATAGGGTTTTCATGTACAAACATTGAATCGTGTAGTCTTAGTAAAATTGTCAGTTTTCTCTAACCTTATACCAACAAATAAAGTATACTTCAATTCAGTGGTTATGTCGTCCGCTACACAGTATGATACTTACTTACTTACCGGGACTTGTCAAAGAAGTCTCTACACAAACAAGTTTTAATAAAAAACAGCTGGTTTCTCACACGTAGCTTTTCCAATCAAACTTGTTCATCATTGAATATCCACCCTTCCTTCATCTGTCCAAATTGAAATAATTCGACTCAGACGGAATATTCAACGTCCAAAAAGAAACAGATCGTACGTTGAAATGTTTAGGGTTTAAATACGATGATTCTTACTTGTGGATATCTGCTGCTTTTCGGTTTTTCTATTATTAAATAATCAAGGAATAATAATTATGTTTGAATGTAAAAATTGTTAAAATTGATAAATCATTTCGACAAACATTTACTTACTATAAATTAGAGTGACACAACTCCAGATTTGTTATGTTTATAGTTTCACTGTTGCCTTTGCAGTTTCAGTAAATAGATACTGTGAATAATTTCGTAGTTCGACATTTTTGTTATTGACAAAATACGATTTTGTACAGAAATGTCGAACTACAAAATTATTGACAATATATATTTACTGAAACTGCAAAGGCAACAGAGAAACTATAAGCATAAAAATCTGAAGTGTGTCACTCTAATTTATAGTAAGTAAATGTTTGTCAAAATTATTTATCAATTTTAACCATTTTTACATTCAAACATAATTATTATTCCTTGATTATTTATTAATAGAAAAACCGAAAAGCAGCAGATATCCACAAGTAAGAATCATCGTATTTAAACCCAAATCATTTCAACCTAACATCTGTTTCTTTTGAGGAAGAATGTACCATTCTTTCAGAGTAAAGTTTCTTATAGATAGATATGTTGCCTTATAAATTTTCTTCTGTCAATTTAAATTAAACTTACAAAATAAGCCATTACATTCTTGTTTGATAGTTACTTTCTATTTGTTGCGTTTCACTATCATTATAAATGTAGTTTATCTGACTCCGGTGTGACTGTACCTTGACGGTTGAAGGTTGAGGACAGTTAAGATTTCAAAGGTCCACTATTTTAAGGGGGTTTCTCCAGGAAAGTGTTGCTTAGACTCTTCAAGATTTTTATTTGACTTACACAAGGACGATTTCTTAATCAGAATCAAAGACACTTCTGTCTACAAAGTTTATGGTAAATCCTATCTCCGCCAGACCTAATCTTTGAATGTCATTGAACACATTGAACATTTTTTTTTATTATTATCATTACTTATAAAAGAAATATCATACATTACGATTAAAAGATAAAATGATGGTTTTTATCTAACAAAAGGCATTTATCTCTAAATACATTCAGCCAAATCCAATTTACATTACAGTGCACTCGCCCCCTCCTATTTTGGCTCACTCACTATAGAAATTCTATTTACATTCACTGTAACTATAAATACATATAAAATACGAGCAGTTCCACCTTTGTCGTGCTTGCATGCAATCAACTTGCTAGAATATTCAAATATGTAAAACCTTCTAGAAGCTTACCACTAGGAATTCATTCTTATCCACTCTGTCATTGCTGTCCGTGTCAAACATATTAAAAGCAATTCGAAAGCCGGACAATGGTTCTGAAAAATTAAATTAAGATGCACTTTTTTTTTTAAATATAAAAATAAGAGATATATAAAATACCCTAGAAACACTTACTTGTCAAAATTGATAGAAGAAACAGGTACTCAGTATACGATATTATTCCTGCAACAATAGTTTGGTTGACTCTCAACCCACAAAACATATTTGAATATAGAGTTACAAATATTTTACGTATAATTTCAAAGTGAAATATAAAAATCACAACTTCATGAGGTCATGTATGTATTCAACAATCAAACGAGGAATTCAATTCAATCTAGCTAAATTGTACGTGTAACCAAAAGAGTAATTAAGAGTTAATTAAGAAACCTGCTTAATTAAGAGTAAACCCATCTATAAAAGTTTCATTTTTAACAAAAAAATTGTTTTAACTTTTCTTTCTTAATAATATCAAAGTCAAATTAGAAATTCATGACTTTACTGAAACTCTGAGTTTAAACTGCTTCAGTCATATTGGCACTTGCCTCTCTTTTTCTACCAAATCTTTAGAACAGGGGTTTTCAATGGGGGTGAGATTCACCCCCGGGGGGTGAATTTTGATTTTTTTTTTAGGTGGTGAATTGTGACTACAATTATTTTACAGAGTGGGATAATGCATTATAGGTTTTGACCTCTTAATTATAGATTAAAAAATATTATTTTGATTGAATTGATATTTTTTATATATCCATCAACAAATTTAATTCATGAAATTCTATTAAAAACATAATTAATGTAAAGTTGTAAAAGTGTATGTAGTACCTTGGAAAGAAGAGGAGGTGGGGGGAATGACATTGTGGGAAATGGCGAGAGGGGTGAATGGACCAAGGAAGGCACAGGGCTTCTTAAACTGTGGGTCGCGACCCCCAGGGGGGTCGCGAGACTATTGAAAGGGGGTCGCAAAGATCTGATACTTTTCAATCATTATAAATAAAATTTTAAAATTAGTATGCACACTACGTACAAATATAAATACAAATAAAAATCATACAAAATACTATTGTAGTTTCCAATTATATATATGTGAAATGAATGGGTACGTATTCTTTAATCCTTATTTTATTTACATTGTAAAATAGTGCGATATTACATCTACATCTACGGTTAATATATATTTCATTATATGAAGGAGGGGATCGTTTAAAATTTCATAAGCTTGAAGGGGGTCGCTATATAAAAAAGTTTAAGAAGCCCTGCTCTAGAAGTTAATGAATATTTGGGAAATGTCCTCAAAGAGGAAAAAGCTATTGGAAAACTCTGAAGAAGAAAAGCGTTTCAAGTGAAACTCTGAAGATGGGGAAATGAGACTAGTAATTAGAAGTATGAAGAAGTTAACTAAGAGAGCTTTGGAAACTCTTCAATGTAGAGCTGCCGATTGGAAGACAACTGCTATAAAGGAAGAACTGGCAGAGTTCAGTATATATCAGAAACCGATACACCGGCATACATTGGCATGATATATTTATATTTAAATGCCATCATTGAATCATTCATTAATGTGTATCAGTAGTAGGCAACACTGTAGGTTACAGTGGGTGTCAACACACATAGTATGAACATTAGGGACCTTTGTGATACCACACAATGAAGACTGATTCTATATTGGGAGTCCTTCATTTTGCCTAACTCAAGTGTATTTAGAGTAAAGATCTTTAACGAGTAACTGACATCGTACAGGCTCAGGACAGACGTATTAACATCCTCTCCGAGGGACGACGTGCTCAGATTTATTCACCTCCCGCATGAATAAATCGAGGGCCAGGTGGGTATTGAACCCCAGACCTACCAACCCAGAGGCGAGTACTTTAACCACTGAGCTAGCCTGGCCTCCTTCAATAATGAATACAGGATCAAGTATAAAACCATATAAACCCCCATCGATACAAATGACAGAAATCATGAGAATAGTTGAGCCCGTTGCAAGTGACAAAGAGGAAAAAATGGCTTAAATTGTTATGTCATTGAAACAGAATTACTGAAGCATTCAAAATATTTACCATACAACATTTTATTAGAAAACAGTTGAACCCATCATAATTCATCTCTTCATTAAGGAATTCAGTTATTTCATGTGGGTCAAGGGGTCAAGGGTCAGCTAGCCATGCACAGCAAGGTGCATGCCAAATTAGTGGACAGGCATCTAGGCCTTTTACCACTTCATTCTCTAAATTAGTTAACTTGGCGGGATACAAGCTAAACTGGCGCTTTTACTTGTCCCTTGTATTAAAAAGTAGAATTTCCTTGGCTAGTGTGAACCTTTGACCAGTGACCAACAGGCTTATGCAATTAGATACTAAATAAAATCAAAGAACATACATGAAAGTATTAATAATAGTAATAATTATTTCATGTGTTTATGTGAAATCCTTTTATATATGGTTAATGGGGGCCCGCTCAGCTCCCGGTTTAAATCTAAAGCGTTAACTTCTCTGTTTTATTTTGTTCCTTCCAATTTAAACTTATTACTTTTTTATTTTTTTAAATTTATTTTGTTTTTTACGTTTCTTCAATTTATTATTTATTTTTTACAATTTAAGGATTTTTTTGCTAATTTTTTAATTTGATTTATTGTATTTGAATTATACTTTGGCACTGCCCTTTCCGTTCTCCGACTTTTGGTGTCTAGTTCCTTAATTTTACGCTACTACCGGCCGAATCGGTCAACTCTTCAATGTTTCTGTCACTTTCCTTCCTACGACGTGGTGAGATCTCTCTCACTTCCTCCTCACTTCTAGTTTTCTCCTGATGACGAACAACAGTTCGAAATATTGAATTTAGTTCGTGTGTATTTTATCTTTTTTCTGAGTCGTGTTTTGTGTAATATAAAGTTTTATAGTCCGTGTGGACCGCTTGTGACTACAGTTAACTATAAATGGAATAAATGACTCATTTATATTAACTAATTACACAGGAACAGGTTTAATTACTGCTCCAAAGTGGATTATCAAGCAGATATCTTGATTTACAGTTACTTGAAGATTTGCTCTTACTAAAACTGTCAAACCACCCTCTCAAAGCACATAAAAATGACAGAGTTATAGCTAATTCAAAAACGATGATTTTTAAGTGAAGCCGTTAGTAACTACTTGTTGAATGAATAAAAAACAGTTATAAAACGATAAAGGAATTATGTTTAAAAAACGAATTGAATTTAAATGTTCCAACAGGATGTTAGCGCTTTTTTCATTTATGATAGAGAAAAAGGAGGCATTTCAAATATAGAAAGATACTCAATGGTATATTCATACCATTGAGTATTCATACCATTGAGTATGAATATATCAATGGTATAGATTCATACCATTGAGTGCTATGATCATATGAACAAATATTGATATAGCTTCTTGACCACTGATTTTTAAGTCCAAAGATGGGTTTCTTGAGGATTTTTTGTCTAATGAAATAACACTCTTCTTTATACGTAGACGTTTCGCCAAAAATTGTTTAGCATTTTGAAGTATAAAAATAATTTATTAACGATTTATGTTGTTTTCACTACTTATATCGTTAATAAAAGTAGTTTTAACTGTTTTTTTAATTCTAATATAAATATAGGCTTTCTCTTCAAGTGCGGCTCATTTTTGACTTGAAACCCATTTCAGCTTTGAATGATTCTCATTACCGGATGGCTTCCACTCTTAAAGCACTAAATTTTACCACAATAAAGTTTATTATAGTGGGAAGCTATAACGTGCAGGGGTGTGAAGTGACTCTTGTGACTATAAGTCTTGAAAATGACAATTTGTGGCCGAAACGTCACCATATAAACAGGAGTGTAATTTCTTTTAGACCAAAAATCCTCATGACTTGGAAATCACTTTGAACGATTCTCATTACGGATGGCTACTAAAGCTCAAATTTTGACCACAATAAAGTTTGAATAGATCATTTGGGAAGTCATATAACGTGCAGTGCATGTGAATGTGACTCTTAGTGACTATAAGTCTGAAACATGACAACTTGTGGCCGAAGCGTCACCAATAAACAGAGTCAACTTCTTTAGACCAAAAAATCCTCAAGAAAAGCATCTTCTGGATACTTAGGAACAAAAGATGAATGTAGCATTGATCTCCAAGTGATTTGTTAAAATACACCATTTTTCATTGTGTTAGTCAACGTTCATTGTACAGCTGCGTGCATGCGCAATCGCGCTTTTACTTCTAGTCACATGCACTTCTTTACAAAACTAATCGAGCGTTACAAAAAAAGTCAACATACATCGCCAAAAAAGAACAAAATTCTAACTTGAAAAAAATGAAGTAGCATTTTGAAAACGTAAAATAGTCACCATTTTCTTTGTTATCAACTTAGTACAATCGTGAAATGCGCTTTTTTAATAGTCTATTGATCTATTTCAAGATTCAATAGAAATTACAAATAAAATCAAGACAGTAAATATATATGCATAATAAAGTATTTCAAACTCTTATAACACTTTTGTTTCTTAGACAAAACATTTTTCAATGATCATTCATCATATTTCAAGATCATGAGAAATTACAATTTTCTGTAAGATATATATCATACCTATATACAAGCTGTCACATAAACACGTGAAATAACAGAGTCAATGATCAAACCACAATAAGAAATGGTTGAAAACAAGACTAAATCTTTAACCGTAACAAGCTGTCTAGTCAGAGTCACAAACCCAACTGAGGTTGCGTCAAAACCCCAAGTTGGGTTTTTGATTCTGACGAAGACCGCTTGTTACGGTTGAAAGATCTTAAGTCTTGTTTTCCCATTTCTTATTGTGGTTTGATCATTGATTGTTATTTCACGTGTTTATGTGAAATCTTTATATATATATATATATATATACCACTTAAAAAAAAACAGTGACACATAGACTGAAACATAACAAAAGACTCACTTTTCAATATTTCAACCGTAATGGCGGTCGTCCTCAGGAGAAGAAGTGAATTGACGGAGGGACGACATTCAACTAACTGTATATATATATATATATATATATATATATATATATATCTGATTAAACCAAAATATGGTTTGATTGGTTTGATCATAGATTCTTATTTCACGTGTTTATATGAAATATTTTTATCGATATATATATATATATATATAACAGATTCAATAATATATCGACCGTTTGATAGAATAGGTGTGTTCTCTAATCGGAGTTCGATTATTATTTATTATTATTATTTTTATTAATATTATTATTATTTATTATTATTTTCCAGGATACAAAATTAAACACTCATTGCCAACGTTTCGGTTTTAAATAAAATGTGTGCGCGCGCACAGATGCATGAAAATTTAGAGGGAACATTGTTTGAGGTGTAGAGAAATAGTTGTTTTTTTTGTACCTTTTTCTGAGAGAGTCCTGAACATGGTTTTGGAGCCGTTGTTTAAGGACGGAGTGGCCTTCCTGATGGAGTCGAGCTGTCTTGTGGTCAGCTCCCGACGCTCCTTCCTGGCTGCACAATCCACATCATAACCCTCACACTCAACATGCACATGGGCTTAAACAAATCAAACATACTCAACATCGCGCAAACACTCACAGCCTCTTAATACTGCTGTAAGCCTCCATAACAAAGAAATATTCAACATCTTGTGCACAAATTCATATTCTCTCAATTCAATTGCCAATCCAATGAAGCCCTAAAGTAATTTATTTAAATTGAAACATTTTCGGTATCTTTTATACTTTTTCTTTTATTCCCTTTCGTAAATTTTCATCACAATTAAGTTACTGTGCAAGGAAAATTCAATTTACAAATGTACTATAGGTCAAAGAAACGGAAGCTTCCTCGTAATAAGGTGTATATTCTACATACTAATTTATTATTGTCATTTATGATTATATAAAAGTCATATGAACAATGACCTGTGTATATGAAACAGCTGTCGAAACGGTGAATTTTCTTAACTGCTTTGCAGGAGTGACAATTCCATAAGGCTGTCTTAGTCGAATATAGAGGTAAGGTCGGGCCTCAAAAATGCAGACAGACCCGACCCAGGCCCACGGGTATTGAAGTCAGACCCTACCCGACCCCGATATATATATGATCAAATCACAATATGAATTGGGAAAAAATACTAAGAACTTTCAATCGTAACAAGCGGTCTTCGTCAGAGTCAAAAATCCAACCGTTTGTTACGGTTGAAAGAGCTTAGTCCTTTTTTCCCGGTTCTTATTGTGGTAAATATCATTTATATATATATTTATATATATAAGAAGAGTATAATTATATATATATATATATTTATATTCATACAAATTTCGTTAAACACTTTTTGAACCTTTGTTTACTCTCTTTTCTAATTTTATAATTAGTGTTTTGATGTTTTCTGGGATATGAAATAATAACTGTCCAATAGTTTTCTTTAAAACTCATTGTTCACAATATACACACTTTTTAACAATTAACCGACGTTTCAGTCTCCATGGTTCATCTTCACGGTAATGAAATTCAATTCAATGAATTCAATTCAGTGAAATTTGTATGAATAAAAATCTGCTCCCTAATTATACAAATATGTATATATATTTGGTATATATTGAAGTTTATTCTCCACCAGACAAGCAAATCTCGGTCATATCTATTTATATTATTTATTTTATAACAAAATATTCCTTATTCCAATATCCGTACATCGTTTAAGTATACATAATATATAAATATATATTTATTAAAAAAACGTTAGCGATAGAGAAGCTCGGGCCAAACCCGAACGTAATTGCCATTTTGGGCCAGACCCGGCCCGAATTTCGGGTCTGGTCAGGCTCGGACTTAGGATATTGCACCAACTCGAATTCACCTTACATTAAAACCTTACAAATTCACATCATACATTATTTTTATTAGAGACAGCCATTCAAACCTTCATGACAATAAACTTTATATGAAAAAAGAAATACCTAAATCACGAGTAAATACTATTCACCATTGTGTGACCATTCAAAGGAATTTAGAGCAACACATCATGAAATACATATATATGATACGAAACGAACAACTAAAGTTCAATATAGACAAAGATACATAGATAAATGAAAAACACATAAAATTATCTTCAACTGTCTCTGCACCAGTGCGTTTAGTTTCCTTATCTTATCTCTCCTGATGACAGTCCATACTGACAATTAGACTATTACGTATGCGCTTTTCATTTATCTACGTATCGTCGCTTATTATGCATTTTTATATATATAACTGTGATTTCCGATAACTATTTCAATAAATACTAAATAACTATAGAGGATTCCTTTTATCAATGAATTTATTTTAAAATACTATACATTAGTTCTTTTCATCAAATTAAAGAAATATCAATAGAAGAGAAAAAAGGAATATTTAATTTGTATATTCCACATATGGAATTTTAGCTCTTTGAAAAGGAGGTAACACCTGAAAGTGTGTACAACTTTTTTTTCGTTACTGTAACTACTTTTAACAGTGATTTTCTTGATTTGTACAATAATCATAAAGAGAAAGGGGAAATCATATAAATAATCCATTAACTTTTTACTCATATCAATTATAAGTTGCGGACAAAAAACAGCACAGAAGACTGTATATATATATATATATATATATATGTGTGTATTTAATGAAGACTGTATATTTAATGAAGTAAAACTTCCACGGTATCCAACCATGTCTGAACCAGTGCGCTTTGTTTCCCTCTCTTATCTGTCCTGAAGACTGTTCAAACCGAAAATTACAGACTGTAAGTGCGTGCTTTTAATTTCTCTATGTTTCGTTTTCTACATTGAACTCTATATATAATTAAATGGAACAGTCCACCCAACTTTTAAATAAAAACCAAGTAAAAAGAAGATAGCACACATATAGACAAAGGAATAACTCACTTCTGAGTCGTCACTCTACCTTCCTGCGGGACTGTTCGACTCCTGATGACGACTATGGTCGAAATATAGAAGTGAGTTATTCTTTTGTCTATCTGTGTGCCAATTTCTTTTTAATTCGTTCTTTCTAATATATATATATATATGATCAAACCACAATAAGAAAATGGGAAAACAAGACTAAGATCTAGTCTTGTTTTCCATTTTCTTATTGTGATTTGATCATTGATTGTTATTTCACGTGTTTATGTGAAAACTTTTTGATATATATAAACATATTTGTACAGATTATTTGTTTGCAATATTTATTAGCAAGGATTCAGTTAATACTGGCAGAAATACTGAAACTTAAATATAATGAAATTGGTAAATACACTTTTTAAACATAAAAATGAAAAATATTTTTTTTTGTAAAAATATAGTTTTTTTTTATTTGAGTAAATTATTTTTTGTTTGATATTAAGATATTCTAAAACTACTTGAAAAGCAAAAACATGTTTAAAACCACTTCAACAGACCTGACTAGAACACCATAACCAAAACACACTGTTTTAACTTGACCTGCGTTCTACTCATGCCTTAAGCGGAAAACCCGGGCATCTTTAGCTAATAGTCTTGGCGAAAAAAAAAACATGCTCAAGTAAATATGAGTGAGAGAATGAGGAAAGCCTTACGAAGTGGTTCATCTTCAAGGAAAGAGTCAAGGAAGTCTCTAGGCGTCATGTAGATCTGACCGTCGAAGCTGACCGAGGCGAACTTGAGGAATCTTCTCTCTCTGGAGGTCAGCTTGACTTCTCGACCACCTCCTTCGTCTTCCTTCTGAAACAAAACAGTCTTCTCTTAGCAAGACATTACAGCAACTTGAAAAAAAAAACATCTGTATTAACCATGTTACACTCTGACACTAAAATACAAGAACAATGTGAAAAACATTCTTAAATAACGTTCAAAGAAGGGTTTCTTCAGGATTTTGGTCTAAAGAAAATTAAACTCCTATTAAAAATTGTTTGGCATTTTCAAAGCTAAAAAAACACTTTATTAACGTCATAAGTAGTGCAAAACAAATATATCCATGGAATATCAACCAACAGAAACTAAAAACAACAAAAAACAAACACCAAAACTACAGTAAAAAGAAACTGCGGCGAGTTTAATTTTCTGTAGACCAAAATGCTCAAGAAACCCTTCTTTGAACTTTATAAATCAGTGGTCGAGAAGCTATATCAATATTTTTAAATAACATTTACCAACGGAATCGTATTTTCTAACAGCAATTTATTGAACGAGTTTTGGTTGTATACAAAACTATTTTCACATTTTTCCATAAATGTTTTTTTTTGAGGGTATGTAAGGTTGGCTACACTGACCAACCTTAGGTGAGGTTTCATTCCAATATGTCAGTTTGTTTATTTCAATCATTCCGTTTATTTCTTTCTTTGATTATTCTCAGTTATTTTAATAATTTTGTCGACTATTTGTTTTGGAAGAAAGTACGTGTAATTTAATTCCTTTATCAGGTAACTGTTTATTTTGTTTTGGTACATAAGGTAATTTGGTAATGTAAGTACCTACTTTTGTAAACTAATTTTGTATTCTTTTATCAGAGAAATAAATCACGTTGAAAAAGAAGTTTACAGGTATATTAAAGTATATATTAAGCATAAAGTTGAAAAATATCAATGAAATTAAATAAAATTTTTAAATCTACATGATTTTACTTCCACTCCTAGTATGTGTCAAAATGAACAATGTAGTTATAATATTATTCTCAGAAAGTGTTTATGGGAAGCAAAGAATGCTAATGTCTTATCGATAGGTGACTTGATAAAATTCTGGCCTTGAATATGAATCTAACAAGTCTTACTCGGCTAATTATGTGATAGCACCGTAGCTAATGAACCGCACCAGGCTATGTGTTAAAATGTTATGTGGACCGTACAAGAGCTAATAACACCAAGCTCTGGTGTTCATAAACTGAACTTTAATAAAAGAACATTAGTTCTTTTCATTAAATTAAAGAAATATGAATACTAGAGAAAATAAAAATCTATTATGTATATTCCATATATATATATATGTATATTATATATATTCGGTATTGACTGTCGTCTCTCCGTAAATTCACTTCTCTCCTGAGGACGGCCGCCATTACGGTCGAAATATTGAAAACTGAAATATTGAAAACGAACTAACCTCCTGCTAACATGGTTCAACTGGAAAAGGAGTTGGCCAGGTGACATGTTAAATTAAAATCGATGACTCATGCTTAGTCATTGCTATAAATAGATTAAAAGGATTAGTACAGGTTAATATAAAGAGAAGGTCAAAGGTCAATAATGAACAAGAAACAAGCGGTTAGAATAAAAGAGTTGAAAGGTCAACAATATAACTGGACAATAATATAAAGGTCAAATACAACAATATAACCATATACGTTTATTATAGAAAATAGATTTTATAGACGATAGAAAGAGGATAAATAATTCGTTCCTTGACTCAAAACTTAAGACATGCTCGATATCAACATTCCGTTATCCCAGCAATAAAGTTTAATACTTGTTTTTGACAACCAGGAGCAATTCGTCTTATGAAGCATTTCAACCGCTATTATATTTTAACACTCTTTAAAAATCTCTACCGTATTAGCGAAATATTTTCAAAGTATGATAAATTTTAACATTTTTATCATGATAAACACATTCTTAATGATTCTTGACTAATTTTTATAGTTATAAAAGTGTTTTGAGATTATTTTTATTCTATTTGAAATGCATGGAGGTGTAGGGATATATCATTCTCTACAATTGATTAGAAATATGAAATAAAAAACCTGTCAGGAGAAACAGATGAGGTCAGTGGTTTTTCCAATTTCAAGCTTTGACAGAAGTGAAATCACTTTGAGAAGAATGTATTGTATGAGAGAGAGAGAGAGAGAGTCAAAGTGGCGCATTATCGCAAAGGATGATGGGATGGGGGTTGGAGAGACAGTCTGAGAGGGTGCCGTGTGCCGCGTCAGCTGTATAAGGGGTGAAGTGTGTGCGTTCTATAATCAGCAACGCTTCACATAAAACTCTTCTAAACTCACACAACTGCCCCCCCAATGCCACTTAAGAGAAACTACTCACAAACAAATTCACTAAATAACAAGTTTTTTCTTGAAAGTCTACTATAAAGAATTCAATCAATAAACTACAACAAAAAGTATCTCTCATAGAGCCACAATTGTTTTTCGATTAACATGGTAATCCAAAAATACGGAGTCGTACCCACTCAACATTACCATGACTAACCTATTATCAGAATGAACTAATTGATGTTAATGTGACAACTGTAATTGCCAATTATGGTAAAATATTAACTGCCAAGTCAGTTTAGAATAACTAGTGAACATTTGGAAGGCAGTTGAAGGCTGTAATTGAGTAACGAAAGATCATAAGCAGCATTAGCAGTGATATGAATATATGAATTAGCAAATCATAAGAAACCATGATTCGCAAGATGGATTTCTAATATTCATCAATCTATATTATTATTAATCAAATCATAATGTCCAATAAAGTTAAACCATTTAAAGGGTTATCAATTAACAGTAGCAGAGTTCAGGTGATTTATCATATCGTCAATAAGCTTTGATTATTAATAGGAAGACATTTTAGAATACCGTACATTGATTGAGGGAGGGGGGGGGGAGGTCAGCTCAGTGGTTAACGTACTCACCTTTGAACTGGTGGGTCCGGGGTTCGATACCCCCACCTGGCCCTCGATTTATTCACTTGAGGGGTGAATAAATCCGAGCACTTCGTCCCTCGGAGAGTACGTTAAAGAGTCGGTTTTCGAGACTGTATGACGTCAGGTACTCGTTAAAGATCCCCACTCTAAATAGACTTGAAAAAACATCTTATCTAAACATAGGTCGTTATCACCCGCTAGGGCAGTGGTTCTCAACGTGGTCCACATGAACCCCCAGGGGTCCACAGAGGATTACTGGGGGTCCATGAGGAAAGTAGTATTCTGAAGGTCCATGACACGTGGTTAGAGCTCTATGTTAAGTTTAAATGAATTCATCAGCAAACCAAAAATAAATCAAAGCGTAGTAAGCTTTGGCCGTACAATATTCAAACATAATTAAAATATAAGGCCTAATATCCTCGTCAGTTTGTTAAAATGTTCCAATGTTTTAAAATTTTCTATTGCTCTTCTGTTTATGGTACATTCAAAATTGATTCTGTTACTATTTATTTCAGGATACTTTATAAAATGTTATTGAAGAAATATTTTGTTGTTGTTTTAAAAACATTTTTGTATTTTCGCATGCGTTGTAGATGTAATGAAATTATTTCATAAATAACGATATTCATTTACCTACAAACAAATATTTATTTATAAATTCGTATAATTATGTTTTTTAAGTATCCGGGGGGAGTGGGGGTCCACAAGTAGCTTTTAGGGAGTTCACAAGTAGCTTTTAAGGGGTCCAAAAGTAAAGTAGCTTTTAGGGGGTCCACAAGCAAACAAAGGTTGAGAACCCCTGCGCTAGGGGATCGGTTTAAGCAATAAAAAAAAAAGTGTCGTATATTCGGCCTTTCGAAGAGAAAGATAAAACGTAATGTAAGAAAAGTAAACCCATACATGATTTGGAGGCATTTATCACGCGACATACTCGTAAGTGCCACACTAATGACTTGTTTCAGTGGTTATCAATAGAAGAACGTAGATGTCTTCGAATCTGAACTGGTTTGCAGAAGGGAAGCCAGTATTCGGAAGCAAACCAGAACAGAACCATGACGAGGGTCAAATACAAAAAACACAAGATGCCATCATTTTAAGCTCATTTCATTTTTGTTTTGTATTACCTGGATACATAAATTTCACTCTTGTTATAGGGATATCGAGGGCACCAGCTACCCAATGCGTACTAAAACACCAAGCTTTCATTTTCGTAGTTTGTCACCTTTTCGCTTCACGGACAATCATTATAGCAGACATCGCTGAACAACTACATTAGAAATCTCTTCATTGACGTGCACAAAACCGGTTATGCACATCACTGCCTACCACCTGCTCTCTTAACTACAGCCATAAATTAAATTAAAAAAAAATGTTTCGACTCGAATTACAATATGTTATTTAGAGCCCTGTAAATAACATATTCAAATAGCTAAAATTATTCCTTTTATTGTATCGAAGAAATATAACGTTTACATTTTCCAGTTTCTCACATCTTTTTTTTCTCTTCATAAATACAATTAACACTATTCTTATCTGTTATATTTTCCTATGCAGGGAGAGTGATTTAAGTATACACATAGCAGTGAAATATATAACACTAAGAAATCAATATTACAAAAAAGAATTTTCTTAAAAAAAAATGGTAAATGTTTACCATTTATAAATATATAATAGAATTAGGTATAAGAGTCAAATAAAAGGTTAGATTAGAATTTATATTTTATTATGTATTTAATTTATACTCTTCATTAAAAAGAACTGTCAGTTTTATGTATTTTCGAGCCACCAAAGTTTCAACACATATTTTTGCTCTCGACTAGAAAATATACAACAAAGTATGAGTGTTCTAGGTGTGTATGTGTATTTGTATGCCTGTGTGTCAATGCCTTAGTGTGAAATATTAATGATTTAGTATTACGTTATTACAATCTCTTAACTTTATACCAGACAAGATGCTCCATGCTCACCATAGCATTAGGTACGCACATACTCGAAAACCTGGACACCTGAAGAAGGAATGTTACAGGGTTGAACAAAACTGTATCACGAGGGGTACGTCCAGGGCTACTGAGGAAATGGTTTGATATATATATGATACTTTGTTTGCTCTCTGATGACATAAATTGAAAGGCCTCAGATCATTTATTTCTATTGTTTACCTTTTTCCATTGTTTAAATTCATATATATATATATATGTATAAGTTGGCAGCAGATCTTCATCCAAGCATACATTGTTGAAGAGCAGAGCAGATTCTGCATTCACGACTTTTTTTAAGTAGCTGTGAAAAAAAAAATTTAGTAGTTATTTGACTATGTTTTTTGTCTGAAAATGTCGCTGGGAAATCTGCTATTTGCATTGCCTCTGCAATATAGAAGTGTAATTAGGAAAAAAGAACAGCTACTTAAAAATGTCGTGAATGCAGAATCTGCTCTGCTTTTCAACAATATATATATATATATATATATATATATATATATATATATAACTATTGATAAAAGTATGTACCGTGAAATAGAAACAAAATTAAAGTTCATCAGGACTAGGTAAGTTCTTCAGGTTCAAATTAAACTCTGACTGCTAACGTTTCCATTACCAAAGTAATATAAGCCTATGGAAAAAGTTTTAAATAAAAATCGAAACGTTGGTAATGAGAGTTTAATTTGAACCTGAAGAACTGACCGAGTCCTTCATCGTTAATTTTGTGTGTATATATATATATGATAAACGAAATGCAATCCAGAAGGACTGATAACACTTCAAATAAATTATGACATAGAAAGAAACGTAACAAAGGACCACCATAACGGTCGAAATATTGAAAAGGGGGCCCTTGTTATGTTTCTTTCTATGTGTCACAGTTTATTTTAAGTATATAGCACGCTGATTTTTTACTATATGATGTAACGAGAGTCAACTCTTTTTCAAAATTCCTTTTTCACTCTCAGCCTATTTTGCTAGCTGACAGTCTTTGGATTATAAGCATTCCTTCGAGGCTAGATATCCACTTGAGTTTCTCAGCAAGCCAGTGGTTGGTAACTGTTTAGCTTTTGAGAGAAAGGTAAAGAAGGTGTGCTTGACTGTCGTGAGGAATTCAAGGGGCGGACTGACTGATTGTTGAGGCACGCAGGACTGAAGAGATACCTCAAGTGGCCTTATCACCGGTGTTTGCTCTCTCCTCTGACCACTCCCGCAGACTTCATACTTCATTTGACATTCCTCCTATGTCAGTAATTTGAAACAAATAATTTCATTCATTCAAATGTGTAGTTCAAATTGTATCAATTGAAAACTATTGGCAGTTTCGTCATTTTATTGTCTGACTGTCAAATTTACCAGGAAGAGTTTTAACATTGTATCTCTCTGTAAAAGAAGAATATATAATAAGAAACGCATAACTGATGCGTGTGTGTTATGAGGCAGACAAGGGGCTGTTACATCAGCAGTATTCAAGTATTTTTATAGACCATTTCCAAAAGATAGCTAATTAGGTCTCCGGTAGCTAAATCATTTGAATTTAAATCAAAGCAGAAAAAAATAAAAGCGGACGGGATTCATGTTGGACAGGAGGTTTGGTTTTTTTCTGTTGTTTGGGTTGTGAAAGCATAATGAGCTTGAGGACCACCTGAGAGGAGCATAATGGGTATTAATACGGGGCCTTGGGGCTAGCAGCCGTGTGCCGACACCTCCTCCAGCGTCCACCGCGCTCCACCGCAGCACGGCTCTGCCCTACCCGCCCTTCAAACCCATACACTCAACCAACACGCAGTCTGCCTTCCCCACTTCACTTTTCACTTTCTTCAAAAAGAAAAAAAACAACAGTCTCCTTCAATACCACAAGTGCACATCACCTACTAATAACCACTATAATGACTGACTGATTACAATGTCCCTACCAATATAAGGCTGATCATCTGAAAGCTAAACATTGAGGCACCTGTTTCAACCCTCAACAGGCGATTATAAAACACCTTGAAGAATTTAAAATGATGAACACATTGCTTAACTTATAAAAAACTTAAGGTCCGAATTTCAACAAAATATGACTTCCATATCAAGTCACCCAACCAATCCTTCTGCAAAGTATAAAACCTTTAATGATGTTAAAATTAAATCTTTAATCTCCATTCATGAGACTATTAAAACTATTACATGATATTGTGAGAATTTAATATCGAAATTTTAACCTTTACGAGGGTCACATGGACAATTTTCAGGATATGTATAAAAATAAACATGATTAACCAAACCAACGACTCCATTGGTTTTCAAAATACTGACCACTGAAGAAATACACTGTTTTATTCGACCAATCTGAAACGAATCAACCTAATCTGTGACATCGCACATATGTATATACATAAAACAAGATTTCACATAAACACGTGATATAACAACCAATGATCAAACCACAATATAAAGTATGAAGGGGGAAATAAGACTAAGATCTTTCAACTCTTAAGTTGGGTTTTGACTCTGACGAAGACCGCTTGTTACGGTTGAAAGATCTTAGTATTGTTTTCTCATTTCATATTGTGGTTATATATATAATATGTAAAAACCAATTAAAAAGAAGGTAGCACGCAGACAAAGGAATAACTCACTTCAAGTTTCGACCATCATCGTCATCAGGAGGCGATGATTCCCACAGGAAGGTGGAGTAGCGACTCTACTTTCTACTTTATATTTGGTCGAAATATAGAAGTGAGTTATTCCTTTGTCTATCTGTGTGCCACCTTCTTTTTAATTGGTTTTTATTTAAAAGTCCTCTGGACCTTTTCATTAAGTTTATAGATACATGTATATGATCAAACCACACTAAGAAATGGGAAAACAAGACTAAGATCTTTCAACCAGGTTGAAAATCTTAGTCTTGTTTTCCCATTTCTTATTGTGGTTTGATCATTGATTGTTATTTCACGTGTTTATGTGCAATCTTGTTATACATGTATATATGTATGTATATATTGTACGTAGCATTACTGTTACACAACTGTTACTTGTAAATTGTCACCTTATTAAACCAGTTGCCACCTTGTTATCACCTTGTCCGAAAGGACAACAGAAAATGCAGTTCTTTTAAATCAAATTGCGAAAAGTGTACCTTATATAACTAAAGAAATGTATCAATATAACTTTAATCATTTTCCAATATTTAGAGGTTTATGACTGAAATATAAAAAAAATAAGAAATCTAATTTTAAGTTCTAGGGTCATGTTTAAATAGAAAATTTAAAAGTCAGCTAATTTAATAATGCATCACATCCAATGAAATTACATATTTCCATATCATGATTTTGAAACAAAATTTATGTTGAAAAGATAATGATCAATATCTGAAACATGATCCCTCTAACAATCCTAAAAACAATAAATTTAACACAGAAGTATATAAAGCAGTTTCACTTATAAAATATCAGTGACATACTGAAAATGGTTTCATAAAAGATTGGCCGACCTGAAGTTGTTTCAAAATGTATTTGAAATTTATTAGAAAGGAGTCAAATATATATTCTTTGGGCTTCAATGAAATTGGTAGTTTTCAAGCATTGCTGTCTAGATTTAACGAAAACCATGTGGTTTTGTTAATTTGAAGGTGCGATGTGATGACAGGGGGCCTTGATAAGATGCAAGATGCTACCTGCTCGAGTGTTCTCTTAAGCCCAGGCCTACGTGCCATGCATTCCATTCCAGACGTCTCACTTGTGCCTCCTCCACTCTCTGCTAAATACCTCAACATTAAACCAAACAGCAACAATACCTCCCATAGGTGGTGTTTACATAAAGAAACCTAGGCCAATATTGTGTAATTTTGAACGTCTACAATTCTAAAATAAAAAACTGATAGCAAAAGAAAGATTCACGCTGGCCGTGAAAGATTCACGGTTTTATTTAAAACCTTTTTCATAGGCAGAAGTAAGAATATATTAACTAAGAAAATGAAATTTACATTATTTAAAGGAACAACAATGTTAACCGGACAAAACCTTCGACTAGACTGTCGATATATATATAAATGATCAAACCACAATATGAAATGGAAAAGAAGACTAAGATCTTTCAACTCAACCATAACAAGCGGTCTTCGTCAGAGTCAAAAACCCAACTCTGACGAAGACCGCTTGTTATGGTTGAAAGATCTTAGTCTTATTTTCTCATTTCATATTGCGGTTTGATCATTGATTGTTATTTCACGTGTTTATGTGAAATCTTTATATATATATGTACCTCTTCTTCTTCCCT
Source organism: Hermatobates lingyangjiaoensis (assembly GCA_026182355.1). Lineage (NCBI taxonomy): Eukaryota > Metazoa > Arthropoda > Insecta > Hemiptera > Hermatobatidae > Hermatobates > Hermatobates lingyangjiaoensis. The sequence goes on from JAPFBL010000155.1 coordinate 936,575, forward strand.
TAGAGTAGAGTCTCTTCTTGACGACGAACTGCGGTTCGAAATATGAAGCTGAGTATCTCGTTCTTTTTAAGTGTTTCTACTTTTTTAGAAGTAATATATCCTTTTTTAGTATATATTACTTATTACTGACAAATGACAAAAGCCAATAGCCACCTACAAAGAGTGAACGAAAGAAAAAATTGAGAACTACTAAAGGTATCTATGTATTTTCTTTCACCATTCATTAGACACATTTGTTTGTATTTTTGCAGATTGAAGTAAAGTTACTTACAAATGAAAAAGTTTAAATCAATACTCATGGAAATCTACAGTACCACTAATTTTAGTTTAAAAAAAAAAAGAGAAAGATTTTATTGATTTATGCGATCAATATTACGTTTATACGATTAAAAGTAACTGTGGTATAATTAAGATTCAATTTTGTCTCTCATTCAGTTTCCTTTTAATTTTTCTTTAAAATAAAAGGCAAATTAAAAAAAAATAATAAAGAGTAAGAAGTTCAGATTAAAAGGAGGCAGTTATTTTTCCATAAAGTCGAACCCTTTGACAATTTATCGCTGTTGTTAGCGAGTTGAAGGCATGCTTGAGGAATAATTACTACGATTCAAATCTTTTGGTTTAGTTCTGATGGAGGACAAAAAAAAAAAAAAGTTGGTTTATGGAGGGCGTTGATTAGGAGTCGGTACCATAAAGATGCGATGCAAGATGTGCTTTATGACGTCATTAGTAGGACCTCCCGCTCTGGGCCTATTTGTTACCAGGTCAAATTATTTATCACGTTTGTTTTATACTAATCCTCCACTACAAGTATGATTACAAATTATCTTGTTTATTTCCACTTTAGTCGATAAAGAACTACCTCTCTTCCTTTCGCCCTTTACACACTTCTTCACGACTCATATCCTGCTACCCTCAGCATGTTCCTAACACAAACACCCTAAAATATTTGTATTTATTCTATCAGTAACACTCAGGTTTTTTTTTTCTTTTTTCTCTAGGCTAAACCTATTAGCTCAAGAAAGAAGGTTACGTTTTATGGGTTGTTTTGTTTGATAGCCTCACTATTAAAAGAATTACCATTTTCGACACCCTATTTGGGATGACTAAATGTTAAAGCAAGCAAACTACAGTTTTCTTATGTTCAGAGCCCATGAAAATGAATATCTCCCTGTAAATTATATTCTCTTTGAAGCTGGAACCCTGATTGTGACTGAGGTGATATATGACCGCGTCAAATTGGAAAATCTTCGACAGTGACCTCATACACCTACTGACATACGCTATCTCTAAATAACACTTCATAAACTTCTAAACGAATTCTAGAAAACCAACAATCTTCATACAGTGCTCAACCAAAACAGAATTCCCAACCACTGTTTTAGTGAAAGGCACACCAAAGAATAGTGCTAGGATTAGATTAGAAACTGAGAAACATTTTGACATCAACTAGGATAATCAGAAAAACCGACTGCAACTACTGTATATATATTAATCTCCTGTTATATTATCAAGGAAATAATCAACAAAGGATAACAAACGTTTCAGAGTGAAGTACAGTTGCACAGTAAATAGAAAAACACACTTACAGTCTCTAATTTTCGGTTTAACCATCATCAGGAGAGAAGAGATAGGGACACCAAGCGCACTTGCGATGACATTACTGTTGGTCTCCAACAGTTTCTTTGCAAGTTCACTTAGTGCCCCTATCTCTTCTCTCCTGATGATGGTTAAACCGAAAATTAGAGACTGTACCATAAGTGTGTTCGTATCTTTACTCTGTGTCTATAGTTTACTTTGAAACGTTTGTTGTCCTTTGTGGATCGTTTTCCTGTTGATGATATATATATATAATCGAATGTTTTCCTTATCTCGATAAAAAAGAAAAATAGTGTTATATATTTTATATATAAAATTAATATCAGGTCACGGAACTTTGTCAGTTCTTCAGGTTCAAATTAAACTGTCATTGCCAACGTTTCGGTTTTTATTTAAAATCTTTTTAATAGGCAGAAGTATGAAATTTTGAAATAGAAAAACTAAGTATTACATTAAAAATTATTTGACAAAGAAAAATAGTCTGTGAATTTCAACAATAACTGTCTAGTTTGAATGAACACGTGTCTGTTAGTATTCCTGTTTCAAAATTGTATACTTCAGCCTATAAAAAAGGTTTTAAATAAAAACCTTGGACACGTTGGCAATGAGAGTTTAATTTTCTAAATTCGTTAAGAGTTAAATATTAATTCTATGGGTTAAATATGTACTCTGTACATATAAACACGCACACACAAGAAAATATATGCTAAAAATAAATGCAATTTTTTATGTAGGATTTAAGCCATCTTGTAAATCACATTGTTAATACTCCGATACTGTGGTCATTCTTAAACTTATTATGACACTGCGTTACACATGCATCTTAATGTTTTTGTAGTAAAATTGTTGTTTTATTTTATGTTTTATTTATATTGGTTAGTAATATTAATAGTCACAATGTGTACATAAGGAAATACATCAATAACGTTTAGGGTAGACATTTTTGGGACCGAATATTTCAATTGTTTTAAGTAATATTTCTATTAAAAATATATAAATTTCCATTATATACTTTTGCTTTATTTATTTTTATTTATAAAATTACTTTTTTATTTATTTACGTACTGTTTCAAATTGTTTAATTCAATTTTTCTTTGACTTTTTACTTTTCATGCTTGGGACAGAATTTTCTGGACACTCTAAGGAACAAGAAATGTACAATGAACAAACAATAATGATAAACTAACTATTATTATGTGGAATGAAAGACCAGTTGCTGGTAACTTTATTATTTAAAATGCCATCCTTTTTATGAGAGAGAAAAACTCAAATTTATTTATAGCAATGACAAAGGTCTAAAGAGCCTAAACCTCTAAGAACATTGTACAAATGCATTACAAGAAATTAACTCTAGAGAAACCCATAACATGTACAAATATAATAATAAAAAAAAGGATAACTTAAAAAAGAAATGATAAGATTGGTTAAAAATTCTAGAAACTTTTTTTTTTTAAAAAAAAGGAAATCATAAATATTTAATTAGAAAATAGTTGTAGAATTTTAAAACTGTTTCAAACAAGGCACGGTCAATTTGGGCCTTCCCAGTGGAACCTCTAGGCCACTTAACTCAGGGGATTAAAGACTAATCTCTCCTATTATCTTATGATTGCTTATATAAACAGAAAATTAAAAAGAAAAGATTCATTCATATCCTGGTGACGAAATAGTTGAAACATGTGGACTGTTTGAAATTTATTATATTGTATAGATGAAGTAATTAGAGTTTTATACAGAAAATGTTGAGACAGTAATTAAGAAATACTAATTAGTGTGGTTATATATGACGTGTATATACACATATATACCAATTAAATGAAACGAAATAAATAAACTAAATTGACACAGAGAATACACAGAAAAGAAACAAACTCACTATACGAAGAAAAACTACTATACGATAAGAAACTATACTATACAAAAGAAATATTACTATACTAATACTATACTATACAGAAAAGAAACTACTATACGAGTCGTTGTCTGCCTGTGGAGCGACTCCTTTCTATCTTCCTGATGACGAGGCCATCGAAGTGCAGTAGTGAGTTTCCGTTTCATTTCTGTGTGTTCTTTTTGTCAATTTAGTTATATATATATATATATATATATATTATATATATATATTGTAAACAGGAAAACGATCTAAAAGGACAACAAACGTTTCACGACGGACCGTTGGAGACCCAACCGTCGCTTCACAAGTGCGCTTGGTGTTCCTATCTCAACTCTCCTGATGACGGTTCAACCGAAAATTAGAGACAGTAAGTCTGTTTGTTCCTTAGTTCTATGTTGTTATTCATCGTGAAACGTATATATATATATATATATATATATATGTATATAATATTTTTCTCTGTTGTTTGATATATTTAAGTAGGCATGCACAATGATAACACTGCTGGTGTCTGTTTGTTTGGACTCCATTTCTTCTAGCCTTATGACGGCCGAACCACAAATTTGGAAGTGTACGTCTATGTACCTTGTTACTTGTTTGTTTAATTATTTTAAATTAGGAACAACAAAATATATTAATATATAACAAGATTTCACAATAAACACGTAAAATAGCAATCAGCGTTCAAACCACAATAAGAAATGAGAAAAAATACTACGATTTTTCAACTGTAACAAGCTGCCTTTGTCAGAGTCAAATTCCAACTGATCAACTGTTTTGACTCTAACGAAGACCGCTTGTTACGGTTGAAAGATCTTAATCTTTTTACTTATTTCTTATTGTGGTTTGAACGTTGATTGTTATATCCAAATATATATATACTTTTTCCTTGGAAATACGATCCAAAACGGACAAATATAGTTCAATATAGAAATAGAAACATAGAGAAATCAAAGGAACACACTTACAGTCTCTAATTTTCGGTTTGAATCGTCTTCAGGAGAGATAAGATAGGGAAACCGTCTCCAACCGTCTCTGAACCAGTGCTTGGTTTCCCTCTCTTATCTCTTTTGAAGACGGTTGAAACCGAAAATTAGAGACTGTAAGTGTATTCTTTTGATTTCTCTATGTTTCTATTTCTATATATTGAACTATATGTATATATATATATACATAAATAACAAGATTTCGCATAAACACGTGAAATAACAATCAATAATCAAACCACAATATGGAATGGAAAAAAAAAAGACCAAGATCTTTCAGCCGTATCAAGCGGTCTTCGTCAGAGTCGGTTGGGTTTTTGACTCTGACGAAGACCGCTTGATAAGGTTGAAAGATCAGTCTTTTCTCCCTTTTCATATTGAGGTTTGATCATATATAAACATATATCAAGGAATCATCACTAAATGAAATAAAAGAAAAGGAAGAAATTCAAAGTATTTTCGAGTGTTACCTTGTCATCAAAGAATCGGATGTCGCTAGTGTATTTCGTCTACTTTCTATTAATTGTTACTATCTTACAGAAATGTAAAATGATATTTAATATAATTTCCAAAACCATAACAGTAGCCCATAATAAAATTGACTTAATAAATAGTGTTAGCACAAAATGATGTACAAGCTGCAAAAGTAACAAGCAATCTGTTTTTTTTTTAAATGTTGTTTTAATTGAAACAATTAAACGGATTAATAACATTTTAAGGATTATGTAATAAAGTTATTTTAAATTGTCGAAAACAAGGATAATGATTAACTGTCGGCGATGAAGACTAAAAAGACGACTGGCGTCGTTCCGATACTTGCAAGAATATTGGAGTTGGCCCAGACGAGGAGAGGGCGCGGGTGGATCAGGCCCTACCTGGCCTCCCTCCCGTATAAATAACGCTACCTTCGCCTGACGTCTCTATCCACTGCCATAAACTTCCATACTTGTCACGAGAATTATAAAAACAACATCTACTTCATTCCCAGTCAGGCTAGTAGTTTTTACCACGATTCATTTTCTCAAAGGGTGCAGTCACTACTTGATTAAATATATTGTTCAATTATATCTCAACATCAAATGAATACATTGCAAGCATCCCCAACTATACTACTTAGGTTTTATTTTAAATTATGCTTTTCACATTAATAACGCTTTATTAATTATTTTTAGTAGTTATTATAGATAGAAAATCAATATTTGACCTGCACTATCACACCTACTTTGGTAGATTACATCTTCCTCTAAAACAGTTTTTCTCAAAATTTTTACTTTAGGGTGCATTTCTGAAATAACCTAAGCTTTGGGACGCATCACTAATTTTAATATAGAAAATTTAGCCCTGAAATTAGTTAATAGGATAGAAAATTAAAAGAAAAAGAGTTTTTAAGAGAGAAAGAGAAAGAGAGAGAGAGAGAGAGAGAGAGAGAGAGAGAGAGAGAGAGAGAGAGAGAGAGAGAGAGGGAGAGAGAGAGAGAGAGAAAGAGAGAGAGAGAGCAGTAGCAAATGACTTAGATCCCCAAGGAAAGGAAAAGAGAAAGTATTATCCATTGCTCTTTAAAGATTAAAGAAATTTACCTTCCAGTCAAAATATCAATTTGCGAAGATTTGACTCAAACTTGGAAACCACATATTTGGTGTTTCTAAAATAAATGAAAATGATGCAAATTTTTAAAATATACATCTGTTATATAAATTTAATCTTCGGTTAACTTGGGGCCCATCTGGCTATCTTCCAGGGTCCACCATTCGAGAAGCACTGCTCTAGGACAACAAACATAAACTATCCTTGACTACTTTTTTAATGTTTCTAAAAATTTTTTATGAACATGACTGCCTTTCAGTAGTGCCAGAATATGTTAAGATTACTAGAGACCACTATATTTCTTCATCTTCAAGAATTACTTCAAAAAATAATGAATCTCAATTTGAGTTAATAACCACTAAATTAAAGGTGTAAAACAATACTCTTGGTCAGGCATTTACAATGTTGTCATCATATAGGTGTTATTTTCCGATTTCCCGACGTGGCAGAAAGAATGAAAAAAAAATACAACATTTATATAAAACCACTATGGCTCGAAACTGACTGTGGAAAAAGTAAAGGTTATCTTGCTCGATTTAAAATCACTGACCATCCAACTTGTCCATGTGGTGCAAATTTCGAAAACTGGCAGCATATTTTGTATAAATGCCTAATGCATGAAAAATAAAAGTACATATTCAAAAAAGTGATTACCAAGATGGGTGGAAAGTGGCCCATAAACAGAGCAACAAATGATTGCAAACGAAACTAGTAAATTTATAACATTCATAAACTCCAAAGACATAGACAAATTGTAGCATAAGCCTAAAAACTGAAACAAAACTGTAATTATGTATGATTATAAAACTGTAAAATGTATGTAATGATATAGTTAATGTATCATTATAACATGATTACTAAAATAGTAATTATAAGAATATCAATAATATAATTTATAATATTAATATTACGCATCAAATTTTATACCTTTTGTATTGTATTTTACTAAATTTAATAATTTGCTAATTAATGACTATATAGTATTAGAATTGTTCATATTATTATAATTTGTTAATGAATACTTGTAATCTATGTAAGAGACTCTCTGATTTGGAGGATACCCAAATTAGGAAAACAAAAAAAAACATATAGGTATTTAGAGTAACATGTTACAGAAATGCCAACGGTAATTTTTCCTTTGCATCTACATGAAGATCCAGAAACACTTGTGGTTCTAGTTGCAAAAGTAGGTTAAATCAAGACCTAACTGTATTGGCGGGAAGGGGCAAAGAAGGGAGATTAGCTTAGCACTTTAAGACCGAAGTAACCGATATGTAAATATGCATTTTTCGTGACGATATCATCTTGAGAACCGGTACCACATTCACTCATATCCTGATAATACCTGATAGCAGTGCAGCTGGGAAGTGTTACTTTCACTTTGACAATTCTAGAGCGTTCTTTCATTATCGGAAAGTATGCTCCTTTGGATCAGAAATGAGGCGATGTTACTACGATTAGCTTTGGTAAATAATACTATTAAATATAGTATGTACGTATATTACATTATGTAATTTACTCAAACGTTTAAATTATAGAAAAAGTCTATTTATAAACAAAATGAAAAACGAAACCTATAATTATTTATAATATTTATTTCTTTTTCAATTTTATGTTGCATTATTAATAATAATAAAATAACAAATAATAAGTGAAATCAAAATAAAACATAAAGTTTTATGGTAATTGTAAAAATATCATGTTTTGAACGTGTAATGTTCTTTTCCGTGACTATGTTTTTTTATGAGATGGAATAAAATAAGTAATGTAAACTTGGCATATGTTTATAATTCCACGTACTGTTATTGAAAGCCAAATAACAACATGTGTCACCAGCGATGTTACCAGCTTTAAAATACTAACCAAATAACAATATTTTGGTAGTTTACTACCAAATAACAATGGGCGATGTTACCAGGTTTGGTAAATAATTGTAGTATTCATGAACAGAATTGTCCTCCTTTTAGAAAAAACAGACCTTTTCAAAACAGGTCTGTCCTCAAAAAATGATCTTCCCTACCCAGTACAGAGAGCGTAGTAATAATAGCCCTTCAGTACTCCACAGAAAACTTCAATAACACAAGAATTTCTATTGTTTATCTGACTATCCTAAAAACACAAACGAGAATGCAATAGGTAAGATTTTGCTGTTTAGCTTACTGTGAGAAAGCAGGAAAAGCATGCTAAAACTACTATTTATTTGGCTTGTGCAGAGAACATAAAAAGAGAAAAATCACAAATCTGGAAATGAAGGGGACATTTAAATCATTTGTATAATCGTCTTTATTATTCTACCAGCCCTGCTAGCCTCTCACCTATCATACATCGTGAGTCGCTATCAGCTATCACACATCGTGAGTCGCTATCAGCTATCACACATCGTGAGTCGCTATCAGCTATCATACATCGTGAGTCGCTATTTTTTTAAACTTAAAAAAATTTGCAGTCCTCAAAACCTTAAAAAACTTTTATAATGAGTATTTTAATGTAATGTATATGTTTAATTTGATCTTAATGTGTATTTTTAAAGTTAAATAAGATTCGATAGAGCATGTAATGTACTATCAATGATCAAACCACAATACGAAATGGAAAAATATGACTAAGATCTTTCAAGATCAAGACTAAGGTCTTCGTCAGAGTCAAAAACCTAACTCATTGGATTGGGTCAACCTTACTCTGACGAAGACCGCTTGTTACGGTTGAAAGAAAGTGTATATATATATATTCATTAACAAATGGGAAAGAACAGAGAAACTCACTACAGAACTCACTTTGGTATTTCGACATCCGTCGTTATCAGGAAGAAGTACGAAGTACTGGCGTTGAGAAGCAAACCGCAACTCATATATATATATTCAATTAACTCACCACAAAAGGTAGGGGATTAACACTCCAAGGCCTTTCGTGTTTCATGTCGTCAGAGAACTAGTGGTCCTACTTTTTGTGATGAGTTACTTAAATAATTATATAACGTCTATTTGGATCATTTTGTATATATATATATATATTTGTGTAAATTTGGGGAGCAATCCTTCTTTTATACATGTTTGTTGAACGACCTTTGTACTGTGGCATGAATAAATTTCATTGTCCATCTTTCAAGTTTTCTCACCTTTGTTTTAAATAATTCTTAAATATTTAGCACACCAGAAATATTTAAAACAAAGGTGAGAAAACATGAAAGATGGACAATGAAATTTATTCATGCCACAGTACAAGGTCGTTCAACAAAATATGTATATATATATATTGTTAAAAAGATTTCACATAAACACGTGAAATAACAATCAATGATCAAACCACAATAAGAAAATGGGAAAACAAGACTAAGATCTTTCAACCGAAACAAGCGGTCTTCGTCAGAGTCAAAAACCCAACCAAATATATATATTGTTAAATAAAGGACTGCTTCCAACTTTTACATATATATATGAATGATCAAAGCACAATAAGAAAATGGGAAAATAAGACTAAGATCATTCAACCGTAACAATCGGTCTTCGTCAGAGTGCTGTTGGGTTTTTGACTCTGGCGAAGACCGCTTGTTACGGTTGAAAGATCGTAGTCCCGTTTCCCCATTTCATAATGTGGTTTGATCATTTATTGTTATTTCACGTGTTTATGTGAAATCTTTTTCTCGAGTAATATACTATATGGAACATGGTAAAAAAGAAAAAAAACCCACAGTATGAATAGGCCTATTCTTTTTAACCTTTCTATCAAACAAAACAAACAGGTAAAGACTCATTATGAACTGGAATTACCAGGAGTAGTCAGCTGTTGAAATAGTGTACTTGGATAAAGCGGTTGTTTAGAGGTGGTATCCAGTAAATCCGTTAGTTGAGTATTGAATGAGAAAAGGACCTTGTCAATTCAGTGCTCTAGGCTATATTATAAAACCAGTCGGTCAATACAGAGATTCTAATGAGACAAGACGATTTCAATCCTCTCAACTTTCATCCTCAATATAAATATTTGAGAGAACAAAAATATAACCATGTTTATAAAGCCATACTTATAACAATAAAATAACATCTCGGAATGCAACCATTTAAATACTGTCAAAGACACGGCATACAGACTGCCCACTTTGCGTCAACTCAATGGGTCATTACTCAACAAAATGACTTTTACCCTTCACATCTGGAAGGGAGAAAAACTTTATGAATAGCACCACTCCATATAAGAAGTGGAATATATTAATAAACAATAATACTCAGCAACTAATGAAATGTTCAGAAAAAAAAAACAATAGAGTTAATAACTATTTTCCTCTCTAGAGTGTTTCAGTCTCTGAGAAAATGTCCCCTTCATGACAGGGCAAGCAAATAATAATACCATATATTTAAAGTACAACTTTGAATGCAATATCTTTGAATGATGTTTATTTTCACTTAAAATGATCATTCTCAAACAGTTTTAGTCAGCTCATCCTAAAACCATAAAGCATTCAATTTTGCAGGCAATATCTTTGAATGATGTTTATTTTCACTTAAAATGATCATTCTCAAACAGTTTTAGTCAGCTCATCCTAAAACCATAAAGCATTCAATTTTGCAGGCAATATCTTTGAATGATGTTTATTTTCACTTAAAATGATCATTCTCCAACAGCTTTAGTAGGTTCATTCCAAAACCATGAAACATTCAATTTTACAACATTTACATTGAAAATACTAGACTATTGATGACAAAATGATTGAAGAATCAGTGATATTGATTGGTTCAATCAATCATGATCAGTATGTAACCATGTTCAGATATCAAGTTTACTCCACCATAAATTATCATCAGAACTGAACTCCAAGTGATGTTCACAAAGCCAGTAGTCTTGACCAGACCTAACCAAGAACTAAAGTTAAAATGGTTCATATAAATCCCTTTATGCTGCTAACGAATTTCCTTTCGTTAAACTTATACAGATTCCCAGTAGACTATTTAAACTTAACAGTTTGGCTAACTTTTAGATTTCGTATTAGCTAGAAGTCTTCTAAAGTAGAAGACACTGCCCACTGGTAAGGTCTGCTGTGTATGAAATGGCACTAATCCAAATCAGTAAAGAACCCCTGTACTCTCTGCCTCATCTATCGTTTAAGTAGCCTTGTCAAATATATTTGATTTCCTATTCCTGAATGTAGAGTTCTACCAATGAAAAATAATTGATGACATTATTTACCATGCTGTCGATTTCCTAAATCAAATGATTCAGACATCAAGATCCCAACGGCACACCACGTGGCGCCATTCCGTAACTCTGCCTTCCATAAATTACACCGCCCCATTCCAAACCCTTTGTCCCAACGATGCCTCAAGTCGATTTGGCCAAGAGACATATTATCTCAGAGAACTCCTTCTACTTTTCCTTTCTCTCAAGTTTCCCTTAAGTGTTTTCGTACTGTACGTCCTATAGGAATAAGTATAATAACAAGATTTCTTATTTCCTGCTTCCTTGTCATCAACTTTCTATGTCTTTGTTAATATTCCTACGAGTAATGTACCTACTTATATTGTTTTGTTGACATATATTTACAATCAAAAGCAATATAACAAGTATAATTTAATATTTTTACCTTGCTTATGTAAAACTGTCATAGGACGTTATGGCAAAAGGGTTTGTTGAATAAACTGAAGAAAACAATTTAAGAAGTCAGCAGAAAGATAATAGTTTTCAATTCTTAGGTATAACTTCTTCAAAACAAAATAAAACCTAAAGAAAATTAAAAAAAATGATCCACAGTTTAGCTTTCTAAGTATATTAAACAGTTTACAACATCGTAAACAAGTCATGGCATATGGATGACATTTACAGAAAAGTATTGCATATATACAGGTAATATATATTTCAGATTAAATATGAAATATTTCACCATTTCGAAGTATTGATTTCTTTTTATATACGCTTAGTACATATTTCCGTGTGCGGTTTTTAAGAAATTAATATAATATATTAATAAATTAATATATATATATATATATATATATATATATTGGTATAAATAGGCAGCAGATCCTCTTTTAAACAGGTATCATTAAAATTAACCGCAGTCTCAGCATTCACGATCTTAAGACTGAGAGATTCGATCCTACGAACTAACCTCCTGCTAACAGGGTTCAACTGGAAAATGATTTGGCCTAGTGACATGTTAAATTAAAATCGATGACTCATGCTTAGTCATTGCTATAAATAAATTAAAAGGATATTACAGGTTAATATAAAGAGAAGGTCAAAGGTCAATAATGAACAAGAAACAAGCGGTTAGAATAAAAGAGTTGAAAGGTCAACGGTATAACTGGACTAATAGAGAATAAATAGATTAAGAATATATATATATAATGAGAATATATACTTATTTATTAATGTTCATTCCCACTTACCGAATATTATTGTTTTCCTATTGCATTTTATAAATTTTCTTCATTTCCTATTTCATTCAGTCAGTAGATCTACAAAACTGGCTGTTTTGTTCTACAAGAGAAAATATTGTAACTTCTTCTTCAGTCCTGTTGATTTAATAGATAATCATTTAGTGTTTCAGTTATTTTTTCTACTTTTTACCAGTACTATTTGCTTGTCTTGCTGTAAAATAAAAGTTGTTTTTTTATAGTCGGTGATTTTCTGTACCCTCCTGTATATTACTTGTGTAAACAACATAAAACAATGCTGCAGTTATAATGCTGGAAAACTGAGTCTATGCAGGATGTTTTAGGGTCCTTATTTAGGGACCACCTGAATTCTGGAACTTTTCGTAATCTAGTAGTTACTGGCATAAAAGAATACTCAGACATACGGTAATCATAACTGATGTGTTAAAGGACTACATCTACATCGCAACAGCTTCAGGGGAGAAAGCATAAAGAAATACTCAATCTAAAGTCAATGGAAAGTGTGCTAAGTTACAAACACAATGGTGTGTTGATAACTCAATGAGAGAAGGGTTGATCTTTCAATGGACGGTTCTATTGAGAAAGGCAGTCAGAAAGAAAGTGAAAAGAGAAAAAATAAGGAGGAGATCCAATTATTGAGAGGAGGTAAGTTTGTGTATATTGGTTGCAAGATAAAGAGTACACGACTGGTTGTTAGAGAAACGTTTGGAGGAGATAAAGAGAAAGGACCACCCTTGGAGAACACAGTTGCTTAGGTTTAATTTATTTTATGGCAGAGGTTAAAGGCGGGGAGCAGGTTGTAGGGCCTGTGAGGCTAGGCCGGGCGCTAGCTAGCCCGGTGTCGCGCATTAATCCCAGCCTCAGTAACCCGATTCCCTCTCCTGCCCAAAGCCCTATATCTTTTTTTTTTTTTTTTTTTTCTTTAGCCTCACTCTAACTCATTCATGGAATTCCTCTTCTATGTTGTCGACGACATATTTACAGCTCACGTACTGTCCCTATATACCTGAAAATAGTTACATATCCACATCAACTGCTGCCTTATCTACTATAAGATTGACGTAATTCAAACTTCTTCTTCACCTGGAAGCCTCAACATCTACTCAATCATCTTCAATTACTTGACGAATCACAGTTTCAAGTTTAATGTTCAAATTTGGCAACTAAAAAAAAAAAAAATTTAAAATATGAATACACTTGGTTTGAATCTTTGACCTCATTATTTCCATTGAAATGATTTTCCCTTCTTGGTCTGAAAATAACTGTGTTCTGTGAGGTTGGTAAGTAAACAGCAGTGGTGTGTTCTCTAGTTAGTCAGCACTGGGGTATCTTCGCCGTCAAGATTTAAGTGGTTACAGTAACAATTTTTTAAAAAATCTGGAGTAGACATCAACTATTATATACATAGAGTAAAAAGCTAATGAAATGGTCTCCACATATAAAAATTTAATGGTATAAACAACGCGTTTCGAACACGTAGTGCTCTTCCTCAGGCATTAACTAAAAAATACAATGTCATCAGAGAGTTATCTATAGTACAAAGTAAATATGGTGTAAAATAAAAATAAAATAAAATAAGGAAGAGAGTATGAACCTAAGAGTGAGTGTCTGTGGTACTGTCTGTGGTACTGGGAATAGGAAGGACGTGGTGAGCGTTGTACCACAGATACTCACCCTTAGGTTCGTACTCTCTTCCTTATTTTATTTTATTTTTATTTTACACCATATTTACTTTGTACTATAGATAACTCTCTGATGACATTGTATTTTTTAGTTAATGCCTGAGGAAGAACACTACGTCTTCGAAACGCGTTATTTATACCATTAAATTTTTATATGTGGAGACCATTTCATCAGCTTTTTACCCTAAAAGGAATAAATACCACATAATAACTGATTGCAGTACGTTAGAATTATTCTATACGTAATAATAATATTACATTCATTGCTAATCAATTGAGTATTTGATCTATTTTAATGTGACTTTCGTAATGAAGTTATAATATATCTCCTGGGGAAAAGTATTATCAAAATAAAAAGCTAATAAATTCAATGATTTCATTTCTTAGATTGTATTTAGTCAGTTATAAGGAATTTTGAATCATTGATTTAGAATAATCATTAGAATAATCATTGAAACGCATTCAACTCAAAGATCAACCCTTCTGTCATCAACACACCCTTGTGTTCGTAACTCAGGACACTTTCTATTGACTTTAGATTGAGTATTTCTTTAAGATTTCTCCCCTGAAGGGGTTGCGATGTAGGTGTATTCCTTCATCACATCACTTACGAGTACCGTATGTGACCTACCTTACATTCATATTTCCTTTTTAATATCAGAGTAGAATATGAATTTCAATATTCATCTTTAACATTTCCCCTCGATGAATCATCTTTCACTTCTATTTATGGTTATAAGTATAGTTTGCAAAAAATCTTCTGCTCTTCAATGCGATTGCCTCGCTTTCACATTGAAAGCGATCAAAAGTACCGCAACTTCCAGACAGTCTGCATTATTCCAATGATGTTAATTACACCTTTCATAGGTAGTAGTTAACAAGATAAATTCCTTTTTTAATTTCTCCTTTGAAAATATAGTACTTACTTACTAATCTAAATTCAGCTGGAATGAGTTTTTCAAACTAAGTTAGACACAGTTGTTATACCCACCTTCAATCTGCTTTCTTCTTCATCCATTCTTCAATTGTTCAAATCTATGTTAGACTCTCCACTCTAATAAGGTACCCATAAAAACCGAAATATAAAAACCCATAAATAAAGACCGAAATGTTGGCAATGAGAGTTTAATTTGAACCTGAAGAACTGACCGAGTCCCGATGAACTTTTGTTTATTATATATATATATCTATATATATTTATATATATATATATATATATATATATTACACTAGTGAGACAGACTATGAGAACAACACGTCCAGTTAAAGAGAAAGAACTCGTATCTTTATTTCAATACTAGGTTCAAGACCTTCTACGAGACGAATCAGTAATTACTAGTACGCCAATAGCACTACTCACCTGATGCACAAAGAGTGACGAAATTTATAACAGAGTTCCTCAGTTCATTCTATCCATGTGTTTTTTTCCTGTGCAGCTATATACGTTTATATTTACACATTGAAAACAAATCAACGTATGATAAACTAAAATGACACAACATTTTTCAATAAGTGTTATTTTTTGTCCAATAATTTCTGCACAGTTTTTGAATGACTAAAGATATTGACAAAAAACATACATTGTACAAAGTCAAGAGACAAAATGTTTAATAAATAATGGTGACAAATGTTTTGTGAAGGTTAGTAATTTATAAAAAAGAGCCGGGGAGGCTGAGACGCGACTTGAGTAAAGTAAACATTTGGTGTGTTGAGGTGTGGGAGAGGGCAGCAGGAGGGTTGTGTTGCGATGGTCAGGACTAGCGGGAGGGAAGGAGATGGATTAGAGGCCATCAGTCTGGCAAAGAGGGGGGGGGGGGCGACGGAAGAATCACTCAAGTGACGAGGCAACACGTGCAACAACACGCTCTGACAAATCACCCGACTGCCACTGTGAGCCACCAACCAGGGAGGCGTTATGCTTGGCTAGACGCCTAATGCAGTCTCGTGGCCCGAGTGGCCGAAACATTGCTAGTCTTTGACTTCAACCGAGAATAGATTTATACAGCCAAAGAAATGTCCTAATAAGAAAATCCACGCATGATTCACATCAAAATTCGACCAAGATCAGTAACGTCTTACACATTGTTTTTGTATTCTTTAAACCGATTCCCTAGCACAGGGGTGTCAAACTCATTTCGGTCTGGGGGCCGAATACAACTTAATCTGATCTCAAGCGGCCCGTGCCAGCAAGCTAATTACAAAATTACATAAAACTAACAGTAAGTCCACCTTTTTCTTTTTATTAGTGACTAATACTAATAATTAGTGCGAAGAAGAATAAGTCAGTTATAAAAATTTTTATTAAAATCCGACACGCTGTATCCACTATTATCTTTTTTGACACAGATATTTCGCTGGTCAAGGTGCGAGGACAAAGGAAAAGTGGATAATACAGCGCCTACTAAAACCCTGGTGAGTAGTATAAGAACTGCAGATCTTTAAGTAAATCAGAGTAAACTGATTTTATATATATAATGCAGATTTATCCCCCGGGCCGGATCGAACCCCCAGGTGGGCCGGATGCGGTCCGCGGGCCGTATGTTTTACACCTATGCCCTAGCAGGTGATAACGTAAACCGTTTACCGGTTTTTTGTTTGATCAGTGATTCTACAGATTCTACATTGGGAGTCCTAAATTTTGCCTAACCAAACAAATGAAACAATTCCACGAAATAAATAAACTACTTTCCCAAAAAGAACACATAAAAAAGAAATCACAGAAACTCACTACTATACTTCGATTGCCTCGTTATCAGATAGATAGATGTTAGTCGTTCTGAAGATAGGTAAGGACTCAGTTACGTCGTTGCCTGATAAGTCGTCACCAACCTTCGGAGCGACTCACATCTATCTTCCTGATGACGAGGCAATCAAAATATAGTAGTGAGTTTCTGTCATTTCTTTTATAATTCTTTTTGATTCTAGTTTAAATATATATATATATATATACAAAATGATCCAAATAGACGTTATATAACTATTTAAGCAACTCATCATAAAAGGTAGGACGGACCACTACCTCTCTAGTGGTGACTAGCTCTCTGATGACATGAAACACGAAAGGTCTTGGAACGTTCATCCCCTAACTTTTGTTGTGATTTAATTATATGAGTATATATATATATGAATGATCAAACCACAATAAGAAATGGGAAAACAAGACTAAGATCTTTCAACTGTAACAAGCGGTCTTCGTCAGAGTCAAAAACCATGTTTTCCCATTGCTTATTGTAGTTTGATCATTGATTGTTAATTCACGTGTTTATGTGAAATCTTATATATATGAGTATATATGAGTTACGGTTTAATTCTCGACGCCAGTATTTCGTACTTATTCCTGATAACGACGTATGTCGAAATATCGAAGTGAGTTCTGTAGTGATTTTCTCTGTTCTTTCCCATTTGTTAATAAATATAATATATATATATTTTATTAAAGTAGACGGCAGCTTCCGCATTTACGACTTTTTTGCTCGATTTTTCTAGTTTTCTTACTAGTTTTTTCTGGTAGGGAGTGATTTCATGGAGGAGTTGTCCCAGAGACATCAAAGAAATAACTAGTAAGAAAACTAGAAAAAACGAGCAAAAAGTCGTAAATGCGGAAGCTGCCGTCTACTTCAATAAAATATGTTTACAAGAGAATCTGCTGCCAATATACACTAATATATATATATATATATATATATAAAAATTAAAAGAAATAACACGAAGTAACAAACCAGAACTCACTTTAATATTTAAACCTTGTCGTCATCAGGAGAAGAACAAGAAAAAGAGTTCTTCTAGGCAGGAACAAACTAAACAGGAACAAAACAGTTGTTTGCCTTGAATTCCATAATGTTAAAATAAACAAACTAATTTCTCTGCTAGAAGAGCGATATGTTAGAAAAATCAATAAAATAGATAAGGGTATGAAAAATGAAAAAGATAAGAATAGTATCAACAGGATCATAAATTGTTATAGATGTATATAAATGGACTGAACAAAGGTAGATAGAGAAAAATATAAGCAAAAAAAGAGTTATTATTTGAAAATGATTTCTCTTAATTTGAAAATGAAAAGAGTTATAAAAGAATCAACCTGGAATTAAAATATTATAGAGATAAGCAAAATAGAAAAAGTGTAAATGGCAAAAGTAGGTTATAAGTATATATTATTCATTCAGTGTAAAAGATAGAGTAACAATGAAAGTTATGTAACAAGATTACATTAAGTTTATAAGGTTATGCGAAATGATGTCGGGGTTAAATGACTTCCTCTTTCTTTATATTAAGTTACTTCTTGAGATGTCGTCATATATATGCCAAAGGCTCGTAAGTGTATACATTACCGTGGGCTTATATACATATACCATGGGTATATTCACATAAAAGACGGAAAAGCGATCCAAACTGGACACAATACGAGTTCAAAATCGAAGAATTGCAACACACAGAGTAAAGAAAGAAACACACTTACAAACTGAAATTTCGGGCAATCCATCTTCAACAGAAAAGAGAAAGGAAGACACATTGTAGATGCAACGGCAAATAACCTAACTGGGTTACTTGCCGTTGCGTCTACAACTTACTTGGTCTCGCTTTCTCTTTTCTCTTGAAGACGGATTGCCCAAAAATTTGAGTTTGTATTTATGTTTATTTACTCTGTGTGTTACTCTTCTTCGTTTTAAACTCGTATACTATGAGCATACTCGTATGTATATGAAAACATATACTAATGATAACAAGGAATACTTTCAACCAAACGGTGTTCATTTCACACCTAGCACCGATGAGTTAGTTTTCTACTTTTCATTTACTTACATGCATTGTGATTTACAAAATGATGTAATGCTTTTCCATTGGGTTTTAAAAGTTTTTAATAAATAACACACTTGTCCTAATACATTATAAAATTCGATTTAAATATTATCGGACAAGAAATTAACTGTTTACAGTTTATTTCACTAAAGTGATCTGAAGAACCATCGTAACTCTTCAGCAGAAGTTATTAATTTCCTTTATACGCAAAGACCTGCTCACTTTACCAAAAGATGTAGAGTCTTTAGAGAAACTGTAAAGGCTTGTGGTAAGTGGGTGTCGGAAGACAAAACCACACGCTTGATACACGAGGAGAGAGCAAAGCAAAGGGGGAGGGATAACTGTAGTCCGTATATTTATTAACCCATGATTTACTGGCTTTAAATTTGTTTTTACGTACAAATTAGAAGGTGGGGGTGTTTGGAAAGTGATGGTGCTTTGTTAGGAGGCTGTACGTGATTTATTTAAATCAATAGAGGACACAGCGGCAGTGGGCAGGAGATATTAATGGGAAGACAGGGGGTGTCGGAGGAATGCAGAGTGGCACGCGACGCCTTGCACCGAGTAATGTCTTGCGTGCCCATCCACCACCTACAACCGCCTTCTTTATATATACAAGTCCACTTACCCTTTAAACAAGTCATATCAACAGAAAAAAATAAAACTTTTCCATATTTATTCTTTAGATTGACCTAAAGATAATCTGATAACACTTCTGTTACTTCGTTTCATATCTTCAAAAATTCTTTTTTCCTGTAACCCTAAACCGTTACCTACAATTTTATGCTATATTCAACCTCAAGGCATATAAACATTCCCCGTTACTTCATGAGAGGCATTTTCAGCTTCCTCTGCTTCAGTATTCACAACTCCTTCCAGTAGTCAGATCTGGAACACTTTCTCTTTTCTT
The DNA here is from genome assembly GCA_026182355.1 of Hermatobates lingyangjiaoensis. Lineage (NCBI taxonomy): Eukaryota > Metazoa > Arthropoda > Insecta > Hemiptera > Hermatobatidae > Hermatobates > Hermatobates lingyangjiaoensis. The sequence continues at coordinate 956,410 of JAPFBL010000155.1, forward strand.
CTGCATACTTGAGTTTCTAAATTGAGCTTAACTCACCACAAACTCTTAGATAGAAAGATAGAATAAAAACCGATCCCCTAGCGGGTCAAAAACGTCAGCCCTTACGGTCGTTTTGTTTGATCTGACGTTTTGTTCCCTTCACCATAAACACATACTCTATTATTAGGTTAGGTTGCAGTGGCAGTTCCCACAAGGGAACACATGTAGGCCAAGCATTGGCCCTTTGTGATACCACACAATGAAGATTGATTCTGCAGTGGGAGTTCTAAATTTTGCCTAACTCAAATGTATTTAGAGTAGGGATCTTTAACGAGTACCTGACATCGTACAGGCTCGGGACCGACGGTTTAACATCCTTCTCCGAGGGACGACGTGCTCAGATTTATTCACCTCCCGCGTGAATAAATCGAGGGCCAGGTGAGGATTGAACCCCAGTCCTATCAGTTCAAAGGTGAGCACGTAACAACTGAGCTAGCCTGGCCCCTTCATACTCTATTATATTTCTTACGTTGTGCAATCAGCTATTATGTAATATTTACTCACAGAGGGTAAAAAGTTAATGAAATGGTCTCCACATATAAAAATTTAATTGTACAGTTGTACCACAGACACTCACCCTTAGTTAATACCTGAGGAAGAACACTACGTGTACGAAACACGTTGTTTATACATTTAAATTTTTATATGTGGAGACAATTTCATTAGCTTTTTACCCTACAACGACTCTATTATATTCCCAAACTTAACAGAGTAGAAATAATAAAGCATCAATTAAGAGAAAGCGTTAATTGGGTAACACCTCAGTCGGGAGATCTGAATAGGCCAGGTACTTTCTTTTAGTTAAGGCCGAAAGCAAATTGCGATTTAAGATATCCAAATGCCAATAGAATTGTATTGTAGTTTTTGTTTCAGGTCGACAATAAACATCGCCACAAGCCTATAATTTGCGCATTTAATCAATAATTAACGGAACATAATAGCGGATGAGATTTAGGTCGTTATTAGCATTTATTAATAGAGAACTAGTGGGAAGAAGGCAAAAGGGAAGAGGGTTGGCATTTAGCCGGCGAGGTTCTAATTAGGTTTACTAATGAAGACCCCCGAGGGATGGAAGGGTCAGGGTAACTCAATAGCCTAACGAGGAATCCATTATCTACAGCAGCATTCATGAAACACAAGAGAGTCTGTCTGGCCTGCTCTAAAAGTCAGGAAACGTACAATTGTTTGACAACTTTAGATTGCATTTACCACCGCTCTGAGGAAACTGCATTACTCCAAATGGAGCTTAGATCCGCTGAGCCTGAATATCTACGTTAAATAAATCAACACTCACACAATTACTGCACATCCTAATTTTCAACTGCAATGTTCAAACATACCATTCTTTCCACCATCTAGTTCTTTAATTCTGTCTTTTCCTTCATGAGTCATTTTCATCAAAATAGTTGCTCCTAAATGAGATGTTAAATAAAATAACACATAGAAAAGTCATAAAACGACTTTTGTGACCTTAAAATATGTAATTCTGTCAAAGTCTCGAGATGAAGTTTATTTATGATCACTATACTTTACTTATAGTAAAGTTAAAAAAAAGTATAAGTGTAAGTCCTTCCATGCAAGAACAGTTTCGTAATTCAGTACCACCACAAAATCTATAAAACTAAATCCGAGGCTTTTTTAAACATCTAAAGTGAACCAGATCGCATTCTTGTCACGGTCTTTTTTTTTCTTTTTAAATCCATTTATTAAAATGGATACAGTATATTTTTAACTGTATATCACAGTATATACCATACTGTATACACTCATACATATACATAAATACCATATGACACTCATACAGTATATTACATGTTGTATCTTTATTCCATTAAAAGATTACATTGACTGTTACATTGCATTAAATTTAACATTAAAATATACCTATACGAGTTTTTGAAATTCTATAAGGTTTATGAATTTTTTTAAAATTTTGAAATAGTTGACTGTTTTGCACTGTCGTACTATTTGCTGGAGGCCAGCCATAGCCAGGTGTTATTGTAAATGTCAAAATCGTTGTTGCTCTTAGTAAAGAATTTGACAGCTGAACGGTATATAGTCCCAAGTCTATGGTGATACGCCATCACAAGAACATGCCAGGATCTATTAAATATAGAGAAATGAGGTGAAACTAGAAACCGATCTATACGCATCCACTCTGTAATAATTATATAATGCTAACTGATCTGTTCATATTTAGTATTAGTAATTCAATATTACTATAATGCTATTTATAGTATGAACCATACAACATATGTAAACCTGTGCGTAATAGTTAACATCTATGAACATACGATAGAAGCAACTTAAATGAACAACAGTTGGAAAGAAATAACGTTACGAACAGCCATAAAAAAGAAGGAAAACCATGTTTGTTTGTTTTCCAACGCACACACTTATAAGGCTTTCATCTTTTAGTGCTTTTTTAGGAGTGGAAATAATTGTGACTCATTTATTATTTGGCACTCATTTCAATAGGCGAGCCACATTGCTTGTTGATTCTACAAAGCGAGTCCTAAATTATGCATAACTCAAGTATATTTAGAGTAGTGATGTTTAACAAGTACCTGACATCGCACAGGCTCGGGACCGACAGTTTAACGTCCTTCTCCGGCGAGAATAAATCGATGGCCTGGTGTGGATCAAAACGGCTTTTTTTATTTGATCAGTGATTCTACAGATTCTATATTGGGAGTCCTAAATTTTACCTAACTCAAGTGCAAAATACAGGATAAAACAAAAATAGCATTCAGTCGATGATGAACTTTGCCGAAGGTATTCGTCTTATAAGACAATATTATTGTAAGAAGGTATACTTTTTTAATAATTATTAGTACTAGTTCATGGTAACAACGATATATCATCTTATTTAATATTCGCTTTTGTTTAACCACCACCAAGTTATTTTTTCTATGAATAAAAAAAAACTTTCTCTTTCCGAGCAATAAATACTCACATACTTTTCAAACAAACAAATTCTTTAGCTTAAGTACCATAACAACATATTATAGACTGCATAATGTCAAAAATTACAAAACTGTTTAAAACAGCAGTGTAATTTTTGGTATTTCCCAGAATCAGGAACTTAAAAATTCATGTTTTTTACTTTTTCATCTTTGCAGTTTCAGATAACTTTATATATTATATATTAAATTTTCAAATGCATGGTCGTGAGTGTGATTTTATTAAAAATAATGTATATTCAATTATACATGTGTTGAACAGTAGGTGTGTGTACAGCTGTATCAATATTACATCAACTGCTTCAGTAATTAGTCCAAGGTGCTTGCAGAATCATTTAAATACCATCCTTGGACTTGGTGTATACTTATTCAATTTCAGATTTAAGTAACCTCAATCTTTTCATCTTCTTATACATAGATCAAATCGACCCTTGATAGTGACCAACAAGATAAAGGAATACATGTATCAATACTGCCATACTTAAATAACAATTTGATTTCTTTATTTTTTTACAATGTTGTTTAACAATAAACAACAAGCTCCCCCCCCCCCCCACCATATTTCCTTCATTCCAGACAGATCGTAATCAGGGGGAACTTCAGGTTTGTGATAGCACAAGGCATGCTTTCAAATGGATCCTGTCATTCCTATATGGTGCAAGTGTTTCTTACAAGTTGTGCGCAATTATTGGGTGATAATCTGCTGTTGTCAGTTGTTTTAGTAGTTTTTAGACATTATTATTATTATTAATTTGGGGAGGGTGAAATGCATTTAAAACAGCGATGTATTTTTTGGTGTTTCCCAAAATCGGGAACTTAAAATTCATCTTTCTTACTTTTTCGTCTTTGCAGTTTCAGATAACTTTATATATTACATTTTAAATTTTCAAATACATGGTCGTGAGTGTGATTTTATTATTATTGTTTAGTACTATTATTATTATTATTATTAGTATCAAATTATTATAACTGCCTATATTAGAGTATAGTGATACACCTTGTAAGCATAAAACTTAGGATTAAGCTATTAGTTTGTAAGATACACTGTACTATAGGGGGGAAAGCCCGGTAGGCGACACTTAGTGTTCCCCGTACAACTACCCCTGAAATCTGTAAATTGGGAGTAATACCTTAATAAAGAATTTTCCATTCCATTCCTTCCTTCTTTGTCCCACTGACAGTGGTTCGAAGGTTTAACATGTTTGTTCCATCCATGACTAGATAGTTCCCTTTCCTGATCTTATTCAATCAGCACAGTCAGCACTCAACCCTCGAGTTTCGCACTTCAAGAAACAGTACATTCAAGTTTTTGTACTTTTTTTTTTACTTTCCAATTGCATAAATTCGAAATTGGTAATGAGGGTAGAGTGAGAGAGACCGAACAGCCTCGGCTACTTCAATTTCATTATGTTAAGCAAACTACACCTTTATTATGTGTAAACAAAATATTATTACGTATTCTAAAGTATAATAAACATAAACTGATTATTATGTATTAATAATAGTATTAAATTAAATGTGTAGTGTGCTAAAGTAATAAAACTGAAAGGGTAGTTAGCCCAACCCTTTTAGAAAGTTCTAGAGAGGTTATGTACATGGTACGTCTTGTCATGCTGTCAACCACTTAGCCTACCCTACCCACCATTAGGCTACCACTAACCAGTGTTACCAATTTCCGGACTTTCCTGTTTCCGGACCTGTTCGGTCTCTATTAGTATGGAAATTTGATGGTTGAGAGACTTGTACAAAATCGAGGGATTAGATAATAGTACATCTAGATATTGTATAATAGTACACTATACTAACTACCCAGTAGAATCATGTATAACACTATTTTCATTCTGCAAGAATATAATGCGTGGTTAAATTAAAATTTCAACCCTGTAAGAAAGAATATGCTCATTAAACCCTACGAGGTAGAAGAGCAATTGCAGAGTTGCCCAGAACAAAAAGAGCAATTACATCAAGAGCTATAATTGTAAAGCACTTAAAATACAAGCACCCTGTTATTATTCCCTTCACAATTTCATTACTGCTGTGCAGTAAGACAGAGTTGAAATTACCCAGCGATATGTCCTCCTGACTATGGAATACAGCTAAGCGCTTCTCGCTTGCTAATAATCACAAATACTATAAATAACAGCTTTAATCGTAATTATTAAACAATCTTTTTGTGACAACCCCGTTCACTATTACTATAACTTATATATATATATAATTACTTATTATATATATATATAACTTATATATAAGTTCACTTATACTTATATATGAGTACAAATATATATCTGGAGTGGCCTACACTCAACTTACTATAAGCAACTTAATACGCAGCAAATAATTTCATTAGTATAACTACAGCAGTAATAACATTTTTGAAAAACCAAAGTGAACCTTTCTTGATACGAAATATTCTCCTACAAGAGAACATGGCTTAAAATAATATTTTATTTTGGTTATCAACATAAAGCTATCCTTCAAGAAAATTATTCTTGAAGAAAAAAAGAAAAAAACCGCTTTTTTTCAATACGATTTCCCTACTCGGCGGGAAAATATAACATACCCACAAGTCGTAGAATACTCACCTCTGATTATATTCGACAACAGAATACTGATTCCTCAGCTATAGGAAAGTAACCTCTACGTTACAGGTGTCAAACATACGGCCCGCGGGCAGGATCCGGCCCACCTGGTGGTTCTATCCGATCGGGGGATAAATCTGTATTACTATTATTATTATTATTATATATAAAAAATCATTTTAGTCTAATTTAATTAAAAACCTGCAGTTCTTATATTATTCAACAATGTTTTAGTACGCGCTGTATTATCCACTTTTCCTTTGTCCTGGCACCTTCACCAGCGAAATACCTGTGTCAAAAAGGACAATAGTGAATACAGAGTGTCGGATTTTAATAAATATTTTTATAATTGACTTATTTTTCTTTGCACTAATTATTAGTATTAGTGACTGATACAAAGAAAAAGGTAGACTTATTGTCAGTTCTATGTAATTTTGTTATTAGCTTGCTGGCAGGGCCCGCTTGAGATCAGATTAAGCTGTATTCGGCCTCCAGACCAAAATGAGTTTGACACTCCTAATCTACATGGATATCATCCATTTAGTCATTAGAGATATTGAGAGCAATAAACAGCTTCGATGTCCTGATAGACTTTTGACCGTTCTTTATGGCATTACACTTTCTCCAAATTTATGTTTAGAAAAAAAAAAACAAAAAACAAAAGTACAGTTGTTAAATTTGTTTAGGGTTTTATACCGTATCATTTCTAATTTGATGAACTTGGCCTGGAAAAGATATCTCTTGTAACATGAGGATCTGCACAGGCTCGTCGACACTATAGTGAAGAATAAAGAATAAAGCAGCGCTAGTAAAAACAAGAGCCGGGCCCTACTGATAGAGATCAAGCTTTCAGGATGACTTAAGAAAAAAAAGAAACTTTTGAGTATAAATTGCCTCGAATAAAGCAATTGTAGGATAAAATAAATTCTTTTGTGACTAGTGAATTGTCAATGATGTTCTAAGGGACTATTTTACGATGCTAGGTGTTACCAAACGGGGGGGGGGGGGGGGGGGGGGGTTAGACGCATAGGTAGTCCAAGTAGATCATCTTTATGACCTTACCTTAACTGAGATTTTCTTCAAGCACCCTCAAAGATCGGTGTGCTTTAAATTGACCTATCACCCAACACAGTCTTCTTAATCAACTTCAGCAGATTTATTGCAAATCATCTCATAAATTATACCTTTTAATAGTAGTTCTTGATGAAAAAAAAAAACAACCACGAATAACATGGTTATTTCAGTGTTATCATATTTCTAAAGTTATAAATTCCTAGGAATAATTTTCTTGAATGATAGTTTTATGTTGATAACCGAAAATAAAATATTATTTTCATTCTATGAACTTATAAACTGATCGAAGGCAACTATATTTTAACACCATTTTTAATTTGAGGAACTCTTTATTATAAGGATTAAAATAAGCTAATGTTATTAGCTATATATTGCAGCCTTCCCCACACTATAACCCTAACAGACTATATAAAGTTTAAATTTACAATATTTCATAAATACATGCACAAACACACTAATATTGGTAATAATCGGTAACACTAAAACCTTCATTCTTTATATCCCAAGTTTATTTCTGAACTTTGCTTTTCTATTTTGCGGAGAGTTCATTATAGTTAAAATAGAAACAAATATAAGTATATAATAAGTATTTTTGTAGATAATTGTTTATTTTCACATATTCCTGTAGGTTGAACAAGGCTAAAGGGCAAATCGCAAAAAGACAACCTGACTTGATTTAAAAACGATATGGCCTGAAATATGGCTTGGTGCGTATAAAGGTCAACACAGGTTGAACAACGTTTCAATATAAACAATTAAAATGTATTAAAATATATATTTGAATGTCTGAAGTATGGTGCAAACGAATCATTCAAAACTGGCTATATACGATTTTTTAATTTTTCGCCAACAGAAAAAATGTTAAATCAATTTTCTATTATTTAAATAAATTCTTTTTTTGTATGTAAATAATTTTCTAACATCATTTTTGTGATACTTTCGTCTTAGAAAACTTCATGGAACTAGTAAACTGAAATGTCACAATAATGACAAGTCAACTCATGGAAAATATATATATATATATATAACATTGCGACTCGTACAAGGCTTTAAAAACTAGCAAACACGGTGGAATGTTTATTTTCAAAATAAACCGTGTGAAGAGTTTATGATTCACCAGTTGCAAGGTTCTGTTAAGGAACTCCAAATTAGGACTTTATTGGTTGGCTGTTGGTTGTTTAAAATAGAACCATCGCCTCAAACTCAGTAGTTCAAAATTACCTCAATTAGGGCAGTAGTTCTTAAGCTGGGTTCAATGAATCGGTCTCAGTGTTCGGAGGTTAAAAGTAGAAGTCACACTGATTTGCAGGTATGTAATTTGTTGTGAGTTCATGCACTGAGTTAGTTTTGTTCTTTGAACAAGGTGGTTTTTGACTCTGACGAAGACCGGTTGTTACGGTTGAAAGATCTTAGTCTTGTTTTCCCATTTCTTATTGTGGTTTGATCATTGAGTGGTATTCATGCACGGGTCATTTTGCGCACCAGTAAAAAAAAAATATATGCTTATAACTTGAATTTGAAAAAAATCAGATTTTATTTTTCACTAAAGAAGAGATCGGTGACTGCGCACATGAAACTGGTGGGTTTCGGTACCACCAGCTGTAGGTTGTATTTTGATAAGATATCCCTCTAGGCTAGTATTTCTTAAGGCGAGGTTTAATCTTAAATGTAATTAGAGAGAAGTAGCCGGTTTGTTAATATACCTGGAATCTGTTTTTGAATGCGTGTGGCTACAGATAATAGCTGGACTAGTGGGGCAGCTGAACGTCAAAACAAAGAACGCGGTTGTTATGAAATAGACTCAACTGTGGATTCTTGTTATGAAATACGGCGCCACACCCGACTGTCCTTCCTGCTGGTTTCTCTGTCAAGGTCGCAAGGAAGGTAGTTCACCTGCGCAGTCAGAATCAGTCTCCGCTGTGTCTGCCCACGCACCGCCAAACTGATTCCCATATCTTAGCCAAACTGATTCGCATATCTTAGCCAAACTGATTCCCATATCTTAGCCAAACTGATTCCCATATCTTAGCCAAACTTCTTGAAATCATACAAAGGTTTGTCATTCTTATCAGGGAGGTTACAGTTTGACGCGATGGTTCTACAGCCAACCAATAAAGTCCTAATTTTCCGTTCATTAAGAGAACCTTGCAACTGTTAAATCATAACTCTTCAAACAGTTTATTTTGAAAATAACTATCCCACCGAGTTTGCTGGTTTTTAAAGCCTCGTACGAGTCGCAGTGTTACGTATATATATATATATATTCCATGAGTTGAGTTGTCATTATTGTATCATTTCAGTTTGCTAGTTCCATGAAGTTTTCTAGGATGAAAGTATCAGAAAAGTAATGTTAAAAAATTATTTACAAGGAAAAAGCATTTATTTAAATAATAAAAACTTCATTTTAACATTTTTTTCTGTAGGCGAAAAATTAAAAATCTGATATATTCTATTTTTCCTATTTTACTTCTAGTGTATTTAGCTAGTGTACTACATGACCGTGGAATCTTTATTTTCACATGACCGTGAAAACTACTTACAGCAAAGCCATATTCAGATAAGATTCTTAAAACTGTATCCGATGACAACCACCATGTATCTTAAAACTGCAACGACCATGCTCACAACAATAAGGTATATCATAACAAAAAATGAAAGCCCAAATGAATACGAATGCTTGGTATCCGTCATGAAAGCATCAGAGGTCCAATGTCATGATAACATACGAGTATCACGTTAAAACGTGAGACTGATATATATATAAGAAACTATAATAATAAAATATTAATATAGCCTCTCAACCACTGATTCTTAAAACAAAATTCGTGTTTGTTATGATGGTGTTAGATAAATGCATCTAACTTTTCTAGTTTTTCTTCGAAGAAAATAGGCTTGAAAATGCCGAACTTTTTTGTCCATAACGTCGGCTTATATTCAGGAATAGTTAATTCTTTGGATCAAATCCTTAAGAAACCCATTTTGAATTATAATAATACAAATATGTGTACAGTTATACTAAAAATGAATCTAATTTTAAGTAAAAGCTATTATCAATAAGGAGTGAAGCATTATTAATGTTTAGTTTGGTCATTACCAGTGCACTATGGTCCTTGGTCATCTAACCACCATGTTACTCGTATTTTGCCATAGGGAGTAGTGAATGTTTGGAATAAAGCAATACTGACATCATCAGGGAAAGCTGAATATGAGAGAACTTGTGGGGTCTGGCAGGAGGCGTGAAGAAATTCAGACAGGTGTCTTGAAGTTAGATGAGTTCAGAGAACTAGTTAATCAACACTAGTGCCGCCTATAAGAGCCTCAGTAAATATTTACACCCCTAAAATTAGACCTTTGATATTGAATATAATCCTGCCTCATGTAGGAGCATTAACCTTGAGAGCAGCGCAGTGCACTAGACAAGGGAGCCGCCGCAAGCCGTAAATATTCACGCACTTGGTTCACTGCACCTTTACATCGCAAACATCAATAAATTTATTCGCCACAGGAATCAAACAGGCGAGAAGTAACAACTACTCCAGGTCGATAACCTCCAAGTTTACTTTAAAATTCACTCCTTTTAAACGTGTTTTGCTTTAATGGAAAACGAGTTTCACTTATCAGTTATATATAACAAGACTTCACAATAAACACGTGAAATAACAATCAATGATCAAACCACAATATGAAATGGGGAAAAAAAAGGACAAAGACCTTTCACCCGCAACAAGCGGTCTTCAGTTTGGTTTTAACTTTGATGAAGACCGGTTGTTACGGTTGAAAGATATTGGTCTTGTTTTCCCATTTTCTTATTGTGGTTTGATCATTGATTGTTGTTTCACGTGTTTATGTGAAATCTTTATATATATATATAATATATATATATAGTCCGCTATCAGCTTTTGGAGCGATCACATCTATTACTGACGACCAGGACATCGAAATATAGTAGTGAGTTCAGAGATTTCTTTTCTGTGTGTTCTTTTCAAAATTCTAGTATATATATATAACTTCTGACAGAAAAGGAAAAGCAACCAATTTTGACATTAAACATTCATATGACCAATGAAAAACAACGCTCTTAAAAAAAAAAACAACGTGGAAATAGTATTAATAGGTATTTAAATAGCATATTGTTAATTCATGTGCAAATTTTGAAAGATATAGCGAAAAGAAAATAAAGCTAAACCAGGACAATTGGTTTCCTTGTAAACATACAACTCAATTGAAAGGAGCATATTTGGCAATTGAATGGTAGCCGCCTTTAATAGAACTGGATTAGTCAAATTTGAGAGCAAGAGTACGCAAAAAACATTTCCGTCAGATTTATGTTTAGCAAAACTAAAACCTGTTAGAAAAACAACGATTTCTCTCATCAGAGTAAAACAGGATCTATTTACTTACACAATTACACGCCTAAGTTCAAAACTTTCTCTTGAAAAATTAATATAATATTGTATTTTAGGTAAAAACATTTAGAAAGTTAATCTAAATATGGTCATAAGAAAATTAACTTTATGACGAAAAAAAAGTGAATGAAGGATAGTTAATTATTTAGGGTATTGATTGGGTGAAATTATTCAGCATTTTCAACCAATTGCCTAAGGAATTTGGCATCAAACTGTATTTGATACACTCGTGGATATTGCCTATAAAATTCAGTCCAGTCCATAATACTGAAGCATTAACTGTGTCGTATTTACATCATGACTTAGTGAACAGTCAAAACAAGTCTGCATACAAAATAAGCTTTATGACGCGTTTTGAATACTTTATCATCTTATAGGGGCCATTCTGGTTATCGGGGAAGTGAAAGCGGATGTAACCCTAGACGAACACTTACTAAAATAATATCTTGTTTTTCAAGAAGTTTCTTTTGTGTGATAACCTCTTCAATTTCCGTTATCAGTTCAGTAGATTGTGAACCTGCCACCCCAAAAGACATTCCGCCAAATATGTTTCAACTGAACTCTTTTTTCCAATTGCTACTTCTCAAGAGTTTGTATCAATACTTTTTCCAAAGGACAGATACATTTCAAACTGTCATTGAAGTAAGATGGCAAAAGGCTTCTGTATCAAGTACACTGGTTATATAACTTCTGCGTTAGAACTGTAGTTTCTAACTACACGACGATCACAGTCATCGAAGACTGCTCGTTCAGCTCCCTCAATTAAATCAGATTGTATTTTAATTCTTAGGTGGTGCAATCAGTTATTATGTGGTATTTATTCTCAGCAGGGTAAAAAAACGTTAATGAAATAGTCTCCACATATCGAATTTTAATAATATAAACAACGCGTTCCGAACATGAACAAGTAAGAGCTAAAAAAAAATCAAGGAGTTATCTATAGGAGAAAATAAATACTTCAAAATACAATAAAGAAACAGGGATGTACATACCCAAGGATGAGGGAGTGTCTGTGGTACGACTGACTAGAAATAGGATGGAAGTGGGTTCTTAAATTTGTAAGGTGTATGGAGTTTACATCTCTTTAATATTTCAAAGCAGATACATTTGTTTGTTATTTTTTTCCTATAAAGATTAAACAGAGACCTTTACATCGCGCAAAGACTAAGTATAGAAATATACTGACAATATAACAGAGAACTATAACGAAGTACGAACGACAATTATAACAATAAAGAGGAAATAGAACTTTTTTTTGTTATATGAATAATTTAAGAAAAGTTGTGCAATTAGGGATTTGATCATTGAGGCAACCGGAAGAATTAAAGTATTTCGTTATAGTTCTCTGTTATATTTTGCATTCTTAGCCTTAGAGCAAATATAAAGGGGTCTGCCTAAACTTTAGAGAAAAAAAATAACAAAGAAATGTACCAACTTTCCAATATGAAACAGATGTACACTCCATTCCCTCACCCACTTCCATCCTATTTCTAGGCAGTCGTACCACATCATCCTTGGGTGTGTACGTCTCTGTTTCTTTATTTTACTTTGTACCATTTATTTTATACTATAAATAACTCTCTGAAATCATAGTAATTTTTTTAGTTGTTACTTGAAGAAAACACTGTGTTGGAACACATTGTTCTTCTATAACTTCTATATGTGGAAACTATTTCATTAACTTTTTACTCTTCAATCGTATTTTATCAATGAACCGCACAAATGTACTGAAACCTTCAGTGATAAGGTACTTTAGTAAATTCAGATGGATTCAAAGTTCTTAAAAAGATTCTACAATTTATAATATAATCGAAACAAGGTCTTTATACCGATTTTAAACTGTCGGTTTCATTGTTCTTGACTTATCATCAAAGTCTATCCGCTTTCACAGTAGCGCGGTAAGTTCAAATAGTCATCAGAAGTGTCCTTTAACGACCATGACAACTGCCCATCAATTGAACCAACATTAGGAGGAATTAAGGCGTTAGTGCTACATGAAGGATGTGTACCTAAGAGAATTCTTAGGAGCTGTAGAGCCAGTAAATCACTTTCTTCAAAGATTCCAGCTGGCAGGCATCACTGTCCACCAAGGGTTCTATAATCCACAGGAGAAAATGACCCACGAAATCTACTTATCTCTAAGTAGGAGTATTAACAAGCACCCAAGTGCCGTCTCTCTCAAGACTTGAGGCCCAACAGGATTTAAATTAATACCAGTCAAGACACCCATCTTGTTAATCTATCAAAGGGTCGCATCAATTTATAACAACCTCCTTTACAGCAGTAGTCTTTACGTAACGAGCATTCCAGACAGACAAATACGTCCAGCATCGTGCATTATGAAACGCCTTATTAGTGATTTCTTACCTTCATTAGATTTTAATCTAACTGAAATAAGAGAAAAATTATTATAAGCCAAGAAATTAAAGAAACAATATGTCATTAGCTTCACTAATATAATCTAACAAAAACCTGAACTGGTATACACTCAACTGGACGGTGAGTACACCTATTACCATATATAATTTACAAACAACTTAACTGATTTATTGTTTTTTTTTATCTTGATACTCCATGTTATTAATTGTAATGAAAACATAATCGACATGTTTCTTTAGAACAATTGGAGAACTGATTGTCTGCTGATTCATTCAGACTAAGGGACAAATAAACTTTCGTCAAAATCGTTCAAAGGTTACTTGCAATATTTTTTTCTTTTTTAGTATACTACATGCTGTATCGAATCTTATTTAACACTAAAAATACAGACTAATATTAGATTACATTAAATTTAACATTACAAAGGTTTTTTAAAGTTTATGAGATCTGCAAATTTTTTTAAGAGTTCACTGTTTTGTACTGTGGTGATATTAGCTGGAGGCCAGTCATATCCAGTTGTTATTGCCAAGGCCATAAAACTTTGTCGCTCTTGGTCTAGAATTTGGCACCTGGCATCTGATATGGTTCCAAGTCTGTGATGATGATCACAATAACACCTATCATTGTTAATGATATTGAACCTACTGAGATAGGATTTAGTTCCACCATGACCTGAAAGAGCCTGTCTTATCTTGTATGAAAGATCTATGTTGCACTTTTCCCTTTCTTTAACTGTAGGAAAGAACGACTTAGTATGCAATCCGTTGCCTGCAAACTGTTTTTTAGAATATTTACAATCAATCTTCAGCACACCAGGGACATGAGGTTTGTCAAAGAGTCACGCTGCATTTGTGCTCAAAGTTGTGTCTAAAAGAGAAAACTATCGGTTAGTAGACGTAAGCTAACGGTACGCACATGTTTGTGTACCAACCATTCGTAAGTCATACACGAACAGCTTCTTACAATTATTTCTACAACTAAATACCGATTTCTAAATTAGTCCTTTCGGCTGATTCAATCCTAATCATTGTTCATATTCATGATTTTCAGTTGATGTTAACTATTCAGAAGAGCACTTCGTTTCATGACAATGTCATATATTTAACAAGATTTCACATAAAATACTCTTAACTCTCTCGTCATTTGTTATAATGTTCCAATGTTTAAAAATGTTATATTACTTTTTTTGTTGTTATATTCAAAACTGATTCGTTTATAATTTATTTCATCATACTATATCAAATATTAAAAGAATATTTGGTTATTGTTTTAAAAACATTTTTGTATTTCGACACCACGTTGTAAAGACAAAAATGAAATTATTTCATGATTCCACTTTTCATGTACCTACAAACAAATAATTATTTGAAAATTATAGGGACATTATTCATTTTTTTAAGTATGGGGGGGGGGGGGGGCACAGATGGTAATATAGCTCTCAGAGGGTCCACAAGCAAACAAAGATTTAGAACCCATGCTCTAGAGTCTTGTGTAAGACAGTTCTAAAATGCCCACTGCAACAATTATGTCACCATAAGGAATTTAAACAATATTTACTCATTCTGAGGTAAAATGTATAAACAAACAAAAGTCTCCAAACAAATGAAGACTTTATCAGGAAGACACTACAATGCAAATTATATCTAATCAGTTACAAAATTAGAGGGAAATAATAAAATTCGATTAAGAGATTTAAAGATATACCCAAGGATGTGGTGCTGACCGGACCAACTCTTCAGCACCACATCCTTGGGTATGTCTTTAATTCTCTTAATTGAATTTTATTATTTCCCTCTAATTTTGTAACTGATTAGATATAATTTGCATTGTAGTGTCTTCCTGATGATGAACACAAAGTGTTGGAAACGCGTTGTTGTTGCTGAATAAAACTTCATTTGTGTGGAGACTTTTGTTTGTTTATCCATTTTACCTCAGAATAAGTAAATACCACACAATTGCGGAACTGCACAACTAATGATTTAATACTTACTTAATACAGTTGGGTTATTTAAAACACTTAGTCAAAATATGTAGATATGAAGAAGAGTCTCAGACGCATCAGTTAATGAAAGCTATAAATACGAATTCCAGAATCAGAGAAAAGGCGTTGGAAATGATGTTGTGGAGGCTGCGTGTGTCACTGGATGTCAGCAAAGAGATTTAGCCGTCCCACAACACATAAATTCAAAGGAGGCTAGAGTCCATTTAACATAAATTCCGTTAAAAGTACAGCAGGCAGGATACATTAAATTTGTAACAATGGGACACTAAGGGAAATAATGCTAGCATTTCCGAGAAGAAAAATATGCAACATAATTTAACAGATGGCTTCCAGGAACTAGTAACACGTGTGAATAACATCTTTACAATGTTTACGTAATTAGAATTTCAAATATTGAATAAACAAGAATAGTTTTCAAATCCCAATTTAAAAAAAAAATTAAATAAAAATCAGATTTATAGCTTATAGATTCAGATCAATATGGAATTTACTAATAAAATCTAATTCTTCTGCCATTATCAAAAGCAATGATTTTAGTTTTTAGTAAATAGTTAGGGATAATGTATGTTTAAGAACTGTTTTAAAGTATAGCAGAAGAAGGTTTAAAGATAACAATTGTTAGAAGTGATTTGTGAGCATCGGTAGGTTGGAAGTTTCATCTTGACAGCTACCCATTATCGCAGCCTAGCATTCACTTATCAGGGTTTAATGCCAGACTACCCACCTTCTCTGTCTCACACGCCCCTGCACAACATGTCTTGCAGGCCGCATGCCTTCTGATGTGGCCCGCAACAGAATTTGGGGATTATATTACTTTTACATCTTTTTAATCCAGCGGTTGCTTAGTATTTTACATCTTTATTCTCTCTATTTCTATTTTGTTGAACCACGCCTAAGAACGTTCCAATGCAAGGCTAAATCGTTTCATTTCATTTAATAATTTCACTAAACATTTGACAAATCAACTGCAGTTAAAAGCTTGTTAAGGTCGAGACAAAACAATGGAAAACGTTTTAAAACGTGTCTTTGTCAGTCTTACACTTGCTTAAAAGAAACAATTATTACTTTACCATTATTAAATGTCTGTTCGGGGGCCCTTCTGTTTTACTTACTGCTATGGTTTTGCCTTATTCTCACTACATTGTTACCAGTCTAGAGTCCAAATTTTGTAAGATTTCAGTACAACTCTGCAAATTTGCCAGGTACCATACTGTTTCATTCCATTGTTTACGCTTTTCTGTGTTACGTAAGGTTAGCTTCAATAAAACCCGTTAACATTACAAAAGAATCGTTAATTTATTTATTCTACGTTACGTTCTCATACAAAACAGTAATGAATTGTCGACCGTGGGACAGATATATAACATAAAAACGATAAATCCGGATGCGGTTAGTTTCTTCTACTCTAATCAAACTCTGTAGAATCGTACTGAAACCTTACGATGTCATTTACGAAGTGCATTTTCGGTAGCATTATATATGCAAACAGACATCTCATGAGTCTTATAAAAGCAAGCTGTAGTCTTCTCTGACTAACGAACATCTGGAAGACATTTAAAAGTATCTACTTTCCAGATGCCTCCAGAACTCGACAAAATTGTCGACAAAAAAGAGACGCAACATGTCTCATTATTGGGAAATGAGTAAATACTAATTGCTTTATAATAAATGGATTTGAATGTTTTTTTATGTTATTGTCCAGCATACATTCTATAATTACCTTCAAAATGTTATTTTGCGACCCGCAACTAATTTTCTGTAATCAATGTGAACCCCCCCCCCCCCCCCGTGACAATTGTGAGTTGTACAGGCTTGGTATAGACCAGGGGTGGGGAACCATTTTAAGACCATTGTAAAGGCCACTTTAGCACTGTCCGCTTCCCCAATAGGCCACCACTGAGCGAATTCTTATATAATACTTCTATTGTAAAATCCTTGAATCTGTCATACAATCAGAACTCGATCAGTGCATCTAAAACTGTTTTGCATCTTTCAAATGACTCATCAGTGTCCTTAGTGCCTTCGTTTATCACCTTTGTTTACTCAGGAAAATGATTTTCTAAAAGCTTAGACTTTTCAAGTAATGATTTCATGAATAGTCTTTTTTCCTAAACCCCAGATTTTTTTGCCTCTACTACAAGAATTGTAATTTTTTTTATATTTTGAAACATTTTTCTCAAAAAACCACAGAAGGCCGAATTTCATGGTTCAAAAGGCCGCGCAGGTCCTCCATGCCTGGTATAGACTGACAAGCCCGTATGGACGCCAGTCGACTTTCTTCATAACTGGTGCGGCAGGTTTGACTTGCAAACATTTTAACACTTTATTTATTAACATGCGTTATAAGAAATCACACGAGATTCAACAAGTGTTTGTAACTTTAACTATCCATTTTCTTCATAAATTTAAATAAATTACATTTCAAAACAGCAAGCATACCACTCTGAAGTTACAGTAAAATTTTAAACTAAGAGTAGCAAGTGAGGACATCTTTTATGTCGTTAGAGTAATTAAAATGTAACAAAGGTTACTGAAAACTTTTGACCCTCAAAAAATATTTTTTCTAGATTATGTACTTTGCGTGTTTTTCAAACATATAGTTAACAAAACAACAAAAGATTTTTGTATGAGGCTTCATTACAACAAAGGGAACAAGATTGATTATCCTCGTTAAAAGCATCGTATACAAAAAATTTCTTTTCTACAATGAAAGAGAGGAAAAAGTGCGACATAGAGTTTTCACACAAGGTAACACTAGCTCTTACAGGTCCTGTGGGACTAAATCTTACCTTAATAGGTTCCATATTATTGGCAGTGACAGGTGTTTTTGTGATGGTGTATCACCACAGACTTGGGCCCAATTCTTGACAAAGAGCGACAGCTAGTTATGACATTTACAATAACAACTGGATGTGGTTGGCCTCCAGCAAAGAGTTTGATAGTGCAAAACATTGATCTATTTCGAAATTTTGAACAATTCTTAAACCTTATAGACTTTCCAAAAAATGTTATAGTGTGTATCTAAATGTTTCATTTAATGTAATGAAAAGGCTTAATGTAATCGTACTGTAATCTATTTTAATGTTAAAACTAAGAGCCGATAGCATGTAATATTATATATGGTGCATGTAAAATAAATGGATTTAAAAAAAAGTTAACAAAACAAAATGTGAACACTGTTAAAATAAACATTTTGCTTATGGTTTTGAAGGATAGCAAGTTTAATCAATATCAGGTTCTGACTAATTTATAAGAGTTATACGTCTTGATTTTGCTAATGCTCTTAAAATGTTTTGAATATATTTTTACAAATGACATGGACTATTTACTTTAGAAATAGCAAGGTGGGCGATCGAATAAAAAAACAATAACAAGGTGAAACCCTGATCTAGAGGTTAACCACAAAACTAGGACCTGAATTTAACACATCCCACGTTTAAAAATCAACGATGAGGCACAAGGATTAGACTCCCACGCTGTCTAATTCACGGTAGAGTAACCTAGCGTATTTAGTGCCCCAAACTATAATTGAAGTATTAATTAATAGAACTGTTTTTAACCTAATCTGCAAAGATTATGTATTCATCTTTTTATGATCGAGATATCTATTATCGAGTCCACAAACGGACTATAGTAATAACAATAATACCACAATACAAGATATTATTTTCAACTAGGATCATACAATTGAATTAAACCTTTTTGTTTTCAAAAATCTTTGGTTTTTTTTTATGATGACCATTATGTATACGAAAACTGTAATAAGATGAAAGTCCTGAACTAATAACATAAGTCTAAAATTAGATACTTGATTGTAATTCTATGAAAATAAATATCTTGAAGACTCTATGGAATTTTGAAGATTAACGGACTATCAGGAAGCAAATTTTACGACCACCGGTGGCAAAAATTGTTGCTTGATTGTAATTCTATCAAAAATATATATTTTGAGGACTTTATGGAATTTTAAAAGTTGACTATCAACGGTCAGCGGGGGGGGGGGGGGGGGGCAAATTTTAAGACCCCGGGCGGCAAGAATGATTGCTTCGCCACTGACACCAGGGCTCCCATTGATCGGTTTTTCCACCTATATCTAGGTTTTTAAGATTTAGAAATAAGATAAATAATGCTCTTCTTTAGTACAGTTTTTATGCATCATTATTATTCATTGCACTTCTGCGTTTCCTCTTAAAGGTAAATGTTAGATGGCACACTAGTTCATCCCTTATTCAATGTAGCTTCTTACTCACATGTGGACCTTGGTTTCCTTCACACCTCTTAATCAATTGTTCTTTCTATTCAGTTGACCTTGTGCGTATTTCTCCGGCACGTCATCAATCCAATATCTCATTTTCTTTCTTACAAGGATGGAACCTCTCTAGTTTTTTTTTCGTACTTCACGATTGTCGTAAATTTTAAGCCACTCTAAATTAAACGCCTAACTTTAATGAATCCCACATCAGCATTGGTATAGCAAGTCGCATAATCCTCCATTCATCCTTAATTTCGCATTATATATATTTTTTTATGAAAAACAGGACTGTTTCACTTTAATCTATTTATTTATTTAGAATCAGTTAAAATGTCAAAAACAATTAATATAAAAACCTTATTATCTAAGTTTCAATATTCGAAAATTTCAAAAAAAAAAAAAATTCGAATATACAAGATACTGTTAACAACTATGTACATAAATTGCATGATATAAAGTTAAATGGTCGATGCACAGGAAATTCTTTCTGTAACACCGATTGGAGAAAGTGAGGAAATGAGTTTTCTAACTGATTGCTTTAATTTCTTGGTTGTACTGTGGTTACAAACCGAAAGTAGATTCTCTTTGAAGGAAGAAGCCATTCTTGCCAGGTTAAAGATTTTGGATCGGAACTTTGTTAGAGATATTTCAAAATCTCCTAGCTCAATAATAAATACAGCTCAACATTTTTTCTTACCTTTTCAATATTATGCTGTATGACCCAAAATGATGGTAAGAATACATTACCATGACCCAGATAACAAAAGTACCATATATTTTTTTCTTTCAAAGTAGTACCCTACTTGGAGGAAGTATACTGCAATATTTCTACATGTTCCATAGTATCATAAATAATCAGTAAAAAGATTTCACATAAAAAGTGAAATAACAATCAATGATCAAATCACAATATGAAATGGGAAAACAAGACTAGG
The DNA here is from genome assembly GCA_026182355.1 of Hermatobates lingyangjiaoensis. Classification (NCBI taxonomy): domain Eukaryota; kingdom Metazoa; phylum Arthropoda; class Insecta; order Hemiptera; family Hermatobatidae; genus Hermatobates; species Hermatobates lingyangjiaoensis. The sequence goes on from JAPFBL010000155.1 coordinate 977,042, forward strand.
ATCTTTCAACTGTAACATCGGGGTCTTCGTCAGAGTTAAAAACCCAACTGACTCTGATTCAGTTGGGTTTTTGACTCTGACGAAGACCGCTTGTTACGGTTGAAAGATCTTAGTCCTGTTTTCCCATTTCATATTGTGGTTTGATAATTGATATAATTAGTATATAATACAATTTGAAAACCTAAAAAGAACTTTATTGTAGAAATAATTAATACTTTTACAAATTTACCGTTCTAGAATTAATAATGACTGAATAATTTTTTTCAATGAAAGAACGCATCACTAACATCATTGTATTCTCAAAGATTTATTTTTCAAAAAATAAAATAGTCTCCTTATAATACCTACTAAATAAATCAAATTTCTCTCTGAAAATGCATCCCTTGTGGATTATTATCATCATTTTAAAAAAAAAAATGTCTGTTTAAAGGCATTTATATGAGTAATTGGCAAATGAATGGCGCAAGGTATAGACGATTCAAAGAGCACTGTCGTCCTCTATCTATTCAATTGACAATAGTAATGTATCTGTTACATGGTACAAGGTGATCAAGTTTAAAGGCCCATTCAAGCCTGTTACGACCCATTACCGCCGAATTTATGTGCAAATGAACACTGATACAATGTCAAGTATTGGTACAAAATGATAAATGAAGTGCAGTGGCGAAGCAACCATTCCAGACTTGAACCCCCTCCGCTAGCCTTTGATAATCCGTTAACCCTCAAAATTCCAGAAATTCTTCAAATTTCATTGAATTAGGCTAGAGTGTACTTCAGGAACCCCAGCGTTTACAGAAACGGAACTTTTCACAGAGGTTATAACCGTTTCCCTACTCTCCAGCAGGGATTTTGGAGCCATTTCTTTTTCCTAAAAGGCAACTCATACTTATATTGCAAGAATGTTTCTTTGGTTTGGGAGAAGACCAAACACTTCTTTGAGTCTAATAAATAGACATTATTTACCTGAAATTATCAATTATAACAAAATCAATCCATGTTTACTTTTTGAAATTATTAAAACAAATTAGTTTTATAAACATTTTGGCCATTGTTGATTTGTCAACTCTGGGGGCTCCTAAACTCTCTCTGTCCGGATATAATTTTAGACTACTGTTATTAGTCCCAGACTTTCATCTTATTACAGTACTCGTATGCATATTTAGTCATAATCAAAGAAAACCAAAGATTTTTCAAAACAAAAATGTATAATTCAAATCATGCAAAATAAATTAACTGACTTCACAAAACAAATCTCATAAACTTTCAACCCTTTCAAAACACTTGTTTGAAAAATTTAAAATCATTTTTTTATTATTTGCAAATATGAACAGTTGAAAAATCTGTTTAAAAACTGTATTACACATATAAAACATAAAAACAATTATAAACTTAAAAACTCTTTTTTGTATGAAATTTCAGTTTTTTTGTTAGCTTTTGATTATTTTCATTTTTACACCCTGAAAATGCCGCCCCTTGGCCGTACGGGGCTGACCACCCGTCCCACCCCCTTGCTACAGATGAAGTGTTCACTTCAAGAACACGTCAAAAATATTAGCTTTATCTCTGAGTCTTTGAAAAATACTGAACTTAGTTGCTCAAACATAAATGTTACTAATGAATATCACTTCCAGTGACAACACAGGTAGTGCCTCTGTACTAGGAGCATTTTATGCTCCCTTCAACGACAGGTACTAACTGCTAACAAAAAGATGAAATAGTACCGAAGTCTTGTAGTTCACAGTCAAACTGAGAACAGCTCACACCCCTGTAAAACCAATGCCTGTCCATTCCAGGTTTCAAAGTGGTATATCATTGGAATGTAACTTCAAAACATATTTTATAATTAGTTCACTGGAAAATCGATTACAGAAGCCAAGGTTCTTTAAAAAAACATTAAATACTATAAACTTACATTGGCTTGTTGAACTATAATTCAGTTCAACAGTTTCATATAAAATTGCATTTTTTTATCAAATGATTCAGGTTTAAGAGAGGTAATGACTGAAACCTAAGAAAGTTACTTGAAGTTTAATGTTCTAAGACGAAACATTTCCTAGTGCTGTCCTCCCTCAAGGTTAACAAACCCCATTGCACTAACATTTCATTCCAAACAGTTGTCAACAGGTGATCTCATTGTTTTACCCTTAAACTCAGTTAATAATGCCAGCTGAATAATTCTCAAATGCCAACATGTTTTATTGAACAAACCTAGGATTCAGTTAAACTTATAAAAGTATTTTGTAGTTTTAAATAAAGAGCCCACCAGCACTCAACATATATATTTAGCCTTTTTTCATTTTACTAGCATGCAATTACTCCGAATAACTGCCAAATAGAAATCCAGAAACGGGGTCAAAAAGACTAATTTCACTTACTTTCACTCATTACAGCTTTCTTTTCCTCACATACCACAAAAATCTCAATTCCTGCTACTCAAAACACTTATTGAAAATTCAACGTTCTCATCAACCCATACTTGCTGAAGTGTAGGGATTATAACTTATTAATAATTGAAAATACAATCATAATACTAGTAAATATTAACTCTAACCTCAATAGATAGAAATCAGTCTACATTAAATAATCTTATGATGAGAGCAAGGCACAAATAAATCTTCATTTTTATGTTGTTACTATTAATAAAACAATAAGTCAATTATTAAAACAAATTTAGTATGGAAACACCTACGAAATTACTACTTTACTTTAAGAAACTCCTTGCTAAACTTGATAATTCATACACAACGGTTTAGAGTCAAAAGAAAACAAAATTCATTGATTAGTTTACTCAATCAATGATAGTGATAATAGATAAGAAACAGATAACAAACACCATTTTACAATTAAATAACTTATGATACAGTAATGTAAGACTTAAAATTAGTAACGAGAATCATAACGCAGGTTGCGTATTGTTTAATACACTTACCTTTTTCGATTTAAATGCATAAACTCGATCCACTACATTGAACTTTTGTGACGTTATGAACACAACACCCACTCCCGCCACGCATCCGAAAGCACTGAATAACCATTTGTTAGCATTTTTGTTTCTCTTAAAAGAAATGGAACGAGTAAAACAATTAAAACAAGGATAACGAAGGACTATTTTTCGGCCTGCAGCTCGGAAAGCGGCCATGACAGTGGTCTGTAACCTAACCGGCGATGACCTCATAACCTCCCACAGCTGACTCCCTCCATGCCTACCAACCTAGTCACTCAAAACCCTGACCAGACCTTCATTACATATAATTATGCTCATCACGCAAATTATACCGGAAATGTGGTTACATTGTTGAAGAACATGTAAATTACTTTAGTGTGATGAACCAAGAATAATTTAGGTCAATATTTCAGTAACAATGCAAGTAAGCTCATCTTTCTATTAATATTTCATTTAAATATTTTAAGAGCTATTTTAACCTTATTGATATAATCTATAAATTATCAATCAATTGACAAAATTAATACCAATTATCATACCTCATTATTTTCCTTTTTGCTTGATCTATTTTTGAAATTATTAATTAATTCAGTAAAATCAAATGAAACCAATTCTTAACAAATATAGAATTGATAACAATTTATAATCTCAACTAGGATTTTTTATGAAAAAGTTTATTAAAAATTAATATTTAAAAAGATGCTAATATTAGCATAACCTATTACTTATATAAACTAGTCTTTAAATACTATAATATTGTATTAAATAAACTCTAATAATTTCAGCTACATATATTTACAAATATTTAAACTTCCCAAATTAAGCAATAATTGATAATAATGAAATAATTGTAAACTTTAACTTTAAATAGTAAGGTGTTTTCCAAACTGTTTTTAAAGTAAAATGAATGAAATAGTTTTGCATGTTAAAAGTAAACTGACACTTTTTTATTGTATGAAATTATAAAAAACAAATGTAGGAATGTTATTAATTTAGTAACAAAACATAAGATAAAAGTACAAATAACGATTGCTATGTATGACAATTACATAACTAGTAGAAAACTATATAACATACTTTATTAGTAAATTAGAAGGAAGGCATTTAATTAATTTAATTTGTAAAGAAGCGAACAGATAACAATCTACAGGAGTGAACAATTAAATTAAGAGATTAGAATCGTTTCAAAATGATTCAGTTCTAAGCAATGTAGAGACAAAAACATTCTTTTATTTATATAGATTTTCCAAAACTAGTTTTTTAAAGGGGTTGAAAGTTAATTATGTTTCTTTGCATGGCCAGTTAATTTAATTTAACTTCTTTTTTTATTATTTAAATTTTAAGTTTTTATTTTGGAAAAACATTGGTTTTCTTTGATGACGACTGAATATGCATACGGAACTTCAATAAGATGAAAGTCTGGGATCCTTGATAGTAATTCCGGGAAAATAAATATAATTAAATATTTATATTTTGAGGACTTACTGGAATTTTGAAAAAAATAAAAAGTATGTAAAGGAAAAATATATCAAAATGAATCAAAGAAAAATAAAATATAGTAATAATGAAATCACAAAGGAATAACATTTTTTTTTTTTTAAAAAAAATAGGTAATGTAGAATGTTATGGTATCAAAAATAGAAAGTAGAGGAAAACTGAAAAATAAAAATGACTGAAGTAGATAAGACACAAGGGGGAAAAAAAGAACAGAGCAATAACTAAAAAAATATACTAAAAAATTACTCTCTGATACCTGACTTTTGTATTTGCTTTACTCTTGCTAACAGTGTTTTACCTTCTCCATGTTATTTATATATATTTTTTGCCTTATTTCATTGTTACTATATTTTGGCTTCGTATTGATTTATATTTCTTATACCCACCTTTTGCTTCTTATTTTCATTTAATTTTTAAATCTTCTCTACTTCATTACCTTGTGCGCGTAGCAGTTCATAGTTACCTTCGTCGCTTCTCCTACATGACTCTCCTGATGTGACTCGTGACTTTTTTCTCTCCTTAAGACGAATATAGTTACAATTAGTGATAGTAAGTCTGTTTATTATGTTGTTAATTTTCTTCTACGCGTAGCAGTTCGTAGTTACCTTCGTCGCTTCTCCTACATGACTCTCCTGATGTGACTCGTGACTCTTTTCTCTCCTTAAGACGAATATAGTTACAATTAGTGATAGTAAGTCTGTATATTATGTTGTTAATTTTCTTCTACGCGTAGCAGTTCATAGTTACCTTCGTCGCTTCTCCTACATGACTCTCCTGATGTGACTCGTAACTCTTCTCTCTCCTTAAGACGAATATAGTTACAATTAGTGATAGTAAGTCTGTTTATTATGTTGTTAATTTTCTTCTACGCGTAGCAGTTCGTAGTTACCTTCGTCGCTTCTCCTACATGACTCTCCTGATGTGACTCGTGACTCTTCTCTCTCCTTAAGACGAATATAGTTACAATTAGTGATAGTAAGTCTGTTTATTATGTTATTAATTTTCTTCTACGCGTAGCAGTTCATAGTTACCTTCGTCGCTTCTCCTACATGACTCTCCTGATGTGACTCGTGACTCTTCTCTCTCCTTAAGACGAATATAGTTACAATTAGTGATAGTAAGTCTGTTTATTATGTTGTTAATTTTCTTCTACGCGTAGCAGTTCGTAGTTACTTTCGTCGTTTCTCCTACATGACTCTCCTGATGTGACTCGTGACTTTTTTCTCTCCTTAAGACGAATATACTTACAATTAGTGATAGTAAGTCTGTTTATTATGTTGTTAATTTTCTTCGTATTTGAACTTGTCTAGTCTGGACCGTTTTTCCGTTTTTAAATCGATTGTTTATATAATATATGTAACAAGACTTTACATATACACGTAAAATAATAATCAATGATCAAATCACAATATAAAATTGGGTGGGGGGGGGGGGGAGGCTAAGATCTTTCAACCACAACAAGTGGTCTTCGTCAGTTGGGTTTTTGACTCTGCCGAAGACCGCTTGTTGTGGTTGAAAGATCTTAGTCTTTTTATTCTATTTCATATTGTGGTTTGATCATTGAATAATACTCGTATATACAAATTAGTAGGATATCTTCTTGCAAACATGTTTCCCTAAAGTGAACTGCAGTCCGACTCGCTTGGTTATTCTCTCTTTTTTTCTCCTGAAAACAGATTTACCTAAAATTTGATAGTAATTAAATAGTAAGTAAGTATGTAAGATATTACAATGTGTATGGTTTTCTATATCCGATAGTTATATCTTATAGATATAGACTTAAATATTTCTTTAACGTGTTTCCTGGTAAACCTTGTCTTATATTTACATATAAAATGTAACAAAAAATGTTATGGTAGCTTAGAGATGAGTCAGAAATTATGAAATTCCTGTATAGTGAAGTTTATTAAAATATTTAAATAAGTTTATAAAAAAAAATTTATAATTATTTTAATGGTGAATTTGGAACGCTTGAATTAACTCTATTTTGACTAAGGCTAATATTGAATAAATTAATAAAAGGGAGATAAAACAAATAAAATGTAACCTGACGGCCGCTAAGTGTTTGATTGACCATAATGGGCGGTTAGCGAACTCCGAGCTATTCGACTATTCCTGCCTGTCTCCTCTAGATAACGTTATTTATTTAGAAGATGTTTAGAACCCATGGCAGTTCAGAAAATCGAACCCCACCACTCTAGCTAGTGTTGCAAACAGAAGATAATTTTTCCCAAAAAAAAAAACTTCACGTAAAATATTAAGAAATATCCTACTTAAAAACTATCTTTAGTTTAAAGGTGAAGTAATATAATTTAGATTTAAAAGTAACCTCAAATCTTGAAAATCTGTAGTGGCCTACACTCAACTCTGCTAAAAGTAAATATAATATTAAACTTCTTGGGTATATCATGTCCCATTCAGGCATAATATAAATGTCTAAATGGGAGTTGTTTATTAGTCTTTTATTCCTGAGGTAGTACATATAGTGTTTGATCCACTTATCAATACCATATATACGCTTATTTTTGTATATCACACCACTGATACATATAATATCAGTAGTATAACTACAGCAGTAATAAAATTTTTGAAAAGTGAAAGTGTAGATTTCGTGTTACGAAATAATTGGTTGCAGGAGAACATGTCCTTTTGTTCCAATAGGCGGTAGACCTCTTACATAGTTTACCTGATCTCCTTCTGCATTGAATATTTAAGACAAATTTTCCCATATAAAAAATGTAAATATTCCTATTTAGTCTGAAAAATGTCACAAAAATGTAAAGTGTATCAATATAGGCACTTATTTCTGTTGTAGGGTAAAAAGTTAAAGAAATGGTCTCCACATATAAAAAAAATTTTTAATATTATTTTATTTTAATATTCATTTTATTATTATTAATATAATATTAATATTTTACTATTATTTAATATTATTTTAATATATATTAAATTTTTGTTATGTGGAGACCATTTCATTAACTTTTTACCCTACAATGAGTAAATACCAATTAATAAGTGATTGCACCACGTTAGACTTATTTCTGTATATCACACAATTGATGCATATAATATCATTGGTATTACCTCAAGAGTAAGAACACTTTTGTAATGTCAAAGTGAAGATTTCGTGTTTCGAAATAATCTCTTACAGGAGATGATGGCTTTTGTTCCAATAGCCAGTGGATCTCATAAATGGACAACTGTAACAATACCTCGCAAATGGGTCTGTAACTTTAATGACGTTTATCTGACCTCCTTTTACATTGGAAATTTAAACCAAAGACTTCAAAATATCTCTATTTTGTCTGAAAAATGTCAGAGACATGTAAGAAATAATGTAAATATCAAACCGTCGCTTTCCAAGTGCACTTGGTGTGTCTATCTCAACACTCCTGATGACGGATCAACAAAAAAATTACAGGCAGTAAGTGTGTTCGTTTCTTTGTTCTGTGTCTCTGATTTACTGTGAAACATTTGTTGTCCTTTTGGATCATTTTCCTGTTTACAATATATACGATATATATATATATATATATAGTTCACACAGGAAAAAGAAAAGCAAATAAAGACACACACAAAAGACTCACAACGATGTTTCGACAGTCGTCGTCATCGGGTAGAAGTAGTCCCTTTGAGTAGCTGAAGCTAACTGAACTACTACTCAAAGCTACTCAAAGGGACTACTTCTACCTGATGACGACGACTGTCGAAATATCGTTGTGAGTCTTTTGTGTGTGTCTTTATTTGTTTTTCTCTTTCCTGTGTGAACTAGTAGTCCTGTTGGACTATTTCAAGTATATATATATATTGGTAAATTTTGGTAGCAGTCCTTCCTGTATACATAGACTGTTAATAATTAGACCATATTTAGCTGAAAGTTACTTTTTCATAAGTTTCTCGAGTTTCCGGAAAAACGATCTTGTTACTGTATCCACAGAATGTAGTAAGTTACTCGTACCAATCGACATGCTAAATGAACACATGTCTCTGCTGTCTTCAGCCATTATCAAGAAATGAATGCATTTTGAAGTTTAAAGCCTTATATAAAAAAGATGGAATGCCACCTTTCATTTCATATAAATTCATCTAAATATTCATATTCATACAATTGATATAAAATTCATATTCACATTCATATAAATGCATTCATTTCTTGATAATCGTTGAAGACAACAGAAACATGTGTTCATTTAGCATGTCGATTGATAACTTACTATATTCTGTGGATACAGTAAAAAAATCATCATTCTGGAAACTCGAGAAACTTATGAAAAAGCAAGTTTCAGCTAAATATGGTCTAATTTTTACTATATATATATATATATATATATTGTTAATAGTAATATAAATAACCATAATAGTACATAGCACTGGACGTTCAAGGAGTCTTTGAAGCCGCCTTGTGGCCTTCCATTCTTGCAGAGCTGGAATATAGTGGCTCTCCTCCAAATTTATATAACTAATTATAAATTAATGTAATTGATAGACGCGCAGTAATAGGCACAAACGCTCTACAACTTTTCAAAAGTGAGGATCATCTCAAGGCTATGTAAGAGCCCTGGATTTCAGAAATCTAGTTTAGTTTCCTGTTAAAAAAAAAACATTCCCAAACCACGTTATCACTAATGAATTTGCTGGTAACCTTCTAATAGTATTAGAAACAAAAACTAGATTAAATGCGGAAATACTGCTAACCAGGACCTTAGAATAGTTTATGCTTGGTCCACATAGACAATAAAATATTATTTGGTGATAAGGAATCTAACGTTTTATTTATTTTCCGTGTTTTTTATCAAGCTTAGAGTATTTATTTTGGATCGAAAAAGTTAGAAGTAGATAAAAAAATTAACTTTTGATTCAATAGTTTCCTTTACTCTACACATTCAGGAAATAACATATTGAAGTGTTCCCAACTCGTATTAATTTGTCTATACTTTTGATATATTTAATATTTAAAACTTACTGTAGGTGGAGACTTTGACGTCTCCATTCAGTGTTTCTTCTTCCTTTCCTTTTTCTCCTCTCCAGAAAACAGTAATAAAACCGAAAGATCATGATATTATTACTGAAGTTAAAATTGTATTTATGTTTTAAATACAACCAACCCACCCACGCATACACAGACACTAACACACACACGCACACACACACACGCACGCACACGCACACGCACATACATACGCACGCACACAAGCACGCACGCACGCACACACACACACACACACACACACTACATCATAGAAAAAACTTCATGACAATTTTAAAACATAAAACTTTAAAATTTTTTTCATGGTTCCATTCAAAATCAATGCCATCCTTCTACGAGACGACAAAGACATTTGTCCAGTAATTCATTTATTTACTGATGAATGTAATTAATTTATTAGAAAACCAAGTACTGTATTTCAATAAAAATCAAGAATCTTACATCGTTTATTAGATAGCCAATTCTCCTCTTCTGAGATCACACACCTTTCCCATCCAAACCATACACCACAACTTGTTCCATAATATCATATTTATATTACACAATTATATATTTAATCTAAATCTTATATTAAATTTTGTTGAATTGTGCAAAATATAGATTGATTAGAGAATTTTTTGAGACAAATCTGTCATACCATAGAAAGCATCAGAAATGCCATGTTTGGTTGGCATTGATTTTTTACTTGTAATAATTTTATTCTTTTGCATCTCATATTAAGTTATTAAATTATTTAAACAAATTTCATTTAACTTATAAAAATCAATTTTATTTCATTCAATTCACTCAAAACTATCTAAGTAAATGTAAACAGTGCATATATATGTAAACAAATACAACAAGTATAGCAAGTAATTCATTTGTCCAGGATGACTATTCAGTTTTTATAGCTTTATTAGCAAACGTGCCCGTCTTTGACGGTTACCTTATCGAAAATTCTGGAATGTAGCGTGACCACAAACTTTTGATATATACTCATCAACCCACCCACGCATACACAGACACTAACACACACACACTCACACACACACACGCGCACACACACACACATACACACACACACACACACACACACACACTCGCACACACACATACACACCGCACACACACACACACACACACACACACAACACACACACACATACACACACACCCACAATATTTCCCCACAATAGAATACCGGATGAAACACAAAAAACTCAATACAAACTGGCAACTAACACAATTTTTAACAGAACATGGGAAATTTAAAAAGTATCTGCATAGATTTTCAATAGAAAATAACGGGCATTGTGACTGCACAAGAACCCATTTACAAACAGTAGACCACCTGATATACGACTGCCCAACACTGGACCAACCAAGAGCAGAATTGATCAAAACAGTGATGTCCACTGCAAAAGACTGGCCGATGAAAAAGGATAAATTAATCAGTGAAGACATCATAATATACTTCAAAAAGTTTCTTTTTCGTGTGTACGAAATAATGTTCAAGAACTAATTCAAATAATATATAACATGTAAATTAGAATAATATACATTGTCATAAAATATGTAAACAATATGTAAGAAAAGTATGTTATGCCAAAAGCGGGGCATACTAATATACAATATAATAAACTCCCCCATGGTAGGGTTACTACCCGTGGGGGAAAAAAAAACAAAAAAAACACACACACACATACACGACATCATAGAAAAAACTTCATGGCAACCATGCTTTCGTTCAGGAAATCCCCAACTAGAGGGGTTTAAACTACTCTCCTCTTCTATTTCGAACACTTAAGCATTTAGGTACACAAAGATTGCTGTATTTGGATCTTCAAATTGAGTTTTATACCCTGTGCAGATTAAATTTGTAGAAAGTACACTTGAAATATAAAGTTGGGTTCTAATTTGGGACTGTGTGCCCGACAGCAGACTTCGTCACAGTTAGAGCAGAATGATCCTTTAGAAAGAGTCTTCCCTAACAAGAACACAATTCTTAGTCCTTTTAGAGAATTTTTTTTTGTTTTCACTGTATAAGACAACTTTTTTTACATATAACTTTTTTTTTTCTTTCAGAATATTCACAATAAAAATACTTGACTCACAATCAGAGAATCAACAACTATTTTTATAAATAAAATAAGAAAAATACTCTTTTATCAAACGACATCGCTCGTTTTCAATGAATTAAATTCAGCCATAAAGAAGCAAGAAAGCAAACTACTCTTTTTCTTCTTTTCTACTCGTTTTCTTCCTTGATTTAGTCTTTGACAACTACCTAAGTCGTTAAGTCTCAGAACTTGTTTCTTATTCCATTTATTACTATTGTAGTAAATTCTCTGGCGAATTTATTTCATTTAAGAAATATCCCCTCTTTTTAGTTTAATAATTTTTTGTAAACTTGTTCAACTATTTTATTCAGATTTGTTTGCAGTAGTTGAATTAGTGAAACCAACTTTCTTACTTGTTTATTATGAAATTAATATTCTTCATGCAAAAAACTTCTCACGTAAGTAATTTTTTTCAAGAAATAGATCGATTTCTAGATAGTAGTGGATTTTTACAGTTTGGTATTTTCTCTGAGTCTCTTTTTTGATATTTTTTTAGTGATAAAAAACAGTGTCTCTTATGTACTCGTACTAAACGTGTCGAACAAAATTTGACTTTTGGATCACTGTTTGTTGCTTTATTATATCTATACGAATAAGAACTAAATTTAGGTTTTGTATTTTCAGTTACGCCCTGTGGAAAAAGAAATAAAAATGACTTTGTGTATCTGTAATGTTTAGCCAGAATTGTGGATATGCTGGCAGGAATCATGAATCCACTTAATATTATATCCAAAAATAGTTCCTATTATTGATACAAACTCAGTAGTTTTCAACAACTTTGCATTATGGTAAAGACATTTGATTGTCCATTATTTGGTTTTGGATTAAATTTTTTTTTTTTGAACAGCTAACTGTAGATATCTGAAATTTTATAATTAATATATAACTAATATCAGCAATTCAATGATGTTCCAACCGTTTGTTAGAATAGATGTATTATTTAATTAGGATTCGGTAAATTTTCTAGGTTCAAAAATTCAAACTCTCGTTGCCGACGTTTTCGTTTTATTTTAAAACCTTTTTTGTAGGTCTACAAAACCTTTTTTGTTGTCTAAATAAAAGCAGAAGTATTTTAGAGATAAAATTCTTACTTCTGTCAGTTATATTATTTCATTTATCTCTGATATACTTCTGCTTATAATATTTATAAGTTGTAACAATCCAGTTTCATATTGCTTTTATGTTGAATGTTGATATGTGATTTCGTATTATCCTTTGTTTGTAGTCCTATGAAAAAAAGGTTTTAAAAGAAAACCGAAATATCGGTAAAATTGGTTAACCAAATCCTGATTAAATAATACACCTAAACTAATATTAGCATTAACTTAAAACACTTTTTAATTTCTTGAATGCAGGAAAAGTAAGTTTTATTAATAATGTGAACAATTACCTGAAGATTTTGATATTAGTATACCGTATGGTGTATCTGAATGGAATTTAACACTGAAATAGCTCTTTAAAATCACAGAGTTGGACAGTTTTTGGGTGTAATTGAAACATAGAAAAAGTAAATTATTGTATTCTGTAAATGTTGATGATTATTTTTTTGCAAATATGCTGACTATAAAATATTTTAATTTTAGATGTAATATCTAACTAAAAAAAAATCTGGAGTAGCCTAAACTCAACTTTATATAAAATATAAAGATGAAGTGGTATTGATTATATATATTCTCAATTATTTGTAACTGACTATATTTAGTTATATAAGTTAATATAATACCAAACTTCACTGGTATACAGTGTTCCATTTAGGTATAATATAAATGTCTAAATGGAAGGTGTTTATTAGTATTTCATTAGTGTTTGTGTGTGTGTGTGTGTGTGTGTGTGTCCGTATGTGTGTGGTATCTAAAGAATAAAAAAAACCTATTATCATCAACTTTGTGTTTTAGTTTTTCTCATCTTTTAGTTGGAATGTCTAGTTCGGTACTCAAATAACATTTTTTAGAGGAATTTTTTTTATGAAAAAAATATCAAATTTTTTCGTTGTGTTAAAAATCTGTTCATACAATTTTGTGTAAATTTGCTTTTTTGGTTTTTTTAGGTTGACATTGAGTATAAGCAGGATGAGGTGTGCATAAAATTGTCTCGGTCAAAAGTTCAAAATCTGTTTTCTAATAGTGATAAAGGAATTTCTAAAGGATTTTCGTGTGAATTGACCAGGATATTAAACAGAAAAGATTAAAATATGTATATTAATAAGTAATTAGATCTAATTGATTAAATTGAAAAGGAGAACAAATCAGTAAAGAATGTTTACTTGGAAAATAATAACCAAAAATATTGCCAAAATCATCAAGAGTACTATCGTGACACAACTAACGCTACCCTAAAAAATCTGCTAATATTTGGGGATTTGACGAATGACGTCTCCACACAAAAAAAATGTTTAATATGAAACTAACAACGTGTTTCGAACAATTTGAGTTCTTCTTCAGGTTTACATCTAAAAAAATACATAACTGTGAGCTTTAAGAACATAAGATTGAATTATTTGAAATTCAATACAATTATGAATGTTGAATTGAACTGTTGAGGTTTTTAACAAAGGAATTAGTATGAAAAATCACTTAGATAATCCTAAACATTAATAAAATATGACAACATACTGAAACATTATCCAATTTATAAGTTTGGATGTCATTCAAAACTTAGTCATTCCAGCTAACAGGTGACAATAAATGAAACATGACGATGATTATAGGTTCTTTCATTTTTTAGATACCATACACATACGCACACACACACACACACACACATACACACTCACATACACACACATACGCACACACACACTTATTAGTTATCTACATTGTTGAGAGTTGATCTACGGGATTGAAATCCCCAGGTTTGAGTAAATACTATACTATAACAGATTGCGCAAGTAATGAAACAGCTACTGTTTATAAAAGAAAGTCGTATTGTGTTTAACATCAAATTTTTTTTCGTGCATACTTGGTGTATAACGCCAGTTTTTATTTTGAAATTCGAAATCAATCTGACGAAAGGATACATTGGTGCGGTTGACAAAGAGACGTGCTTTGGGATTGCGGTTGCGTATTGCGGAAGCTTGCAGACCGCTACCCGAGAGAGCCAGCCGCCAGTTAGCGATAGTTAATGGTCTGTTATGCAACCTCAAGTGCTTCCTTGAACCTGTTATTCGCAATTGACATTGGCTCTAGCCAGGGGTCAGCTTCCCTCCCTTTTCAATGCCCCACATTGTCAAAACATTCATAGCCAAATAATCATTTACTTTCCATTCTTTTTCTATTATTCTTTAAATGCTAGCGTTGTAATAACTTCCTTTTTAATTCAGTAACTAGCAGATATATAAAACATAGACAAATAAAATAATAAAAATTGTTTACGAACCTATTAAATCAATCTCCCGTAGTTAAAGCTAAACATAAAGTTATGTTTAGTTTTAATAATAATTAATGGATGACTTAATTATAGTTATTTATTATTTTAAAAACACTTACTCCCATTTTACCTTAATTTTTATTTCTTTCACTTAATGTTATTTTTTCCCGCCTCATTTGGCAGCAGCACTGTCTACAACAGTTCTTCTTCTTGTATTCTATCTTTTTTTCTGATGGTCTGGCGGGCTGCTGACCTGATTACAAAGGGAGTCGAAATATAGAAGTGACTTTGTCAGTTCTTTCTATGTGTTTTGACTATATATATATATTTATAACAAACACTTTTTCTTCTTCTTGGACTTTGGTCAGGGTTAATATACGGAATCATCTTTTTGCCAACGTTTCGTCTTTATTTTAAGACATCCTCAGGGCTATAAACTGACAAAAAAACAATAAACAATGGACATTTGTCATTTCTACTTTAGAAACATCATAACAAATTCAAAAAACTTACTCAAGGCTAGCTTCTGTTACCTTACAACATAACCGTTATCACATGTAATGACAGATAACGGTTATGTTGTAAGGTAACAGAAGCTAGCCTTGAGTAAGTTTTTTGAATTTGTTATGATGTTTCTAAAGTAGAAATGACAAATGTCCATTGTTTATTGTTTTTTTGTCAGTTTATAGCCCTGAGGATGTCTTAAAATAAAGACGAAACGTTGGCAAAAAGGTGATTCCGTATATTAACTCTGACCAAAGTCCAAGAAGAAGAAAAAGTGTTTGTTAGTAATTTGTGGTCAAGAAAACAGTCCCGTATATATATATTCTCAAAAAATTGTTCTTGATCTTTTCTATTCTATTGTATTAGGCAGGTTTTGTTTTTGAGGGCTAGGTCAAATAAAAGAAAATAAACTCTTTCCTAGGTCAACGTTTCGATGTATTTGTACATAACCTTCATGGCTATAATTAGAGTAAGACTCTAATACTTTTAACAAAACAATCTACTAACTGAATAGGGAACTAAATTATTGACAACAACACATAAATACAACAGGTTATTGCTTTGAGTAGAACAATAAAAGCTAATACAAATTGCAAAATAGCGTACAAAAATACAAAAACACTGAACAATACAGTTTTTTCAAAACTAAAATACACCATACCTAACCAAAACAAAAGCGATATAGTATACCAAATTAACTGCGCAAATTGCAACATGACATATACAGGACAAACCAGTCAGTACTTAGGAAATAGATTGGCACAACACAAAACGGACATTAAGACAAAGAATATTACATGTGCCTTAGCAAAACATGCCCTGTCTTTAAATCACACTTTTGACCTTAAAAATTTAAAAAATCATTGACATGGAAGCAGGATCTGGGAAACGAATAATAAAAGAAATCATACACATACAGAAAACTCGGAACACTTGTAATTCTAGATCTGATATTGAAAAGTTCACCCATATTTATACAAACATTCTTTCACATCCCCAGTCACAATAACAATAGTTATATTATTGAAACATGGATTATAACCTTAAGTTGTAAACTAACCTTATTTTATAGTGCAACCTTCATATGTACACCCTCCTTGTTTGTTAAAATCATTAATGACTATAACAAAGCAGTCTTTTTCATATCAATAACCAAATATTTCACATGAAACATAAATAACCAATAGCACACATTCCAAGGTAAAAGTAATTTCCTTTTTTTTTGGTTTGTTTTTTAAATAGATGTGTACTTAAAATATTAACTCTGATTGTAAAATAACCTGTTGTATTTAAGTGTTGTTGTCAATAAATTAGTTCCCTATACAGTTTGTAGATTGTGTTGTTAAAAGTATTATAGTCTTACTCTAATTTTTACCTTGAAGATGATGTACAAATACATCGAAACGTTGGTCTAGGAAGGAGTTTATTTTCTTTTATATGACCTAGCCCTCAAAATCAAAACCCACCTAATATATATATATATATAAAATAAAGCCAAAAACAGAAATTTGTTTGACATAACTATCTTTAAATAAGTTTAACAATAAGGTAGTCACTCCCCCTGTAGTAAATGTTATTTATCAAATAACAAAGACTAAAGTTGTAACTCTGTGTCTAGAATTCTACAGAGTTAATAATTTGTTTATATGCGAGAAATATTAATTTTTTTTGTTTCAATTATAAATACTTTGTAGAAATAATATAATAAAAAAGTTGCATTCTTTGTGATAAAAGGGTGTCGTTTTCCGTGAAAATAATAACTTTCTGATGAATATTCATATCCGACTGGTTCTACTAAGAATGCCAGGAAGAACCATACCAACATCTTCAATTGAATATGTCCTTCTTCACAAATGTGTTCAATACAGATGAAAGTGGAATAACCATGATAAATACATTGAGGTTCAGTTCAATTATTTCTGCCAGAATTATTCTGCAGATATGATGAGAAATTCAGTTTTGCTTAAGTCATAACTAACTATCAAAGTAAAAAGAGCAACATTAGAGATTCTGGTACCAACTCCTTTAAAAGATGTATTTAATAGACAGATATGCTTGATCAATTGATTTTAATCAGAAAATGTAACGAAGAAAACAAAGTAGACAACCTTCAGAAAGACTGAAGTAACTCTTCAGATTCACCGTGGTGGCCATCTTTGCAACCAAGGTGACTGTAAAAAAAACAAACTTTTTAGTTGTCTATAATAATATACGTGACACATTTCAATGATAACAAACATATTTTCATATTAGAATGTTGTGTGTAAATAAATGTTGTGCTCCTGTACTCTCCTATATATATATATATATATATTTGTTATCCTAAGTTGTTATCAGCTTTTAATTTTATTTTAGTTAAATATTTTCATTATTTTAATTTTTATTTGGCTTTTATCTCTTTATCTTCCCTGTCTACCTTTCCTCCGAAAGTTGGCTACACTGTTTGAATGCTTCGGTTCGAACACCAAGCCACTCGTTATCAGCCTTTGTAGCGATTCACATCTATTCCTGACGACGAGGACATCGAAATATAGTACTGAGTTCAGTGATTTCTTTTCTGTGTGTTCTTTTGAAAATTCTAGTTTTATATATATATATATATATTATATTATTAAAAAGCAAGAATGTGGTGTCCTTTCTGATTTTCTGACTTTAGTGTTTTATTTATTTTTCCGTTTAGTTTTAGCCATTTATTTTGGCTCACTAAACTAACAACGACGAAAGGTTATGATAAAACCTCTACGTTTTATCTTAACATGAAATAACACGTAAAATAAAAATCAATTTCTAATCCTCATTAAGAAATTGATAAATATGGCTTAGATTATTCAACTAAAACAATGGGTTTTCGTCAGAGTCATATTTAAACTAAAACAAGTAAAATAAGGCACCTGGTGTGGTATTGAGAAAGGAGCTCAAGAGAACTATTTAAATGGGCATAAATTGTAAGGATAAGGGACGGTTGTGAAGTCAGGGTAAAGAAAGGAGTTTAGGAAGAAATATGTAAAACTACCTGCTTGCTATCAACCCTGGAAGCTGAATAAATTGCTCTTGATAAGAGTAAGTTTAACCCAAATATACTATTATTACTGTTTGAAGTAAATGCCTTATTTGATTTTATTAGTAAACACTGGATAATATGTTAAACCAATCTTAGCTTTTTTCCCGTTCATTTCAGAAATATTAAGTCTAATATATCATGTATCATATATGTTATAAATAAATTACTAACATTAAAAAGCACTTTGAAAGTTACATTGTCCTAATGCAACTAATGATTAATAAATTTTTAATATTAATAATAAAATCATTCAAACCTTTAATATCATAGATCTAAAAGCAAAGTAAAAGTTTCTTAGACAGATAATAATTGAAGATATTGTGAATAAACATAAATCTTGTTAGTTTTATAATTAAACTAGCTTTAATAAATAAATAAATTCAGAGAGAGAAAACACAGATGGAAAAACAAAAACTCATAACAACACTTACGCATCTGCAATGTCTTCCTATTACAAAGCACTATTTCAGTTAATTATTTTAATGATCATTAATGGGCTTAATTATAGTTGTTTATTATTTTAAATACTCATCCATTTTGTCTTAATTTTTACTTCTCTCATTTGTTGTTATTTTTTTCTCTCTTTGTTTGGCAGTAGCACTGTCGATCAGCAGTTCTTCTTGTTTTCTTTTTGCCTTGTTTGTCTAAAGACAAACTAAAAGTCTTTAGGTCACCGCTGTGCGTCTACTTTTAAGCAGCTCTTCAAATCATTTTAAATCAGAAGAATATACATTAGAAGATAAACTACAAATAAATTTATTTGTTTTGTACCTAACATTTTTAAAACCAAACTAAAATGCAGTAATATATCTTTTGGCTTTACTTCTGATATTCAAAATGATGTAAAAAAAGTAAAAATGTATGTTTGGAGTTGCTTTTAGTTTGTAGGAATTATTTTTTACAGTAATAAGTATCAATTAGGTCTTCGCGCAATATTTGAAAAACAAAAATTTAAACAAATCTCTGTTTTGAGTTTGTCCTTATATTAGATGAGACAGAGTAGAACACCAATCCAATATTCACAAACAAAAACTAGAAACAAAGAAATTTATTCAGTTTACACGTAATATTACGGAAGTAAAATTGCAAGTAATTTATCATTTGTTTGAGAAGCAAATTTCGTGTAGAAAAACTAGAATGCAATATATTTATTAAACTTGGTCTTAATAATTTATGCAACCATATAGGAAGTAAAATCTTTTGTTGTAATAACTAAAATAACAAATATTCTATTTATAGATATTCAAAAATTTAAATTATTACCATAACATTCGATAGGATTACTTTTGGGTTGTTCTACCGGGAAAAGCCGGCACTATTGTATAAATAGATTTTTTTAACAAAATAATATTTCTAAGCACAAACTTTGACCCCATTTTTTGGTCTCTTCTAATATTATGAACTTATAGAAATAGTTATTTCGCTCAGAATGTTTTGCTCTTCCTCAATTTCCTAACTGATGATAATACATTCATATAAAAAGAAGCTTTAAATTCCACGCATTAATAATGCACTGTTTCACTGAAACTTTGCAAAATTTAATATGTCAAAGAGAAGTGAATATATTTTTTCACTTTTTTCACAACTGAGATATCCAATTTTTTCAAAAATACTAGAATACCTTTTAGAGGTTGACTAAATGGTACAGCTAATATATTTCTATTCGTGAAGGGTTTCTTCTCAATTCCATTTCTCAATGATTCTTTGTTTTTTTTCAATACATTATGAATTAGTGTTTTAAGATATCTTAATGATGAGGCTATTTGATATGTGTGTTCCATTTCTTCACTGAGAAACTATACAAACTATACAATACAACTATACAATACTTCGCTATACAATTTGAATGCTTTGAATGTTTAAACGGATAGGTTAACACACACTCTAGAGGGTGATAAGGTCGTTGTCCGACTTTTTGTTTGATAGGCGATTCTACAGATTCTACATTGGGAGTCCTACATTTTGACTAACTCAAGTTCATTTCGAGTAGGGATCTTTAACGAGTACCGGGCCGAACGGCTTAACGTCCTCTCCGTGGGACGACGCACTCAGATTTATTCACCTTCCTCATGAATAAATCGAGAGCCAGGTGGGGATCAAACCCCGGACTACCAGCCCAGAGGTGAGTACGTTAACCACTAAGCTAACCTGGCCCCCTTAAAGTGAATGTTTTTGGGTTGGTGGAGTGAAATTGTTTAGTCTACAAATGTGAAGGCATTTTTCATAATACTCTATTGAAATTGTTCTACAATATGGATGGAAGTAAATTTAAATTATTTTGCGCAGTTTATGCATATTGACAATTTATGAAAAAATTTTGGACAGAAGATTATATAATAATCTATAAAAATATTTGGTGTGCTTCCCAAGTCGAATATTTAATAAAAATTAAAAGCTAGATTACTTCTTTATTACTGTGAGTTGAGTTGAAGGAATTCATTAAATAATCGTGTTTTACAACTGACTGAAGCTATAGTGGACTGAATAAGAAACGTGAAGGAGTTGTGTGAATAGTAAGTTAGAAAGAGCCTGGCTAATGGACTTTAGAGACGCGTAACCTTACCTGCTCTCATTGTGTCCGTCTAAGTGTTCCAGATTTAATCTCGACAAACCTCGCAGTTCTTTGTAAAATAGTACCTCTGCTTCCTTCTTATCACCCGGCGATATCAGTATGAATACCTTTCACTTCAGTATATATCAGTATGAATACCTTTCACTTCAGTATATATCAGTATGCATACCTTTCACTTCAGTATATATCAGTATGAATACCTTTCACTTCAGTGTATATCAGTATGAATACCTTTCACTTCAGTGTATATCAGTATGAATACCTTTCACTTCAGTATATATCAGTATGAATACCTTTCACTTCAGTGTATATCAGTATGAATACCTTTCACTTCAGTGTATATCAGTATGAATACCTTTCACTTCAGTATATATCAGTATGAATACCTTTCACTTCAGTGTATATCAGTATGAATACCTTTCACTTCAGTGTATATCAGTATGAATACCTTTCACTTCAGTGTATATCAGTATGAATACCTTTCACTTCAGTGTATATCAGTATGAATACCTTTCACTTCAGTGTATATCAGTATGAATACCTTTCACTTCAGTGTATATCAGTATGAATACCTTTCACTTCAGTGTATATCAGTATGAATACCTTTCACTTCAGTGTATATCAGTATGAATACCTTTCACTTCAGTGTATATCAGTATGAATACCTTTCACTTCAGTGTATATCAGTATGAATACCTTTCACTTCAGTGTATATCAGTATGAATACCTTTCACTTCAGTGTATATCAGTATGAATACCTTTCACTTCAGTGTATATCAGTATGAATACCTTTCACTTCAGTATATATCAGTATGAATACCTTTCACTTCAGTGTATATCAGTATGAATACCTTTCACTTCAGTGTATATCAGTATGAATACCTTTCACTTCAGTATATATCAGTATGCATACCTTTCACTTCAGTATATATCAGTATGAATACCTTTCACTTCAGTATATATCAGTATGAATACCTTTCACTTCAGTATATATCAGTATGAATACCTTTCACTTCAGTATATATCAGTATGAATACCTTTCACTTCAGTATATATCAGTATGAATACCTTTCACTTCAGTATATATCAGTATGAATACCTTTCACTTCAGTATATATCAGTATGAATACCTTTCACTTCAATATATATCAGTATGGATACTTTTCACTTGTACTGTGATTAGCACTATGATTTATTTTCCACCATTGTAACAGTTCAAAAGCTTACTGTATTTCAAAAATTGCTTTCTTTTTTTTTCCAAATATATTTCAAATTAATATCAAACAATATTGTTTTGATGACAATAATAGCGTTAAAATTACAGTAGTATATTTTCCTGAGATAATTTTTGTAAGCACTTAACTCTTTTTATTTTTTAATAGAATATTTATGTTGCTTTACTCTAGTAAGTAAACGTTTGCCCGATTGTCCAACATATGAAGAATCACAACCTCCACAAAGAATCCTATAAACACAACCTTCCTTTTCTTTCCTTTCAAAATTATTGACAAATTGTTTAATAATTTACCACCTCTACTTTAAACAACTGAGATATCTAATTTTTTCAAAAATATTAGAATACCTTTTAGAGGTTAACTAAAGGGCACAGCCAGTAGATTTCTATGCGTGAAGGGTTCCTTATCGATTCCAGTTCTCAATGATTCTTTAGTTTTTTTCAATACATTATCAATTAGTGTTTTAAGATATCTTAATGATAAGGTTATTTGATATGTATGTTCAATTTCTTCATTGAGGAACTCATCATTACACAATTTGAATGCTCTTAAGAACATATTTCTGAACACCTCTTTTTTAACATTAGAAGGATGAGAAGAGAAAAAATGAACATAAGAATAAACATGAGTAGGTTTTCTATAGATACTGTATAGAAGATTGTAAATTTAAATCTAGAATAATTAATTTTTTTTTTGTGGGAAACTCTTTTTACCACAGGAATTGAAGTGAGTAAGATCAAGGTCTTCTTCCATGATCAACTATAATTTCCTAACTCAAGAGTCAGATGTTCAAACACTTGGTTCTTCCATAAACCTGAAGGACAGACAGACAATGTGGTGTATACAGAGGCATTTACTTAACACTGTACTAATAATCATCTTTTCTCGTATTCTATAATTTCTAATGATATTTTGGAATAATATGTATCATCTCTGAAGAGCAAAGACAGGCACATTGCTAGTATATATATATATATATATATATATATATATATATAAAAAGATTTCACATAAACACGTGAAACAACAATCAATAATCAAACCACAATAAGAAATGGGAAAACAAGACTAAGATCTTTCAACCGTAACAAGCGGTCTTCGTCAGAGTCAAAAACCCAACTCAGTTGGGTTTTTGACTCTGACGAAGACCGCTTGTTACGGTTGAAAGATCTTAGTCTTGTTTTCCCATTTTATATATATATAATATATATATATATATATAACTTTTTTTCGTTGGAAATACGATCCAAAACGGACAAATATAGTGAACAGATATAGTGAAGATATTGAACTATATATATATATATATATATATATATATATATATATATATATTTGTAAAAGTTGGAAGCAGTCCTTCATTTAAACATATATTCTTAAATAACGCCCCATATTTGGCTTGTATCTGTTTCCTACACAATTTCTCCAGTTTCCGGAATTCCTTCCTCGTCTCTTCATTAAAACTATAAAGCTTATCACCAATATTGCTAGTTGACATGTTTCGAATGTACCACATTCATCATCAGGACAATAATGAGAATAATTATTATTCTCATGAGAATTATTCTCATTATTGTCTTGATGATGATTGTGGTACATTCGAAACAAGTCGACTAGTAATATTAGTGATAAGCTTTATAGTTTTAATGAAGAGACGAGGATGGAATTCCGGAAACTGGAGAAATTGTGTAAGAAACAGATACAAGCCAAATATGGGGCGTTATTTAACAACATATATATATATATATATTATATATATATATTATATATATATTTATTTTCAAAGTTTTTATTTCATATGTCGCAATCCATGTTATTTAATAACCAAGGCGTGAAATCCTATTGATATAAATACTACTCAGATGCCTCCCGTCAGACACCAGTGTTTTGTTGGGTCACCGACAAATATAACCACTGCCAATCCATGTATCATTGGTTAACACTTTTATCTATTTTTGTCACATTATATATCTTAATTTTTAAGAAAATAATACTTATTTTTGTTTACAATTAAATGATTCTTTAATGCTGTTTTACAGTGAATTAATTTTATTAAAATAAAATTTATTAATAAAAATTAATCATTAAAGAAATTGATTAATATAATTAAATTAAAATAGATATTAAATTTTAACATATATTCATTATGTCAAAAAAGTAATGATTTTATTAATTAATGATATTTGTTAAAGAACTTCTAGTAATGTAATAATTTAACAAATAATAAACATTTTAATTATTAATATCGTTAATTGCATTTATAAGGGACAAATTTTTGTCAAAAATAACCTTTTAACATTAAAAACTTTAATAAAGCATTGAATTGTCATAACGATTGTACTAAATTTGTGTACCTAATACTGATTTCAAATCATAAGGATTAATGGTGACAAAAAAATTCATTGACCGTCGGAATTCTTCTAGATATTATATAGTTTTCATGAATGTATTACATATGTTTTAGGTTTTTATATGCTTAGGAAGAAATAAATACATATTTATATTGTTTTACACCAAATTACTTAACGAGTAGGGTTATTCTTCTTGTTGAATATATATATCTATATATATAACAAATTCAATAATATATCGACCGTTTGATAGAATAGGTGTGTTCTCTAATCGGGGTTCGGTCAATTTTTCAGGATAAAAAATCAAACTCTCGTTGCCAACGTTTCGGTTTTATTTAAAACCTTTTTCATAGGCCTACAAACAAAGGATAATAAGAAATCACATATCAACATCAAACATATACACAATATGAAAATGGATTGTTACAACTTATGAATATTACAAGCAGAAATATTTCAGAGATACATAAAACAATATTACTTACAGAAGTAAGATTTTTTTAACATTTTCTTATATATTATATTACATTTATTTAATATATTTATTTATATTATATTTATATTAAGGTATACATTATTACCTTAGTATATTTGAATTACAAAAAAAGTTGAAATTCAATGTTGTATTTCAATAAACTATAATGCTGCATTTAGTGGCATTTTTACAAACACTCTGCATAACATTTTGATATCCCAGAAAAATTTAAAATGAATTCTTGAATAGTACGTCAAAAAAGAAATTGGAAAATAAACAATTCTTTTTAATTACTAATAAATAAACTAGATGTTTTACTTAGATTATCAGTGTCCGTTTTTCCAGTACACAGTTTTTACAGTTTTGGCTTTTACTTGATTTTCGAAATAGTTATATTTTTCAAGTATGCATGTAGTAGTAGGCAACACTGTAGGTTGCTGTGGCAGCTCCACAAGGGAACACACAGAGGCCGAACATTGGGCCCTTTGTGATACATACAATGAAGATTGACTACACATATTGGGAGTCCTAAATTTTGCCTAACTCAAGTGTATTTAGAGTAGGGATCTTTAACGAGTACATGACATCGTACCGACGGCTTAACGTCCTCTCCGATGGACGATGTGCTCAAATTTATACACCTCCCGCGTGAATAAATCGAGAGCCAGGTGGGTATCGAACCCTGCACCTACCAGTTTAGAGGCGAGTACATTAACCACTGAGCTACCCTGGTCCCTCAAACACCGTACTGAAAGTATAAGTAATTAGTAATAAAAATGTAGGAATAATACAAGTCCTGTTTCATGCCAGATCCAGTTTTTTTTATTGCAAATAAAAATGTTACATATTACAGTCTATATTAATACAAAAATAAATATAACTGTATAAATAAATTTATAAATTCATAAACAGATTTAATTTTATGAAAAATCCTATAATGGGAATTCATAGAGATAGATAAAACAATATCTATTATTTTAGATAAGACAACACAAGTAGTCATCATTAGGACTTCCATTCATTTTATATGTCTAAATGGTGACATTATTTCATCTTAAGAATTTTTTTTAGTTATGTTTTTAATTTTACGTCATTTTACAGGTTCTTCAAGGAAGATCTAGGCCTGATTTTCAGCTTTCCCTGACTTTTTCCGTTCTTCCTACTAACCTACAGGTAAGTTTGTTTTATATTAAGTACAATAAAAACAGCCTAGGGCATTTTTTTTTTCTAAAGTTGACGTGTTATTTCAAGATAAAAAAAAAATCTAAACGCAAACTAAAAGTTTGTTGTTATAAATATTTCAACTGATTGAGAGATTAGCTTTCAATTAGTTAAATAAATTTATAACTGTTAGATTTGAATTTATTAGTGGAGTGAAGTGAACTCAAAGAAGGTTTAAAGTTGTGGTTTACGAGGGGAGGTTTGCGCATCTGAAGTATGGGTTAGGCGACGTAATGAGTTTTGATAAGGCGTCCTATACAAGATGGTTATCAAAGGAAGGCTTTGGTTCATCCTGCGGGCTGATTTAAATAATGGCTTCTAATAGAGAGTTATCTGATAAAGGTTTGGGAGCCTGCAGCACCTCACTACATGCGTCTCTTACATAATTCACCAGCCATCACTCCTGCCTTAGCTTTGCTAGTCAGTTCATTCAGTTACACACACACACACACGCACACACGCACACACACACACACACACCACTCATTAAACTACCTATCTGTCTTTAAATTAGTTTCTCAACTTTTATTTCAACATTTAACTCACGAGACTATGTCATCTCTTTAACAACGACTACAATCAAAACAATAATTTTCTAAATTCATATACCTTTTTATTTTAAATAACAAGTAATGCTATACTGTTATTGCTCTATGGTATAATAAAAATTGGAATATACTTCTACAACATGTTGCTTAACAAACTATAACTTACTTTATTCCAATTACATTATAATTAATTTTCTTGTTTGTTTGGTTATTAAATACAAATTTCTTCTCAAATAACATCTTGTAATTTTTTAATAAAAGTAGAAATTTAATGTGAGTTGAAAAATAACTAGCTTATAAGTTAGATGTAAGAAGAGCACACAAAAATACTTGGTTTACTTAATAGACATTATTATCTTCAATCATTTGAACAGTGAATTCCCTAAACAATGTTTTCTGATAAATTAAACATGTTTACATAAATAATAATGGGGTGTTCTTGAACACAAGCTCAGAGATCGCGGCGATGAATTGGTTGTTTTGGATGATGCTACGCTTGAATTCGCCTGATGTTACTTTAATAGTTTTCACTGCCACATGTTCACGGGGGCCAGGTTAGCACAGTAGTTAAAGTACTTCGGAACTGGTAGGTACGGGGTTCGATCCCCACCTGGCTCTCGATTTATTTACGTGGAAGGTGAATAAATCTGAGGACGTCTTCCTTTAGAGATGACGTTAAACTGTCGATCCTTAGCCTAGACGATGTCAAGGAACTCGTTAATAATCCCTACTCTAAATATACATGCTTAGACAAAATTTAGGACTCCCAGTATAGAAAAACAGGTAATATGGCTTGCCTATTACTAAAGTAGGTGCCAAATAATAAATGAACCACCATTTCCGCCCTTAGAACATCCCTGAAAGGTAAAAGCCGTTAGAAGTGTGGGCGTTAGAAAACAAACTCCCACATGTCCATATTCTCCAAGATGTACTCTCATAACTCCAATCTTTACACTAATGAAGAAAAGCTGTCATCCTTGACACCTACCAAATGTTTTTTTTTTTCAAAATTCAAACAATCCTTTAACCAGCGGGATTAGAGGTGTTAGGTTCGCTTAGGTTTCGTATCAACAGTCATGACAAGAATAATTAGAAAGAGAATTGGGCCATCGATGCCAAAAACAGTCGAAGCCATCCGTGTAACTATGCACTCGGCCGATTGAAAAGTCAGGAGAAAAAGAATACATGTAGTAGTAGTAGTAGTAGTAGTAGTAGTAGTAGTAGTAGTAGTAGTAGTAGTAGTAGTAGTAGTAGTAGTAGTAGTAGTAGTAGTAATAGTAGTAGTAGTAGTAGTAGTAGGGAACTCTTTAGGTTGCAGTGGCTGTCCCACAAGGGACCACACATAGGCCGAACATTGGGCCCTACGTTATACCAAACAATGAAGATTGATTCCACAGATTGGAAGTCCCAAATTTGTCCCAACTCATGTGTATTTAGAATAGGAATCTTTAACAAGTACCTGACATCGTACAGTCTCGGGATCGACGGCTTAACGTCCTCTCCGAGGGACGACGTACTCCGATTTATTCACCTCTCGCGTGAACAAATCGAGGGCCAGGTGGGTATCGAACTCCGGGCCTAGCAATTTCAGAGGCGACTACGTTAACCACTGAGCTAACCTGGCCCTCAAGAATACAACTAATAATGAAGAATGATAAAAATGAAAAAAATGGAAAATCTATAAAGAGAAAACTATAGATATAGATAGATGAGAAATGATGAAAATACGTATAAGAGTAAAGGGGAAGGGAGGTAGGAAAAGTGGAAGAGAGAGGGAGGCGAGAGAAAAGAAAAAGAGTGTTATAAAGAAAAAGTAAATGAAACATAACGGTGATTAACATAGATGAAATAAGGAAGGAGTAAGAATTTGAGAATGTGTCATGTTCCTTGAGATTGTGACAAGCAGAAACTAAAAAGATTAGGTGATTCATATGATAATGATAATAAAGAATTATATCATAGGAATAGTAAAACAATACGTGTTCTGTTTAAACAACAAGTTCTTTTGTATTGGAAGTTCGCCACGTGTCTGGTGGTCACACGTCACTATTCATCAAAAACACTGAATGGCAGAACGCAGGCCACGCTCGCAAATTAGCCCTCGCGGGCTTTTACTCTGCCTACTGTATAATCCAGCAGTTCATCACATGCCCCAGCACAACACTCGGCCATCAAGCGGTCCTCCGTGTTTACATCAATCAACTGAATACTCTTTCAATTCATGACTTTTTTTCAGTTTTTACTCTAATACCAATTTAAAAACCATACAACTTTATCATACAAAAAACTACTTTTTGTATACAATACTATACTATACATACAATACAACTACTACACATACAATACAATACTATACACAATACTAATATTTTATCTTTGTTATAAGATTATAATTTCTTTCTTTAATGATATCTTTCATTAAATGACAACAAAAAAGAACATTTGTTTGGACAAAAAAATGTTTTGTTCACTCATTAGCTGTGCAATCCGTAACTGTGTGGTATTTACTCATACTGAGGTAAATGGATAAATCGAAGTCTCTACACATAAAAAAGAAGTCTTTTTATTCTACACGTTTCGAACACTTTGTGTTCATCGTCAGGTAAACTTCTAAAAAAAGGAGTGAAGGACGGACCAGAGTCGGCGAACGTTCGATGCGTAAAATAAACAGACTTCTTTTTTTGTGTGTAGAGACTTTGATTTATCCATTTACCCCAAATGTCTTAGTATTTTTAACGTCTTCATACAGTTACAAATGATGATTTTTTTTGAAATAATTTTTATAATCAAAAGTTTTTAATTATGTTCATCATCAACATAAAGACAAAGTACAGAAGAACCCATTACATTTATAAAGAGTAAATTTGTAATCTGAATAAAAAATTAATATTGATAGAATTAAAAGTTGTATAGTACCATATACAAATTACCTTTATTCTTAAAATCAGAAAACTAAAAAAGGCACCAGTGAAAGCTTCAGATTTAAATGGCTAGATTAAATAAGTAACAGGTCTCATTAGGTGTGAGTATTATTTCACAAAACAGTGTAAAATATATATTGTGAAAATATGTGATTCAAATTTTCAAGTAGTTCAAGTTGAAATTTCAAGATCTCAAACTTCAAGAAGTTGAGATTTGACTCTGACGAAGACCACTTCTTACGGTTGAAAGATCTTAGTAATTTTTACTGTAACTGGTAAAGTTCAAATGTCTCTGGCAAAATTAATATGGGATTTACCCCATAATGAAAGAAAAATAATCAGAAAATTAGAGACAGTCAGCAAAAAAAAAGTTAATGCAGAGGCTGCTGCATATTTCAATTCAACTTGTTTGCTGTTTATCTATACATATATATATATATATATATAGATAAACAGCAAATCTTCTTTTAAACAAGTTGAATTGAAATATGCAGCAGCCTCTGCATTAACGACTTTTTAATTTTTGCAGAAAAAATATATAAAGTAAAATATATATTTTATTAATAATTATATATATATAAGAAAACAATACCTTTATATATATATATATATATATATATATATATATAAGGTATTGTTTTCTTGACAACAATTTACTAATAAATATTTTTTCTTCTTCTTGGAGTTTGGTCAGGGTTAATATATGGAATCACCTTTTCGCCAACGTTTCGCCTTTATTGTGAGACATCCTCAGGGCTATAAATCAAGACTAGTTCATATATATTATATATATAATATAATATATATCAATATTTATTATATATATTTATAATATATATATGATATATTTATATGAGTCGTTATGAGCCTTTGGAGCGATTCACATCTATTCCTGATGACGAGGACATCGAAATATAGTAGTGAGTTTAGTGATTTCTTTTCTGTGTGTTCTTTTGGAAATTTTAGTATATATATATATATATAATATTGATAGTAGGCCTATGAAAAAGGTTTTAAATAAAAACAGAAACGTTGGCTTTGAGAGTTTAATTTGAATCTGAAGAACTGACCGAGTCCTGTTAAACTGTAGTTTTATATATATATATATATATATATACCAAAAGACAAAAAATAGGAAAACACTACCAAACACACGTCAATATTTAGACGAATGGTCATAATGTAAGGGGAGACGTAATCAGCTTGAAGAGCAGAAACGGGTCTCTGCGTTGGTTCGCTTGGTCATCCTCTATTTATTCTCTAGATGATAGTTGAAACCAAAATTTGACACTGAAACTGTTAGTGTTTCCTTATTTATATATTTTGATTCATACAGAACTATTTGTCATTATTTTGAACTATTTTTTTTTTTAGATATAAATTCAAATATTATAAACTGTATTTATTAATAGTAATGTATATTATTTTCACTTGTATTAAATTGACTTCAATACTAGTTAGAAATGATAATTTGATAAAGCAGAAAACTTGTTTGAAAACATTTTAATGTTTAACCAAAACAATCAAAGTTATTAACTAGAATGCTGAGATAGGAAATTAACCACTTTATAGTGGTAATATTTTTTTATGAGATACTTAAAAAGATGGAAAGATTGCTTGAATGAAGCCGTTATATAATAGTGGTTTTCTCTTGGTTAGGAAAATCAACAGGTGAAGTTGGCATTAGAGGGAGGTGATTTGCAGTTAAGAGGTCATGCCAGCAGGTGTACGTGATCAAGTCCACGTACTCTTCTCCGCTTCACTTGCAATTCTCTCTTTTCTCTTTTTATTTTTTATTGCATTCCTTACTTTAAGTTTCTAGTTGAGTGAGTTGTAAACATTTCTTGAGTTATAACTGAATATTATTACAATAGCAAACATCTCTAACAGGGTTAACTAATATTGAAAAAAAAAAAACGCCACAATAACAACAAATAGGGGTGTTCTGATTATTTAAACTATATTGAAATTTCGATATTTGCTGTAGGTTTGCCTTCAATAACAATGCGGCCACACGAGAATACTGTCAAACTTTGCGGGTTCTGAGACAACTAACAGTAAACTTTGTACTAATTCATGACTTCTCTTCTTGTTGTTGTAGAAATAGGTAATACGTATGAGATATAGATATCTATTCGTAAGTTTCCGGAATGCCGGGCACTTCTTCAGGAGAAGTTGACTGGGTTAGCAATAGACTAAAATAATGTACGTTTTACTGTTTGATGTAAGTATATTTAGGCCATCACAGTGGTCAGGCCAACCTACAATGCATTCAGGTTTAGGTCTACCATAGGATTCCTTTGAATTCGGTCGTCCTCCTCCGAAGAGGGACCAGGTAACCCCTGTTACCCCGGGACCAGGGTTTGCTACTAATAGTTAATTGGACCCCATGAGGGCGTCGTTGTGAGGAGTGTTGTTAGTACCTCAAGAGAAAACGATTCACAGAGAGAGATTAAACCTTTCGTTGACTAAACACCACCTGGTCTGTGCTAGTTATGTGAACTGAACATACATGGGCTAATAACGTCTTGACGGGTGGCTCATAATGTATGTTTCGACGGGTTGCTCATAACGCCTCATTTATAACGTTCCTTATAACGTCTCGACGGGCTGTTGATAACGTCTTGACGGGTAACTCGAAACGTCCCGACGGGTCACTCATAACGTCTCGACAGGTAGCTAATAACGTCTTGACAGGTCGCTCACAATGTTTCGACGGGTCACTTATAACGTCTCAACGGGTCGCTCATAACGTCTCGACGGGCTGTTGATAACGTCTTGACGGGTAACTCAAAACGTCCGACGGGTCGCTCATTACGTCTCGACAGGTAGCTAATAACGTCTTGACAGGTCGCTCACAACGTCTCGTTGGGTCGCTCACAATGTTTCGACGGGTCACTTATAACGTCTCAACGGGTCGCTCATAACGTCTCGACGGGCTGCTGATAACGTCTTGACGGGTAGCTCACAACGTCTCGACAGGTTGCTCATAACGTATAGACGGGCCGCAGTTCGCCCAGATCTACCTAATGACATAACAATCTATTGTAGTAAATATTTATTTTTAATTTGTGATCTTATCATCATATACAAACTGTCACAATAAATGTTACAGAACCATCCTGTTAACAGGATTATCAAACAAGTACTGCTCTAACAACTATCCCTGAGACATTGAATATCAGCTCATTAAATTTCACGGAAAAGACACCGAAGGGAAAACAAAAACATGATTCTTTGCAAATAACTGTATTTTCTACACAAATATACATATACAAATAGCAGACTATAAATGTGATATAGATGATTTTTTTTTTGACAATTTACCAAGTAGTGGTAACTGTTAGGATGTTAACATGAGGCTACAGCCACCTATCTTTAACATATCATTATTCTACACATAAGTAATAACTCATCATTAAAGAAACCACATACAAAATAATTAAAAAAATCAAATATTTACATAAGTATTAACTACATGATACTTAAAGGACAAATAAATTATTAGTTCTTGATTAAAGATGTAAAATTGAGTTGTAACTTAAAAAATAACTAACAACTATGGTGGCTGCAGCCAGGGGCAGGTAGGCGGCGGTACATATTCTATGACTCTAAACGGGTTTTAAAAAGCTCCTATCAACTAATGGCAATTTAACTGTTCAATAAGGTAATCCATTGAGATTGAGCTAAGAATACTTGCTCTTTGATAAAACATATTAACTTTTTGACATTTTATTCCACTAAAACTCTAAAGCACATTTATAAACTTGCTTATTAAAGTTTATAAATTACAAGATTTGGTGTGATGGGTCAGAGAGGAACTTTAAAACATTTGTAAGTCTATAGGTCTCGATATCACACTATCAGTTCTTGTTGTTTTTTTTTTCAATTAATGAAAAAAAAAAGAAAAAAAGCGAACAAAAAGGTTTTTTTTTAAAAAAAAAACACATGGTAAAATAAGGTTGCTCATTAGCTTTACAAAATAATTCAGTTTAACTGTTTTAAATTCTTTTTAAAAATCATCAGAACTCCTTAGATTAGTTTAAAATTGAATAAATTATACAAATTGAATAAGTTATATATTTTGGATCTTTTCTATTATCTATAGAATAGAACAGATTTATTTTTTTACGAATAAGGATGATTTGGGAAAAGTTCAATAAGTATTAGGGACACAGATAACATGACTGCTTAAAAGATGTCTATGACGACCTTAAAAAAAGGAATACACAATTTTTCAAAAGTAGATACACAGTTACAGATCAAAAAACTCATATAGCTATAAAAAAAAACGTTGGAAATCATTTCTATTGACCAATTGCTCCTGCTTATTTGCATTACTACAATTCAAAGTTCATTAACTGTCTAATGTTACAATGTTACATTAACTGTAATGAACAAGTTAATGTTACAGACATAGGATCCTGGTTTATAATATTGATATTATACAAATAATATTGTAGGTTCATTAAAGTTGAAGATTACTGGAAAAAATATCTAGTTATTTATAATTTACTGGAAGTCTTTCCTGAGGACAGTTTTTAGTTTCATTTAGCTTAGTGATGACTCATGTTTGCTTCTATCAACATAGTTGTTCAACATTTAAAAAGATTTCATATCAACACGTGAAATAACAATCAATGATCAAATCACAATATGAAATGGGAAAACAAGATTAAGATCTTTCAACTGTAAAAAGCGGTCTTCGTCAGAGTCAAAAACCGAAGTGGGTTTTTGAGTCAGTTGGGTTTTTGACTATGACGAAAAGTGCTTGTTACAGTTGAAAGATCTTAGTCTTGTTTTCCCATTTCATATTATGGTTTGATTGATAGTTGTTCAAGTAGCACAACTTAAAATATATCATAGTGTTTTAACAATATTTATGCTCATATATTGTTAATTATAGACAATAGAAAGATCCAAAAATGTTGATTTCATATTAAAATTGAAGTTGCTATTTAAAAAATTATGATCAATAACAATTTTATACAAGACACATTTACAAAATCACTTCGTTCTGTCAATATGCAAGATTAGTAATGAAATACAATAAAAGTGCTTTGGGAGTTAAGGATAAATTGTTGTTTGTATTATCAAGTATTAGAGAGCAGTGATACTTTGTACGAAACATATTTGTGAAACTCTTAAATCATATTTTTTTAAAACATATATATACACAAGAATACAATCATTAAAACTATTTGAACGTTAACAACAATCTAGAATTGGTGAAATGATGAGTTAATTAAAAAATATTAATATCAACTTAAATAAAGAATCAGAGGAATTCGACTCTTTAGCAAGGACATCTCCTCTTGTTGGAGGAACAAGGAAAAGCAGTCTTTCAAAAACTGAACTAAAATACACAAAGTAACAGATCTTTAAAGGAAGTAAACTAAAGTTCTGTACATAATAATGATCAATATGAAATAGAGCTGGAACACAGAATTGATGGGATACAGAGAATAAAGTATTGGCTAACAGCCAATATCACACTGATTCAAATAGTTGGGTATGGTTTCCTTGATTTAATTTTTTAAACTTTGTTTATTAATAAGTAATAAGTTTACATGAATTAAGTAGGGGTGAATTGTTAGTTGTCTCTTGGAATATAAGTTAAGGAAATATGCAATTCTAGCCAGCTCTTAAGCATGGAAGAGATAGATAGTCAGTGTACAAAAGCCTACGACATAGGTTTAACCTAAAAGTCTGTACAAACGAAACAGTCACGGTTCTTGAGAGAACTTGCGACTTAATGCTTGCTGAATGGATGTCATCCACAGCTAAAGGATTGGGTTGCATAGTAAAGCCTGCATTTGCCATAAGCTGGCCACACCCGCCGACTTGACCGCCCAGCACCGCACCGCTCAGGGTTCGAGAAGCACAAAGTCCTCCTCTTCGAGAGAAGAGTCGGGCTCCTCAATATCAGGAGGAGCACGGTGCTTGCGGTGTCGGCGAGGGTGCCGGCCAGCAGGTCGAGGCACGCAGTCTCGCCTCTCCTGGTCTCCACGACACCACCGGCGTCTCTTGCGCCGCCGTCGCAAGGCCGGCCCTCGCCGCAGACAGCGGCCAGTCTCACGAGCTCCTGGAGGACCACTGCCACCGCACCGAGCCACACCTCCGCCGCCCTCCACGGCCTGAGTCAGCACACGCGTGTACGCCGACAGCTTCCCCAGAGAGGACCCTCCCCGCACCTGCACCCGCCTCGGTTCTCCCGCCCTGTTCAGCGCCAGGTACAGGGTCCTCCTACTGTTCGAGTACTTTCCCGATGAATAGGTATTATAGTGATTGCTCTCCATCACCTCGTTGAATATGCACTCATCCCAATACTCTTTCTGGAACATCAAACAAAAACACATCTCAATATTATATACGACTTTTATCAGAACAGAAAACCATGAACAATAAGACGTCATTACAGTATGAACGAACTTAATATCTGACATGAATTACTAAAAATTCAAGTTAGAGTAGCATAGTATCCAAGCAGTAGAAGGCCTATGGTCTGGAACTGCTAGTTACGACGTCCACTATAGTGTTCGTTGGTCGTTGGTGTACAATGAAAACTTGAAAATTCCTTACATATAAATCATTAGTTGTGCAATCTGGATAAACAAACCAAAAGTCTTCGCACAAATGATGTTTTATTCAACAACAACGCGTTTCGAACACTTTATGTTCATCATCAGGAAGACACCAAGGATGTGGTGCTGAAGGGTTGGTCCAAAACGTATGTTTTAAAAAAACTCTTTTTCAGAATTAAGAGTTGTTTTCACTGGAGCAACCCGTCAGCATCACATCCTTGGTGTCTTCCTGATGATGAACACAAAGTGTTCGAAACGCGTTGAATAAAACTTCATTTGTATGGAGACTTTTGGTTTGTTTATCCATTTTACCTCAGAATCCTTACATATATATAATCAATTTTAGAACTTACAAATTCAGTATAAAACAAAATCTAAGTCTTGTTTGAAAAATATTCTTAGTTGCACACATCGAACACTTATGTTTTCGTAATATTTAAACTTTCTTTAACGATATTTTATATTTTTATTTTTAACAATGTATTATTAATAACTTTGTTAGAAAATAACTACGCAATAATTTCTCGTAAAAAAATATGTTCATATGGATTTTTTATTACAAAAAAATTAATTGTCAGTTTATGCATGCCATAACATTTGTGTTAATACACAATTTTATTTAACTATGTTTAAAATAACTTACGTAAATCTTATATTAAGAAGCAAGTTAAAAGGCAACATTAAACAGGTCGTAACCAGCGCTTTCACTATGCTGTAGAATTTTGCAATACGATTATATTTAGTTTTGATTTAAAACTACTTCCAAACAACTTAAATTATTTTTTCAGTCATAAAGTATTTAAGTACTTTTAAAACTCATTTCATCCGTAAAAAATCGATTTATATAGACAATTTTATTTTTATAATAAAGCGGCTAGTTTTAGTTAAAATTTTAATTTTTAAATTGGTTGCCCGAATTAATCATGTTGAAATTTTAATATTTCTACTGGTTTAGTGTATAAAAGAAAACAAAACAAAAAAATAATAATCGCTATGGATGTTTGGGATAAATGAGCCGCTTATTTTATTTTGAAAGTGGCCTAATTCCATTTATGTTAAAATCGAGATATTTAAGGGTTTGCGTTTTACAAAATTTAAAAATATTGTCATTTTATTTATCAACTAATTTTTGTTATAAAAAAACTTAGTAATTTTAAATAAATTTTGTACAATTTGCTGCAAAAGGTAAAGATAACGTAAAAATGTAATTATTTAAATAGCTAGCTAAATTTTTTTGGAAAATGGAATTAGGCCACTTTCAAAATAAACGGCTCAAATATGAAGTCACATGTCAATTGAATCAGAAAAAAAAAAGACAATTCTTTTAATCTAATAGTCAGAACACTTTTAATGCAATAAATAAAAAGAATTGTAAATACTTTGAGTTTTCAATATCTTTTTTATAGCCTTTTCAAATTTTCTTGAGAGTGTTCTTATTCACTGGATAATAAGAAAGGTGTTTAAATGAAGGACTGCTAGTAGGTTATGAGTATCAAATTTAGAAATTATACATTTCGAAGTTGGAATAGAATTACTTTTAACATTGAGTGTAATATTGAGATGTTTATTAATTTTTGATAGCGTTTTAGGTTATAAAGCAACATTCTATTAAATACATGAATATACTATTACCACTGAGGTTAGTATGATTAATATTAGAAATAGAAAAAACCGTCATACCTCGTAAGTTGATATCGGAGACGTTGGAGCGCTTTCGGATCTTGTCCGAAAGTATCAACGTACGAGGTATGACGGTTTTTTTCTAGTTCTAATATTAAACATTCTATTACACTCTATATATAAATTTCGTGAGTTTGTTTGTTTGTTCAGCTATTTTCCGTGGAGATAGAGACCTGGAATTAAATATATATTATTTACTACCTGAATGATGTTAAATAAAAGAAAATTATCACTATATTCCAAAATTGGAACCAGAGTAGCAGGTGTCTTGCGTGCTCGCCGATGACAACAGCAGATTAAAAATAAATTAAACAAAAAAAATTTTGTATTTAAAATTTGCATAATTTAAACAATGGTAATAATGTAAAGGCATGAAGCAGCCAAGGTAGCCAGTCGCTTGCGTGCTCGCCGATGACAATAATGAAAATATATTATAAATAAATGTAACAAATATATAATAAACTACTACATTAGAAGTTAAAAATGAATAGTTTTAGAAACAAACTTGAACACAACTGTCAGATAAAATACGAACGTTCTAAGGTAATATTATAAAGACACATTCCTTTCATTAATGTTATTTTAAGTTAGGTAAATAAATTAAATATTACAATTTACAAATTTCGTTTGTTTTAAATATATTTGATTGTGTACGAGTATATAACTTGAATTGTTGTTTTATGTAATTATGCCATAACATTTTTTTTTAAATGATTTTTATTTTTCTAAATATACTTACTGTGTATATATCTTGAATCATGTTAAGAATACTATATCGAAAGCTTGGGCCATATAAGAATCTATTTCCGTGACTTAAAAACAAGAAACAACAATTAAAATTATTCCTATCAATCATGTGCAGTGAATTTCAATACCTATTGTTATGATTTCTGAGTGACACAAAGGGGTCACGGGTAGTCTAGTGAAGATATAAAATATACCAGGTTTTAAAGAACTCTAGTGCCGTGTGTTTTAACCTAATCAAGTTGTAAGCTTAATTTAAAGATTTTTACAGTTATTTTTAGTTCTTGAGTATTCTATTTAAAGCAAAGAATTTCCGATAATAGAAAGCCACATTGTGTCTGGCTGCTTAGATTTCATTTTTGTTAGATCACAAAGTAACAGTTATTATGAAAGTGGTTTAGAAAAGAGGCAAATATTTGCATCCCAGATGAATGGAGACGTGCAGATCGCATATAAAACCATACAGTCAAATAAACAGCAGGGAAAGTGCATAGGTATTTCACGAGTTGCCTGTTATTCCAGATCAAAAGAAGAATCTGAGTTCAAGGAACAGTTTGCTAAATATTTGCACTTGTGTTCAGTAACAAAAGAAAACGAGGCCATTAACTCTGAGCTAATCTCAACAATTCAATAACAAACAAGGGGGTTTATTTTAGGATTGTCATAACTCACACACACCGCTTGAGGAGTAGTTCTACGTGGGGAATAAATACATTTTTATAGCAATACTGCCTTCATTTACTCAAAAAGGAACCAACATTATAATTACCGTAAGATTTTTTATTGAAGTCAAAAAGTTTTGTTTTAATAAAGATAAGGTCAAAATATTAAAATAAATCTTTCAGACAGAACCAGTCAGTTAAGATATTTCCTACCAAAACCAAAGTTAAAGACAAGAAAATTTTGATATGTTGAAAACGTATTAAAAGAACAATTTACGGTGTATACTTTTTTTTATTTTAGTACAAAATTTTAATTAACATTACAGGAAAAAGGAGTAATTCTAAACACAAAACAATTGTTTTAAACACAAAATACTAAGGATGATAAACTTTGTGATGGAGTTAGGTTTACACAAACACGTAGTAATGCAGCAAACTTGCCTTCGTACTGAGGATCTCAGGTTTGGAGAGGAGTGGGAGGGAAGAGTGGTATTTTAAAAGGTTCTCTTTGCTCCCACTCCTCTCAACCCCTCAACATAATGTTTTTGCATCTAGTGTTTCAGTTGGGTTTTTGATTCTGACAAAGACCGCTTGTGACGGTTGAAAAATCTTCGTCTTTTTTTCCCAATTTCATATTGTGGTTTGATCATATATATATTATATATATATATATATATATATATATAAAGATTTCACATAAACACGTGAAACAACAATCAATGATCAAACCACAACAAGAAATGGGAAAACAAGACCAAGATCCTTCAACCGCAACAAGCGGCCTCAACCGCAACAACCCAACCTCAGTTGGGTTTTTGACTCTGACGAAGGCCGCTTGTTGCGGTTGAAGGATCTTGGTCTTGTTTTCCCATTTCTTGTTGTGGTTTGATCATATATATATATATATATATATATATATATATATACCGTTATAGCGGTCGAAATATTGAAAAGTGAGTCTTTGTTATGTTTCTTTCTATGTGTCACAGTATATTTTAAGGGTAATCTGTCCTGCCGGACCGTTTTTGTTTATCATGGTATATATATATATATATATATATAATATATATAAATTATAGAAAGTAGTGAGATTAAATTATTTTAAAAATAACCTCATAGAAGATGTGAGAATAACTAATGGATTATCTGAAAGGTTTCATGTATTTAAAATTTTCCATTGCTGATATTGAGAACTGCAACATTAGTAGTATTTTTGAAATTATTTCTTTTCAATTTGTTGTGCGTAATCATAATTATGTGTAAATTCTCATAAATGATCTTTCTTCTATTCTAATGTATTATTACTTTACTATAAGTATGGTGATTGTAAAAAAAATTTGAGTTATTTTGACGGAATTACATGTTTTGAGGTCCCCAGGATAGTTTTTATGATTTTTTTTGGATGAGGTATCTGTGTGTATTTGTGTGTGTGTGAGTGTGTATCCTAAAGTTTGTGTAGACGATACGTTCTAGAATCTTTGATGGACTTAATGAATACTTTACACAAAATTGGACTTCATTATAATATAGATTAATCCAATTTATTTGCGAGCAATTACACCTGATAGGAAAGTCAATTTTTGGCCAAAATAGGTTTTTAGACAACATATTTTGAAATTTAGACAATCAATCTTGAAATTTTGGGATTATCTTTAAAGCTACAAAACAATAACTGAAAAAAAAAACTTGAAGAGCTCACTGAAGACAAAACCTGACAAATTTATGACTAGTATATTTGGATTTGGAGTGGAAAGCCGGAGCTGGCAGATAAGGAGGGTAAGAAATGAATAAGTGACGTACTGTCCTCATTCACCATAAATATCAGTAAATTCATAAATAATCTTATAAATGTTTCATTTTTTTATTATTTTTAGAAAAATCTTTTTATTTTTATAGTTAAACTGTAGCAGACTCTAATTCACTTGTAACTAAGAACGGACATTATAAAGAAAAAAAGTGACAATAACTGACAAATTTATGACTCTAATTCACTTGAAATTAAGAACGAACATTGTAAAGAAAAAAATATGACGACCATAAGACAATAACTGACTAATTTATGACTCTAATTCACTTGAAATTAAGAACGAACATTGTAAAGAAAAAAATATGACGACCATAAGACAATAACTGACTAATTTATGACTCTAATTCACTTGAAATTAAGAACGAACATTGTAAAGAAAAAAATATGACGACCATAAGACAATAACTGACAAATTTATGACTCTAATTCACTTGAAATTAAGAACGAACATTGTAAAGAAAAAAATATGACGACCATAAGACAATAACTGACTAATTTATGACTCTAATTCACTTGAAATTAAGAACGAACATTGTAAAGAAAAAAATATGACGACCATAAGACAATAACTGATTAATTTATGACTCTAATTCACTTGAAATTAAGAACGAACATTGTAAAGAAAAAAATATGACGACCATAAGACAATAACTGATTAATTTATGACTCTAATTCACTTGAAATTAAGAACGAACATTATAAAGAAAAAAATATGAAAATTATAAGACAATAACTACTAATTTATGACCCTAATTCACTTGAAATTAAGAACGGACATTATAAGGAAAAAATATGACAATTATAAGACAAGAACTGACAATTTTATTACTCTAATTCACTTGAAATAAAGAAGGGACATTATAAAAAAAAAATATAAAAGTTATAAGACAATAACTGACTAATTTAGGACTCTAATTCACTTGAAATTAAGAACGGATATTATAAAGAAAAAAATATGACGACTATAAGACAATAACTACTAATTTATGACTCTAATTCACTTGAAATTAAGAACGAACATTGTAAAGAAAAAAATATGACGATCATAAGACAATAACTGACCAATTTATAAGTTTAATTCACTTGAAATTAAGAACGGACATTATAAGAGAAAAATATGACAATTATAAAACAATAACTGACTAATTTATGACTCTAATTCACTTGAAATTAAGAACGGACATTATAAAGAAAAAAATATGACGACTATAAGACAATAACTACTAATTTATGACCCTAATTCACTTGAAATTAAGAACGAACATTGTAAAGAAAAAAATATGACAA
This sequence comes from Hermatobates lingyangjiaoensis, assembly GCA_026182355.1. Classification (NCBI taxonomy): domain Eukaryota; kingdom Metazoa; phylum Arthropoda; class Insecta; order Hemiptera; family Hermatobatidae; genus Hermatobates; species Hermatobates lingyangjiaoensis. Next base: position 1,019,587 of record JAPFBL010000155.1, read on the forward strand.
ATATAAGACAATAACTAAGTAATTTATGACTAGCATGTTTTGATTTAAAGTGCAAAGTTGGAGCGGGTAGATTTGGGATGTAAGTAATGAATGAGTGAGTTACTGCCGTCATTCACGTATTTGAGGCTTAGCTGTTTATAGATGGATTCCAAGAAGTGTGGACGGCTGTTTGGGGTGAACAAGAAGGATTGAGGTAGGTCAGAAAGGGGAACGAACTTGAGTGAAGCCAAGATCAACAAGGAAGCGAGGGAAACAATGGGGCAAAGCTGAAACTTGTGTACGTCAGCCTGTGTTGGATCTGCTTTTATCTTAGCCCTCAGACCTGCAAAGTATTTATAGGCGGTATCAAATGGTCTTTCTGAAAACTGGAGCTTTAGCATATCAACTAAAACTTACTACTACGTCATATCTCTACGAATATATTTACAAAACATAGTTTTAGGAGGTGATTATTTTTTCATGATAAGAACACCCTAGTGATAATATATTTCCAGAAAAAATAAACAACTTACTCAATGTAACTATATATCTTTTATTCCAGCAAGTTTTTATAGTATCTCTACGAACATATTTACAAATATAGTTTTAGGAGGTGATTATTTTTTTATCATAAGATTACCCTGGTGATAATATATGTCCAGAATAAAATAAACGACTTACTCATTGTGACATATATCTTTTACTCCAGCAATTTTACATAATATCTCTACAAATATATTTACAAAACATAGAGTTAGGCGGTGATCATTTTTTTATGATAAGTTCACCCTGTGATAATATATTTCCAGAATAAACTAAACAATTTACTGATTGTAACTATATATTTTTTTTTCAGCAAATTTTTACTTTTTTAAGCCATTTTTTTGACACCAGTTCTAAAATTGTTTATACTTTAAATTTAAAAAAAAAAATCTGGAGTGGCCTACACTCTACTTTACTATAAGTAACTTAATGTCAAATTTCTTGAGTATATAAAACATAACGTCTCATTTAACCATAACACATATATCTAAATGGGATATAATTATTAGCATTTCATTCGTGAGGTAGTACAGATAGTGATGAAGGACATATCAATTTATAAGCTTATTTTGTACATCACAAATAATTTATTATTTGCAAATAATTTCATTAGTATAACTACAGCAGTAATAACATTTTTGAAAAAACCAAAGTGAACATTTCTTGAAACGAATATTATCCTACAAGAGAACATGGCTATTGTTCAAATAGTTAGTAGATTTCTTACATCGTTTACTTGACATCCTTCTACATTGAATATTAAAGTAAAATTTTCAAATTTAAAACAGGAAAATACTTTTTTTTTTCTCTGAAAAACATCATAAACAGCGAAGAAAATGTTGTTTTAAGGTGATTTATAACTAAGATGTACGATAATTAGATTTATTAATCTCTAAACGAAAGATTTCAATTTTGAATTATCTTTTACATTTTTGGTTATTTATAGAATTATAATACTGGGAATTTTATGGCTTCTTAGTATTTAATAAGATCTTTTTCCTTCCCCTTTGTCAAATAACATATACGAATTTTTTCTGAGTGAGTGTTATCATTTTCCTACACAATATTATTCCTCTTACATCTCCTATACGTCAATAAACAATTTAAACTGTTCCTTTATAAAATCAATTTTATCTCAGTGGATTTGCTCAAAAAATTTCTAAGTCAATGTAAACAATGAAAAAAAATAAAAAAATTCGACAAGTATAGCAGGTGATCTCTTCTCTAAGATAAACAAACAGTTTTTATAGCGTTTTTGCTCTTATGCGTTATAAACTATAGCGTTTAGCGTCAAAAAAATCATTTTCTGAAAACAGAAATCGTACTGTAACGCCCTTTAGCGAATGTAATTTTAAAAAAAAATATCTCAAATCATTCTACCATAATGTTCTATTTATAGGCATAGTTTCATTCTTGTCAGTCAAACAGTATGGCTTGTATCGCTCTCACAAGGTTTGAGATTGAATTATAAGTCAAAATTTGTACATTTTATTGAAAAAAAATTATTTTCTGTTGTTTTAAAATTCTGAATATATTTTTCGTTTGTTCCATTTGTAACCTCAAAGATAATGTCAAAATTTCAAAACTCTAGGGTTATCAGTTTAGGAGAAATAAATGTTTTCCAAAAAACGGTTTTGGCAAAAAAAGTGACTTTTCCATCATGCATAATTTTCCCAAACAATTGGGATCTTCTTCCCTATGAGGCCCATTTTTGTGTAAAATATCAACTTGATCAATCAAGATTCTGGACCGTAGCGTAGTAACAAGCAATGCTAACACACCCAACCCCCACCCACCCACGCACCCACCCACCCACCCACACACACATAATCATCGTAAAAAAATATGACAAATATAAGCCAATAACTAAGTAATTTATGACTAGCATGTTTTGATTTAAAGTGCAAAGTTGGAGCGGGAAAATATGGGAGTTAAGTAATGAATGAGTGAGTTACTGCCGTCATTCACGTATTTGAGGCTTAGCTGTTTATAGATGGATTCCAAGAAGTGTGGACGGCTGTTTGGGGTGAACAAGAAGGATTGAGGTAGGTCAGAAAGGGGAACGAACTTGAGTGAAGCCAAGATCAACAAGGAAGCAGGGGAAACAATGGGGCAAAGCTTAGACTTGTGTACGTCAGCCTGTGTTGGATCTGCTTTTATCTTAGCCCTCAGACCTGCAAAGTATTTATAGGCGGTATCAAATGGTCTTTCTGAAAACTGGAGCTTTAGCATATCGACTAAAACTTACTACTACGTCATATCTCTACGAATATATTTACAAAACATAGTTTTAGGAGGTGATTATTTTTTCATGATAAGAACACCCTAGTGATAATATATTTCCAGAAAAAAATAAACAACTTACTCAATGTAACTATATATCTTTTATTCCAGCAAGTTTTTATAGTATCTCTACGAACATATTTACAAATATAGTTTTAGGGGGTGATCATTTTTTTATCATAAGATTACCCTGGTGATAATATATGTCCAGAATAAAATAAACGACTTACTCATTGTGACATATATCTTTTATTCCAGCAATTTTACATAATATCTCTACAAATATATTTACAAAACATAGTTTTAGGGGGTGATCATTTTTTTATGATAAGATTACCCTAGTGATAATATATATTCCAGAATAAAATAAACAATTTACTGATTGTAACTATATATTTTTTATTCCAGCGAATTTATACTTTTTTAAGCCATTTTTTTGACACCAGTTCTAAAATTGTTTATACTTTAAATTTAAAAAAAAAAAAAAGAGTCTAGACATACAAATGTTGGATGGCAACAACGCGTTACGATCACACAATGTATGTGGGGCTACATTAGTTGTACTGTAAGATACAACTTACAGTATAACTTAATAGTATAATTGTATATATTAATATACAATATGTTATATTAATATATAATTAATGTTACTTAAAGAGTTTTCTCTCGTTCATCATGGTAGTTGAGCAGAAGTATCGACCCTTGATATGCAAGGATACACTGTTAAGTATACTGTATATTTGGTAGCAGTGCTGGGGTTTCGGAGCCGGAGCTAACTCCGGTTCTAACCAGAACTAAACTCTTAGTCGGAGATGGAGCCATCAAAAATTTCACTGGCTCCGGCCCTGAATCAAAAATTATTGTTACAGATTAACATTGAATTGAAATACTTTATTATTGACTAGTTTTAGTGAATCAATATTTAAATTGTTAACTGTTAGGTTAACATACAGAAAATAATATTTTTTTCAATATTTCTTTTAGTCTGTTACTGATAAGATTTAAGACGCATACATTTACTCGTATTTGATTTTCTTAAACAATGAGTAGGCCGTATCAACTGACCTCTGGCTTTGAGTAGCCGTCAAGAGTTTCCCAGTGCGTTGTCGGGTTTTTCCTTATCTTGAATACAACACTGTTTGTGCCTTGTTTGCCAGTGCTTCCAATCTACTACTATTATGTGCAATATAGCTGTCCAAAGATGTTTACTTTTATATATAAAAGATATAGGTACTATTGTTTTATTCATTTTTTATATATATTTTAATTAGAAGATTTCAAAATTACGTCTCAACATAACAAAAAAAAAGTTTAATAGAAACGTTTCGAACAGTTAGTGTTCTTCTTTAGGTTAATATCTAAAAAAAAATCACTTGTTAGTTTCATAATAAACTTTTTTTTGTTTGGGGACGTAATTCTTGAAATTCCCCAATATGAGTAAATATCACGCTATAACAGATTGCACATTTAATAAAATAAATATTTTTTTTAACATATTTATTTACAAATATACAACTACGCATACTTTGCGTAACAGGCATATGAAGTAATAGATTACACAATAACATCGATGCACATCAGCAAAGAATGGAATCCACTGGTTGAACTTCTCACTTTGTCTTTTTTTTTTAACTATATTATTGTAAAAGTAGATCCCTGGGCCATTTTCTCTTGAGTCGTCTTGGGGGATTCTGGGAAGGTGAGGGGGAAGCAAGGATTCGTAAAAATGGATTTGGGTGAGAGGAAAGGTTGTTATGAAATGACCTATAACAATCAGAGATCTTTTTTTTTAAAAAAGAAAAACTTTTGGTTTTAATTAGTTTTGTTAAATGAATGAAATTAAAAAGTTAGTTAGAATGATAAAGGTGAGTGTCATATATATGCGAATGATAGAAAGTTATAGTATCAATGATCAAAGGACATGCCAGCTGATAGCTCTCTACAAACCCTTGCTGAGTATTTCACAACCCATTTGGAGTATTCTTCTAAATATTAGTAAAACTTTTGCTTTTTCATTAAGAAATGATTAAATAAGTAAAATTAATTTACATTATGGGAAACAACTGAAAAAATCCGTGAAATGTTCTTTAATTTTTATTTAATAATGGTTTTAATTTAAGTCTTGTTGAATGGTATTTCTTATAATGGGAAAAAAAGAAGGAAAATAGCGTGAGGAATGAAGAGTAACAAGAAGAAACATAATTATAATGTAAGAGTGAAAGGTTGTTTAATCTGTCAGTAAAATCGTATTAAATATATTATACACAAGTTTAAAAAATTGTCCATTTTGTCTGAAAAGAACAATTCCTTAAGCATTTGACAAAGTATAAAAAAAAGGATATATTGCTTAAAATAACAACATTTTACAAATAAACAAGTGAAATAAAAATCAATATCCAAACCACATTAAGAAATTAGAAAAAAAGAATAAGACCTTTCAACCGTAACAAGCGGTCTTCATCAGAGTCAAATCTTAGTTGAAGCCAAAGATGTATTCTCAACCCCACAACAGATCTTCCTATATTTTTTGCATCAGTTGAGATTTGATTCTAACAAAGACTGCTTGTTATGAATGATTTAATTAATTTTTTTTTCTGATTTATTACTGTGGTTTGGGTATTTATTGTTTACAATGTTGTTATATCACTTATTAATTTGTTTTATTATAAGATAGGTAAAACGTTCCACACATAGACTCGTTCACTTGGTTAAGATCTTGTTAGTAATTAAGATCAAAGTCTACTATAATGATCTTTGAATTAAAAGAAAATTAATCTTGACGAAAACAGACGAAGTTTTTTTTTACAAACAAAAGTTTATAGAAACGTGAAAAATAGTAATGTTCTCAGATGATATATAAAAAAGGTATTTTAAGTGGAAATACTAATATCTTTAGGGCATCATATCGACTTGGCATAATAAACTAAAGCATTTAAATAAAAAAACACATAGATTTCGTTTTTGAAGTTTTTGTATGAACGTAACAAACCTAATAATAAATATGACAGTTTTAGAACAAAATAAATAATAAACGGAGAAGTGAGTCAATGAAATAACCAGTTTATTTATTATAATAAACAATATATTATTTATTATATTATTGTACGTATTAAGGAACTTTGCACGAATTATCTATCACATTTTCTGGTGACTCACATTGTTTTTCCTTTAGTCATTCTTCTTTAACTTTCATCTTGTTCTGTAAAATATGCACATATGAGATTAACTTTAAACAACAGGCCTACATTTTTAGTGAATACTTGTTTTTTTCAATTACTTTAATTTTTTTTGTGAACAGAGTTAGTGTAAAATGTTTAGTAGTTTTTTTCTATTTTGTATTTTATTCCAGCATGTTCCACTGTGTTTTACATGCATCATCGTCAAATTGTACACAATACTTCTTTCATTTACGCTACAAAATACTTATTTTAACTTATTTTATATTCATTCATAATTCAACATTATAATATTTTTTTTCTTAAATGTCTATACTGTACAAAAATTTTACAAATTCTTTATAATAACATTTTTTAATTTAATGAGGAAGGCCTTCCTACTAATGTTTAGTAGTATTGTTACTAATTTACTGACTAAGTCACAGTAGGAGGTAAATGCAAATGACAATTGATAGGTTACTTTGCATTTCAGAATGGAACTGAGAATGAATGATCAGTGGAGTGAGAAACACATGTTCTCTATTAACCATTCATGTCACTACAACTGCCAATCAGTAGTTACCAACTACTATTCAGTGTTACCAACTACTAATCAATTAAAATCTGGTTTGGCCTACATATGATTACTATTAGTAAACATAATATCAAACTTCGGTATGTAATATATAATTTCTATTTATATATAATATAAATGTCTAAATGCGAGATGTTTATTAGTCTTTCATTCCTGGAGATAATATACATAGTGATTGATTCACTTATCAATATATATGCTTATTTTTTAATATCACACCACTGACACATATAATATCATTAGTATAACTACAGCAGTAATAACAATTTTGAAAAACGAAAGTGCATATTTTGTGTTACGCAAATCTTACAGGAGAACATGACTTTTGTTCAAATAGTCAGTTGATTTCTTTCATAGTTTCTCTGACCTCCTCCACAATGAAGGTTTAAGACAAAGTTTTCCATTTAAAACTTGAAAATATTCCTATTTTGTCTCAAAAATGAAAGAAACATGTAAGAAAAAATGTCGTTTTAAGATAATTTTAACTTTTAAATGTAGGATAATGTTATTTATTATTTTTAAAGTATGTTCTCAGTTTTGATTTGTTTTTTAAATTTTTGGTCTTTTACAAATTATGATACTGAGAAATTTAAGGCATGCTAGCAGTTTTTAAAAATCACTTTTCTTTTTCTTTGTCAAAAATCATAAAAATGTAATTTATTCTGATTGAGTGTTATGTTTTTCCTGAGTGCTGTACTCTGTTATAAGATGGTTGTAAATGTATATTGAGAAAAAATATATTATAATTAGCAAGTTTCGCATACTCAAATCAAATTTAAAGCCGGCTTTTCAGTATAATTTAAAACTGTTATAGCTGGAAGATTGAAATTTATAAAAATAATAGTGCAGCAGTATTAACATACTTTCTTTTTTTTTTAGGTGAGTTGGAACATTTCAATATTGCCACTTTCTACATTCTGCTGCCAGAGTTGCACCTTTGTACGTAACCAATTTACTTTATCTTCTTGCAAGCAGGTTTTTATTTTGTTCTTGTATTTGTATGTTCAGTTCATTCAAATGATAACAAATATCATTTATCCTCTTATCAACCACTTTCACCTTTGAGTAATTCACTTGTCTCCAAGCATAACGATATTAGCTACCTACTGTAGCCACCTACTCGTATAGAACATACTCTGTAAGGCCCTACACTGCAAAAGCAAACTAATTGGGAAATATTCTACGACACATCTGGCAGTATCTCGCAGCACACCTGACAGTATCTCACGGCACACCTGGCAGTAACTCACGACACACCTGACAGTATCCTACAGCTCACCTAACAGAATCTCACAGCACACTTGACAGTATCTCAAGGCACACCTGACAGTATATCACGGCACACCTGGCAGTAACAAGCGGCACACCTGACAGTATCCTACAGCTCACCTAACAGAATCTCACAGCACACTTGACAGTATCTCAAGACACACCTGACAGTATTCATCGACGGCACACCAGGCAGTAACTCGCGGTAAACCTCACAGAATCCCACAGCACACCTAACAGAATCTCACAGCACACTTGACAGTATCTCAAGGCACACCTGACAGTATATCACGGCACATCTGGCAGTAACTCGCGACACACCTGACAGAATCTCACGGAACAAGTGACAGTATCTCGCAGCACACCTGACAGTATATCACGGCACACCTGGCAGTAACTCACGACACACCTGACAGTATCCTACAGCTCACCTAACAGAATCTCACAGCACACTTGACAGTATCTCAAGGCACACCTGACAGTATCTCACGGCACACCTGGCAGTAACTCTCGACACACCTGACAGTATCCTACAGCTTACCTGACAGAATCTCACGGAACAAGTGGCAGTATCTCGCAGCACACCTGACAGTATATCACGGCACACCTGGCAGTAACTCACGACACACCTGACAGTATCCTACAGCTCACCTAACAGAATCTCACAGCACACTTGACAGTATCTCAAGGCACACCTGACAGTATATCACGGCACACCTGGCAGTAACTCGCGACACACCTGACAGTATCCTACAGCTCACCTAACAGAATCTCACAGCACACTTGACAGTATCTCAAGGCACACCTGACAGTATATCACGGCACACCTGGCAGTAACTCGCGACACACCTGACAGTATCCTACAGCTCACCTAACAGAATCTCACAGCACACTTGACAGTATCTCGCAGCAAACCTGACAGTATCTCACGGCACACCTGGCAGTAACTCGCGACACACCTGACAGTATCCTACAGCTCACCTAACAGAATCTCACAGCACACTTGACAGTATCTCAAGGCACACCTGAAAGTATATCACGGCACATCTGGCAGTAACTCGCGGCACACCTGACAGTATCCCACAGCACACCTGATAGAATATCGCGGCACAGCACACTTGACAGTATCCCACGGCACGTCTGACAGAATCACGCGACACAACTGAGAGTATCCCACGGCATACCTGACAAATCTCGCAGCATACCTGAACATATCTCACGGCACACCTGGCAGCATCTTGCGGCTCACCTGACAGTATCCCACGGAACACTTGACAGTATCCCACGCCATACCTGACAGTATCTCAAGGCACACCACTGTGCCGTAGCACAATTTTCAACAATCCTCCATAGCGTTTCTATATGATCGTTGAGTATTATACGTATTATTTCTTCTTTGAACTCAGTGTATATACAGTGATACTAAAAGAATATAAAATAATAAAAAATAATTCTGTGAAAAATATTTCCGTTTCATCAGGTTTTTTATTCACAAAGTATCCAAAAATTATACCCTTTACTCGTTAGGTAGTTTGTCGGCTTCATATAATACTACACACGAGTATACATAATTGCAGCATCTCAAGATATATTTTTTGCTTTTTTCAAGATTTTGGTCTGGTTTAATCAGAAATCACTTCATTATTATGCTTATATATATTATGAATTAGAGAATCATATTTTCGTCTGGTATATGGTTATTTCCTAGCGTTAATTACTATGATTCTTATTATTTTTGGGTTCATATAACATTTTCATGGAAGCAATCTAAGATGGAATATTATTCCGTTTAATAAAAGGTACAAGCTGAGGAGGTGACAGTTTTAATTACAGTTTTAATTAAACTTTACAGTTTTAATTGTAAATTAGAATTCTTAATTTACTAAACAACGAGATCTTTATTTGGGTAGAACATTTTTTATTGTTAAATGGTTTCTTGACGCAGTTGAAAGCTTATTAAACAACTGTTAGGAATACATTTTTTTTTTATTTCTATTATAATAAAAGCAGGAAATTGGAATGGTGACACATTTAGCCCAGTCAGTAGCAGGCAAAAATCTGTCCAAACAATTTATCTAGTCTATTATATTAAAGACATTCGAGTTTCACAATCGGTTTGGTTAACTCAGTTGTATAACCGTTAACAGTTATATAACTGTATTAACATGAAGTGACAGAATGAGATAAAAATACATTAAATAAAACAGTTTCTTTTCAGAAACATCATTACAAAATGTTATTAAATGATAACAAAATTATTACAATATTGTGTTTATATTCTGCAAAAATTTAATCCGGAGTTGGTAAGTATATTTCATAACAGTAAATGACCACAAGACTCATTAATGAAAGGTAATAATAATTTAAAAAAATCAATTAAAATTTATTTGAATTTCACTGTAATGGAGGGAATTGAAAATTTGATTTCTCCTAGGCTTAAGCCTTGAGCTAAAGTGTTAGCCGCTAGGCGAGTCTGTTCGCCATGGCATCTCTTTTACTTCTCTATTTGACAGTGTTTCTAAGTCATTCTTTATGAGTGTCAGCATAAATTAGGAAATTATAACTGTGCTATTATGTTAATGCTTTAAATCTTTGTTTTTATAATTTAGTATATGTACGAGATCAGTTAGACAAGTTTCACGATTCTACTTTAATTTTATTTTGGTTCATTATCATTAGTATTCAATAATTGACTTTAGGCAATGCTTCACGTGGATGATAGTTCAGCTTTGGTTTTCATAGAAACCAATTGCCATCGCTATTTCTTTCAAGTGTTTGTCCTTGTTTTGATCTTGGAATTATACCATCACATGCAGATGTGTGGCACTAATAAGAGGTTTAGTTTTAGGGTTATAGTTCACTGCTTCAACAAATACCATACACGAGTCATGCAAGGAATACAATGTACTTGCTGTTAACGAGACCAAAGGTCAATTCTTTAATAATTCCAAAGCCCATATTCTGATAAGAGATCAGTTTCTCTACATTGAAAGGAGTACCAATGATGATACTCAAATTTCAACAACTTATACGTGCTGTTTTTTGACTATGTCGGACTCCATGCAAACCGTACGGCAACATACGAAATAACGCCATTATAAACGACAGAAGTTAAATTTCTGGGAGATAATTAGTAATTACTTTACTGACCAAATTAAGGTATGAAATAATGTAGTTTTTTGTAGTAGTAGTCGAATTTTGTAGTAATGTATTAGTCTGTCTCTTTTGTTCCTGTGTATCAGGGTATCACATGCTACCTGACTACTGACTGCGGTAATATTTTGATCCAGTATATACAAATCTTTCAAAAAGAAATACATACTATAGGACAGTATGTAACATGTCAGGCAGTTATGAAAGATAGCCATTTTCACTTCAGTGGAGCAAAATTAAGTACTCTAAATGGAGAATAGCCCAGTAATGTGGTACACCCACAATAACTAACATGAGGACCAAGTGATAAACGATACACACTTTCCACCTCTAGAACAGCTAGGGGGCCAGGTTGGCTCAGTGGTTAACTTACTCGCCTCTGAATTGGTAGGTCAGGGGTTCGATACTCACCTGGACCTCGATTTATTTACGTGGGAGGTGAATAAATCTGAGAACTTCGTCCACTTGGAGAGGACGTTAAGCCGTCAGTTCCGAACCTGTACGATGACAGGCACTCATTAAAGATCCCTACAGTAAATACAATTGAGTTAGGCAAAATTTAGAACTCTCAATGTAGAATCATTAGGTAATATGGTCGCCCATTACTAAAATGGGTGCTAAATAATAAATGAACTATAATTTCCGCCCCCTAGAACAGCACTAAAATGCGAAAGGTCTAATAAGTGCGGGTGTTGTAAAACAAACCTCTAGAACATCACAAGGGAATCCTTTCAGTATATTCCCTTTAGAACAGTGTAATTCTTAAAGAACAGTTCAACTAAAGTGATGGTCATTACTTTACATTCAGTATTCAGATCAAATTATTTCAGGGTGGTAAATTTTAGGTACAAAAATAATCTGATGATCATTTTTCCCCAGTACATATGTTTATCTAAAGCTTATATATATATATATATATGTTGTATTAAAATCAATTGATTTGATTTGCACATACCTTTTAAATAGTGATATCTAACAGTAGCTTTTCTCAAATTGTAAACAAACTCAACCCTGAAGAAAGAAAATTATCTAGGAGATCCGAAAAAATCCATAAAAAAGGGTACGTGCAATTAAATCAGTTGATTTTAATACAACATGTATAAAATAATGTCTGCTTCCTACCTTTACTTATATATATATATATATATATATATATATATATATATATAATATTAAAGTTACAAATAGAGAATACAAAAAAGAGGACTAACACTCACGATTTTTGATCATTTCGGCTGTATTGCTGTCTTCAGGAGAGTAATATTTATATATAGTTCAATGTAGAAAAAGAAAGATAGAGAAATCAAAAACAACACACTTACAGTCTCTAATTTTCGGTTTGAAACGTCTTCAGGAGAGATAAGAGAGGAGAACCAAGCGCACTGGTTCAGAGACGGTTGGAGACCGTTCAAACCAAAAATTAGAGACTGTAAGTGTGTGACCTTTGATTTCTCTATGTTTCTTTTTCTTTATTGAACTATATTTGTCCTTTTCGGATCGTATTTCCAACGAAAAAGTAATATATATATATATATATATATATATATATATATATATATATATACGATCAATGATCAAACCACAATAAGAAATGGGAAAACAAGACTAAGATCATTGAACCGTCCAGTTGGGTTTTCGACTCTGACGAAGACTCTGAAAGATCTTAGTCTTGTTTTCCAATTTCATATGTGGTTTGATCAATGATTGTTATTTCACGTGTTTATGTGAAATCTTTTTATATATAAACGAGTATATTCAACAACATGTTGATATCTTTAAAAATGATAATGTTAGCATTATTAATTCAGACCAATATATCCTAAATGATTTTTATAATAATAATAATTATATAACCTTATAATAATAATAATAATAATAATATTATTATATGATAACCTTTATAATAACCGTTTTAATTATAATAATCTTTTGTGACATTCCATGTAAACATTATACTGATTTATGTTGTCCAATTAATTTATCCAAAAGATAAATTGCACCATTTAAATGTATTTAGATAGACTACTTAAATATAAATATTTATATTTAGCATTCAAATATCTTACTGAAACCCTTAAAACAGAATGAATATGTATTGAAATAAAGATCGGAATGAAAAATTACTCTTTTTTTTTTGTTTCTCTTCATTAAGCCGAAAGTCGGTTTGATTAAAAAGTCATTCCTTCAGTCCTGTTACTTATGAATCAATTTTAATTAGGCTAGTTTAGTGAATTTGCAAGTCGATGAACTCGACTAGGAAGCGTCAGTGCCGTGGCCCTAAAGTTCAACATTGATGAATCGATGTTATTCAAGTGGAAGCAATTTAATGAAGATTTAGGAGTTGACACTTTTCTAACTTTAGTAAAGAATAGAAAAGTCAGCACTATCAGCTATTTCACAAACAAGTAATGTGTTTATCACAAATACAAGTGATTTATGTTTTCTAGTAGTCATGTTTTCTTTAACATATTAATCCATAATTAATATGTTAAAGAAATTGAAAATTCCTTATGACATTTTCATACCAAATTTTCTCTTTAACAGTCCATTCATAAAGAAACAAAAAATCTCGAGTGGCCTACACTCAACTTTACTATAAGTAAATATATTTCAAACTTCTTGGGTATATAATGCATTTAAGCATAATATAAATGTCTAAATGGAAGATGTTCATCAGTATTTCTTTCCTGGAGATAGTGATTGAACCAGTTATCAATATACGCGCTTATTTCTGTAAATCACACAATTGATGTATAAAATATCATTGGTATTACATCAGAGGTAATTGGTATTACATCAGAAATAACACTTTTGTCAAGCCAAAGTGAAGATTTCATGTTACGAAATAATCTCTTACAAGAGATGGCTTTTGTTCCAATAGCCAGTGGATCTCATAAATGACCAACTGTAACAATACCTCACTAGTGGAGCTGTTACTTTAATGACATTTGTCTGACCTCTTTCTACATTGGAAATTTAAGCCAAAGCTTTACCTTTAAGATTTCAAAATATCCCTATTTTATCTGAAAAATATAAGATATGTAAGAAAAAATTTCAATGTCATCGAATCACCGAAGAATCAGCTTAAAAATAATATCTATTCTCTAATATAAAACTAAGGAGTCTATTTCTCCTAATTCAATATTAGCCAAAAAAAAGTAAGATTCAAAAACACAAGAAAGTCTACATCTAATATTAAGTTTTGTTCAAGGATGCAACATATAGATTGATTAGAGGGTTTTGTTAGACAAATCCATCATAGCATTTTTTTGATTTTTGATATAAAAAAAATGTTATTCCTATTACATCTCAAAAGTAAGCCACTTTCATTAAGTCATTAAAAGATTTAAAAATTTTTCTTTAAACCTCTAAATATCAATTTTGTCTCAGTCAATTTACTTAAAAAATTTCTAAGTCAATATAAAGAATGTAAATAAACGCCAACAAATCCGACAAATATAACAGGTGATCAATTATTCCAGGATGAAGATTCAATTTTTATAGCTCTATTGTTCTTTGCTGTATTGGAAATGTCGGCAATTTCATTTATAACTTGCTAATTTGTTTTTTAATTAGCCGTTTAGTGTCCAAAAAACATTTTCTGAAAACAAAAAATGTGCGCTGTCCCTCGATTAGTTAATGTGTTATTAAGAAGATGTATTTAATCTAATTACTCACACACTGCTCAATATATAGGTATAATTATTTTTTTGATCCGACAAATGGTAGGTCCTGTAATGCTCTCACAAGCATTCAGATTGAATAACAAGTTAAAATATTTACTTTTTATTGAAAAAAAAATATTATCTGTTGTTCTAAAAATTTGAAAACTGGTTTTAGTTATTGTTTTTAGAGCTCCAAATATAATCCAAAATTTTCAAAACACTAAAATTAGTAGTTTAAGAGAAAAAAAATATTTTCTGAAATAACTTTTTGGCCAAAAAAGTGATTTTCCCATAATGCTTAATTGCTCCCAAACAATAGGGTCTATCTAGACTATAAGCCCATTTTTGTGTAAAATATCATTTTGATCGATCAAATATTTTGGGCCGTAGCGTACTCAAGCTTTTGCATACACACCCACCCACACAGACATCATCGAAAAACGTCATAAAACATATGCATATATATGTTCTATTAAAAGTAATGCCTATTTCTAGTTTTAGACCTTTTCTGATTAATTTTTCCAATCTTCTCATACATGACTTCCATAGGTTTCGGAACCAAGATACATAAGTTCACCAAAAATTTTATTTTTGTAATCTAACATGTTTCGGTCATCATCGACCATTTTCAAGGATATTGATGACGACGATGGTCGAAATATGGAAGTGAGTTATTCCTGTGTCTATCTGTGTGCTGTCTTCTTTTTAATTGTTTTATATATATATATATTCAATAACGATAGAATTTTTATCTAATAAATTAGTGTTTTATATTTAAAGCAGTTATGTTTGAATATATTCTTGGTGCTTTTTATATGAAGAATGATTTGAAAAAAATATGGTTCTAGAAAGTTTGAAATGGAAATATTATACAAATGAATTTGAACAAAAGAATGAGTGTTGACAATACTTAGAGAGTTGATATACTGCAGAATGACACCTGTTGCTTTGCGATGGTCCATTTAACATGTTAATAGATTCATTGTATACAACGTTATGATCTTCACAAGTCTTATTAATTTAATTCAGATCCAGAGCTCATTAATGCAAGCATTTAGAATAATTATCCCCTACTTAATTTTTATTCCCTATTCAAAGCAAATTGTTTAATTCCACAATCTGTTTCCATTTAGTAAAAGAAAAAAGAAAAGATGAGAACAGTTTTTGGCACGAATGTGAGAAAATAATTCATGATAGTATAATTAAGTCTTTCTGAAAGTAATTAACATAAAAATTAGTAGTAAATAAGAAGGAAATTGATTTGTTTTACTACTCATAGCAATCGTATTCAGGATTATCATAAAATATGCCAGATTATTGTAATTATGTCATCCTGGGGGTTACTGCTTTCCTGATGAGGAGACTGCCAGTATTTTTGTTCAAGCGATATAATAAGCTAACGTTTTGATTCATATTATGCTACTTAAACTTATTTTTCTTCTTGGGTCAGGTTAGCTCAGTGGTGAACGTACTCGCATCTGAACTGATAGGTCTGGGGTTCAATACCCACCTGGCCCTCGACTTATACACGCGGTAGGTGAATAAATCTGAGTTTGTCGTCTCTCAGAGAAGAGAACGTTAAACAGTCAGTCCCGAGCCTGTGCGATGTCAGATGCTTGTTAAAGATTCCTACTCTAAATAAACTTGGGTTAGGTTAAAATTAGGACTCCCAATGGAGAATCAACAGGCAATGTAGGCTCGCATATTACAAAGATGGGTGCCAAATAATAAATGAACCACAATTTCCACTCCTTCAACTCCACTAAAAGGTGAAAGTATTATAAGTGTGAGCATTGGAAAACAAACAACAACTTAGTATTAAGCTCCTTAATAAGTTAATTTATTTAAATAAATTATTAGTTTAATATAAAAAGGGCATGTTATATTGTGTATGACGAGGTTGATAAACAAGATTAACATGTAAATACACTTAGTAGTGTAGGCTTGAATAGATTTCACTCAATTATCTTACAAGTACATCGTATCCTGGTACTATGTATTAAATCGTGGGACCAGGTAAGCTCAGTGGTTTACATACTCGCCTCTAAACTGTTAGGTCCGTGGTTCGATTCCCACCTAGCCCTCCATTTATTCACATGGGAGGTGAATAAATCTGAGTTCGTCATCCTTCGGAAAGAATGATGTTAAACCTTCGGTCCCGTGCCTGTACGATGTCAGGTATTCATTAATGATACCTACTCTAAATACACTTGAGTTTGGCAAAATTTAGGACTCTCAATGTAGAATCAACAGATAATGTGACTCCACTCATTACTGAAATGGGTGCCAAATAATAAATGAGCCACACTTTCCGCCCCCCAGAACAGCACTAAAAAAGGTAAAAGCCTTATAAGTGTGGCGTTGGAAAACAAACAAATATTTATCAAATCGTCAATATTCAGTTTAATCAGTGGCTTGAAGAGAAAGCATGAATGAGGTGAATTGAATTGTATGTGTTCTGCTCGTACACCACACCACCTGTTGCACCATTCACCCTTACTTTTTTCCATTCCCACTAAAATCCCTTAATGCGAGCTCAAATTAAACAGAGCACGTTTTAAACAGAAAACAACACACTTTTACAATTATTTCATGTTACCAAAAAGGTATATTCATTGTACACAGAAATAAACACAAATGTCAACTTTCTGATAATTTGTAACAGAGTTCACACTTTAATGGTCAAATGACTCAAGCCTCATTTGCAAGTCACTAGATCTCACAATGCTTCTTAATTCACATATCATCCGCTAGACGGCACTAGTCGTTCACATTAATTTAATTACTTATATTCATTCATTTTACAAACTCTATTAAGAAAACGTTATTTTTTTCGACCAGAAACATATTTTATATAAGAAGTATCACTGTTTTTCTTTTTTTATCGAAGTTTGCTCTAGCTTCAAACAATACAACACCTTTAAGCCAACATTTCGTCTATATTTATAAACATCTTCAGGGCTACATCAATACAGAATTTAATTGGAATAACATGAAACATTTTTTAAAGTAATATTATTTAATTAAATATACATAATTACCTTGGTATTTTGCTATTACAAGAAAATGACTTTTCCTTAAAATAACATAACCGTTGTATCAAATCATTCTATAGTGCTGCTACTAGCGACAGTTTAACGAACATTTGATATCACACTTCATAACTCAAAAATATTTTAAAAACATCATGAAAACTTCATCACATAGTTATTTCTTTGCAAAAGTAAAATACCAAGGTAAGAATGTATACTTAATTAAATAATGTAACTTATAAAAATGTTTTCATGCTATTGTAATTAAATACTGAACTGATGTAGGACTGAGATGTCTACAAGTATAGACGAAATGTCGGGTTGAGGTGTTGATTTGTTTGAAGGTTGACCAAACTTCGATAAAAAAAAGAAAAACAGTGTTAGACATAGTGGTTGAGATAGAAAAATATATAATAATTATCTATGTAACAAATGTTAATTTTTTTAAATTACTATTTCTTTTTGAGAAAAATTTAACAAAGGAAACCAGGCTTTCTTTTTGTTGACCAAGAATTTCAATTTTGAAAAGGACTTAAAATTCGCTATCTCTAAATGGCTCATACTTATGTTACATTTCATTTCTATTGCATTGCTGTCAACTCACTATAAATATGAAACGGAATTGTCATTTAGAACAAAAGTGAGAGTAAGAGAATGCTAGTGAGAGAGTAAGTTGGAATGATGGCACGAAAGGAATGTCAATTAAAGTTTCTTCAAATCAGATATGTCGACGAACCAGGTAAATTGTCTAGCAGAAAATTGAAAAAAACGTGATTGGTTAAAGACTTGGTTGAATGACCTCAGTTTGTCAATCCATTGGTTATTTAGGATAGCATGGCATATTGTATTAGTCAATTATTATCAACAATTATGATTGTATTTTTTATAAAACAGTTATTAGTTAGGTTACTTTATTTCAGGAGAAGTGGAATAAGGACAATGGTTTAATAATATAAGTACGCAGA
The DNA here is from genome assembly GCA_026182355.1 of Hermatobates lingyangjiaoensis. Classification (NCBI taxonomy): domain Eukaryota; kingdom Metazoa; phylum Arthropoda; class Insecta; order Hemiptera; family Hermatobatidae; genus Hermatobates; species Hermatobates lingyangjiaoensis. The sequence goes on from JAPFBL010000155.1 coordinate 1,038,226, forward strand.
GGAATCGATTCTTTCCGAGTCAAGTCAGTCAGGTCTCGTGTTTTCAGAAAACTGCAAACTGACGATTGCTGTGCTCATTAACTAGAATCAAATCATTCTCAGTCATAATCTGCAGGCGTATGATTTTTGCAATACCAGACGCATTAATTATGTCCAAAGAACATAAACCATTAACCAGAGTCAAAACTTAATGTTTTACACGCCATATCTCTGTTTCTACTAAATACCTACAAGTATTAAGTACATGTTTTTTTAACTAATCCAATAAATAAATGCACAATTAATAGTAAATAAGTAATTATAAATATATTATATAATATTATTGAAAATAACATTTGTTTCTTAACAAATTTCCCAATTTTTCTAAATAACACTCTCGTTATTTCGTCTACACAATAAAGTACATCTCCTTTAGTCAACATGTTTCGAATGATCAACAATCATCATCAAGACTTGAACAACATCTAGGGTGAATTATTCACGGTGAATGTCATTCACGATGAATAACATCTAGGGTGAATTATTCACGGTGAATGTCATTCACGATGAATAACATCTAGGGTAAATTATTCACGGTGAATGTCATTCAAAAAACGATAAAAGTTAATTGAATAGTCCAGAAATATAGAAATTTAATAATATAAACTACATGTATCGAACACACAGTGTTCTTCTTCAGACATTAACTGAAGAAATACAATGACATCAGAGAGTTATCTATAGATTAAAGTAAATGGTACAAAATAAAATAAGGAAACAGAGATGTACATACCCTTATAGCATAAAAAGAGTTCACATAAACACGTGAAATAACAATCAATGATCAAACCACAATGTGAAATGGAAAAACACGACTAAGATCTTTCAACCGTAATTTCCAGTTGAGTTTTTGACTCTGACGAAGACCGCTTGTTACGGTTGAAAGATCTTAGTCTTGTTTTCCCTTTTCATATTGTGGTCATTTTTCATTGACCGTTATAGCATATAAAGGTATGTACCCTTGATACTATAATAATCCCTTATATTATAGTATATAGTATAGACACTCACAAGGATGAGTGCCTGTACTGACTAGAAATAGGATGAAAGTGGGTAGGGCAATGGAGTGTGCCTCTGTTTCATATTGGAAAGCTGGTACATTTCTTTGTTATTGGTTTTTCTCTAAAGGTTAGGCAAAGGCATTTACATTCGCTCTTAGACTAAGAATAGAATATGTATCGAATATACAACAGAGAACTATAACGAAATACAAACGACAATTATAAGATTAAAAGGAAATAGAACTATAACGAAATACAAACGAAATAAGATTCGTTTATTTCGTTAAAGGAAAATACTTTCCTTTAATAAGATTAAAAGGAAATAGAACTATAACGAAATACAAACGACAATTATAAGATTAAAAGGAAATAGAACTGTTTTAATGAATAATTAAAGATAAGTTGTGCACTTAGGGGTTTGAACATTGAGACAAACAGAAGAATTATCGCACAATGATTTCTTAATTTCTTAAACTTTTAGAATAGATATTTCACGGAATTTATTGTTTCTACGTACAATTTCCATGCTTTTTAGATCGCGTTGTTTTTATTATTAAATTTCTATATGTGGAGACTATTTCATAACTTTTTTATTCAACAATGAGTAAATACCACATAATAACTGATTGCACTTCCTTAGAATCTACAAAGAATTTCTAAAGTAAAGATCAAAGTGATTATATTCTATTAATAAAATTGAATTATTTCGTTCATCAATTATTTCGTTTCAAAAATAATTTAGTGGATGTTGAGGTGGACTTTATATAATGAGTAAAAAAAAATATTTATCGTAAAGTGTAAAGTTATTTGTATCACTTACAAAGTTACGGTATTATTTAATCAAGTACTAACTTGATTAATAAGATTGAGTAATTGATTTTAATGGAATAAAACACCTGTGTCAAGAAAAACGTTTAAGATGACGTGAAGCAGAATTTGGAAGTAACGAATTGCCGTTTGAAGCATGGTCAATTAAGCTGGTATTTGAAGAATGTGACAAGTCAATCAAACAAGTAGGTGGTGGCTGCGGGGGGGGGGGGGGGGTGGTACGAGTGCCAAATCCTCGGCCGAATGCTCAATGTTATATCTATTCTTGCATTGGGTCAATATCCCCTAGGCATTCTAGCGCTGTCATCACCTCCTGGAGTGCTACTCATCAACCTCCTGCTTTCATCAGGTCAACTCAAAATCACACAATCATTCTTTAAAGTAAAATTTTTTTAAACTTTACTTTAACATTTTTTTTAGATATTATTCTTTGATAACCATGTCATTTAGCTTTTCTCTAAGAATTAAAATGAATGAATGAATGGAAAATTGTTTATTAAGGGATTGCTCTCAATGTACATGTTTCAGTGGTAGCCGTACGGGGGACACTTAGTGTCCCCCACCGTACTTTTTCCCCTACACTACAGTGCATCTTATTGTCTAATGACTTAATCCTTAGTCTTATGCTTACAAAGATGCCTCTAAATATTCAAAATATAAAGTATAGTTCACTCTAATATTATTGGTAATGAAAGTTATAATAATAATATTAATAATAAAGTAATAATTAATATTAATACTAATGAGTAGTCCAATAGCCTTCCCTAATTTATTAATACCAATTAATGGAAGAAGTTATGATAATAATAACACTAATTGGTGATACTAATAACAATAATAGTGATTATATAAAAATAGTACTAATAATATTAGTTTTTTTTTTTTTTTTTTTTTTGGGTAAGGAGGTGAAATGCATTTACGCACATAGTGCTGGGCTCCCAGTACTAATAATATTAGTAATAATTATAATAATGATAATAATAAACATGAATATACTAGTAATAATAATATTACTAATAATAACAACTGTAGAATTAATACTAGCCTAGTATAGATAGATATACTTATTCTTAACTTGATTATCTGTATTTATAAAATACAAAGTTTGTCTGTCTGTCCACTGGAGACATTTAAATACAAATAAACAATTAGTCTTGTATTACTTTTTTCGGGGGAGCATATAAAATACAAAGTTTGTCCGCTACAGAAAGAATACTGGAGTCGTTTAGATAAAAAGAAACTTTTTTTGGGGGAACTAACTGTGGTATTTTGATTTTGATCAGGGTCTTTTTTTGGGATCTACTGCTCATGACCAAAACACCGGCGCGTTATCTACAGCTCGGGTAACGCCGGGTAGATCAGCTAGTTATTACTAAAAAGGAGGGAAAGGTCTTTCATCCTTGTGTACTGGTTAGTCCTCTATGTTTAGATGTTTAAACAGAAGTTCTTCTGTTTCTCTGTTGTAATTGATATCCTCTCCATCTTCTCGCCTCTATATGACATATACCCTACTACCTAGCAAAAATCAGAGTCATATTAGATGATTCTCGCACGACCTTATCAGTACTCGTATCTTTGCCCCAATGCTGAGAGAAACTCACAGATATGTGACGTCTGGAGACTCTCTATCAAGTCCCCTGAGCCTTGTGCTTCCTCTACAGCAGTCAAAGCCTTTGCTATAGTCATTACAAGATTCTTTAAGACTAATAAAAACTTGTTTGTGATCTTCAAGATTTTTGACAATCTTGCCATTTTTGCCATTTGGTGCCACACAGTCCTAATATTGAAAAGCTGATTGAGGACAGGGTCAAGATTTTCCCCCGATCAACGTTACGATCCTTGGATCAGCCTTAGAAGGCATAGATCGCGCAGGGGATGCCACAGGCAGTCTTTATTCACCCACTCTGTAGATAATGTGTTGCTAGAACACCTGTTCTCTTCGCACATCCTCTCTACGAATGTTGTCCATTGATACTGAATCAGACCCTTAAGAATGTACCGATTTCTTTAGTCTGGATATATGCACAAATTGTTGCAGTACTATTTTTATTGCCCCTTGTATACTACGAACGCGTGTTGAATGACAAAGCTTGAATAACAAAGAAGTAGCCTCAGTGATTGCTTTAAGCCTTAAATTTTTTTGTTACCATTTTTTTTATCTGACTCTGATAATTTGCTCTTCCGATAGATATGTTGTTCTCAATGAATATTATTATTTTACCACTTATTTTTGAATTAGAATTAGAATTAAATGTTATATCTAGCTTAATCGACTCTATTGAGAACCTAAAATATTCCTTTAAGCTTAAATTTTTCTGTTAAATGTATTTTATTTTTCGACTTTTGGAACCTCAAAATATCATGATCGAATATTTCCATCTTCACTATACCTTCTTTGTGTATTTAATAAAGTAATTAATAGAAAACTATTCTATCTGAATTTTGATCAAGTATCAGATGAAACTTTCATTTTGTTCAGTTTTAATTTTGTTTTAAACCATCCTGATATTAATATCAGATCCGGAATGATCTGATTGTTATTTTTTAAATAATCAAAAATATGATAATATCTGATTGATTAACATTTTAAACAATCCAACTTATAGAAGTTTGTTTACTGAAATATAATTTCAATAGGTTTGAAGAAGTAGCTGAATTAATCAGTTTTAAAAGTTCAGGATTCTTATGACAAAAAAAAAGCTTAACTTAATTACAATTATTTTACAAATTACTGATGATTACTAAAAACCATCAATAATAAAAATACCTAATTTATGAAACAAAAATAATTTTTTTTAGCCTAAGTCGAACTGTTCTGAGTTCAGAAAGGTACAAATATATTAAAACTATATTATTTAAATATTTTTAAATTTATTTTTATATAATACTATGCAAAATATATAATTGTGTTGCATTGTGCGTTATCAAATACATCTATCTTCCTTATGATTTTTAGACAACAAAATGCTTTTATTATAGGAAATGTTTAATATTCTCACGATATAAGAAAAGGAAATAATAATGTACCCTATATTTCCTCGATTATTTTCCTTTTGTTATTTAGTATACATTTAAGTGTGGTTGAGTGGTAATAACGGATTGATTCTACATCGAGGGCATTTATCAACATTTATCTTCCTAAAGTTTATGAGCTTAAAGATCTTTCACGAGTCCCTGACATTGGACAGACTTGCGGCCTAGTGCTTTGCTATCTCGCTCACATGAACAATTTGGAGTTATCAAGATTAGAACTTTAAATCTTTCTGATGAGAAACAGTGTACCAGTAAATGACCCTTGACCTTTCAATCTGAATCAGATTGAATCTTTCTGATGAGAAACAGTGTACCAGTAAATGACTCTTGACCTTTCAATCTGATTCAGATTGAAAGGTCAAGAGTCTGATTCAGATTGAAAGGTCAAGAGTCATTTACTGGTACACTGTTTCTCATCAGAAAGATTTAATGTTCTATTCTTGATAACTCCAAATTGTTCATGTGTTTGTTTTTAACACAAACGTTTTTTTTATAACTCAAAGTGTTTGTTTTTTCAAACGACCACACTTATAAGGCTTTCATCTTTTTAGTGCTGTTCTACGGGCAGACATTGTCGCTCATTTATTATTTGGTACCCATTTTAGTAATGTGCGATCTACATACATTACCTATTGATTCTATATTTTACCTAACTCAAGTAGATTTAGAAGTAGTGATCTTTAACAAGTACCTGACATCGTACTTGTCTCGATATATACAAGTATCGATATTTTAATATCCTCGGTATCGACGGTTTAACGTCCTCTCCGAGAGATGACGTGCTCAGATTTATTCACCTCACGTGTGAATAAATCAAGGGCCAGATGGGCATTGAACCTCGGACCTACCAGTTCAGAGGCGAGTACGTTAACCACTGAGCTAACCTGGCCCCATGTAAACTCAAACTATGACTTTGATTAGCACTTGTTTACTACTCCTGCATTACGAATAGTAGATAGTAGATTGTCTGAACAGAATAAAAAACCATGTGGAGAAAAGTTTAAAATATTACAAACATCTTCCAATACTCTCACAGCATACGTCTACGATTGAGTTGTGTGTTAGAAATTGCTTAGACAAGATTTATTTTTGATATGGATACTAAATGGGTAAAGGTAGTAGGAAGTCCACTTAAGTTTTTATAAAGAAAGTCTTATTTAATATTGGAATTCATTCGTATGTGATCATCTATTTAAAGAAAAGGTGGGTCTATTAAATTTATAACAGTTTCTACTCTACTAACAGGAAGTGATTTAAACGAAGACGTAACGGTATTATTTTGTTAATTAGCAATCAATTTCTAGAATAGGTTTAAAAGGAATGAATCGTAGACTCAAGTAGCATATTAATATATTCCTTCTGAAAGGCAGCTTATTCAAATATAAGAAATTCATTAAATTAAAGTTAAATCGATTCATGAATAGAGTGTAGAGAGAATGAAGACGTTTAGGGAAGAATTTTAAGTGGAAGATGTTTGAATTAGAAAAAGTAGAGTTGAAAACACGTTGAAGGAGGGAGCGAGTCAGGTCGGTAAGGTATGCCTTGCTAAGAGGAAAGGGGGATAAAAAAAACAAGACCTTTAGGTTAATTTGGTGTGGGCTATAAGTGACAGGGTTCTGACCAAGGTCTTATAAAATACTCGTGTTTAGGGGGGGGACTCGGTGAAACACATCGAACTGGGGGAGACGTAACGGTGCGTTTGGCCAAAAGTCAAGACCTCTGTAATTACTGGCGTCTCATTTTAAATTAAAACCCTTTCTTTTATTGACATAATAAGAACAAAAAAAATACTTTTTAACCGCCTTCTACCAAGACTTCAAGAACAAGAAATCCTCCCAAACTCATTCCAACAAACTGATCTTTAACCATTCATAACAACATGAACCTTCACAAAACCATCCAAAAGTATTACAAATATAACAAAATATATTTCCTATAGTCAATTCATAACCTTCTTTATTTTAAATATATAATACAAATACATGTAGTAAAATATTAAAATAAACAAATTTAATATTGAAAAAAAAACGACAAAAAATTGTAGTTACCATAAAAACTATATAAAAATTATTACAAAGAAAAACCTGTTACAGAAAGCAATTTTTATTGTTTTATAAATTAACATTTTTTAAATTTAAATTTAAATGAACAAAGTTAATTACGTAACAGAATACATAATAAACCATTAGTTAATTATGTCTCAGTACATCAGAGTTATTATTATTAAAAAATATTGTATATGAAATCCGATTGATTTATTGTTTCATTTGACTGAAAAGTTTATTCGTTTTTAAAGGCATCCAAAGTTATACAAATGAAAGTATGAAAACAATTGACCAGAAGACAGAAGAACAGGTTAAAGTAGGAATATTTAAAGTCTGCGATGACCTGGTTCTGATTATGAATAGCTTTGATCAAAGCACCTACGCATTATGCAAAACAAAACTTCAGTTATGCTTAAGAAATATAACCTCAGACTGATTTGAGCTGAGCAATCTAATTTGATGCGTTCTACTTCTTTTTGAACTTAAATCGATTTCTCTGCCAATGAGATTAACAAATGATAGTTAAGTATGTTGTAAATTAAAAGAATGCGTCTTCTGTTAAGAAATTAGATCGTTAAAAGAACAAATGGTGTCCGTAAAATTCTGAATTTCTTTAATCAGTTCACCAGACATGATGGATTTAATGAAGTTATATTGAATACCTTAGTCCTTTCTAGTTGGACTGCGGGAATTTCTACCTTCTAATATAGAATATCTTCCAGTCAGAAATACAACACCAGAGAAGTATAGACTAACGTCAAATGAATTATTTGACAAATTAAATTATTTAATAAGATTGATAATGAAATATAATTTATTGTTTGAGTTTGTTGAGATGGCAAGTTTTGATGGCTTCTATAATGTTAAAGTTAGTAATACCTACTAAGTTAGAAGGTAATATAATTACCTTATATTTTATAAAATATAAAAGGAAAGTGGACGTCTAAAATAAGAACATAACAACGTGTGTTAAGCATTTATTGTGATTTCTCTTATTTCGTCTATGTTTATGAGAATTATTCTTTGGTTGGCTGATCTCAGTGTATTGCTTAGTTTAATTTTAGAAAAATGTTTCTAAACATTATCAAATTTACCTTGACAATATAACAAGAATAGGGATGTGGATGTCATTCTGTCAGACCGACTGATATGAGTTTCCCGTCATGCATAACGGCTTCCCAAACTATACAGCACATGTGCAATATATGACCCATTTTCGTGTTTAATATCAATTTGACCATAAAAAATTCTGAACTGTAGCGTCACCATAAACATTTGGATACACACCCACATATACATTATCAAAAAAACGTCATAAAACGACTTTGTGGATCTCAAAACATGTAATTTCGTAAAAATTTCAACTTCGAATTTTTTCACGATCACTATACATTGATTATAGTAAAGTAACAAGCTTTTTATTTCACTGCAACTGTGTTTAAAACGGTGTTTTTTTAGCCTGTTTGGAATTCTTGAAATATTTACTGTTAACACTAACAATTCTCTGTTTACCATTTTCCTTATAGTTATTCGAAATAGTAACTGCAGATGAAAATAAAATTATATTATTCCTATAAGGTTGTCTGTTCCATAAACATATTTGACTCAAGGTAAAAGAAGTGTACGTGTTTTTAATTTTATAACCAGCTATCCTAGTCATGGAACGGAAATGCTTGAGTCTAAAGAATAAAAATTAAACAAGAATAAAAATGACATATTTTATATATACTTATCTCAGACGAGATTGATTAGTAAGATAATTTAGATGGCTGAATTTGGCAAAATATCAGAACAGACCTTTCAGAATAAACGGTGCAAACGTCAAAAGAAAACTTGCAGACCATGTTAAAAAAAGACCATGTTAAAAAAAGACCATATTAAAAAAAGTCCATGTCATTATAAACATTTTGCAGTAGCTTATTTTTAATATCAACTTTTCTCTTTTGACTTAACAATACTATTTTTAAAATTCAAAATTTTATCCAAATTGGAACCAAATCCTCAAGAAACCCAGTTTAAAATTTCAGAATCAGTGGTCGAGAAGCTATATAAATAATACTATTTTTTACATGTTCATTTTTACTATGCTATCCTGGTTGGGGTTACTTCTATGAATGGCGGGTCAGATAGTCACCATTCTTAACATAATCATGAGTAAATGTAAATATAATAGAGATATTACAATATTTTTATATATATACAATATTTACAATATATATATGCATATATTACATATATATATATATGTATATATATATATATATATATACAAATTTATTTATAAAAAAAGAAGAGATATGTCCTTTTTATTAACCAGTGTAATTATTATTTTTTAAATAAAATGGTCATTATTATTATTAAAAGGACAAAGATAGACTTCTAATTTTACAATTAGACATAAATGTTTGAGGTGTTATAGAGGTTTAGAAGAAGGTAAAGAAAATAAATTGTAGAGCTGATTTTAACAAGGAAAGAATTCACAACATGAATGGTGTATTTGCTAATAGTTTAGTAATGGGGCACAAGCTGTTTGATTGTCTAACCAGAGATCGAAATGACTACAGTAAACATTAATTTAGAGCTCTTTTGGAATGCCTTTAGTAATTACAAGGACAAGTTGTTTTTCTAAGAAGTAGGTAAGGATTGGTTAATGGAAGGGGGTGTTTTATTGGATGAGGGGCCGTCATTAGTGTGTATCTGGTTTTTTTTATAAGATTTGTGTATGGAATGGGATGGTGGACGCGATGTCTAATTTAGATAATGGCGTGTTTATGAGGACTGGGTGGAAGCTTTCACTGCTGTTTGTCCTCACCGTCCTCAGACCTGCTTCCAGGGCTCCCAATACATCACAGGAACCATTCAAATATATCTAGCGATATCCCATCCTCAAACCATCAATATTGGCTAACTCTGACAATAATCTACATGCTCTTCTTTTATATTTTTACGATTTCACATAAACAGCTTCTCTATTAAAGAAAAGCGATATCACCATTAGCATCACAGAGACTATTACTAATGCTATTAAAAGAAGTAACCGTCCTACCTCCCACCTTGTTGCAATAGTCATCACGCTCCAGTCATTACGAGAGTAACGTCAACGTCATTTTGTATTATGCCAAGGCATGTATACCTTCTTCTAACTGTAAATAAAAACCACGCAACTAACTTACACGCACATTTTTTAAAAACATGAGAAAATATACGTTTAATTAACACTGGTCTTTTCATTTAAACATTTTATTCTATATACTTATCATATTAACCCATTAAAATATTCAGATTTGTATCAAATAACAGTTTAATTTCATTCATCCTCTTAAAAAATTTCTAAGACAATGTACACAAATGTAAACAAATCGTTATCTATTGCAAGTGATCCAATTATGGCAGCAATCAGAATTTAATAATATTTCCTTATAAATTCCTAATTTTATAGTCGTTTATTCGGCAAAACTTCGTCGTTGTCTAATTAGCTGTTTAGTATTGAAAATGACTTTCTTCAATCATAAAATGTACTTCACTTATGGGAAAAGTGAAGTAAAAAACAGTATAACGCTCGTTTTTGTTAATGTAATACGAGTATGTAATAAAAGTCTATAACATCCTCTCATAAAGTGTCATTATTAGGTATAATTTGATTCTGATCCAACAAAAGGTATGTTCCTCACAAGGTTTCAGATCAAATCATAAGTGAAATTTTTTAAAATTTATAGAAAATTATATATATTTACATTATGAGACCTCTTTCTTGGTAAGATATGAATCCATCAAAATGTATAGAGTGCAGCGTCTCCACGAATCGCAAACTTTGGGATCGATAAGTAGCAATCCACTCATACACATACACACACACACACACACACACACACACACACATACACACACACACACACACAACACACACACAAACAGACACACACACACACATACACACACACATACACACACACATACACACACACACATATACACACACACACACACAACAACACACACACACACACACACACACACACACACACACACACACACACACACACACACACACACACACACACACACACACACACACACACACACACCACACACACACACACACACACACACACACACACACACACACACACACACACACACACACACACACACACACACACACACACACACACACACACACACACACACACACACACACACACACACACACACAACACACACACACACACACACACACACACACACAACACACACACACACACACACACACACACACACACACACACACACACACACACACACACACACACACACACACACACACACACACACACACACACACACACACAGACACACACACACACACACACACACACACACACACACAGACACACACACACACACACACACACACAACACACACACACACACACACACACCACACACACACACACACACACACACACACACACACACACACACACACACACACACACACACACACACACACACACACACACACACACACACACACACACACACACACACACACACACACACACACACAACACACACACACACACACACACACACACACACACACACACACACACACACACACACACACACACACACACACACACACACACACACAACACACACACACACACACACAACACACACACACACACACACACACACACACACACACACACACACAACACACACACACACACACACACACACACACACACACACACACACACACACACACACACACACAACACACACACACACACAACACACACACACACACACACACACACACACACACACACACACACACACACACACACACACACACACACACACACACACACACACACACACACACACACACACATACACACACAAATACACACAAATCATCAAAAAACCGTCTGGAAGGAAATGTTACGACTTCAAAACATTTACATGTTTTGAACTCAAAATTTCGAGATCATTTTATCTTTATAATCATTATACTTTACTTATAGTAGAGAAAAATTTAATTATAGTGGATTGAATATAGTAACTTTAATGAATGGAGCTAATCAAACTCAACAAGTGATTCCAAAAAATAGTTAATGGTTGCCATTTTTAGTGTTACATTGCTTCTAGTAGTATTGGGAAATTGATTATATTTTTATCATTCAATATTCTTAAATATTTAAAAAAAACGTAGTTTTTAAGGTGACTGAAATAGTAAAAACAAATTAGTAATCCTTTGAGACATTAATGTATGATAAATTTTCCCATGAGGCAATTTGATTTAAAAACATTATGGTTCTTTACCACACTATGTGCTTCATGTCTGTCAACGAAGTATCAAACATATCAAGAGCTAGAAATATCAAAAATGGATAACGGAAACTTCAGCATGTACAAATGTGTCAATTTTAATTATTATAGGATTGCATATAGTGACTTTAATGAATGGAGCTAATCAAACTCAACAAGTGATTCCAAGAAATAGTCAATGGTTGCCATTTTTAGTGTTACATTGCTTCTAGCAGTATTGGGAAATTGATTATATTTTTATCATTCAATATTCATGAATATTTAAAAAAAAACGTAGTTTTTAAGGTGACTGAAATAGTAAAAACAAATTAGTAATCCTTTGAGACATTAATGTATGATAAATTTTCCCATGAGGCAATTTGATTTAAAAACATTATGGTTCTTTACCACACTATGTGCTTCATGTCTGTCAACGAAGTATCAAACATATCAAGAGCAAGAAATATCAAAAATGGATAACGGAAACTTCAGCATGTACAAATGTGTCAATTTTCTTCGTTTTCATGAAGACTATGCTTCACGCACTGTAAAGTAAATAAAGAAATCTGTTGGAATAGTTTTCATACTGATAAAATTTGAAGCAAAAAAAACTTAAGGATTACATTACAGATTTTTTTTTAAAAAAGAAAACACTTTGCAAATTTTAGCAACTTTCCTTTCCTCACCCATTCCTTATCTATCGCCTCAATCCCCTTGTCCAGCGATAGAAATACTTTCTATTAAAATAATGATGATGGATGAAACTTTAGACTCTGTGGTAAAAGTGCAACCCTTAGAGGGGCTTCCCACCCCACCTGCTGCTGTGGAAGAAGTGGAGTCAGGGAGACAGTTGACTGCCCCCGTAGACTCCACAGGTAAGAAAGAGGATGCCCACCAGGCATCCACTTCCAAAAAAGAGGACGTACAAAGTCATTCTGATCACCCAAGCTTGACCTATGAAGAGGTCAAGATGGAGGGGATCAGAAGAAGAAGAAGAAATAACAAAATAAGGAGAAGGCAGGCAATGGCGGCTCTAAAAGCCAGTCAAGCCAAGTCTGAGGACGGTCACTCGTCCAGAGGTCCCATGAGGACTGAAGGACATGGGTCGACCGAACGAGCAGGTGACTAGAAAACTCATCCCCAACCGGAACTCAAATCCGTGAGATTTGAGAGAGGAGGCAGGGGTATGAGGAAGAGTCAAGAGAATAGGGCAGAGGAAACTAAGTCATGGATGGTCTCGATGGGACCATTCAGGCCTAGTAAACCTCGTGCCAGAAAAGCAGAAGGTAAAAAGAAAGAGAGTCTTCCGCCCCGACCTTTAAAGGAACGGAGAAGTAGCCAGGAAAGCACGGGGATTGACCTGGCTAGACTCAGTATAGATGAGGCCCCATCTTCAGGACAAGCTACCTGTGACGAAGAAGGGACCGAATTAGAGCAAGTCAGGAGCAAGAGAGGTAGGAGTACGTTGGAAACTCCACCAGAAATTACTCCTGCTAGTAAGAAAAGGAAGCAAGATTGTGATCAGCCGTGCCCTAGTTATAGTGCAGCTGTTAAGAAGGACGCCCTTAGCCTACAGGTCATTGTCCGGCATACCGATCCTCATAGATCGGTAACCAAAGATGAGGCCATGGTAATAAGGGAGACATTGGGGGATGATGTGGTTCGAGCCACTGTAGCCGAAGGAGGAGCGACTATAGGGCAAGAACTACACATCCGGAGATCAGGATTAGTGGACCAGGGCTGGTTCCTCATCACGTGTTCTGATGAGGTAACAAAGTCCTGGCTGTTACAATGGACTCCACCAAAGGAACTTGGGTTGGAGGTCGTTCCGGCATCGGAGGCATTGTGGAGGGATAGGATAGGCTTTGTCATCCGTGCCGAGAGGGCTCCAAATGTAGTCGAGTTTCTGGGGAGTCTGAAGTCCCAGAATAGAAAACTGCAGGTTGACAGATGGAAACCGAGCACTTTAGATAAGGTACAAGGAGGGTTTAGAGTTACTTTCCTTATTGATCCTACGGCAGTCAAGCTCCTGGACGAGGTGGACTGGGAGCTCTACTACAGGATTTCGACCATTAAGGTCACGAGACTGGGTAGAGCTCACAGGGGCCGAACGTCCGGGCAGGCTCGCCTGGGATCAGGGGAAAGCTCCAGTTAACCAGGCTTGCCCCCTGCATCTTTTACATCATTGAGTGCCTCATCAGATGCAGGTAAGTCAAATTAACTTACATCACAGTAAAGCAGCTACTGCGGAGCTTGTAAACTGGCTTTGTGGTAGTAAAAGCTATATAGTGTTGATTCAAGAGCCATATGTTTACAGGGGTAAAATTAGGAGGCTGAAGGAGTCAGGAGCGGTAGTTCTGGGTCCGACAAAGGACGAAAGAACACCCAGAACCTGCCTACTAGTGTCTGGGGATCTTGGAGTGACCCACCTGGTTCAGCTAGGATCCCGAGACCTGACGGTGGCCTTGCTGCAATATAAGGTAGATAAAATAAAGTATAAAATGGTGGTGGCATCTCTGTATCTACCTATTGATGATGTACAGCTTCCCCCTACAGAGGAACTGGTAAGATTATATGAATTTTGTATAAAAGAAGGCTACCCCCTAATTGTGGGATGTGATGCTAATGCACACCACTTGATGTGGGGTAGCTCAAGCAATAACCCACGGGGGGATGCCCTACTAGAATGGTTAATGTCTACGGATCTTGAGATCATGAATTTGGGTACCGAACCCACCTTTGTTAATATCAGAGGAGGGACGGTAGTTGATATTACGCTGGCGTCAAGAAGCCTGGTAGATATAATTAAAGGTTGGAGGGTGACCCGGGTCATATCGATGTCTGATCATCGTATGATCCGATTCGATATCTCCATCGACGTTGGTAAAAGGAATTTAAGAAGAAACCCCAGATTAACCGACTGGCAACGGTTTGTTGATAACATTCGGTCAAGTCAGGTGTTTCTTCGATCATATAGTATCGCAAATACACGAACTCTGGATGCAAACGCGGAGGACGTAACGTCGGCCCTGCGAAAGGCATACCATGAGTCGTGCCCCATGCGTCCTGCTCCTACCAGGAAAGTGATCTGGTGGACCAAAGAGCTGGCGATGTTACGTAAGCAAACCAGGAAATCCTGGAATAAAGCATGGACAACCAAACAAGAAACAGACATAGCTAATCATAAAGTAGCTAAAAGAGAATTTAAGAAAAAATTGAGACAATTAAAAAGAGCAAGCTGGAGAAATTATGTTCAGGAAATAGAAAATTCCCATGATACCTCCAGACTGGTAAGGATCTTAAGCGCTGATAACAGTAATGAGATTGGTGCATTGAGGAGAGAGGATGGAACCTGGGCGAACTCCACAGAGGAGGTTATGGAACTGCTCCTTGAGACACACTTTCCGAGCGATGAACGCTCGGAAGGGCGTACAAGTAGCAGAAGCAGGAAAAATACACTTGAAGGAAAAGGCGTGGAAGAGCAGATAGTCACTGCTGAGGGATTGCGGTGGGCGGTCTTCTCCTTCTCTCCGTTTAAGGCGGCGGGGGAGGATGGGATCTTCCCGATGCTTCTTCAGCGTTCTTTGAGTGACATATCTGACACGCTTATAAACATATATAAGTCTAGTTTAAGATTGGGACATGTGCCTGACTGTTGGAGGACTGCCAGGGTGGTTTTTATTCCCAAAATTGGGAAGAGAGACTACACTGGCCCAAAGTCCTTCAGACCAGTCAGTCTTACTTCCTTTCTGCTAAAGGTGTTAGAAAAATTAGTTGACAAATTTCTATCGCATAGTGTGTTAACTAGGGAACCACTACATAATTGCCAACATGCATATACTAAAGGACGGTCCACGGAAACCGCCCTACATGCCCTAGTTAGTAGAGTTGAAAAGGCACTCCAGAACAAAAACTATGCACTTTGTTTGGTTTTTGATGTTGAGGGTGCCTTTGATAAAATAAGTTTTGGAGCCATCCAGACTGCACTAGAGAGTAAAGGGACTCCCACAGTGTTGGTGAGGTGGATCCTGGACATGTTAGCTGACAGGACTGCTATCACCAATCTTAGAGGGATAAAAATGAAACAAAGGATCTCTAAAGGCTGCCCACAAGGAGGTTGTTTATCACCAAAATTGTGGTGTCTGGTCATGGAGAATCTCATAATAGACTTAAATAACGAAGGGTTCTATTGTCAAGCATATGCAGATGATGGATGTGTGTTGGTAACAGGGAAGTTCTTGGATACAGTCTGTGACCTCATGCAATCTGCGTGCAATGTAATACTCAGATGGTGCCACAGAATTGGACTTACAGTTAATCCCAGAAAAACTGACCTCATACTATTTACAAGGAAGAGGAAGTTACAGGGGTTTAAGGCTCCAAGGATGTTAGGAGAAGAATTAAACCTCTCCGATCATGTTAAATACTTAGGAGTTTTCTTGGATAAGACATTAAGTTGGAAACTACACATCAACAATGCCATAGAAAAGGCTACTAAAACCTTCTGGCA